>CM076578.1:10506769-11247068 GCA_034641835.2 Pinus albicaulis | reverse complement strand
AGTAAGACGATTGATCAAAGGCACCCAAGGAACTCCGGTCATTCTTAAAGAACCTTTCCCATCTCAACAGACTCAGATGATAGAGCAACCTCATTCCTCTACCCCATTTGGCTCTCAGGTGTTCATGATGAATGGGTCAGGCGTTGTTTCTATTGCTACTCGGTTGAAAGATTATGCTGGCTCCTGTCAGACCATGGGGAAGGAGATCGCTGATGGTCCTCCTCCTCCGTCGGTTACTGGTCCTCTTGAGATTTAAAGGCCCAATCTTGAATCCATTGTGCGACCACCATCCAAAGGTGTCCTTCGTAAGTCTTCTTATAATCCCAACGCCCTTGCCGCTCACCATTACAATATTGTTGAGGATTTGGCTCAGGCACCATCTGCAATGTTTGAATTAGAAGTAATTTAGAGATGTCTATCACAGCGAAGGGATTTGTTATCTATGATTGGCAGGATTGATCCTGCCGATACTAGCCTTCTTGCTTTCAATCTAGAGAATTTCATTCCACGACTTTTGCATAAGATTGTGCTCATTATTCAAGTTGTTTTTAATGGTCTTGATATTCATCGAGTAGTTGTGGATGAAGGTGCATCAACCTGTATCATGTCATCTTCATGTTGGAAAGCCATTGGTTCTCTAGCCCTGAATTCATCACCAAATGCGCTAGAAGAATTTGATGGAAGAGAATCAAAACCTTTAGGTGTTCTCACTAGTTTACCGATTACTTTGAAAGGGAAGACAGTCAATGTCGAGGTCGAAGTCATTGACACTAAGCTCAATTATAATCTTCTCCTCAGTCGCAGTTGGACTCATTCCATGTTGTGAGTTCCATCCACTCTCTTTCATGTTTTGAAATTTCCACATGAAGGAAATATTGTTACTATTGATCAATTGTCTTTCTTCGCCTCTTATTCCGAGAACAACGTTCCGTATGTGGATAAAATTCCCACTCCCTACGAGAACGTAGGGTCAGGTCTCTTTAAAGATCCTGCCCTCATGGCTATTTTTCCTCTTCCTCCTCCGAATACTGTTCAGATTCACATGATTTCTCGGTTTGATGACCCATGGATTATTCCTTCGCCTGAATCTAGATTGATTCCTTCAGAGATTTGATACCTTTGAGTCTGATTGAGATTGATTATTGTGAACTCATTGCTACTTCAGAACCTTCGTCCTCTGATTTTTCTCCTTTGAGCATGTCTCTAACATTTACTCTCAATCCCCCTGGCTTGGTGATTTAGATTCGCTTGATCTATTGAAAGAGGTGTTTCCTTTCGATGAGGCCATCGTGGAAACCATGTCTCTTGAGGATCTATTGTGGGATGATGGTAATCATCGTTCCTCTTTTATGCCCGGCCTTGAGGCCATATCTACTTGTCTCGAGCATTTTGTAACTCGAGTTCTGTTGAAGCCTCGAAAATCGGGTCTACAACAAAGGAGATACCCACCCGGTCCGAACCTTGGTTAGCAGCTCCTTTTCCATTTGGTATAGTGGGTCCGACTGGGGATAATGGGACCAGTTTCCCAATATGTGTGTGTGTGTGTTGAGAATTGGTATTTCATTTCTAAAAATTTCCTAATTGAAATGCTTTTATTCTATTTCTAATCTAATAACATGCAAATTGTATTCTAATTTAAACAAAAATATCTAATTCTAAACTAACCCGGGATGTAATCTTTCTATTATGCGATCTAAAATGATTTCAAATAAAAATTGGTAATAAAGATCATTCAACTGTTATAAGAAAAGAATTCAATAGAGATAAACCACTTCGTATAAAAAGTTAGACGAAACAATTGTAAAAAACATATCACATAATAAGCTATTCATATATTAAGCATAAATAAATAGCTATCACCGTACAAAAGTGCCAAATGATAACTCAAGCATTCAAGCATCAATATATAAACAACTGAACATAAATATCACTTTAACACAAAGGCAAAAATAGTTAAGAGATAAAAGTACCATTTATAACTAGTTCTACTCACGAGCTTCAAGCAATAATGACTTATCTCTTCTTAATCCAACATCCACTAAGAGTACAAAAGTGCAACATCAGTAGTAGATATTAAACGCAGATATCAATAAATCCTGTTCCATTCATTCATCAAAACCTCCTCTGAGGGTGCAAAAGTGCATGTTCTGAGGACAAGTTTTTGACAAATTTCAGGACCCTTCTCTAAATGCATGAGAAGGGTTTAAATACTACAAACTAAATCTAAAAATAATTTATTGCAAAAAAGTAGGATATGGTTTAAATGACCATCCTATTTTTTGGCAAAAAATAAAGCAAAACTAATACTAAATCTAAAATTAAAACTTAACAACTAACTACTTGTGAATCTGTTCTTTGAAATTGCAAGCGTTCAACATTGATTTGAGAAGAGTAGGCTGGCCGACTTTAGACTTTAACTGTCCTGTGAAAATGGAATCGGAAAGAGCTAGCGCCATCTTCTTGGTAAAATTGATGATACACTTGAGAGTCATGCACTGGCTGTGTGGTTTTACCAGACACGCCCAGTAATAATCCCAATTTAACTTTGTTAATCTTTTAATCGATTCTTCCTTTTCTTGAGCCTCCTATCTCCAGTCTGTCTGCAATTGCTATGCTTTTGGTAGGTACCCTAAAGTAGTTTTTGAGATCAGATTTGCCTTGTGCAAATTTTCATTTATGCAATCAATAATATTGCTTGCTGCTGTAGCTGCTTCTTCTACCGCTTGCTCTACTTTTCTGATTTGTGCATCCAAATTATTAAAGAGCATTTCTTTGTGATTGTCCTTGATTATTGGTGCACCTGCTCTTTTCCCCTCCTCTGTTTCTTGCCAAGCCAAATAGTCAGTAAATATTTTATCAGTTAAATCATAATCATGTCGTAAGTCTATGACATGATTAGTGATTTTATCACTTTCTTCACAATAAGAGTTCCACTGTGATATTCTTTGGCATAATATTTCCTGTTGCTGCAGTAGTTGATCATTTAAGGAAATAGACTCTGTAATAAATTCTGTGAGCTTGGGATCATCCTTGTGCATCTCTTGCATAACCTGTAGCTGTTTCTCTTTTTCAGTCAAACTATTCTGATATCCTATCTGCATTTGTTGGAAGTCCTGCTGTAATTTTTCAAGCAGTTTATGAGCTTCATTGTTAGCATTGGCTTGTTGCAGTTGTTGTTGCAAGACATGTACTTGATTTTCTTTCTCATTCAGTAATTGTCGTACCTCAGATGGTTTATCAATGGGTGCAGAGGCATAATCTCTTGTGATCTAAGATAATTTAGTGAGATTTTCAATTGGATCAGTAGTAGGATCTTGCCATAGGACATCTAATTGTTCTGCATCATGAGAGAGCACATTTTCCAATTTCCTTTTCTTCCTTTGTCTTCTTACCACTGCCTTGTGTTGTGGACTATAGAATACATCAAGAGGATGAATTTCCTCTATTTTGAGCATGAGTTCAGAGGACGAGGTAATGGGAATATATTCTATTTCTGAGACATTGGTAGTTATTCCTATGACTATATTTTTTGTTGTCTGTACATTACTCACAGGTGTATGTGTGTTCTGTCCTTCAATATTAATCAAATTATTGAATGTTTCTCGTTCCTTATCTAATTCAGTTCTGACTGATGGTTGCTGTACAATGACAGTGGGAAGATTTAACTGAGGAGAGGTCAAAACTTGTTGCTCTGAAAGCTCCTTTGAATGAGCAGTATCCCTTACTGACCCTTCACTTTTAGAGTGTTCAGAGGTTTCTTTTCCAGACTTTGACTTAGACCTGTCTGTACCTGAACTTCTAATAAGAATGATACTGGGAGTTGGTTCCCTTACGGGTTCCAAGCGTAATTTATCCAAAGGGATAGTAGTTAACCTCCTTTCCCTGTATATCTTGAATTCTTGGAATTCTGCTGGAGGAAACCGTATTTGAGCTGAATGTATAATCTCTTTAAGTGTGCCTTTTTCTTGGAACATGTCATCAAAAAGATCATCTTCTTTAGAAAATGCTCTTATCTTAATTGCAGTAGTGAAATTTTTAACAATATCATAGGGGTCGAATGGTCTTCTTGGAAACTTGAACAAATGTAAACATGTAATATTGTTTACTTCTTTAAATGCATGACTAACATCAAATAATGAAAAGGCCCCACAGGCCACAGTAAATTGTGGCCAAATAGCCTTCTTCTTGTCCTTCAAATCTTTAGTCAAACCTCCTTCTCTGAGGTTTGATAAGCAATTTCTCGGGCCATGAGTTTATCAGGAACATACAAAGGTAAAATATGAGGAGAAGCAAAACTTCCAAATACCCTAACATATGTAAACAATTCTTCTCCAAACAATCTCACAACAGGAAGTATGTCTACCTCTGCTTCAGGAGAAAACCTTGGAGCATCTTTATCATATAACATTCGTGTTTATCCTTCTTTAGTGGCTCATCTCTCCTTGACCAATCCTTGGTGCATTCTGCCAGGTTTTCATTTTCTTTGGCAAACTTTTCCATGAACTGTTTGTTATAGGTTGTCTGTGGCTCTGGAAAATGATACAAGAGTCTAAAATCTTGTGGAGTAAATGAGCCAATGAGCTCTTGACCTTGAGTCTTAAACTGTCTATTCGTAATATCAGTGCTGTCGAGTATCCATTTAACCATGTCCGTGTATGGAAGAATTCTAGGTATTACTACTATCCAGTGCAAGAATGAACAAGCTAGCTCTGTAATGGATGCATCAGAAGACCCATGTGAGCCTATAGTAGCTGTAACCTCCATTACTCTGGGGTTCTCTTCCTCAGGTAGATTATACATTCCCTCCCAAGTAGTAATACCAGCGTCTTTGTTAGAGGCGGTGTCTGTATACAAGGGCGTCATTTCTTTATCTTCAGAACTCAGAGATTTGTCTTTCTTTCCCATAATACCTTGAATACTGCTTTGTATAGTTCTCTGTTCTTTTCTCTTGCAGTTTACAAATTAAGTAAGAATAATGATATGAAAAAGGTGATAGGAAAGTTTTAAATGCTGAAGACATAAAAAATACCACCTTACGTGAAATGGCTCTTTGATCTGAACGAAACTATTTTTCATTAATGAGGGACAACCAATTCATTGATTAACATTAAAGCGCATAAACAGGTCTTGATTTATGGAAATATTTTTTTCGTACAATGAGCTTTTAAAGATCTACGATTTGCTTCGCAAAATCGCAATATCGCATATCACAATCTCGTGGATTTGCAATATCATGATAGCGCAATATCGTAACATTGAGAAAATTGCTATATCACAATATCACAAAATCGCAAGACATAACATATGACAAACATCCATTAATGTATTTTTCTGGGAGACGCGATTTGCAATATATGTTATCTCACATCGATGATTTGAGGTCTTTCAGCGAAATATATGACATTTGAAGCAAACGATGCGATGCATGTTCTTTTAGTGCGTAGTTTCTCATCGTGATCTCACAATATTTAGAATTCCGCTTGTAAAGAAGCATTCATTACCTTTTTGTGATGCGATATTCCTTAAAGAATGATTTTTTATTCTATCCTATCATAAAACTTAAGTTTTTTAGATTTCTCAAGGAATATTCTCCTAATTTTATGATATTAAGTTTTATTGAAAAAGGAAAATACAAGCACTAATTGATTTTTAAATTTTTTGAGGGTCCCCACTTATTTAGTAGTAGTGATAATACTAAATAAGAAGGGAGGTTGTTGCTGGCCACAACAATTGGCAATTCACTTGGAAGAACCAGTTATCTCTTCTTTTCTTTTGAATTTTCTAAACTTTCAAAACAGAAAATTTTCCAGAAAGTCAAACTTTAAAATAGAAAGACAAAGTACATTATGCTTTCATCTATCAATGATATTTCGTTTCTTCTATATTCAATTTTGACTAATCACTTCCTCAGGTCAGTCCTTGTATCTACATCAGTCATTACTAATTTTATAAAGATAAAAAGAAAGGCTTCTCTGTAAATCAATTTTAAATATGCACATTTGTCGTAGGTAGAGCCACTGCTGCTAGCAGGCGTTTATAGCCTCGACAGGGTTACCTGTTACCCAACAATGATCCTGTATCCTACTTAGAGAAGTATACAATTTTCAAAGAGAAAACAATATCCACACTTATTGCTTTCATTTTTCTTTTTTATCCTTAAATAACAATGTCTTGGTTTGGTAGCCAATTTATGACAGTGCCATTCACTTGATTTATAACTTTGCTGAACAAGCTGGCTCGTGATGAGACCCCTTGCCTTTCGATTGCAACAATCTTGAGTCATTGCCCTGTTGTGGTATGCAGTATTGGCAAATTCAGCAAGCTATAATATCTATGATCATGATAAGTCGGCTCGTGATGAGACCTCTTACTCTTTAAGTTAAAGTGTATCATTGGATTATTCCTTGAACATTGTAATTTTCTAGGTGGGGAGGAAGTCATTGTTTCCTTAAAATAGTTCTGGACGACAATAGTAGAGTTTTTTGGAAAGAAATTTTCTACAGAGAATCTTCATTTTGTTATTGATACCTTTCATTAGCCTGATATAAAACAATTTCCCACTAAAAGTTGTTTTTTATCAAAATTTTCAAAGTTGAAACTAGTATCATTTCTAGGTTTTAAAGCTTTTAACCGTATCTTTAAATAATAATGATCAATTTTCTAGAAGAATTCTATTTATATAAGTGAAAAAACAAAATCTAAAAGAGAATTTGTATTTTTTCGTGAATTCCAAATGTAACCATTAACAACTAGTTTTATTATGAAAAATAATAAAAACTAATATACAAAATAGAAGAATGATCTCCTATGCAAATTTTTTTTTGAGGATCTGTCCATTAACAAGTAAAGACTCTCTTTTTCCTGTTGAATCCTGTAACATAAAAGTAGAGAGACCTATGATTTCTGCGATTTGGAAAGGACCAAGCCACATTCGTTGAAATTTTGTATGCTTCCCTTTTTCCTCATGAGCCTTGTCCCATTTTAAAACTAGATCTCCGACCTGAAAGTCCTTTCTGGATGTCATGTTTGAATCAAAATAAGCTTTCACTAATGCTTGGTGATGAGCATGAGTTATTTTGGCCTGTTCTCGTTGCTCTTCTAACTTAATTATTTCCTTCTGTCTTAATTGTAAGGAAGAAGTTGGTGCTTCATCAATATATTGAACTAAGGCCAAAGAAGGAATTGCTAAATGAGTTGGAAGAACCACTACTTTCCCATAAACTAAATTAAAGGGAGAAGTGCCAATGGAGGCTTTTTGCGTTATTCGATCTGCCCATAAAGCATATATTAAAGACTTATGCCAATTTTTATGATTTTGATCAATGGTTCGCTTAATGATTCTGATTAAGTTTTTATTTGTAGATTCAGCTAACCCATTCCCCTGTGGATAATAATTGGCAGAGTATTTAAGTTTGAAACCTCTCCTGAGTGAAAATTCAGTCATAGCATTACCAGAAAAATATGATGCATTATCAAACATTAAAGCAAAAGGTAAACCAAACCTGGTGATTATGAACTGATCTATGAACTCGATGATATGCTCGGCATTAGCCGCCTTGAGAGGAACTGCCTCTACCCATTTAGTAAAATAATCAATTGTTGTAATGATATACCTATGTTTCTTAGAAGAGTGAGGAACGATCTCACCTATTATGTCCAATCCCCATTGATCAAAAGGTTGTTCAATGTTGACTGGTTGTAACGGCAATGATGGTTTCTTTTGTCTTCCAGCAGCGGTTTGACAAACTTGACATTTCCTTACGTAGCTATGTGAGTCTTTGAATAGTGTGGGCCAGTAATAGCCTACGCGAAGGATTTTATGTACAATAGCATCTCCAGCATAATGTCCACCTGCTGGCCCATTGTGAAGTTCCTGTAAGACTTTTTCAGCTTCAGATTTCTCAAGACATCTAAGGAGAATAGAATCATAATTCATTCTAAAAAGAACATCATTCACAAGCTGATATTGTTTAGCCTTCAACCTTAGAGCTCTTTTCTTGGTGTAATTGAGATTTGGAGGAGCATATCCATTCTTTAGATAATATATGATATCAGCATATAATGACTCAACATCGTTTAGGCTTACCTCATACATTTGTATCTCTGCAGATGGTTTTTTAGAAATAAGCGACGCTCCAGCTATTATTTTGCAGAAGCCTTGACCTCTTACAATACTTGCTGGTTTGATTTCTACATCATATTCTTGTAAGGCAGTAACCCAATTGGCTCTTTTCTCACCCACATCTTTTTGAAATAAATGATTTCTTACCTCTGGAAACGGTACTATGATTTTTGTATGAGTTTTAAGTAGAAAAGGTCTGAAATATTTAATTGCTTTGAAAACATCATAAGCTTGTTTCTCTACATCTGAATAATTCAACTCAGCCCCCTGTAAATTTGAACTGAAAAAAGCAATTGGGGCTTCTGCCTTGTCTTGATTTTCTTGAGTGAGTAAAAGGATCGGAAAAATTTGGAGTTGCTAAAGATGGAGCGTTAACAATTGCTTGTTTGATCAGATTAAATGCCTCATATTAAGTCTTGGCCCCCATTTGAAGTTTGAATTCTTTTTAATCATTGTAAAGGAGATACAATTCTTGAAAAATTTGGCACAAATCTCTTTACAAAATTAATCTGGCCAAGAAAAGATTGCATAGCTTTTTTGTTGTGAGGTAAAGATATTTCAGAAATTTCCTTGATTCTATCAAGATCAATATGAATTCCAGATTTTGATACTATGAATCCAAGAAGTTTCCCTTCATTACTCGGGGTTCTCTTCCTCGAAGTAGATTTATACATGCCCTCAGTAGTAATACCAACGTCTTTGTTACGAGTGATTGTACTGAGTGTATATAAGGGTGTCATTTCTTTATCTTTAGAACTCAGAGCTTTGTCTTTCTTTCCCATAATACCTTGAATAATGCTTTGCATAGTTCTTTGTTCTTTGCTCCTACAGTTTACAAATTAAGTGAGAATAATGATATGAAAAAGGTGACGGGAAAGTTTTAAATGCTGAATACATATAAAATATACCACCTTACGTGAAATGGCTCTTTGATCCGAATGAAACTATTTTTCATTAATGAGTGACAACCAATTCATTGATTAACATTAAAGCGCATAACCAGGTCTCGATTTATGGAAAGATTTTTTTCGTACAATGAGCTTTTAAAGATCTGCAATAAGGCAATCTGCGATTTGCTTCGCAATATCACAAAATCGCAATATCACAGATCGCAATCTCATGGATTTTCAATATCATGATAGTGCAATATCGTAACATTGCGAAAATTGCTATATCGCAATATCGAAAAATCGCAAGACATAACATATGACAAACACCCTTTAATGTATTTTTCTGCGAGACGCGATTTGCGATATATGTTATCGCACATCACTGATTTGAGGTTTTTCAGCGTAAGATATGACATTTGAAGCACGCAATGTGATGAATTTTCTTTTAGTGCGCAGTTTCTCATCGTGATCTCACAATCTTTAGAATTCCGCTTGTAAAGAAGCATTCATTACCTTTTTGTGATGCGATATTCCTTAAAGAATGATTTTTTATTCTATCCTATTATAAAACTTAAGTTTTTTAGATTTCTCAAGGAATATTCTCCTAAGTTTATGATATTAAGTTTTATTGAAAAAGGAAAATACAAGCACTAATTGATTTTTAAATTTTTTGAGGGTCCCCACTTATTTAGTAGTTGTGATAATACTAAATAAGAAGGGGGGTTGTTGCTGGCCACAACAGGTTCCTTTTCCTCCGCTTCAATTGCCTGTTTTGACACATGACGTCGTTACGGAAGGTAACAACATTACACGAATGATGCCTATATGGATTTCTGTTAAGCGGGAATTATCGAAAACATCCATATTGGGTAAACATGTACGATGAAGTCAAGTTTTTCCTAGCCTTTTCGAGTTCGTGATGTTTTGCATGGTCCTATGAAGAAATTCCCGGTATTGATCCTAGCCCGGTATTGATCCTATTATAGTGGTGCATAAAAATTCTCTTTTTGATTCGAAACCTATTCGCCAGCGTCTTCGTCCGGTGCACCCTAGAAAAGCTACCGCCATTAAGGTTAAAGTTGAAAAACTTCTTCAAGCTGGTTTTGTTTATCTGATTCCTTTAGTAGAATGGGCCTCTAATATTGTTCCTGTAGATAAGAAGCAGGTAACTATTCGTGTATGTGTTGATTACCATGATATTAATCGAGCTTGTCCTAAGGATAATTATCCCACTCCCTTTATTGATCAGATCATTGATGACTGTGCCATTAGTGAGATATTTTCCTTAATGGATGGTTTTTCTGGTTATAATCAGATTAACATTATTCCGACTGATCAACATAAGACTGCCTTTATCTGTCCTTGGGGTAATTTCGCATATAAGAAGCTCCCTTTTGGCTTAAATAATGTTGGGGCTACATTTCATCGAGCGATGTCATATGATTTTCACGATATTCAACACATCGTTCAGCCTTATCTGGATGACCTTCCCTCTCATTCAGCTAAGCACATAGACCATCCTGACCATCTTCGTCAGATTTTTCTTAGTTGTCGACGTTACAATATTCAGCTTAATCCGCACAAGTGCGTCTTCTGCGTTGATTCCGGTTTACTCTTAGGGTTGATTGTATCCAAGGATGGAATTCACCTTGATCCACTCAAGGTAGAGGATATTATCAATCTCCCCTCTAATATTGTTCCTGTAGATAAGAAGCAGGGAAATATTCGTGTCTATGTTGATTATTGTGATATTAATCGAGCTTTTCCTAAGGATAATTATCCCACTCCCTTTATTGATCAAATCATTGATGACTATGCCGAGAGTGAGATATTTTCCTTAATGGACGGTTTTTCTGGCTATAATCATATTAAAATTCTTCTGAATGATCAACATAAGACTACCTTTATCTGTCCTTGGGGTAATTTCACATATAATAAGCTCCCTTTTGGCTTAAAGAATGTTGGGGCTACATTTCAGCGAGCAATGTCATATGATTTTCACAATATTCGACACATCATTCATCCTTATTTGGATGACCTTCCCACTCATTCAGCTAAGCGTATGGACCATCTTGACCATCTTCGTCAGATTTTTCTTCGTTGTCGACGTTGCAATATTCGACTTAATCCGCACAAGGGCGTCTTCTGCGTTGATTCTAGTAGACTCTTAGGGTTTATCGTATCCAAAGGCGAAATTCGCCTTGATCCACTCAAGGTTGAGGCGATTATCAATCTCCCCTCTCCATCCTCATTACATCAGTTGCAGAGTTTGCAAGGTAAGGCTAATTTTCTACATCGTTTTATAACTAACTATGCAGAAGTGGCTCAGGGATACACGCATTTATTAAAGCAGGGCGTCCCATTCTGTTGGGATGATATTGCTCAAAATTCCTTTGCAGCCCTGAAGACGTTGCTTGTCAACACTCCTCTGTTGCGTCCTCCTAACTATCATCGTGATTTTTCCCTTTATTTAGCCGCTGCTTTCAGTACGATTTCCATGGTTCTAGTACAAGACGATGATGACGGTAATGAGCATGTTATTTATTACTTGTCTCGCAACCTTCTCGACTATGAGATGCGCTATGCCCACATCGAGAAGTTAGCGTTAGCTACGTTTCAAGAAGTTCAGCGTTTTCTTCATTATATTCTTTTGTGTATAGTGACTGTGCCAATTGCAACACCATGACCTATATATTGTCTCGACAATTGCTGGGGGGAAAATACTCAAAGTGGATTGTCATCCTCCAAGAGTTTGATTTGGAATTTACTGCAGCCAAGTCGAAGAATTCATTAGTCTTTGTTGATTTGATTTGTTCCTGCCTTTAGACTCTCCTTCGTCTCGTCCTAACGAATATATACTAGACGATACGCTTTTCTTGATTAACACCCTCGATCCATGGTACGTGTTGTGAAACCAGCTCCAAAAATAGAAGAAAAGAGATATCAACGCCTTATAAATAAGCCACTTCAAGGGGGCAACCTCCAATACATTACATGAACGAACAATTATTGGATGATACAAATTACAAAACCTCCTTTCTATATATAGGAGTCCATGGGGCCACAATGTAATCTTAGTGGGGCCACAATGGAATCCTAGCCAACCTAACAATAATAATTTAAGGGCACAATAATAACAATATGGGGGTTACAGGGGTACAATAATAACAATAAGGAGGTTACACTAACAACAATAAGGGACTATACTAGTAATATAGGGACCTAACATGCCCCTTTGCTTCAAAAAAGTGTTTTCCTCAACGCTTGAGTAGCTCTAGGTACTTCTGTATAAAATTCTCATCCTCCCATGTAGAATATTCAGTGGGTAAGTTCTTCCACTTGATGAGATACTATGAAATTGATCGATTTCGTAGCTGTCGTGTTCTTATTTCCGTGACCGCTTCAGGTTCCAATATGATTTTTCCTTCCTCATCAAGTTCTGGAAATATTGTTTGAACTAGATTATATTTTCACCTATAACCTTCTTTAAGCATGAAACATGGAAAACTGGATGCACTTGCGAAAAATCAGGAAGCTCCAATTTGTATGCCATAGTACCAATCTTTTGCAACACCTTGTAAGGACCATAGTACTTTGGCGATAGTTTATTATCCTTCTTAGCTTGCTTGAGGGACATTTTTTTTGTATGGTTGTAGCTTTAAAAATACCCAGTTTCCTATATCAAAACTTCTCACACTACGATGTTGATCTGCCTATTGTTTCATTCGATTTTGTGCCAAATTTAGGTTATCCATTAAGAGTTGGAGAACTTCTTGTTGATGCTTGATGTGATCTTCCACTGCTTTAACCTTCAAATTTTCTCTTAAAGATGATGGGATGGACGATGGATGATATCCATAAAGTGCCATAAATGGGGTCATTTTTGTTGCAGTATGGAAGGAGGTGTTATACCACCATTCAGGGAGAGGTAACCACTTGACCCATTGTGTTTTTTTATTAGATGCAAAACAACGAAGATATCCTTCCAAACATTTATTTACTATCTCAGTTTGACCATCAGATTGAGGATGATAAGATGAGCTATGAGCTAATTGAGTACCCAAACAAGAAAATAACTCCGTCCAAAATTTTCCAGTAAAAATGGGATCTCTGTCTCCCACAATAACCCTTGGGTTTCCATGTAGCTTTTGAATTGTGTCCATAAATGTAGTAACAATTGTACTTGCTTTAAATGGATGAGATAATGCAAAAAAGTGTGCATACTTGGTAAGTCTATCAACTACCACCATGATGACACTCTTTCCTTCGGACTTAGGTAAACCTGTGATAAAATCCATTGAAATATCCTCCCAACATTGACTTGGAATGGATAAAGGTTGTAGAAGACCCGAGATCTTAATTGTCTCAAATTTATTCTATTGGAAAATCAAACATTCTGCCACAAACTTTTGAATGTCATATTTAAGGCCATCCCAAAAGAATTCTTTCTTCACCCTGTGGTAAGTTTTTAAAAATCCTGAGTGTCCTCCTAAAGGAGAAGTGTGCAATTCCAAAAGAATATTTTGTTTTAGTTGGGAATTCTTACAAAAATATAATCGATCTTTGTACCATAAGGAATCATTTTTCCAACTAAATGTATCAGATGTACTAGGATCTTGCTGCAACTTTTGAATGAGTGTCCACACTTCTTTGTCCTTCTTCCATTCATCCCTTGCTTCGGTTATCCAGTCTGGTTGAATAATAGAAATGGCACAAAGAAATGCTTCCACCTCTTCATTCTTTCTTGAGAGTGCATCTGCAACAACATTTAGCTTCCCTTTTTTGTAGATTATTTAAAAGTCATAACCCAACATCTTTGTGACCCATTTTTGCTGCTCTTCTGAAGATAGTCTTTGTTCCAAAAAGTGTTTAAGGCTATCATGATCATTTTTTACCTTGAAGTGTCTTCCCATTAGGTAAGTTTTCCATTTATTTAGTGCATGCAATATTGCTAACATTTATTTCTCATAAATAGCTTTATGTAAATACTTTCCTTTGATTGGAAGACTTTCAAAAGAAATGGGTCTTCCTTCTTGCATTAAAACAACACCAATTCCATTTCTTGAGGCATCACATTCCACCATAAAGGTTTTTGTGAAGTCTGGCATAGCTAAGACCGGTGCTAGGCACATTGACTCTTTAAGATGTTCAAAGGCCTTAGTTGCTTCAGGAGTCCATGAAAATGCATCTTTCTTAAATAATGTTGTTAGAGGTGCTGCTATTCTCCCATAATACTTAACAAACATGTGATAATATCCTATTAACCCGAGAAATTCTCACAACTTCTTTATGGTTGTGGGGAATTTCCATTCTTTAATGGATTTAATTTTGTTGGGGTCTACCTTAACACCCTCGTGAGATATAATATGACCCAGATATTCCACCTCTTGTACTCCAAAGAAACATTTGGATGTTTTTGCATATAATTGTTTCTCCTGCAATAGTTTGAGCACCCTGTCAACATGTTGAACATGATCCTTCCAAGACCTGCTGTAGATTATTATATCATCAAAAAATACTAGCACAAATTTTCTAAGGAAGGGTTTGAAAATGGAATTCAAAAAGCCTTGAAATGTAGAAGGTGCATTGGTAGGGCCAAAAGGCATGACCAAAAATTCATAATGACCCTCATGAGTTCGAAATGTTGATTTCGGAATATCTTCAGTCTTCATTCTAATTTGATGATATCCTAAACGAAGATCCAACTTGGTAAAATAAATTGCTCCATGCAATTCATCCAATAATTCATCAATCACAGGAATGGGAAATTTATCTTTAATGGTGAGCTTATTGAGCTCCCTATAATCCAGACACATGCTCCATGATCCATCCTTCTTGTGTACCAATACTACAGGAGCAGAGAAAGAACTTTGACTAGGTTGAATTATACCCGCCTCTAACATTTCTGCAATCATACGTTCAATTTCTCTCTTTTGGAAGTAAGGATATCTACAAGGCCTGATGTTTGGAGGAACACTTCCTGGAATCAAATGAATAGCATGATCATGATCACGAATAGGTGGGAGTCCTTTGGGAGTTTCAAACACCTTGGAATGATTGTCCAAGACTTGTTGGAGATCTGCGGAAATAGATGATTTTGATGTTGGAACTTCTAGTGAGCATAATTGTGCAATTACGCCTCGCTGTTCTTTCTTTAGAAGCTTTGTCATGACATTAGAGCTTATTATCCTTCCTGGCTTCCCCGCAATACCCAGTAATTCGACTTCCTTTCCTTCTGAAAAAAATTTCAAGAAAAGTTCTTGAAAATTAAAAGCTACCGTCCCCAAAGATTGTAACCATTGTACTCCTAGTACAACATCGGCACCTCCCATAGGAATGGCAAGCATTGGACTAGTCAATACATATTCCCCCATGGTTAGCTTGATATTATGGCATTTTCCAGAGCAATTTATAGTTCCTCCATTTGCAACCATCACTTGACATTCTGGTGCTAGGTATAGGAAACAATTGAATTCCTTGGCTACCTTACAATGAATAAAATTATGGGTACTACCTGAATCAATCAACACTATTACCTTTTTCTTCTTGATATGTCCTTCTATCTTGAGAGTTTGAGGAGTGGTAATTCCTGCCAAAGCATTACACGATATGGTCGGACTCGTTTCTTCCTCTTCTTGGGTTGGTTCCTGGTGTATATCCTCTTCTTGTTCATTTTCTTCTTCCTCTTCACAATCTATGTAAAATAATTTCTTCTCAGCACACTTATGACCTTTAGTGTATTTGCTATCACAACTGTAGCAAAGACCTTTTTCTCTTTTTTCTTCCAATTTTTGTGGTGTCAACCTTGTAGGTTGTGGAAATCTAGGAGTAGCAACACTTCCCTCTTTATAGAAGTGAGTGGTAGGTTTCCTTGTCGCCATAATTTTACATTCAATTTTTCTTGCCAACCTGAATGCCTTCTCCGATGAATCAGGTTCCAAAACGCGAACTTCATGTTGGATGTTATCCTTTAAAGTACCTATGAAGAGATCAATCCTGTGTTCCTCTGGAATATCAGTTACCCTTATATTCAATTTTTGGAAGTCCTCAATGTGCTCCCCCACTAAACCCTTTTGTTCGAGATTTATCAATTGGCTAAAGAAGGTGTTGCTCTTTGTATCCTCATAATGTGCTATCATTTCCTCCGTAAAAATTGACCAAGTGACAATTTTTTTATGGGAGCAAAGTCATCGATACCATACAAATGTATTTTGTTCTAAATGTAAAGTTGCAATGCGTACCTTTTGTGTGTTTTGCACATTATTGAGATCAAAATATTGCTCCATCTATAGTATCTATGTTACAGGATCCTTTCCATCAAACTTCCTCATATCCATTTTTGGAATATGGTGGTTCTTCCCTCCAACATTAGAGTTTATGAAATCACGATTAACATTTATTTTGTTCTCATCATGAGTTTCCTCTACTATCTTTTCACCATTAGGAAAATTTTCTTGTATCAACTTTTTCAAACTTTCTATGTCTACTTTTAGATCATTCTTCATGTTTTCCATGTTGTCTTTCATTTCTTCATCGATCTTAGCTTCCATTTCATCCATCTTAGCTTCCATGCTCACTTCTATGCCATCAATATTAGCTTCAAAACCATTCATCTTAGCTTCCACTCATTTCCTCAAACCATCCATTTCATTTTTTTTTTTTGCTCTTGCGATAGCTAAATTTGGTGCACTTGCTCATGGAATTTTGATATTTCATGTTCCATTTCATGATCTTTATGAGTCATAGTAGTGCCTTACGAAGGCTTAATGGGTGTTGAATTATTTTTAGGAGAAATTTTAGAACCCAATGCGATATCTATGCTCAATAGGCCTTTGGAATCACCTAGAACTGATTTTTCAAAAAAGACTTATGCAATTTGAAAAAAATACACACCTTTTTCTTGATTTTGAGGAGCTAGATATTGAAACTGATTTATCTCTGTGATTTTGGATCTTCAATATCTAAAATTTGGCCTTGAAGTATCCCTCTGAATCTTCTTTCGAATGCCACAGGTCTGACCTGATTTGGATTCTTGAAGGCAAAGTTATGCCCAATCTCCTATGATGACCTAATTATGGACTAGTTCAGTAGAGCAAACTTGTACGACCTGCCACATGTCATTGTTTCATCCTTTGGCTCTAAAATTGATATAGTGAAAAATACAGTCCGTGTGATTATGGTCACTTCTTACATAATTCCAATCCGATGCTCAGAGAGAGAGTTATGAATATTTTCCCACGATCACCTCTTTGAGATGAAATTTCGGAGCCTGCAAAAGACCTAACTTCCGCAAACCATATCTCCAAAAATGTTGCGAACCAAGCTCTATAATTTTGCAAAGAAATTCCTTAGGAGTTATTCTTCGCTCCCTAAAAATTTCAGCTTCTGAACCTTTGTAGAAAAAAAATTATAGCAACAATGCCACGATGACCTGTTTAGGTTAAATTCAGGAGCCTGCAAAAAGACCTAACTTCCACAGATCATATCTCCGAAAATATTGCGAACCAAGCTCTGAAATTTTGTGACGATGTTCCTTAGGATTTATTCTTCGCTCTCTATAAGTTTCAGCTTCTAAACCTTCGTAGAAAAAAAATTATAGCGAAAATTCCACGATGACCTGTTTGGGGCAACGAAACCCTAGAATCCAAAGCTCTGATACCAAATGTTGTGAAACCAGCTCCAAAAATAGAAGAAAAGAGATATCAACGCCTTAGAAATAAGCCACTTCTAGGGGGAAACCTCCAATACATTACATTAATGAACAATTCTTGGATGATACAAATTACAAAACCTCCTTTCTGGGAGTCCATGGGGCCACAATGTAATCTTAGTGGGGCCACAATGTAATCCTAGCTGACCTAACAATAATAATTTAAGGGCACAATAATAACAATATGGAGGTTACAGGGGTAGAATAATAACAATAAGGGGGTTACACTAACAACAATAAGGGATTATACTAGTAATATAGGGACCTAACAGTAAATTGATATCATCGTTTATCTCCAGACTTCTACTTTCAGATCTGAGTTGAAGAAGGATGCCCGTCGACGCATCCATCATTAGCCGCAACCTTATCGTATAGTCGGGGTTACCCTCTATCGTGTAGGAATGGATTCCATTCTCTGTCGATGTTTGACCCTTGAGGAAGCTGAGGAAGTACTCAATGATTGTCATAGTGGCACCTATGGCAGTCACATGTCTGGTTATGCTACTGCAAAGAAGATTTTTCGTGCTGGTTATTTCTGGCCTTCTATCTTCAAAGACTGCATTGTCACAGTTCATAAATGTCATGATTTCTAGGTTTGTCAATGCAAGATGCATGCGCCGCCTGTACCTCTTCATCTTGTCATTACCATTGGTCCCTTTTTGAAGTGGGGCATCGATTTTATGACGTGTAACCCTCACTTGACCGGGGGGCATGCTTATATTATCGTAGTCGTGGACTACTTCACCAAATGGGTCGAAGCAATGTCTACACTTGCCGCTAACGGTAATAAAACTGCTTAATTCATCTTCAATCATATCATAGCTACATTTGGTGTCCCTCAAGCCATCATCACCGATCATGGTTCCCGTTTTCGACATTACATGGTGGCCGAGTTGACTTCTAAGTTGGGTCTGCATCACGACAACTCAACGCCGTAATATCCTTAGGCCAATGGCCAGGTTGAAGCCATGAACAAAGTTCTTGTTACTATGGTTCAACGTACGATTGGGATCCATAAATCCAATTGGCATCTCATGTTATTTTTAGCTCTTTGGGCATATCGAACCTCAGTTAAGAGTGTAACCGGATTCACCCCTTTTCAGTTGGTTTATGGTCTGGAAGCTACTCTTCCAATTGAATGTGAAATACCTTTGCTCAAGTTGGTTGTTGAATTACTACCGAACACTTCACCCGAAGAAGAACGTCTCCTTTATCTCGAAAGGTTATATGAAACCTGCTGCTTTGCTGCTCTAGTTATCGAAGCACAGAAAAACCAGATCAAAGCTCATTTTGAAAATCAATTTCCCCTCATTCTTTCATTGAAGGAGATCTCATCCTCCTGTATGACCAAGATCATGATAAGCTGGGGGTAGGTAAATTTAAACCCATGTGGCATGGGCCTTACATTGTTAAACGTGCATTGCAGAATGGGGCCTATGAGCTCATTGATTACGAACGTCATCCATTAGAACAACCCAGAAATGGGTTGTATCTCAAAAAGTATTATGCGTGAGTCATTCATACATGATTTGTGTACATAGGTGTTTTTTTTCATTTTTGTACATGTTTTGATTTGGTGTGCTTTACGAGCATTTTCCTACTTATTTGGGTCTTTCTTATTTGTGTAGATGTCTATTATCCCTTATGTCGGTTTCACGGATGGTGCTTCCCACATTACCAAGAATTTGTCTTCGGCATCCTAGGTAATCTATGATCCTGCTAGTGAGTTGATAGAACTGCAAGGTATTTGTCTAGGACGAATTACAAACAATGTTGTTGAATATAGTGTTGTTCTTGAACTATTAACCGAGGCGATCAATCTCGGCATACGCACATTGCTTGTAAATCTAGATTCATAGCTTGTTGTTCTACAACTCAATGGTCATTATTCAGTTAGAAACCCGTACATTTTGAGATTGTATTTACGTATTCATTTGTTGGAAAGACATTTTTATTTTATCACATATCAACATATTCCTAGACGAATGAATTCTTTAACTGATACAGTGGCTAACATTGTATTAGATAGACATTTGCGTAATTTGTAAAATCATCATCATGTGAAAAAAATCCATATAGGAAAATAGCTATATATATATATATCATTTGTTTGCATCAGTGTGCATCATACATTCAAAAAATATATGTGTGTTTTTGTTACATCCTGAGACCCCATGTCCCTAAAAAATGTAGATATAAAACTAGGTGTCTAATCGGCATGATGCTCATGATAGCATGTCATTGCCCGTACAAGCCGCCTCATCAAAGGGTGAATACGACTTGACACCCCGATGGTATGTCTCTGGTAGGTGCGAGGAACATCGTTGAATCATGCATAATCCGGGACTCCATGTGTGATCCCCTCTAAGTTGCACACGAGCTCCTCTTCCCTGCTTCCCTCACCATGAGGGTCGAAATCACGAGGAATTCGCCTCGTTATTGGAGACATGCTCGCGGGTCTCTCTGGGCCGACATCTACAAATACATGGATTTAAAGTCAGAACATACATAAACAAAAACAAAAAAAAATTCCATAATACTCATGAAAATTCAAAATTGTTCTTACCCAAATCTTTATCCCAATCCTCTCCCTCTGGGAGTGGGAGGTCCAGATCACCAGTAAAATCTGTACCAGAGTAGGGCCAATCCTCCATAATGATCAACTGTCGGCAGAGCCAATCAATGAAATCCGGTCTCTAGGACATCTGTTGACCTATTGTGTGGAATAATTCGTCTTGCGACAAGACCAATCTCCATAGTACTAAAAATATCTAGCAACAAACAGCCAAATAAAATAATCTTTCTCTAAGCATATATGATCTAAAAAAGTCTCTAAAGAGGTGTAAAAGACTTACCGTATGTCCAACGCTTGTTTGAAGTTATTATTGTCCCTCATGCACTTGAAGGAGTTTTCCTCGTAAACCTGCAGTCGCAAACAAGAAAAATATTACATAGTACCTGTATAGAAATCATCATAAACCATGCTTATCATAGTGATCAAGGAGTCTATGAAATAAGCCATTAACTGAAAGCTTATTGAGAAAAATGAGTATATTTGTATTAATTTCGAAAGAAGGAAAACCTTACAACCTGAGCCTTGATGTTGCACAGGCCTTCCTGGGGTCTGAAGCAGGAGTCTCCTCTACTTTGATAAGCTCTGCACTCCTCCAACCAAGACGAATAGAGGTATGTAATCTCTCCTCACAAAATTCTTAGTTAACTGAGTCTGAATCTCAACAGCACTTAACTTCAAATATTCTAAAGCTTGAACTCCCCTTGAGGCTACCCAATGCCTCTTTTTATAGTGGAAAAGAGGAGGTTTTCTGTTCCAACTATGAAGGGATGGAATCCTCCTTCAAAGGGATAAGCTCCTCACATCAAGGGGTTAGCTCCATAAGGTAAGGGATACATGCACCTCATAAGAGCGGTTCTGCCACCGCAAGATTCTTTCTAGAGGCTTCTAGAATTTAATTTTATTGAGCTTTTTGGAATTTACTTGCACCTTTTTTATCTTACAGGGGTCCACCTTTAACACAGATAAAGTGCATTCAGGTACGGAGGAGAGCTGAACATTAGGTGCGGGACCACAAGAAAGATAAAGAGAAAGTGCGACACCAAAGTTTAGGAGATTTTTAGGAAATTTTCTCTGATTTTCAAGGCTTGAAATGAGGAACTGATATGTTAGACTTGCAAAGGGAGAAGTATGAGTAATAATGAGCTCATACACATAGCAGAATGTCAGGATGACAATTTTCAGTGTAACAGATTTCCCCCTAAAGTGAAAAGTTTGGAATAGATGATGCTGAAGTCTGTCATATATGAAGAGTGCGGTACTTTATCATTTCAAGGATCATCCTGTGGACACCCCAGTCGGAACCTGTAAAAAAAATCAATGCAAAATATATATATATATCATTGCTGAGGTAGGAATTCCCATACTCAGATCAAAACTAACTAGAAACTAATTCAAACTGTTCTGATACAGGAATGATTTTGAGTACATCACAGTATAGACATGTGTAGACACAGTATGGACGCATCCATCTATTTATAAATAGTCCACTGTATAAATGATAACAAAATTTCTCGTAGCCTGGATGGTAGAAACTAGATCTAGGGTCTTGATTTCTACATCTCAAACTAGTACGATTCTATCCATGTGAATGAATGTGTCGAAGTTGAACATGGTAGAAACCACTTGATTACCAATCAATGATGTAAACTGTTAACAAGTGTGAGAGTAACCACTAGTAATGTCAATGGCTCTCAAAGTACCTAGTACAATCCATGAAATGTGAATGAATGAGCTGAAGTCAAACATGTCATGGAATCATTCAATCGAAGGTCAATGATGTAACCTATCATCAAAGGTGAGAAAATTGCCATTGAGGCATGCAGAGTTCAAGGTACTGACGATTTCTAGATCAACTTCCTAGATAATGAGTTGTCGTCGATAGAAAGTGATCCGTCGTAGGCAAGCCCACAACACGAAATCATAGATCAAGTTTTGAAAATATATTGGCAAGGACTGACTCAGGGATGGTCAAAATGGATGACAGATATTTTGCAAATGAATGGTTTATTTGAACTGTCCTCTTGAACACATAACGACACTGCAGATGGCTTGGTAACAATTGACCCAAAGCTAATACCCAGAAACCGGCTGAAGACTTTCAATGTGGTTTGATTAACTATTAGGCAAAGGATTCCCCAACCCAGGTGAATAAAAAGTGTCGTGTCCAAGAGTGGTTGACTAAGTTTTCGAAAAGTTTAAAATACAACAAACACGCCCATTTTTCTCTCTTTTTCCCCCACCATTTCTGGCAAGTACCTCTTTATTTTTGACAAGCTTGAGGAGGATAACATTTGCTTGATTATAAGCTCATCCTTCGGATGAGTCCAACTTAGTTTGATATTCGAACCCTAAGAAGGAGTGGTTTGTTCCTGTTGAAAATTAAACAGGTCCTTTACTGTTAAGTTTTAACGAGTCCAGTATAGGAGAAACTCGATGTTTTTCAATTTTAGGGAGTCAGAAGAAAAAACTTAAGAAAACTCCATGGGTGTACTTTTTTGTAAATTTAGTCTCTCGAGCCCGAAAAAGGATAAAATAATGCGGGAGAGAACTCTATTGACCATAATTAGTCAACGTATACCTTTTTCGTAAATAGTCCATTTCAGTCCGTAAAAGGGGTAAACTTATACTGAAGGGACGATTATTCATTTACTTTAACAAGTTCGAATAATCAAGTGCTCGGAAATCTTTTCATGTTTAGAGAGTCTGAAAAGGGCTTAAAAGAGAACTCCAATGTTTCGCTTTTTCGTAAATTTTTGAAAGAGTACGAAAAAGTGATAAAAGTATGCTCTTTGTTGAAAAATGATCAATTCTCCTGAAAAATCCAATTTGTGCACAAAAAATTGAAAAATTACACATACCTGTTTAAGATAAGTAAAAATGTTTTCAAAAATACCCTTTTTAAAGTGAAAAATAAACAAATTAAAAATTCATCTATTCTAAAAAACTTATAAAAAGGACTTTTTCAACTTCATTTTTACAGTTCAAGTTTAGAGTGAAAAGTAGAAGCTTTTGGGTAAAAAAGTTCCTGTGAAGATTCTGGAAAATCCATCAGAAAAAATCGAGAACCGTCAGACCCAGGTAATCCACGACCTCTTAATCTTGCATTTAATTCGTTTACAATTCATTTTTAGGCTTTAGATTTTATTTTTAAGGGAAAAATATAGTTTAATAAATCGCCTGCGGAGGTCCGCAGGTGCCACATATGGGCCCTGCAGACCCCGACTTTTTCCTATGTAGAAAAAATTCATGGGTTTGCACTTTTCCCATAAAGCGCGTGCGTTCCTACGCACTATGTATGAAGGGAAAGTGCGGTCCCCCCGTTTTTAAATTTCAAAATCAAATTTCTCATTTGGCGCCCAAAAAGTTTAAAATTAGATTGTTCTAACATATATTTTTATGCATTGTAGGATTAACAAGATGTTGATTTGGAGAGAACGTGAGCATGAGGATGTGGATGACACCGCAATGCTCCATTTGCCCACAATGCAAGCATTAAGAGCATGCGGTTTGTATAAATTCTGGGCCATCCAGGGCATGAGGGCACAGGTAGACCTCCTGACATGGCTCGTAAACAGGTGGAATGTGCAGGACCAGTGTTTCATTATTAGCGGCCACCAGCTCAAAATTGAGCTGGAGGATATTTATTTTCTGACTGGTTTGTCCAAGAGGGGCGAACAACTTTCCTTGTTTGGGACTAGGCCAGGTGGCCAAACTGTCGCTAGTCTTCGACAAGAATTCTGTAATGATTAGGCAAACCCCAGGGACAAACGTGTTATTGCCTAAATCTACTTCAGGCTGAAGGAATGCAGAGTCTAGGGTAACATCAAACAATGCTTAATCTGGTAGCTAGCCCTACCAGATTGGGAGAGGGATCTCTCCTTGTCAATCTCAGCAAAAATAATCAGTGAGGCTTGAGATGACTTAAAATAAAGGCTGATTTTAGGCTAGGTATACATATAAAAGAGTTTGATTTGATTTTGGGGGTTTTTGTTGGAATCAAAGGGAAAGGCAGATTTTGGGTCCGGGAAATGATCAGTTTTGCAGAGAGCTGAATGGGGCAAGAAAGGAAATTGTTTGATGCTTCAAATTGAATGAAATGGATAGCGCAAACTGGTGAGGAGTTGAAGAGGGCAAGATGTTTCAAGAATCCTCTTCAGACAGTTGAAAACATGGAAAATTAAACAAAACTCAAGGCAGAGCACTACAAACCTAATGAATTCCACCTTTATTACTTGTTTGTTTAACTTAAGAATAAAGGAGAAGGGAAATGATACACATGAAAATTCAGTAAACTTAAAATAATAGAGAGAAACACACCATCAAAACATAGAGCCACATGGATCCCAAAGAGTGCTGCAAACCCTGGTCTATTCCTTTACCAAAATGCAGAGATGAAATGTACAATGAAGCTCCAAACAATCCCAAGTGTCCAACCCTCTGCCAAAATCCAACCCCTACACTATGAAATTCATAAAATATATACATTTTCTCATCCTTGTACTAAGGGAATTGAGCTCAACCATTTTCTTCAAAATAGAATCAGTTACATTAAACTTGGGCCGAATTTCTGAAAATAGGTGTTGAAGATAAACTCGTATCTCCTAAACCATAGCACCTGTTACAAAAATGAAAGAGGTTTTTGTAGATAAGGTCATGCTGGAGAAAAAATCTCTAAAATTTGGGAAATTCGTTTCCAGTTGCTCGCAATCTATTCCACGAAATCATCTCTAAAACATAAAATCATTAAAAATTTAAATCTGTGAAAATGAGCTGTAAAGATCTAGTCACATATCCCAATTCATGACACCTGTGAATAAACTGAAAGAAATTTTTATTATATGGCTCGTGGTTAAAAAAACCCTCCTTGGGTTTTGAAAAATTACTTTCCATTTGTTGTAAAATGGCCTTGCACTAAAATGACTAAAACAGTAAAAAATATGAAAAATTTGCTTTGTTTTAATGTAAGCTCCAAATATCACTGTATATCTCCCACATAGTAGCACCTGTGCATAAACTGAAGGAGGTTTTTGTTATTTGGTATGTGATGAAAAAAAACCTCTTTCACGTTTGAAAAATTCCTTACCATTATGTCAGAAACTTATTTTGTACTAAACTTGTCATTGTGTGCATCAACTAACCTCAAAACATGCATAACCAAGAATCACTCATTCATTTCGATCATATCTTCTAATCCGGGAGCCGGTTATGGGAGTGTGATATACCGTTGGAAAGGTGTTTCTGAGCTTATTTTGATGGACACACTTGTGACATGTTTTTTGCTGAACATCATGTGCAAAAAATCTAACAAAACCAGACATAGTAAGAGCTCATGTTGATCCCTGGTGACAGGCTGCGAAGACTGGAACTAACATCGGCTCAATTGGGGATGGAAGCTCCTTGGAGATGTCAAGAACACTATAGACCAAGTGCCTCATCCATTGGGCATGGATGCTCAAACAACTGCAAACCCAAAACAACTCATACCAATCCAAAAACATATACATACTGCAACATGTACATAAACAAATACCGAAAACTGAAATGTTGCAGTGGGTAGCTTATTTATGTACAAATCTAACCCACTTTGCTACAAAATTGATAGATCAAGTAATTTTGTAATGACATATCAACCAATCAAGCAACTGCGATAAGGATGCTGCTTGAAAGTGCTTCAACCAGGACACAAATGCAAATGTTGATAGCCATACATGCACATAACGAGTCTGGTTATGTAAAAGACAATTTGATCTATCATTCAAACTGAAAAAAATTTCCATGTACGTTGCAATAGGATCGCAAAAACCAGACTTTGTTTGCTGCCCCAACTCCACAATACATGCTTCCAGCTGCAAACTGTCAATTTAAACATCCACGGGTAGCTCTATTGTTTCTTGTTTTGAAGGAGGGATAGTTTCCAAGAACTTTTTGGGATCTCAGAATTCATATGATTGGATCTGATCATTTAGATACTGAATCTCCTTCTCAAATTTTTCAACAACTAACTCAAAGAAACCAGTTTTAGCTTTAGGAGGAAACTTCGGAGATCTCAAAAATTGAAGCACGGCAATGAAAAATACTTCATCAATTTCAAAATCCACTAACTAATCTCTAACTTCTTTTAAAACTTCACAAAGCGAGGGTTTGCCACATACCCTACCATTTTATTTTAGTGCATGAATGGATCAGTGAGCACTGGAATCTCTAGATTGAGTTGGAGTCGCTAGGTGAATGTTTCAGTGTTCATATGTGTCTGAATGATGTCCACCATCAACAATTAGATCTGAACTTGATACATGTACTGGGGAAATTTTCAAGTCAGGTGTTACGTTTACAAAACTAGACCAGAGATTGACTGAAGCAACATTTATCTACTTTCGCTAATGCAAAGCAAGAGCGTTTCGAAGGCTACCTGGCATAACTTCAGGCTTCGTTTGTAGTCTATAAAATGAATAACACTAACAAGAAAACCATTTTGTTTCCCCAGTATGGTCACCACTATGTTATTTCCTAAATCTACCTCAAGCTGAAGGAAGGTAGAGTCTAGGGTAACATCAAACCATGCTTAATCTGGTAGTTAGCCCTACCAGATCGGGAGAGGGCTCTCTCCTTGTCAATCTCAGCAAAAATAATCAGTGAGACTTGAGATGAATTAAAATAAAGGCTGATTTTAGGCTAGGTATACATATAAAAGAGTTTGATTTGATTTTGGTGGTTTTTGTTGGAATCAAAGGGAAAGGCAGATTTTGGGTCCGGGAAATGATCAGTTTTGCAGAGAGCTGAATCGGGCAAGAAAGGAAATTGTTTTGATGCTTCGAATTGAATGAAATGGATAGCGTAGACCGGTGAGGAGTTGAAGAGGGCAAGAGGTTTCAAGAATCCTCTTCAGACAGTTGAAAACATGGAAAATTAAACAAAACTCAAGGCAGAGCACTACAAACCTAATGAATTCCACCTTTATTACTTTTTTGTTTAACTTAAGAAGAAAGGAGAAGGGAAATGATACACATGAAACTTCAGTAAACTTACAATCACAGAGAGAAACACACCATCAAAACATAGAGCCACATGGATCCCAAAGAGTGCTGCAAACCCTGGTCTATTCCTTTGCCAAAATGCAGAGATGAAATGTACAATGAAGCTCCAAAAAATCCCAAGTGTCCAACCCTCTGCCAAAATACAACCCCTACACTATGAAATTCATAAAATATATACATTTTTTCATCCTTGTACTAAGGGAATTGAGCTCAACCATTCTCTTCAAAATAGAATCAATTACATTAAACTTGGGCCGAATTTCTGAAAATAGGTGTTGAAGATGAACTCGTATCTCCTAAAAAATAGCACTTGTTACAAAACTGAAAGAGGTTTTTATAGATAAGGTCATTTAGGAGAAAAAAATCTCTCAAATTTTGGAAATTAGTTTCCAGTTGCTCGTAATCGGTTCCACAAAATCATCTCTAAAACAGAAAATCATTAAAAATTTAAATCTGTGAAAATGAGCTGTAAGATCTAGTCACATATCCCAATTCGTGACACCTGTGAATAAACTAAAAGAGGTGTTTGTTATATGGCTCATTTTTAACAAAAAAATCCTTGGGTTTTGCAAAATTACTTTCCATCTATTGTAAAATGGCCCTATACTAAAATGACTAAAACAGTAAAAAATATGAAAAATTTGCTTTGTTTTAATGTAGGCTCCAAATATCACTATATCTCTCCCAAATAATAGCATATGTGCATAAAATGAAGGAGGTTTTTGTTATTTGGTATGTGATGAACAAAAATCGCTTTCACTTTTGAAAAATTCCTTACCATTATTTCAGAAACTGATTTTGTACTAATCTTATCATTGTGTGCAGCAACTGACCTCAAAACATGCATAACCAAGAATCACTCATTCATTTCGATCATATCTTCTAATCCGGGAGTCAGTTACAGGAGTGTGATATACCATTGGAAAGGTTTTTCTAAGATTCTTCTGATGGACACACTTTTGGCATGTTTTTTTGCTGAACATTATGTGCAAAACATCTAACAAAACTAGACATAGTAAGAGCTCATGTTGATCCCTGGTGACAGGCTACGAAGACTGGAACTAACAAAACGGATTGATATAAAAACTATCATCCATCCCGAGCTGAAATTTATTGCATTTTTTATTACCATATTTTGTGGGAGTGTAGCACTGCATGTGGCTACCGGTTCCCAAATGTGCATTGCTGTGGACTGTTTTCGAGGCACCATTTTAAACTGGTGTGAAGCTGTGTTGGACAATGTAAAAGGCCAACTAACTAGAGAAAAAAATGGCAAACTAAATAACATTGGATATGGATCCATCATGGTCACTTGTTCTCTAGAGAGGATCCCCATGTTAGCTCCGCAGAGTATTCCTCTCAATGTCAGTCGACCTCGAGAACCTAGAATGGTTCATTGGGTTGCATTGATGGCCCGTCACGGTATTGAGGGCGCTAAGATTGTTCGATTTCCTCCTTCATATTTCGTTGGCTGGACTGCCAAATTTTTTTCATAGAGGAATTTCCATACACCGGGATATATTTCTGCAGCGACCGAGAGATGACTCTCCCAGCAGGGGAACAGTGGGATGAATCAGGTAAAATCATTTTCAAAAAATTCTAAGTTCTAATTTTTTTTTATTTTGATCGTCTTAAAAAATAATAACCAAAAGTTTTTTGAATGCAGACGTGGGCCCACGGCGACCAGCCCATCTTTAGCCCTATGAGGGAAGACAACCAGTTGCAGCCGCACAAGCCCCAGTAGGCCAATCAGCAGAAATCTTCTCTGATTTAGAGCATCACCTAGAGCGTCTGACTCTAGATATTCCAGAGAAAGACATAGATGAGATTCCACTTAGATTGCAGAGATACGTGATTGGTGTTCCAGGACCTTTTAGGAGGTTCCTATGTAGGGTGGCATGGGCAGTGGTTTCTTATCGTGATCACCATCAGTGATGGAATGATCGTGTTGTAGACTCATATTTTTGACTTTTTGTGTTATCATTTTGCCGATCATAAGGTGTTTCCAACCTATGATCGAAGACGATGTATATTTTTTGAAAACACTTCTATACTATGATATATCACTATTTACCAGCTATCTGTGTACATGTTATGAATGTTTTTTGATTTACTGTTTTGATCATTGCAAATGTTGATTTATCATACTAGAAGCAATTGCGTCTGCTAATGTATTTAAATGTCTTGGAATATGTTGATATTCAATGTAATCAAATTCACGTTCCAAGAGACGAAATCTTAAAAATAATCGTAATAAAACTGGATTTCTAATGGCATAAACCCTTTTAAGCTGTAATACAACAAGTTTAGAATCCAACCTAACAATCAAAATCCGAATTCCAAACAATATGGATTTAGATAATAACTCAATCATTGCACTATACTCGGTAATTTTATTTGTTGTTTGACCAAGGCTTACTCCATGCATGGATACTAACTTGTCAGAGGGTGAATAGATAACCCAAGCTGCGGAAGAAATGTTCCATGTACTACGACAAGCACCATCAACAAAACCAATGTAGGTTTGAAGAGACTTCGACATCTACAATATCAGGAGTAAAACTCAGATAAGCAGGAATAGTGATAAAAACACACTTCTAAACTAGGCACGCTTTTCTAATCTAAGACACACCAGTAGTCAAGAAATATAATCTAATAAAAAATTTCCACACCAAGTTTAAGCATAATATCGCTTTAGGTAAAGCCCATTTCTGGGTTTATCTAAAGGGACACCGTCAAAATCTATCAGCTCATAGGCCCCTTTTGCTAGCTTTCGCTTAACAATAAAAGGGCCATGCCACATGGGCACGAATTTCCCAGCTCCTAGCTTATCGTTGGCTTGATCATAAACTAAGACTAGGTCTCCTTCTGAAAAATTTTGAGGGGTAACACTTCTATCATACTGAGCTTTTATTCATTTAACATGAGCCTCGTTTGCTATTGCAGCATTTCGTCAATTCTCATCTAGCTGAGCCAAGTATAAAAAATGTTTCTCCTCTTCAGACATAGCTGGGAGTAATTCTATGGCTAATTTCAGTGATGGAATTTCGCATTCAATTGGAAACACAGCTTCCAAACTGTAAACGAGTTGAAAGGGAGTGAAACCAGTTGATGTTTTTACTGAGGGTCGATATGCCCAAAGTGCTGAAAATAACATGGAATGCCAATTTGTTTTGTGAATGCCAATAATTCATCTAATCATGGTGACTAAAACTTTATTTATGGCTTCAACCATACCATTAGCTTGCGGATAATATGGAGTGGAACTATCGTGGCGCAGGCCAAGTTGATCTGTCAGTTCAGTCATCATGACATTCCAAAAATGACTTCCATGATCTGTAATAATGGCTTGAGGAACACCGAACCTAGCAATTATGTGATTAAATACGAAATTTACAGTAGTCTTGCCGTCAGCCGAAAATGTAGGCATCGCCTCGGCCCACTTAGTAAAATAATCTACTGCTAAGATAATATACGCATGCCCCCCGGCTGAGTGAGAGTTACATGTAATAAAGTCGATACCCCATTTCAAAAAAGGACCAACAGCAATTATGGGGTGAAGAGGAGTGGGTGGTGCACACATCTTATGATCAAAAATTTGACAATTGTGGCATTTCCGGACAGCATAAATACAATCTTTGAATAACGATAGCTAGAAATAACCAGCGCGCAATATATTTTGGGTTGTGGCATACCTAGACATATGACCGCCACATGCTCCAAAATGGCAGTCATCTAAAACCTTTTCAGCTTCTTCATGAATAAGACAACGTCGGAAAACAGAATCTGCTCGACGACAATAGAGTGTATCACCAATAATATTGTACTTTTAGGATTGGAAGCGTATTTTCTGTCGCTGAGATCGTGAGATTTTAGGCCGAAAAGATTGGGTTTGGAGATAAATAATAATATCTCCATACCATGGATCGAGAGTACTGATAAGAAACAGAGATTCGTCCGCAATGGGCTCTTTTGCCACAGTTTTAGTATCAGTAGAGGGGAAATCACACATCAATTCCGCAAATACCAAATATTTCTTTGCCTTGTATTTTTCAAACTCCAAGTCAAATTCCTGTAGGATGACTATCCATTTGGAATACTTGCCCCCTACCAATTTTTTTGTTAAAATGTACATCATAGAGTTACAGTCAGAAATTACTGTGGTTTTGCGTAACAAGATGTAGTGTCTAAATCTTTGGACAGCTTGAACAGCTTCCAAGGCCAATTTCTCCACATGTACGTATTTGATCTCAGCCGGATGAAAATTTTGACTAAGATAGTAAATCACATGTTCAGTGTTAGATTCATCTTCCTGAACTAAAACCATCCCAATAGTGGAATTAGAAGCAGCGAGGTACAAAACGTAATCATGGTTGTAGTTGGGAGGATGCAATAATGGTGCATGGGTCAACGCGTGTTTAAGTGCATCAAAAGATCGATCAACGATCTCATCCCAAAAGAATGGAATGTTCTATTTCAGCAACCGGGTAAAACCCTTTGTAAGCTCGGCATAGTTAGGAATGAACTGACGTAAAAAGTTTGCTTTCCCCTGCAAACTTTGGAGTTGGCGTAAAGTCGAAGGAGGAGGTAATTTAACAATAGATTCGACCTTCGACAGATCAACGCAAATGCCCGCTTTTGAAACAACAAATCCTAGTAAGCGACCCGATTCTACACAAAAAACACATTTGTGTGGATTCAACCTAATTTGATAATGCCGACATATCATAAAGATAGCTTGTAAGTGAGTGAGATGGTCGGCCCTACGTGATGAATGAGCAGGTAAATCATCAAGATAAGGCTGCACAATGTGCTTAATGCCATGAAATGCATAAGACATAGCCCTTTGAAAATTTGCTCCAGTGTTCTTCAATCCAAAGGGTAGCTTGCAATAAGAAAACGTCCCCCAGGGACAAATAAAAGCTATTTTTGGCTGATCAGCAGGGAGTATGTTTATTTGATTGTACCTGGAAAAGCCGTCCATAAAGGAAAACATTTCACTGCCAGCACAATCATCGATTATTTGATCGATATAGGGGGTTGGATAATTGTCTTTAGGACAAGCTCGATTAATATCCCTATAATCGACACATACTCGTATCATTCCTTGTTTTTTAGTCAGAGGAATGATATTCGATTCCCAATCCGTTAAGGGAATTGGATAAATGAAACCTGCACAAAGTAATTTTTCAACTTCTGCTTTGATAGCAGAAGCTTTTCTAGGATGTATTTGACGTAGACGTTGACGAATAGGTTTGGCATTTCGGTAAGTCTTGATTTCATGTACGAAAATTGACGGATCAATTCCTGGCATTTATTCATAGGACCAGGAAAACACATCACGTAATTCTTGAAATAGGGCTTTATAAGTTTGAATTTCATCTTCAATACAACAAGCACCTATATGAATGTTTTCAATTATTCTTGGTTTTACTGAAATGTCAATTAGAACCGTTCGAGAGATATTTTCCAAATTTAACTCAGAATCAATATTTTGCAATGGATTCTGGGGTTCTTTGACATATTTAGCAGTAAAAATTGAAGCGAAATCATCTTCAAAATGATCTAGTTCAGGTAAAAACGAAGATCGGTGATGTAGATCTTCCCATGGTAAATCATCAACAGACAAAAATTTACAAATCTGCTCATCAGTATGAACAAGATCAGGAAATGTTGTTGTGGCTGAACTGGATATAGAAAATGATTCCTCATGGATCCCATTCATTAGATCAATTTCGATTGAAGAGGGGTCGGAAAGTGACTGTACAGCCTGGTATGCAATTTCAAATGGACTCAAAGGCATCATGTCATCAATTGAATCTAACTCAGAGTCGGAAGGTACGATCCAAGGATCATCAAACATAACAGTGTCTGACGAAATCATGTGAATAGTTGCAACAGAAGGCGATACGCTAGGAGGAGGAAAGGAAAAAGTTCCTAGTAAACCAGAATCTTTAATCAAACCTACTCCAGCATCCTTATAAGAGATAGCCGCTTTACCAACGTGCTGGATTGTTTCTGTAGAGGCTGGGTCGGAAGAAAAATAAGTTAACTGATCTATTGTAACGATCCTTCCTTGATATGGAAATTTTATGAGTCGAAAGACCGAAGAAACAATAGCAGTCATAGCATAAGTCCAACTACGACCCAAAAGAAGGTTGTAATCTAGAGGGGCATCAACCACTTCCACATCTAGATTTACGGTTTTACCTTCAACCCCTATGGGTAAATCCTGCAAAATACCAAAAGGGTGGAAACCTCGACCATCAAAAGCCTTAAGAATCGTTGGAGATTGGTTGAGTGTAGGAGAACCAAGCGATTTCCAACACTGAATCGGCATAATACATGTTGAAGCTCCCTCATCAATCACAGTCCGAAAGATCGGTCTGTTTTTTACTAACATTGGAATTTTTAAATCCATTTGGTGAGGTAGGCGAGGCATACTATTTTCTAAATCAAAGATTATAAGGTTGGAATCCTGAATATCTACAGCTTCTATGGCAGACAAAAGCAATTTACGTTGTGCTGGGCATGATTGCAGCACTTCCAAAGCCGACATTGCTGAAGGGGAAATAGCTAAGTCTTCAACAATGTTGTAATTCTAAGTAGCTCTTACATGTGGATTGAAAGCTGATTTACGAAGAACACCTTTAGCAGGCGGTTTGATTATTAAGTCTGGATTTTGTTTCTTGATCTGTAGTGGACCAGAAATAGGAGGAGGTGTAGTTGATGTATTTGCACTAGAATATTCTGCTTCTTTACCATCAACAGGATTCTTAGTTCCATAATCTTGCGCTCGTGTCACAATCCTTACATGAGACATCATCAAAATTGGCTCTTCTGAGGTAGTCGAGGTGGAACCAACCATCTTATTATCTTGAGTCGGAAAAGGATCCTTCAAGATAGCAGGTTGTTGTGAACCTTTAACAAATTTTGCAACCTCTGATCGATGTGGGAATTCCTTAGTAAAATGATCCTCATCACAAATGTAGCAAGGATAGCGAGGTTTAAGTTTTTTGTCATTAGATTCATTTTTATCAGTTTTCTCTTTTGAATTCTTTTTGTTTTTATTCTTCCCTTTCTTTTTACCACCGGATTTATATTTGGTCGTAGATGTCTCTACGACATGAATGTCGGCAGAAATTTTTGGGGAAGATTCTCCTTTCGGGGAATCTGGTAAAGTTATAATAGGAGAAGAATTATTTGAAGATTTATTCTTGCTTTTAGTATTGACTATACCAATCATACCATCAGCGGCATGAGACCCTGAAGGAGCAGCAACTATTTGACCTTGTTTTGGAAGGTCGAGGATTTTTTCATGTAAAGTACCTGACTGCGTATAAACAAGGTCAAGGTACTGAGCTTGAGCAATTACTTGCTCTTCAGTGAAAACACCAGCCTTAGCTACATCTTCAGTGATTTTGGGTAACAATGATTTAACAAACCATTCCACCAAAATTTGATCCGGAATGTAAACTTTCACCAAACGCCTTCTTCGTTGCCATTCATGAATATGATCAAAGATATAAGTGGACGTGGATTGTTTTAGTGAAGTTAATAGTTCCGTGCCATTGCCATATCTGACAGGCAACTGAAAATGAGTCAAGAAGGCAGTTGCTAACTAACTGAAATTATTAAACGAGCCTCGTGGTAACTCGATGTACCATTTGGCTGCAAGACCAATAAGAGTTCTTTGGAAAAGAAGTAAGCGAATCAAATCATCAATAATTGAATTAGACGCACACCAGAGGTGATAAGTCATGACGTGATCTAATGGATCCTCTCCTGACTTACCTTCAAATTTTGGTATATCACTGGGCAACTTATGCGGCATTGGCGACCAATACGGATAATAGAAAATTGGATCATTCGTAAGGCGTGTCAAATCAGGTAAATCCAAAGTTGCAATAAATGGTAACTGACGGTTAGTGTCGCGAAAAACTTGAGTAGCCAAAGCAGTTCTAGGAGGTGGATACCCAGGATAACTGGGAATCGGATTTGCATTAGGAATTGTGTAACATCCCAGAAAACTAGGATTAACCGGACCAAACTGGGGTTGTTGAGGCTGCTGATAAGTATAGCCAGGGTACGGTTGATACTGATAGCTTGGATTTTGTGAAACGGGACCGAATTGAGGCTGTCCTTGGTACAGTTGATACATGAATTGCGGTTGACTTGTGACAACTGTACTTGTACCGGCTTGTCCTGCAGGCATCTAAACTGAAGGTCCTGACTGGGGTACAGAGACTTGAGGGATTTTCACAAATGCAGGGATAGACGAACTCAGGGCTACAGATACTCTAGAAACAAGTGTTACAAGTTGAACAGACATTGCAGCAGTTGCAGCAGTTTGAGGAGGAGTTTGAGGTGTACTAGGCGCAGACTACCAAACAGAACTAGGTGCAGGAATTTGAATAGTAGGCTGGACAGGTTGCTGGGTTGGACCAAAAACCAAAGGTTGTCCAGGCTGAAAAGGCAACTACACATTAGGCTGCATAGGTTGTTGATATTGGGATGGATCCCACACCATATTCATTCTGGGGTATTGCCCGTAGAAGGTTAAACGTAAGGACCATAACCTGGTTGAACGTAGGGTTGATAAGTAAGTGGTAAATTTCCGGCTCTCCTTGTATAGATGACTGACCAGAAGGCTATTGGTAACCTTGAATTGGGTACTGACCTTGAAGTTGATAACCCTGAGGCGCATACTGAAGCTGGGGTTGATAAGGACCCTGAGGAGCATATTGAGCTTGAGGTTGACCTTGGGGTATGTACTGTCCTAAAGGTTGATATCCTTGAGGTATGTACTATCCTTGGGGTTGTCCCCCAAAATAATATGATTCCACAGTTTGTCCTGGGAAAAAGCTACCTTGAGGTTGCGCCCCAGGTTGTAACTGACTTCCTGAAGGTTTCCCCCTAGGCGGTAACTGACTACCTTGAGGTTGCCCCCCAAGCAGTAATTGATTTCCCTGAGATTGCCCTCCAGGCAGTAACTGACTACCTTAAGGTTGAGGATTCAGAATATTACCAGACATCATAAAAATTTGCTCTGCGTTCGACATTTCAGTTTTAATTCCACTTAAACCAGATGATAACACATTTTCAATCGGTTGAGGAGCTTCCCCCAAGAAATTACCAGACATAGCCTGATATCCCGAAGGAACAGAAGGACCACCGTGTAAAAATATGACTCTCCTGCCATAATGGATGATGGATAGTAACCTTTGGGTGTTGGATGAAATGGAATTCGAGGTGGAGAAAAAGCAAGACCCGAATTCTCTAAAAAATTTGTTAAGGATAGATACCAAGCACTAGTTCGAATAGGGTTGTAGAAAATTGATTCACATTCCCTAATATTTAAAGACTGAGGGGATTCGGGAAGAGATAACTCTTTGTATGGATTAGTAAGTTCTTCAATAGAAATTAGTCTAGATGGAAGATCATCAGTGACAATATTTCTTACGCTAGGTGAACCAGGATCACTAGAAGTTGGTGTAATAAATCCTGAGGATGTTTCCAAAATAGAAGGTTCAGTTTCAGGTTCATAGATTTCAGGTTCGTCAGCTAGTTCATTGGAAGGAGAAATACTACCAGTCACTTCAGAAACCAAAATCAGCTCTTGAATGTGTTATGTTGTGGGTATTTGATGATCAAGATGAACCACTATAGATGAAGTTCCAATTTCTGTTGATCTAATCCTACCACTGCTAGATGATACCAGAGCATGAAGCCCTTTGAGCTGACTTGGTGTATATTCAGGGGGTTTCCCTTGTAGTCTCTGGGATTGTCTCGGCAATTCCTCCACGACTAAATATTAACTAATCACATGAAAACAAAGAAAATTTCAATGAAAACACCTAAAGTCTCTAAAGAAACAAACAGCTGAATCACACGCTTAAAAATATAAGAGTTCAAACCACACACAAATAGTAACTTCCCATACTAAAAACACTAGTTGGTGATGAAATCCAACTTAGGTGAATTCTAATACAGAAAGGGCGGTTGGAACAGTTACCCCAACAACCTGCTTAATGAAACAGACTGGCACAAGTTTCCTCACAAAACCATCTCGTGTGAAGAGAACCCCCCTGTTGAAGAGTTTAATCCCCTCTGCAGACAGAGGTGATCCCTACTAGCCCAGATCAGGTCTAGCAATAATCAAACATGCTACAGTGTAGGTTCCTAATTGCAAATAAAACGACTTGTGAGGAAGGCTTACCTGGAATCCAACGCTGTCGTTTGTAGAAGAGGTGGTGCTCCCGTTCCTTTGCCCTGGCAGATCACAATCCTCACGATCCCCATGATCGGACAGCTGCACATTCAAGAAAAAACACAAACGCAAGCATAAAATCCAGTATATACAACTATATGTCAGTCGAAGAGGACATAACTCATGAACATAATCAAGAACAAGAGTGGAACCATAACCAATAGTCGCTTATCATTAATGAGTCAAAAGAAGAATACAACCATAGCTTCAACGCAGCACTCTCCTTTGGTGGGTCGTCAGCAAAACATGTCTCGATAAAGCCTGTCAAGGATGGGACAAGCCTCTCTCTCCAGATACTTGACAATAGTCTCCTTGCTTGGATTTGGCCTTAAGGGAATCAAGAAGGCTCTTGCAGCATAAGGATGTGAAAGCTCTTGGGAACTAGCTTGCAAAGGAGATGAGCAAGATTTTATAGATGGAGGAAGGGGAGTTGGAATCCCTATAATTATGGGATTGGCTCTATCATCAAGGAAGCTTCCATGAGAGGTGGAAAACCACTTCCTCTCTATGGAAATCCGTAGCCAAACCTCCCAACTCAAGATAGATATCAGTCCAGGAATTTGTTAGGACGAAACTTCCGCCATTTATTTTTTAAAAACACCTATTAATATGGTTGGTGCGGGTGCGGCTCTATGACAGAGCGCAAATTGGCGCGCCCTCTTTGGAGGATTTTCCCCCTTGGCGCGAGGGTTGAACTGTGGAACCGCGCCAATGGAAAAAGAGCTATTTTTAGGGTTTTTGGCAGGGAGATGTCTTTAGGGCAATGAAAGCTCATCTTCAGAGGGATGCAATGAAGATGTTCGTTCGCCGATGCATCACTAATGAGCCCTCCAATGTGCGAGAGACAGTGGTCAGGCAGGGGTGCGTGACAAATTGTCGTGTACCGTATGCCTCCTTGAAAGCATGAGAGGCCCCAGAGAGAGAGAGAGTGGGGAAATGCTTTACGAAATGATGCTGCCGACTCCAAACACCGCTATGATCTCCTTCCCTGGCATGGGAGATCCGGGATCTCCATGGAAATCGGTTCCTGCGGTGGCCGCCCTCCATCAGCGTCCAATCCAGCCGCCAAACCACCTGAAAATCCCGCTCCGTGACATCTATCGGCTCTCCGCCTCCTCGGTCGCCGCCGGCCGAGCCGGTTCTTGGCTCCTGGTACCCCGCCGCCACGTTAGTCCCTCGTCTCAAGATCGGGCCCTGCTCCAATGAGCGATACTAGGATAGAACCGTAGCCAAACTGTTTCAGTTTGGCTTGCTTACACTTCGTGAGCCGTCTCTTGATATTTATTGTTACTGCTGTAGCCCAGTCGAACAATAGGGGACTCATGCACTCTGAAGCCAGTAAGATTCGGGCCTTTGTTGCCTTGTGCGATGCCTACGATCCCGCAGCCCGCGTCACCAAATTGTTGAAGAGGTTAATCCCCTCTGCGGACAGAGGCGATCCCTACTAGCCCAGATCAGGTCTAGCAACAATCAAACACACTACAATGCAGGTTCCTAATTGCAAATCAACCGACTTGTAAGGAAGGCTTACCTGGAATCCAACGCTGTCATTTGTAGAAGAGGTGGTGCTCCTGTTCCTTTGCCCTGGCAGATCACAATCTTCATGATCCTCGTGATCGAACACCTGCACATGCAAGAAACAACACAAACGCAAGCATAAAATCCGGTATATACAACTATATGTCAGTCGAAGAGGACATAACTCATGAACATAATCAAGAACAAGAGTGGAACCATAACCAATAGTCACTTATCATTAATGAGTCAAAAGAAGAATACAACCATAGCTTCGACGCAGCACTCTCCTTTGGCGGGTCGTCAGTAAAACATGTCTCGATAAAGCCTGTCAAGGATGGGACAAGCCTCTCTCTCCGGATACTTGACAATAGTCTCCTTGCTTGGATTTGGCCTTAAGGGAATCAAGAAGGCTCTTGCAATATAAGGATGTGAAAGCTCTTGGGAACTAGCTTGCAAAGGAGATGAGCAAGATTTTATAGATGGAGGAAGGGGAGTTAGGATCCCTATAATTATGGGATTGGCCCTATCATCAAGGAGGCTTCCATGAGAGGTGGAAAACCACTTCCTCTCTATGGAAATCCATAGCCAAACCTCCCAACTCAAGATAGATATCATTCCAGGAATTTGTTAGGACGAAACTTCCGCCATTTATTTTTAAAAAACACCTCTTAATATGGTTGGCGCGAGTGTGGCTCTATGACAGAGCACCAATTAGCGCGCCCTCTTTGGAGGATTTTCCCCCTTGGCGCGAGGGCTGAAATTTGGAACCACGCCAATGGAAAAAGAGTTATTTTTAGGGTTTTTGGCAGGGAGATGTCTTTAGGGCAATGAAAGCTCATCTTCAGAGGGATGCAATGAAAGTATTTTCAAGTCTTGTCTCTGCTCACAGATCACGGAATGAGCCCTCCAATGTGCGGGACGGGGAATGGTAGGGATGGTGACAAATTGCTGTGTAACACCCCCAGAGAGTCCAAGTGAGTCTAGTCGCCGTCTGCTCCAGGTACAGTGAGATCTTTCCTTCACCGTCACCTTAGGAAATAATCTTAAGTTTGTAGAAACTAAGGTTACCAACAGTAACAAATATAACTGGGGGAACAGTCTACGATCCGATCCCACGCGCAAGGGCAGAGTAACAAAGCTAAATCCCCTTGAAGGTTCCTCGACATGGTTAATTCGAGGTTTACCGACAAGTGACCCCAGGCTCCTCGACAATGGTTAATCCAAGTTTTACCATTTGTAATGCGCACAAAATCTTCTATCTTCCCCAATGAAACATAATTGATTGTCTCAAAGGTTCGGACATGATCTCGTGATTTACTTCCTTAAAAGAAGCTTCCCAGACTATACAAATTACAATTGGATTTATTTCCTACCGCAAGATTTATCTAATTGTTTGTTTTTACTATCTTGGAGAGTTAATTACTCCCTACTCCAAGATACTAGCCTAAGCTATGTCGGTGATAAGAGCCCTAGAAAATAAAAATATTACTAGATGAATTTTAATTAATTGTTAATTTTATGAGCTGTTTCTTAAGTCAATGGGTGCGGAAATGAAACTCTGATGGTGTGAAGACCCGACTCCCGAAAAACACTAAAAATGCACCTAAAAATGATAATCAAATCGTTTTCTTTCAATGAAATTCTAGTTAAGAAAGAGTTGGAGAATGCAATTATTTTAATAAACAATTCCTTCTTTAAACATAAAGAACAATTGAAAGAAAATATTTTGTCTTTCCAACAATAAGTCAAAATGAGACAAATTATCAAAGCTCACAAGAAAATCCTTTCACTTTCAAAACTTGAAGCTACAAAACAAATTTCCTTCAAAAGAAATCTACAAATTTTTAAAAGCACTCAAAACTACAAAACTAATTCTGAGATCTACAAACTTTAACAATCTAATCGAATAAAAGCTTTAAGATTTTTTGAAGAATGTTTTACTTAGTTATTCAGCAAACTAAGAATATATTCATCCAGAATAACAAATAGATCAAAAACACTCAAATATGTTTTTATAAAAAATGAAATTCAAAAACCTATAACAAAGTTTCTTTTCGAATATTTGCAAAGAAATAGGTAGCTCTATTTCTCAATAAAGGATGATTTCACAATCAGGTCAGATTCAGTAAAAAGAAAAAAAATACCAATGTAATCTGAGGTACTTCAAACAGTCAATGCTTCGAATCACTACAAAGACCAAGTGAAAAACAATCCAAAATGCAAAACTTCTAGCAGATCATCAAAACACCAATACTGTTGAGATTCATTCACATAAGGCTTTTGACAGAAACAATCATCAATCTGGGCAGAAACCAAAAACTCTAAATAAAAATAAAGATAAATTGAAGAAATAAATCTATAGTTTTTCAAAATTTTAACAGGGTTCTCAGGCTTCAAGAAGTAATAGGTGCGGTACCGCACTGTTTACTCAAGGAAAAATGCGAAACTACCCGCACTGTGCAAAGAAGGCAAAGTGCAGTCCCAGGAAAAATTAGAGAAAAACATAAAAGATTTTAAAATTTTCAAAAAAGGAGAAAACCTAAGCTTCCCAGGCAGATATCTATCAATCAAAAACTAGGAAAAACGTTTCCTCAAATCAAAATAAAAGAGAACCAAAAACAACAGAATCTTCTCCAGTGGAGTCGCCAATTTGTTGTGTGCATTAATCCGTCTTGCAGACAAGATCGATCTCCCTAGTACTAAAAATATCTAGCAACAAACAGCCAAATCAACTAATCTTTCTCTAAGCATATATGATCTACAAAAATCTCTATAGAGGTGTAAAAGACTTACCGTATGTCCAACGCTTGTTTGAAGTCGTTGTTGTCCCTCATGCACTTGAAGGAGTTTTCCTTGTAAACCTGCAGTCACAAACAAGAAAAATATTACATAGCACCTATATAGAAATCATCATAAACCATGCTTGTCATAGTGATCAAGGAGTCTATGAAATAAACCATTAACTGAAATCTTATTGAGAAAAATGAGTATATTTGTATTAATTTCGAAAGAAGGAAAACCTTACAACCTGAGCCTTGATGTTGCACAGGCCTTCCTGTGGTCCAAAGCAAGAGTATCCTCTACTTTGATAAGTTCTGCACTCTTCCAACCAAGACAAATAGAGGTATGTAATCTCTCCTCACAAAAGTCTTAGTTAACCGAGTCTGAATCTTAACAACACTTAACCTCAAATATTCTAAAGCTTGAACTCCATTTGAGGCTACCCAATGCCTCTTTTTATAGTGGAAAAGAGGAGGTTTTCTGTTCCAACTATGAAGGGATAGAATCCTCCTTCAAAGGGATAAGCTCCTCACATAAAGGGGTTAGCTCCATAAAGTAAGGGATACATGCACCTCAAAAGAGCGGTTCTACCACCGCAAGATTCTTTTTAGAGGCTTCTAGAATTTACTTTTATTGAGCTTTTTGGAATTTACTTGCACCTTTTTTATCTTACAGGGGTCCACACCTATAACACAGATAAAGTGTGTTCAGGTACGCAAGAGAGTTGAACATTAGGTGCGGGACCGCAGGCAAGATAGAGAGAAAGTGCGACACCTAAGTTTAGGAGATTTTTAGGAACTTTTATCTGATTTTCAAGGCTTGACATGAGGAACTGATATGTTAGACTTGCAAAGGGAGAAGTATGAGTAATAATGATCTCATACACATAGCAGAATGTCAGGATGACAATTTTCAGTGTAACATGACCACCCCTTGCCCTTGGCATCAGAGCCACCCATCGTGCCATCTGTGGTTCTCTCACTGGTGGTGTTGGGACTATGACCTCCTGATGCTGAAAAATTGGTAGTCGTTCCAGGAAGAATGATACCAGGATAGACCCATAACCAAATTTCTTCAATTTGGTATTCTTGCACTTTGTTAGTTGGCGTTTCATGTTTATTTTCATGGCCTCTTCCCAGTTGTAGATGGTCGGTGCCAAGCAATCTACAGCAAGAAGCAACTGTGTTTTTTTTTCTTCATGTGGTGCTTGCGATCCCACAGTTTGTGTAATGGTATGTAGCACTACTTTTAGTGCTAGGTCTGGGATAGTTTGGATGTCAACTTTCCCACTTCATATTCCCTTCTGTGCCCCTCAACATACTCTATCCATCACCATGGACATACTCTCCATGAAAAGCTGGGTACCAGTTAGGATCGGTGTTGCTCCCCTCCGCGACAATCCTGTGATAAAGTAGACGTCAGAAACATCAATCTCAAGTTCCTGATCTTGAAGGATGAACTTTTCTTGGTCCTCATCCCATATGTTGATCAAATATTGTAACAACTCTGGTTGAGCATGGAGACACGGTGTCAAGAAGAACGTCTTCAGTCCACAGTCCCTGAGAGCTTCCATTCATCTCTCATTTTCCATGGAAAGTTCGTCTTCTTCGTTGTGTTCCCGTTCTTTCCATTCTATTACCATTTTGCCATTTTTTACCCATAAACACATTCATATGAATGATATTACCCTTTTGGGAACTTGGATTTGTGAATAATTGGGGTTTGTGACTTTCATTGTGCACAAAAATGGTTAGCGTCGTTGCTGCGACTGTTTCCAAAATAGTCACGCCAATGGTAGCTCCCTAGTATAAAAATTGGGCGGTTGGCACGACTCCGTGCCTGAAACCCACACCAACTTCCGTGCCCTAATTTTCATACTTCCTCCCCCAGAACTCAAAATTAGAAGTTGCAGGTAGTAATAAATGACTCAAAATGAAGAGAGAGATCTCATCTCTTACCCAGAACTGACGAATTTGAGATTGGTCTGCTGGATTGTCCGCTATCGTCACCGCAAAATCACACAGTAAAATGGGAACTATTTGCTCCACAAGAGGTAAAAAGTGAAAGTAATTGTTTTTACCATTTTTGGCATTTTATAACTTTTTACAACCCTAATTAGGTTTTAAAACATGTTTTTCGACTATTTTATTATATTATTTTTCGAAAAATGGGTTTTACACGTGTCTCTTGTGCAGCAACAAGTTTTTTAGGACATAGTGATGAAGTGACGAGTTAAATTTTATACTTTTTTGGACTCGGTAAAAACACGAAAAGGTCACTGTTGGAGTCATATTTTAACTCTTTTCTGACTCTCTAAAATTGAAAATATTGTCGAGACTCTTGTCGTTTTGAACTCGTTAAATGGCCGCGAAGCGATATCTACCTAGTATACGTTTACCCCTTTTTCGAGCTGGGATAGATTATTTATGAAAAAGGAATACCTTAGCCTATCACGACTAAGAGGTTCTTTCAGATAAATTTTTCTACCTTTTCGAATCTGAGAGACTATTTACAAGAAGGGTCATGATGGAGTTTTCTTTTTTTCCTTCTTTTCAAACTCTCTAAACATGAAAAGATGCTGAGTTCTCCCTTTGTCAGACTCGTTAAACCCTGATGACATCGGATTTCGTCACCATGAAGTTACTCGAGTTCCTTCTTCCTAAGGCTCGTAAAATGTACTAGGTTGGATTTTTCCGAAGGAAAAACTTACAACACAAGCATATGCTATCACCTTCGAGCTTGTTTTCAAAAATAATTTGGGTACTCACCATAAATAGTGGGGAAAAATGGAACCAAGTTTTAGTTATGATTGGTAGTATGTCACTCTTGAACATGGAACTTGTCTGCATTTGTGTCGGGTTGGGAAATCTCATTTTTTTATTTTTGCCTCCATGGGTTTGGGAAATCTCTTTTGACCTCTGATTTTTTCTTTGCCACATCGTCATGACCTCAGATCCTTTGATGTCAAATACTGCCAAATCTAGTGTCGTGCTACTGATATGTTCAAGAGAAGTTTGCCTCTGTAGTTTTCAACCTCCCTCTGATTCTATGTTGGTCCTCTTTCATTACTATCATGTTCCTTTGTCTTGTATCGATGATGTGGGAAACATTATGGCCCACCTTCGATCAAGTCACTTCCTGTCTACTTCAGCTCATTATCCAAGAATTTGATCGAGAGACTCTATCCTGGTACCTTGGAGCCTGCATGCCTTAATGGCAGGTTTTTCGCATTTGATGCAAGGTCCACATCATTGGCCTTTGATCAAGTGATTCTATGGATGTTCGATGCCAGATCACTGTTTGCATTCAGTGGATTGTATCGGTTGTACCTTGAGATCCATTGTCATTATTGGTGGTTTTTCTCGTGCCTGTTAACAACTTTCATCATTGGCTGGTAATTAGGTGATTTTCTTGCATGTTTGACTTCAGCTCATATATTCGCATGCTTGAATTTGTACTTGTTCAGGTCGAGATGGAGCGCAAGGCCCTGGATTTTTTCTGATAAAATCCATGTTAAACACACACATGGTGTAGGAAGAAAGATAAACACACACATAGAAATATAAGCATGAGATACTCATATTATTCACCATAGATGTACATTTATAATACAATGGTTTGACTCTTGGATTCATCATCCAAGGTCACTTGGACTCCTTTGTGACTCTTCACCTTCCACACCTACCCATAGAGGATTAGGTGTTCAACATTCCCCCCCTTAATCCGAAGGGGTATGTGTGAGTCCAAGAAAAAATTTGTAATACAAATCTGCAAAGTATGCATGGTAGCACTTAGGCTGAATCAACTCTCTGAAATGTTGGCATGAAGAGGTGGTTTAAGGATGACCACCAACACTAGAATGCAACACTTATTGAAGTTCCTAGAACTCTTCCAAAACTGGCAAGAATCTAAGGGCTTCTGCTAGAGGAATTGTCCCTCACATTTAAAGGGAGACCTTCAACCTAAAATAAGGGAAGCCTACAACCTGTGATGGTTTAAGGATGACCACCAACACTGGAATGCTTGATGCAATTCCTAGAACTCAACCAAAACTGGCAAGAAGCTGAAGTCTTCTGCTAGAGGAAGTGTTCTGAAAGAGGAAGAATATCAACCTCACATGGATGGTTTAAGGCTTTCCACCAACCAAAGGCATGCTCATGGGCATCCGTGTCTCTAGCTACAACTCTGAATTTAGAATGACGAATTGTGGCTCAGGCTCGCTTGAACTGCTATGTCTCTATCTACAACTCTGAATATGGAATGAGAGATTATGGCTCAAGCTCACTTGATGTGACTTCGAAGCTTGTAGATGACCACCATTTTCCCCCCTATTAGGTACAAGGTGAGATGATGGCGAAAACTCAACTACAAGATTGTTCAATATTCAAGAACAAGTTCTGACATGCAACTTAAACATCTTCTTGGTTGTCGATGCCCATTTCCAAGAAACGATCCATCCAAGATGAATATTTGCTCTTGCAAGATGCTTGTTTCTGAAGCATATGTGTGAATAATGGATGTGCCGACCACAGTGCTTGCATGGGTGAATATTGAAACAATGATATTTCATATGGCCAACTCGATCACAGTGTTGGCATTTTACAATCTATTTTTGTTGTTGTCGAAGCGAAGCAGGATCTAGAATAGCTACAGGTGAACTGCCATAAAAAAATCCGGCACTCTGAAATTTGATGGGCTTGGAGTTGTCTGTAATATCAAAAGGACAACTCCTTGTCATATCCAAGACCAGTTTTGTGCTTGTTGTGGACAAGCTCTTCCCAAGGTCTGATGATGGGCTTGGGAAGTGCAGACTGAGTTGTTGTATCTGCATGTAAATCTACTCTTGTACAATGAACTGAATGAGAATCGACTGCAACTTTATATTCTTGCTGATGATGGGAGTCCCTCTCAATTTTCTAAATAGAAACAGGTTCAGAATGATGACTCTTTTATTTTAATTCTTCTTGCTGGAGCTGAGATTCAAGCTGCAGAAACTCAATATTCTCTTGTGCATGTTGCAGGCATTTTTTAATGTCAAAAAAAGCACTTTTACTAATCTTATCAAAAGTGGAATGTATAAGAGTGTTCAGAAACTCTAATGCATCATCAATTTCAGCCATTTCATAACAAAGTTTCAGCTACAAATGAACAAATATCTCACACAATGTGAAATAGCTGCAACTTTAAAATATAAACAACCCCTGATGCTTGTGAGCATTTTTTTTTTTTTTTTAATCAAGACACCACTTGGAACAATTCAAATATAGACTCCCGGCAGAAACTCCTCAACCAATTTAGACTTTGTTGTAGTTGTTTCAACCAATTTTTTTTTTTTTTTTACTCAAACATATATACCATTATATATATAACCACCCCAAAAATATACTTCATATCATTAATCAATGCACAGTCAATGCATACCATTTCAAGGAAAAATATACTTGGAGGCACTAGACTTGGTATTGCATCCAACCAAAACGACCACACTAGTATACCAAGATCAGCATTTCCCTTGATTTTCACTTGCAAGGTAAGCCCATTCTATTCACACATTACCTCTATTTATGCATGCATCCCTCTCCACAATACATCGAGCCAGAAAAAGGATGTTTGAATACATCTTCTCTGTCAATGAACTTGGCCAGTGGTACTAAGGAACTCAGCCCAATTTTAGAGAGGGAACTCAACCATTTTTATCAGTAGGAAGTTTGACCCCTTCATTATTGGAAACCACCAACAAATAGATTGTGAAACTTTACCTGTAATAAAAATGGGCTCTCGACACTTAAGAAATTGATAGTGAAATCGATCTGGTCTCTAATGCTGAAAGGGAAGTGACTAATCGACTTCTCTAAATTTGGATTTTGCAATATTAAGAAAATTAACAACGATGATTTGATTCAAAACCAGGAAGAGAATTCGTCCTCTCAAGCTGATAAAATAATTCGGCCCCTCAAGAATTAACGCTCAGAAATAATTTTTCCTAATGCAATTGATGCTTCAAGTGGCGCTTCTCAACAATTCAGGCTCAAGAAATAAAGGTTCAACACAGATAAAGCATAGGTGTTGTTGGAATCACTTGCACTTTTCGGGATAAGGCTGCCGCTATACTCGAATCAATTAAACACAACACCGTAGCACAATTCGCTAAAATCTGTTGCGATTGAATTTTGAGGGCCTGGGAATCAGACTCACCAAATAGAAATAGCTATTTGAAACAATCGACATATTCACACATATCTCTTCCATTTCAGTAGGCATTGCTGCCAGCTATGAGAAATATACAAAAGTCAAGACAAAATTCATTCATGACAACAATAAACTGATAAAATTTAAGATGATGATCCCATCTCTGTGAGTTAAGGAGTGAACATATGATAAACGTGTGGAAGTTCTGCAATTCTTAGAATGACGAAGGAAGACGATTTGAGTTCCGTCCTCAGCCTTTGGAAACCACAGACATTTCTGCATTGAGGTTCACCCCGAGAGTCCTAAACTAGAACTATCGAGGTGTAGCCTCCCCTGCTCAGATATAAATCACATGGGGAATAACCTGTAACCCTCTATAGTTCGAGGTTTCTAAATGTTCTCGTCAAGGCCCAGTGGTAAGGAAATGTGCCAACAACTCCAGAGTGTAACCAGCAAAGAGTAATACACTGTTACCCAACTCGAATCATTTTCTAAGTTTCATCTTTACCAACAAACTCCACTAGCTCTCACACCCAGGATTTCTATTGGTTCAAAACTATATCCCACAATTCCAATAATGGTCATGCTTAGCAAGAATGAAGGAGAAAACTTGCAAGAAATCGTACCAGTTTTATTTGAGGTAACTTGGCCCAGTTATGAGCAAGAAACTCAGCCCAAAATCTGCTAAGGACTCGCCCAGCTCCAAAGAAGAAAGTCCACTACTCTGATATGGCAGAAATTTCTGGAAGTATGGAGTGTTATATGTCAAGAGAGATTCCAAGCATTGACATTCACAGGCCAGCGCTATTCAGAAGCTTAATGGGACCTCTAAACCCGGTGCTCTGATACCATGTTAAACACACACATGGTGTAGGAAGAAAGATAAACACACACATATAAAGATAAGCATGAGATACTCATATTATTCACCATAGATGTACATTTATAATACAATAGTATGACTCTTGGATTCATCTTCCAAGATCACTTGGACTCCTTTGTGACTCTTCGCCTTCCACACCTACCCATAGAGGATTAGGTGTTCAACAATCCAGGCTACGGATTTTGGTGGATTATCATGACTTATTACATGACTCTTTTGAATGGATGGCTGTGACCATACCTGAGTCTATTTTTTCATCCTTACTGCTGGATGGCTGCGTCCATACCTCCGATCTCAATTTTTATATATACTCTATTATGGATGGTTTTACCCATACGACATGTTCATGTATCAGAGATATCAGTTGTATTTGTAATTGCAAGTTTTTCGACAGTAGTGTTTGTTTCAAACACGTTCTCATAAAGCATTTCACCCCTCCCTCTCCCTCAGACCTCATGCTTTAGGGGGCATCTATTACACAACATTTTGTCACTGTCCCTACAATCCCCAGCTCGCCAATTGGAGGGTCATTCCTATGACCAATAAACAGTTTCATGCCTAGAAAAAACCATCATTGTGTCCCTTTACATGAGAGTAACATTCCTCTTGTTGACAATTCCCTGAGTAGAAACTCAAAAACCCTTGTTTTTGCCTTGGCATGGGTAATCAGTTATGCCCTCATGCCGAAGAGGAAAATTAACACTAGGCTCGCACCAGCTAGTGCTCTATCCTAGTTTGCTACCCACGCCAAGCTATTTATGGAATTTTTAAAAAAATAGAGGCAGAGATTCCACTCCAACCACCTCGAAGATGAGTCATTGGGAGTGGTTGAACTGATAAACCATGTACTTCCTATTTTAGGTTTATGGTTTCCACCTCTTATGGGAACTCCCTAAAGGATAGGCCTCCCTCCCACCTTTGTAGGGATCCTAACCTCCTCCTTTTCCTCTATAAAATAAGCTATCTCTCTTAGAACAAGCTAGCTAAACAGCTGAATAGCTTAAATTGGAGAATTAGACATACCATAGTTGAATGACTAGAGAAGATAGAATAAGAAGGAATTACGTTGGGGAAGCTTGATTCCATGCCTTCATCTCTTCTGAATTCCCTGACGAGCATTTGAGATGCACTTCACCTGAACCCCACTGGAGAATACTGCGATGTCAAAGCATCGGTTGTAACTCTTCCTTCTATTAATTTATATACATGACTACTATTTGGTTCCATTGTTGTGTTATGATGTTTGTTTAACGAAACATGTTTAGCCCTCTTTGATTGGTTAGTATTTATGAATGAAATTTTGTTATCTTTTCTGTTGTTCTTGTTTCTTTTTCTTTTTGCAGGTATCTAAGCGTAATGGCAAACGGATTGTGACTTGTTGAGGTAGAAGCAAGAGGCCACCACTACTATAGCAACAACGACAATGTTGGATTCTAGGTAGGTTGATCTACCGTGTCCCTTGTTCATTCAATAATTAGGAAGCAACACTTTAGCATGTCCCTTCGTTTCTAGACCCACTCTAGTGTTGAGATTGCAACAAGATGATGAGCTTAGTGGAAAGAAGTCGCCTTCATTAAGTGGGCCCGGAGGCTATTTTTGGCGCAAAGTCTATTTTTAGACTATGTCTATTTTTAGACATATGGATCATGTTCTATGAGTTGTAGGATGCTATTTGTGGATGGTTGGTCAAGTCGGAAAAAATAGATGGACTTCTATTTTTAGACATATTGGGCAGAATCTATTTTTAGATTGCCAGTCTAAAAATAGATATGTCGAATATTATTAGCTCTTAATAATATTTGGACTATAAAAATTATCTTATTCTCTTGGAGCACTTCATTTAAGTGCACATATGTGGCATAGGAGCTAACAGAAGGAACTACACTATTCCTGAGGGTTAAGTGGAGCTATTGCATGAAGACTTCAGTTAGAACTCATGTGAGAGAGTTTGGTGGAGTTGATTGAGGAAGTTAGTGGAGTTGTATTCAGTTTAACTGAGTTAAACATAGTTGATCTAGTTGTATCTAGTCTAACTGATTGATACACTAGTGAGAGTGGTGTGAATTGATTATTAATTAATTCACTAATTAATAACTCATTAATCAACTAAAGAATACATCAGTTAACTTCAGTGCATGGACGGTTTCAGTGAAGACCAGTGGAGAGATAGGTGGAAGAGCAGTGTGACTATCAGTTGTGACTATACTGGTGCATGAGTTTGCACCACACATTGATGGAGATGCCAATGAGGATTGCGCAGTGCATACCAGGTGGATTCGAACTCATTCAGAGCCAATATTCAGCAGGGATTGCACAGTAGAGGCAGGCTAACAGGTGGCAGAGATTGGAGCATGTGTTTTGCTAGATCTGAGCTTGTTTAGTGTGTAGCAATTGGAGATTGTACTGTGACATTGTGAGGAGCTTTGTGAAATGATTGTTACATGATATATATGACATATAATATACAGATAGTTGCGGGTTTTCAGCTTTAAGCTTTCCCATGAAATACTGTGTTCATATGTGTGAATGTTTATGGTTTTAATGTGCGCATGCGATTTTTTTTATTTCCACAATTAATGATAAATGGTAGAAGAGATTCTGTAGTGTACATGAAGTTAAAATAGTGTGTGATCAGGAGAATCTTGATAAAATAACATATCAGTTATTCAAATTTCTACATGGTATCAGAGCGATATTGATCATTGGAGCAATTGCAAAACATTGAAGCGGTTGAGTTTTGAGCTGGTGGAATTCAAATTTGCAGTAGTGTTTTCTTGGTGTCGAAGTTGAGATGTCTTTCAACATATTGCGATTGGAGTATGCCCTTGAGGGCAGCTTGAATTATATTTCATGGAAGGACAGGATGGAGGCAGTGTTAGATGACAATGGGTTGAAGGAGTTCATAGATGCATAAATTCCAAAACCTGCTTCTGGCGATGCTGCCGCACTTGACGCATGGCAAAAGAAGACAACAAAGTGTCGAAGAATTCTATTGGAAGGTGTGAAGGATCACATAGTGTCCATCCTTCATGGAAAGGCTTCTCCATTCTTGATGTGGAAATCGTTGACAGACTTGTTCCAAATCAAGAGTGACCAGAGGAAGTTAGTGCTCAAGGATAAACTCAGAAACATAAAAATGGAGAAATGCGACAGTATGCCAAAGCACCTCATGAAGTTCATCCAATGCAAGGATGAGCTGGGAAGTGTGGGGGTGACTGTTGATGATGAGGACTTGGTGATCTTGACTCTCCTTGGGCTTCCGAAGAGTTGGCATTCCTATCATGACTCTGTCAATGGTCGGGAGAAATTGCTAGGATGGGAGTGACTTTGGTCGGATCTTGTGCAAGAGGAGATAAGGCGAAGTACTAGGGACTGATCTTCATCAAAGAACTCTGATGAAGAAAATTGCGCTTTTGCTACCAAAGCAAGGAAGGGGAAGAGCAAGAAGAATGCTTCTCAATTGGGTGCGAAAGGAAAGAAGCAGGACATGTCCAAGGTGAAGTGCTTTCACTGTCACCAACAAGGACATTACGGCACAAATTGTCCACAGAAGAAGAAAAATAAGCAGGCTGCTGGATCTGCAGCTAGAGAGGCCTTAGCCTCGCATTTTGAGTTGGATTTTTTGCTGATTGCATGCTTGGTATCAAGTATGATGGGTTCAGTGTGGTTTCTTGACAGTGGTGCATCTTTTCATATGACCAGAGACAAATATTTGTTTACTGATCTGGATGAGAAAGATCTTGGAGTGCACATCGAGATGGGCGATGATGGTAGATACAGTGTGACCCATATCAGTACCATTTCCTTTGAGAGGGATTCTGGTAAACCCTTCGTATTGAAGGAAGTGATGCATGTTCTAGGATTGAAGAAGAATCTGATCTCTGTGGCGATGTTGGAAGACAAGGGGTATGATGTTGTCTTCAGCGAGGGAAAGGCTTTCCTACGCAGTAAGACAACTGGAGAAACTCGAAAGATAGGGGTTCGAGACAAGAACCTTTATCAGTTGCAGGTAGATGGCTGCGCAGCAATGGCATGCAAGGCGGAAGGAGTGGTGAGCCAGGATGATGGCGAGCTGTGGCACCGGAGATTGGGCCACCTTAACCATGGAGCTTTGAAGATACTGTAGCAGATTTCTACTGGACTTCCTAAAGGTACTCTTGTGCAGTCAGATCAGTGCAAGGGATGTACCTTGGGAAAATTTGTGAAAGCCACCTTTCACGAGAAGGATAGTCGTGCCACGACGATCCTTGAGATAATTCACACAGACTTGTGTGGACCTTTCTCAGTAGCCTCGATAGCAAAGCACAGGTACTATGTGATATTTTTTGATGATTTTTCTCGTAAGTTTTGGATCTTCTTCATGCAGAAGAAGAGTGATACATACTCAAAATTCTGTGAGTTCAAGGCACTGGTTGAGAAAGAATCAGGGAAGCAGGTGAAGGCTCTTAGGAGCGACAATGGTGATGAATTCATCTATGGCGAATTCAAGGACTTTTGCAGCGCAGAAGGAATTTGAAGAGAGCTCATAGAACCTCATAACCCACAGCAGAATGGGGTTGTTGAGCAGAAGAACAGAACGATCATGGGTGTTGCACGAGCGATGTTGCATGATCAGGGCCTACCCATACACTTATGGGCTGAGGCATGCAATACTGCAGTATATGTGCAGAATCGTTGTCCTCACAGGATACTTGGCATCAGTACACCCGAGGAGGCGTTTTCTAGTAAGAGGCCTGATATTTCCCAATTGAGGATTTTTGGTTCACTTGTTTACATTCATGTGACTAAGGATGCCAGGAAGAATCTGGAGCCGACTGCAGAGGTTGGGATATTTTTGGGGTACACTGATACGCCCCACAACTATCGTGTGTATTTTCCAGATAGTCATAAGACTGTTGTGTGACAGGATATCAAATTTCATGAGGAGAAAGTGATGAAGTGTTCACTTGAGAGGGAGCCACACTTGCATGCAGATGAGGAGCTATTAGTTCCTAAAGATGAGTCTCAGGATGTGGATCAACCACAATATGAGATTCATGGAGTGGAAGAGACCACTCATGCAACGCCAACCATTAGAGGGTGGAAGCGCACTATAGAAGTTGAGCGACTGGCTCAAGATGCAGAGAAGGTTGTAGGAGCACCTACATCACAGCGCAAACAGAGACATTCACCTGACTGGTACACTGGATACATGGCTCCCATGAGTCAATGTATCGTGACAGAACCATCCTGTTTCGAGGAAGCTATGGAGGATCCTGCATGGGTAGATGCCATGGTGGAAGAGTATGATTCGATTGTCAGAAACAGTGCATGGGATATTGTCCCAAGGCCGGATGGGAAATCAGTGGTGGGTTCGAGATGTATCTACAAAGTGAAACAACCAGCTGACGGGAGTGTGGAAAATTACAAGGCAAGATTTGTTGCCCGGGGCTTCTCACAGATTGAGGGGATCGATTATGAGGAAACCTTTTCACCTGTCGCAAGGTATTCTTCCATACGGATGATCCTAGCTCTCTCAGCGCAGATGGGGTGGCACATTCATCAGATGGACATGAAGACTGTGTTCCTCAATGGGGTGATTGAGGAGGAGGTGTACATAGAGCAGCCTGAAGGTTTCGAGATCTTTAGCAGTGAGTCGCATGTGTGCAGGCTCAAGAGAACACTGTATGGGTTGAAACAAGCACCTCATGCTTGGTACACATGGATCGACAGTTACTTTACCGGACTTGGATTCTCCAAGAGTGAGGTGGATCCGAACCTATAAAAAATAGTGGTGGAGGGTAAGTTGTTGATCATTTTACTTTATGTAGATGATTTGATACTGACCGGTGATGAACAATTGATACTCTCATGCAAGGTTGATCTTGCAAAAGAGTTTGAGATGAAGGACTTGGGCCTCCTTCATTATTTCCTGGGATTGGAAATTTTGCAGCGCAATGATGGATTGTTTGTTTCTCAGGGAAAGTATGCCCGGGAGATACTGGAGAAGTTCAACATGCATGGCTGCAAGCCTATTGATACTCCTCTTCCTGGTGGTTGGAGGAAGGAGGATGCTACTTCGGCAGAGGTAGTGGATGCCACTGTTTATCGACAGTTGGTGGGGTCGCTCATGTATCTGGTCAATACACGACCCGAAATATGCTACGCAGTTAACCATCTTTCACAAGCTATGGTTAAGCCTACCAAGCTCTTTTGGAAGGTGGGGAAGCATGTATTGAGATATCTCAGAGGCCATCGGGATATGGACTTTGGTACAGATAGTTGGATGAGGTGAGGGTATGTGGCTTCACAGATGCAAATTGGGCAGGGAGCCCAATGGACAGAAAGAGCACATCTGGAGGGATTTTCAGTATCAGGTCGACATCAGTTTCTTGGTACAGCAGGAAGCAGAGATCTGTGGCACTCAGTTTAGCATAGGTCAAGTATATGGCAGCGAGTTTGGCTGCATGCGAGGCTATATGGATGAGGAAGATCCTGGTCGGGTTGTTCGGTTCACACTTAGATCCTACTGTGATATATTTTGATAATCAGAGTTGCATCAAACTCTCGGTTAATCCAGTATTTCATGATAGATATAAACACATTGACATCCAGTATCATCATATCAGAGATTGTGTGCAACGGAAGATCATGTTACTTTCATACATTCCTACAGAGGATCAGGATGCTGATATCTTGACGAAGGCGCTCACTAGGAGAAAATTCGAATACCACAGAGGTAGGATAGGGGTGGCAGATAATCCTTATCTTGTTGAGAGGGAGTTTTGAGATTGCAACAAGATGACGAGCTTAGTGGAAAGAAATCGCCTTCACTAAGTGGGCCCATAGGCTATTTTTGGCGCAAAGTCTATTTTTAGACATATGGATCATGTTCTATGATTTGTAGGATGCTATTTTTGGATGGTTGGTTAAGTTGGAAAAAATATATGGACTTCTATTTTTAGACATATTGGGTGGAATCTATTTTTAGATTGCTAGTCTAAAAATAGATATGTCGAATATTATTAGCTATTAATAATATTTGGACTATAAACATTATCTTATTCTCTTGGAGCACTTCAGTTAAGTGCACAGATGTGGCACAAGAGCTGATAGAAGGAATTACGCTATTCCTGAGGATTAAGTGGAGCTATTTCTTGAAGACTTCAGTTAGAACTCATGTGAGAGAGTTTGGTGGAGTTTATTGAGGAAGTTAGTGGAGTTGTATTCAGTTTAACTGAGTTAAACATAGTTGAGTTAGTTGTATCTAGTCTAACTGATTGATACACTAGTGAGAGTGGTGTAAATTAATTATTAATTAATTCACTCATTAATCAACTAAAGAATACATCAGTTAACTTCATTGCATGGACAGTTTCAGTGGAGACCAGTGGAGAGATAGGTGGAAGAGAAGTGTGACTATCAGTTGTGACTATACTGGTGCATGAGTTTGCACCACACATTGATGGAGATGCCAATGAGGATTGCGCAGTGCATACCAGGTGTATTCGAACTCAGTCAGAGCCAATATTTAGTAGGGATTGCACAGTAGAGGCAGGCTAACAGGTGGCAGAGATTGGAGCATGTGTAAAAATGAAACCAATTTCAATTTTAGAGAGTCAGAAAAGATCTAAAAGATGACTCCTCCTGGAGGAATGAGTGGTATAAAGGATAGCAACTGGTTCTAGTGATGGTGGAACTACTCAGAAAAAGTAAAGATCATGAGTTTGGCTAACAATACCACTCATTGCAGCGGTTCCTCAGGAATGGGTAAAAAAATCATGTGAAGGTGTATGACCGGCCAAGCAGTTGGTAATGATGGAATGAGAAAACCAAGGCTTGAAATTGGTTTCATTTTTACACAAGCTTAAAATAGGTAAACTATGCTTGGGACCAGTTTCATTTTTACACAAGCTTGAAACAGAAATAAACTATGCTTGAGGAGGTGGGCATGCCCCCAACATGGTGACTCAATTCGAGGTGAATGCCCTACAAGCTTCAATCCATCTAAAATATGGATGGAGTGAAGTTTCGATTACGACATGAAGAGAAAGACTCGACTGGGATTTTATGATATCTTAGCAAAGATTCGAATTGAATAGGAATGTGTTTCATTGTTTTAACGAGGTTGACACTTTTAAAGAACTATCCTCATGAGATCTAATTCATTTTTAACGAGGTTGACATAGTAAACAAACTTTCCTCAGAAGAGCTTGTTTCATTTTTTTAAGGAGCTTGACACAAGAAAACTAACTATGCTCCAATGACCTTGTTTCAATTTTTAAGGAGCTTGACACAAGAAGATGAACCATGCTCCAACGACCTTGTTTAATTTTTTAAGGAGCTTGATACAAGAAAACGGACCATGCTCCAACGACCTTGTTTCCTTTCTTAAGGAGCTTGACACAAGAAAAATAACTTTGCTCCACATACCTTTTACCATATCGAATAAGAGGTCATGGCTTCCAGGAAGTTTGCATCTGACAGGAGAACAACATCTCGTAAATCACGATCGAATGCCCCCAGTAGACGCTACTCGACGACATAATCACTAAATGAGGGCAACGAACAAGTGGCCACATAATTAACCCATGGCAGGGAAGATAAAACCGTTGGATAAAGATATAGCAGAGATGATGGTGGGCTAGATGCCACCTCAAGACCAAAGAATGAAAGTTGATCAATGGTCACAATCCGACCTTTGTGTGGAAAACAGATCACACGAAAGAGGGAGGAAATGAGTGCACACATGGCATAAGCATAGTCACGCCCCAAGAGTAAATTGAAATCTAAGGGGCCTGGAACAACCATCATGTCTATATACACGGTTTTCCCTCCCAAAGTGATAGGCAACTTCGGAAGGATCCCTAATGATTGACTGGTTCCTCTGTTAAATGCCAACAGATTCTGCATAACAGGCACAAGCGGTGGAGAACCAAAAGCTTGCCAAGTAGTTGAGGATAGAATACTAATAGACGTGCCTTCATCTATAATTGTGCTAGGTATGACCATATCGAAGGCCTGTACCATGATCTAAAAAGGCACATAAGAAGGAAGGCAGTATCCTGCATATCGACTCCAATCGAAGGAAACGACCAAACTACTTGGAGGGGGTACCATTGAACTGAGATGGTCATCCCCTGGTGTTACCGGAGCAAGAGGAGCATCCTCCTAGACCACAAACATGGGAGCAGGAAGATCAAATTCTTGAGTCATAGAGACAGGAGAATATTTCTGCAAGTCTGAGGAATCTGAAGAAACAAGAAGAACATGAGGGGGATGAGATCCACTCTCGATGGAAAATACCTGATGAACCATGGGCAGGATTAGATTGACTGATTCCACAACCAATGGTTGGTTGGGAACGGATTCATGAATTTGAATTTCCAAGGGAATGGGATCGACCAAGGATGAATCTTGACCGATCGTTGAATCAACTAGCAGAGGACTTGAAGAAAGCTTCTAGTAACCAACCAAAAGGTAGGGTGCAAAAATAGTAGGGTTGTCCAACACTCTCGTGGCTTCATCCATGTACGGACAAAGGTGAATGGGATTATGCCCTTCACACAAATTATATGGATTGGTAATATTACCATGTTTCTTATGAGTCTTTTCATTTCTAGTCGAAGATGTGCCACCAATATGACTTCCAGAAGTCAAATGCAATGGCGGACGGCCGTTGGACCATGCGTCAAGTACCTTGGGAATGCCAAGGAAATCTCAAAGAAAGTGGTTACCTTTTCACAACATACACGGGAATTTGAATTTCCGTGGAAGGTTGGATGGTTTATCAAGTGAAGGTGTCTGAGGCACGATATCCGCAGAGTTAGCCTCTCTTTTATCTGACTTCTTATTTTTCGTCTTCTTCTTCTTCTTCTTAGCCACCAGGTTACTAGAATCTAGATTTTCACCAGGCGAAGTAGAAGAGGAGGACAAAGAAATAGGTAAAGAAGGAGAGAGGTCCACCTTAGAATCAACATGGTGTTGTTCAGGCGAAGGAGACGGTTGTACAGTGGGAGGAATACTCGAGACCACAGAGGTGGAGAATAACCACACAGGCAAACCAACAGTTATCCCCGGAAGGGACAATGTTGCCATATAAGAAGCACCAACATTCCCAAAAGCAAGAAAAGGACCAGGATTCCCATCGAAGGGGATTCCTTGGTTGGTAAACTCCGAAAACGTTGCCATCAGAAACAACCCTAAAGAATTACTAAGGAAGATAACTTTAACTAGGAATATTTCGTGGGAAAGTAATATTTTAAGACATTGAAACAAAACTCTGTCATTTCATATTTTAAGAGTCCAGAAATGGAAAAAGGTGACTCTATCACTTTCAAGTTTAAATGAGCATTAAAGGACAAGAGCTCGATGATATTTTCACTTTTTAAAGAGTCACGAAAAGATCAAAATGACTACTGAGGTAATCTAAGCAAGAGGGTTACCGAGCTTCCGTGAACTTCCATATACACCTTGGTGATCAAATGAAAGAGAAATGACTAAGGACTTGACGTATGTGCAAGTAGTCTCCCCGAATGTTGTGTTCAGTGTATCACAGTCATAGGGTGGCAGACTCGGCTTCCTATGGATAAAGGATTTGAACCTATTAGGGTATCCCTTTATATACGTGACAGTATGGGGAGCACAAGTTCATGCTAGTGCTATCTAAATCTAGGCAAAAAACGACAGCTACTAGGTCTAACGATGCCAGAACACGTCACTAGCCTAGACCTCTAAAAAAATTTGCGTTAGGTTTCAATGCTTCCTTAGATTAATTGAATTGATTTTAAGGTTGATCTTGAATTATGTCTCAGTTTCAAGGCTCTACTATTATCATCTGAATCTTCTATATGCAACTATCTGATAAAATAAATCTTTCAATTTGATGCATGTTATCTAGTTAAGGGAAGAGTCTCAAACAATGATGCAACAAACAATAATACTGCAAACGAAACTTTTTCCAAACTAGATGACTTTCACTATTCAAAAGTAATCTAAAACATTCAACGATCTGAATTATGCAATGTAATCTATTCAAAATCCTCTTTTTTGAAAACTATGCAATTGTAATCTATGCACAATTTCCTTTTTAATTTTTAATGAATAAGAATGCACTCAATACATTTTTCGATGAAATGAGAATCTAATTAATGCATGCTTTTAATGAAAGAGAATGCACTCAATGCGACCTTTAATTTTCAATCATTAAACAATGTAATCTAAGTTCAACGATAAATCTCAATAATGACTTTTCAATGTAATGTGATCTAATGCACTTTAACGAAAATCAAAATTTGAGACGAAAACTAAATGAACGCAAATTTCCTTAATGGAAGGATGAATGCAAAAGGGATGCAAACAAACAGTAAGAATGAAATCGTTGTTTTAAACACTTTGTAACGAAATTACTCAAAAGGCTACAAGACATATGAGCTAGAGCACAAAGAGGACTTCCAAAGCATGAGCTCAAAACAAGGAAATCATTCCCCTTTACATGAAGCAATGATAGAAAGAAGACTTTTCAATTGAACAATGAGAAATGTAATTTATGCTCAGAAGTGAACAATCAGACCAAATGAACTCGGACAGATACTTGAAACTTGAACACTCAATCAACCAAAAAGCAAAATTCAGTCAACTAGAGATGGCTCACCAAGAAAGGAGACAGATTCAATTAGCAGGGTGATGTCCCATGAAGAATGCAACCAGGAAATTGATGCACAGTCCTAGAAAAACTAGGATGTAAAGATGCGCGTCCGAACAGGAAAAAAAACCAAAAAACAAAACCAACAAGCCAATAAAACCCACTTGATTGAAGGGGATAATATGTAAATCATACAGATAAAAGGACCGAAAGGGCAAGACACATTGGTGATGGACTTAGGGAAAAACCTTAATTTTTCACGCACCCTGAAATTGGCACAACTTTAGTGGCTGAAACTAGCGCCAACTGGCGTGACTTGCTAACTGAAAACTAGTGCCAATGGCCCATTGGTGCAACTTACTAACTAACAACTAGCGCCAATCGGTGCAACTGTTAAACAAATAAAAGCGCTAATGCCTGAAAAAGAAAAAACAAAGAATTTCTCCTAACTAAGACTATACTTACCACTTCAAGCAAAAACTAAAAGATCGTAATTGATGAACAACATAGGAACAAATAGGGAAATGGTCATTTTACTAAACTCGTCAAACGATGAAGACCCCAAGGAGTGATAAAATGAAAGGAAACTCCCCAGCGGAGTCGCTAATTTGTTGTCCAAGTAAATCCTCTCTGTAGATAGAGACAATCCCTATAGCCCTAGGGTGGGTCTAGCAACTATGGGAACATACTAACATATACCTTCCTAGATTGTAAATGAAATTCAGAGCAAGGAAGATGACCTACCTTGTCCTGATGCTATGTTGACATCCTCCGTCGAAGCTTCTTGATTTTTTGTTTTCCTCAAGTTCGATACACATTGCTGGCAACGTCCGATAACCTGTAAAGACAATCAAGACACCATGACAAGCGTAAAACCATGACAAACATAAAAACAATTACAACCTATCTAACTAATCAAGGAATGCTAGAAATATCATTACAAATGTAAACAAGAGTGGAAGATAAACATCAGATGCATTTTATTATGATAAATACAATAGGATTTTGCAACCAAGCCTTGATTTTGAGGCTCTCCTTCTATAGGTCCGTATCCAAGCACGTTTGCAACACCCTCACATACAAAGGTCCAAGATCTCACTATGTTCCCAACAAACAAAAACAATCACACTCTGCACTATTCTCCCGAAGCTATAATTTCTTCTCCTTTCTATCATCACTAAGGTTGTAGAGCTGAAGGAGGTCTCCTTATATAAAAATGGAAGAGGAGGTTATGGGACCTAAAATAATGGGAAAAGAGCTTATCCTTTGGAGTAGTTCCTATTTCTTGGAAACAAGAAGCCCAAAATGGAGTTCCTTGACCATATCCTCAAAACAAACTTTCAGCTTTCCACCTCACGAAGCTTCTAGTCATGGAAGCTTCGCTTCTATTTAAAAAACATTCTAAAAGAGTATCAGTGAGGGTCTGAAATCAAGACAGATCGCCAATCGGCATGGGCATCAGTGTAAATCTCTGCTATCGATGCGGGTCAGACACTGAGAGAAAGCACTGACCTTGAAAACCAGGTTTTTATATGAATCTTCTAGAAAATTTGTAAAGGGAGATGATATGGCAAACAAAATGTGGTTCAGGGGTATGTATTCCATGCTTGGAAAGTACACAAGGGTCATTGTATGGGTCCTCCAGGATCAAGGAACAAGAATTCTAGGGACGGTGACAAATTTCTCTGTAACAATAGGTTTAACATAGGGATTATGGCAAGGGGTGACTGAAAACTGATGATGGGGATTTAGTGGCCCAAGGTTGGAGTATAAAAAGCATCTTGGTGGTAGTCATAACTATTTTTGATGAGGAAATCCCTATAGTCGGTAGGACGTCTAGGGTGGGTATATGTGGGTTATGAATGTCATGGTGGCTTATGCGTGAAAGGTGTGATACTCCAACCAAGGGTGACCAGGGACTGATGCCATGGGAGAAAAGTAGATGGATGAGTGGGGGACGTTGTTCACCATTTGCGGTATTTGTACACTTACCAAAAGAATGAAATAATGGGATTTATTTGTATAAAACACAAAAACGGGTGCCCCAAAACATGAAAGTTCTCACTCACTAATGATGTGAGGAGGGTGTTTTTTTCCAAGGGTGGGTGCCCCATTGGTTGGTCTCTTGTGTGGGGGTGATGAAGTGGATGGAAAATATTGCAAATGGTCTATGTTGATGGAGGTATGGTATGAAAAATGCGAGGCACAGTGATGCGCTTTTGATCTACTTACAAAACCTGGTAGTCTAGGAAAGGGGTTTTATTTTGGTATGGTAAAACTTGACTTGATGCATGGTGGGTGAATGGGCATGAAGTGATTCCTAGACTAAAGTGGTATGGCCATGCCATCATGATTTTTTTGATATATGGTCTACTTTGAGTGACGGGCACCATGGAGGGGAGGATCTACCGACCAACAAGGATGTTTATCATGTGTAAGGTGGGGAAATGATAAACATGGTTGAGTGCTTGGAACCTATGGTTAATTTCTTGTGGAGAAATTATGTCAGGATATCCAAAGTTTTTCTGGGACTCTATCATACTAAGAGTAGAATGATACTTGCTTTGGTACTTTTAGTGGATGGACCGATGGATGGTTTGTACAATACCTACAACAAAATACCCCAAGTGAAATCATATTCTTCATTCAAATATTATTGAAAGACATGTTCTAAATGAAAAGAATATGAGAGAGGGTATACCTACTGGCACTGAAAATATATTTTTTCAAAGGTGTGAATGTGTGGCACCTCCTTTGGGTGTTATGAGGTGCTGATCACGTATGGTGCCCTGTTTTTTCATGATGGGAACAAGGTTGGAAACCCAATATGTGTAAGCAATGGGGTGGATAAACCTGGCTTTGTGAAGCTTGTCGATTTCTCATTTTATTCCTTCTGCCTTTGATGGGTGCAGTTGATGTTTTTTCTAGCATATTGGTGGTACATCAGGCCAGGTTTCAATATGGTGCTCTACGATAGTGGGACTAAGCCCATGCATCTCTGAGTAGTCCCACCCGAAGATATATAGATACTCTTGTAGTAGTTGGGTATAAGAGGTTATCTCTTCTGGTGAACATGTTGCCCCCAGTGAGATTTCTTCGACCTTTCCAGCATTTTGAGATATATTCACCTTGATGGTAGGTGAAATGTTTGACATTTTTCCTTCCTCGAACGCATCGAGAGACAAGATGGGGTTCTTGAACCAATCAACTTTCCCTGATGGGAGGAAATATTTTGATTCAATCCCATAAATATCATGTTCCCTATCTTTCCAGGACTGAACATTTTTCTTGGGAGAAAAAGCGAGCAGTGATGCATTTCATCCCATGGATAATTTGGCTTCATCATGGCCTCAAGGATGTACTTATCTTAATGAAATAGGGATCCTAAGGGGGATTGGTTTTGCACAAGGCCGTGCAGAAAAGGTTCAGTCTGAACGGAGCTGGTTGACATACATGAAAAGGATTCCATCATCGATGTGGTGGAACTAGACGCGATTGACAGAGTGCATACGGATTGGGTTTTCACTGTCGTTGGTACAAATACTCTCGTAGTTGCAGTTGACTCGACACCTATGATAGATGAGCATAAATCCTAAGTCATGGTTCCGATACATGATGATATGTATTTTATATGGTATATCATGTTGTCCATGTTTGGTGGGGGAGGAATTTCCAGCATGGGAGCTTGCGTGGGCACAAGGCTAGATTCCTCGTTCGACTGGGCACTTTTTGGGAGATGGAAGTTGTGCCTAGTACAAAGGTGCTTGAATGTTTCCTTTAGTGGGCACGCCTCTGGTTCGTGGTTATAGCTAGTGAAAATGTTGCATGGTACCATTGTGCCAACTGAGTAGATTGTGTGGGAATCAACACTACTCTTTTTCTCAAAAGTGGATGCTCGGCAGGGATCAGCCGTAGAGGAGAGGGTCCTCTGTTGCAATTTTTGAGCTTTTGTATTGGGTATGTCTACCTCTCTTGGGGAGTGTAGACTTAACTCCACTCTTGTAGTTCAAATATTTGGGAGATGATCACATTTTATTGTATGATGAAAGTGTGAGAAAATCCAGCAGTAACAGTGCGTGATTTTCTCTTGGTTAGAGAGATGTCTTTACAGGAGGGAAGATACTATGCGAAAACTGTTTGCAAGGTGCTTCAGTTCTTTTCACTGATTGACCTGGTGGCCAATTCTATCGCATAGCCCGCATGTTATCCTAGGTTTAACATGGGTCATACTTGGTTGGCGTGCCTTCGTAACTTTCCCAATATGCCGGAATGGGTATGAAGTATACTGCATGTGGGTGATCTACCTTCCATTGTGGCTATTGGGTTCTAGATTGATGAGATCCTAATGTTTCATCTCAAATAGATGTATCATGTCAATTAGAGGGCGTACTTGCGAGATATAGGTACAACGCTGCTCATGGTGATTTCCCTGACACACTAATCAGAACATCCTAACATGGGGGTTCACGTCCTGTTCGTTTGATGGCGTGACCAGGTACCAGTGACATAGTGCTTCTAAGTTAGGGCAAGTGGCAACCACATCATTGCGTGTGTTACATAAAACACATGTTGGTCTTCTCCATGGAGGGCGGTTGGGGGTGACTAAGGGTTCCCCGACTGGCCGCTTTTCGACTAACAGGAAGAGGATGGATCTACTCGTCACATCCTCTTGAGTTGTCGAGCTATCCATGGATTCAGTGTCAGAGCCGTCTTCTAGGGAGAGGCGAACTATGGTTGAGCACAAACTAGTTATCGTCACACGAAATCTAGGGATATAGTGACAATGGCATAATGGGTGATTGCTACTGCATATTTGACATGAATACTGGGTGGCTAGAAGGTCAGTGCAGTATACTACATGGACTGGATACCATCGCTAAAACAATTCTAGGCCTGGACACTCAGTGATGAAATGATCGTGTTCGTTACAGAGTGCACAATGCTCAATAGGGGGAGGGGGAATGCTAAGGAGTCCTTCAAGTGACTGTCATTCCTCCTATAGGTATAATATGATGCGAGGTTCATCTCTAGTTGACTGGATGGAGGGATCCTCTTGATAAGACTGCTTGAGGGCGTGTAAGGCGTCCTTGTATCACGGAATTTTTGGGCAATGATGGGTGTATTTCCCATAATGTCTGCAGATAGCACACGCGTGATGGGTACGCAATGCCTTGCCTTGATTTTTGGTGGTCGGTTCCTTTTTATGGGAACTTGTTGCCGCAATATTTACCGTAGAGCTAAGGAGTGATTTTAACTCGTCCAACTCTGGTAGATGTGGGTAGGGTGGCCTACTATGTCACACATGGCGCAAGGTTGTAATTCTCATTGCATGGTGGGATTCTCTACCTTCTTCCCTCTTTTACTGGTGTTTTTGGTCGTAACTGTTGGAAATACTGAGAGGGGGGGTGAATCAGTATTCCTTTCAATTAGAGCATTCGTTAATATTCAATTGTTATCAATGTTTGTACAATGATAGCAGAAAATAAGAGGAACACAAATGCACATATTTTTTAAGGTGGAAACCCACTTCGGGACAAAAACCACCTAATGCTTTTCTAATAATTCTTTAATATTCAACTCCAATTGAAAATAAAGCTCCAACTTCCTAGAATCTAGAAAAGCATTCTTCTCCATCTCCCATTGGATGGACGCTCCAACACCCGAGATTCTTCAGTAGTCAACTGAACGGATGCCCCAACACCCAATGAGCTACAACTCACCCTAGCACCACCCTACCACCCTATAGAAGAATAAAAGAAGAATGGACTCTCGTACAAGGGAAAATGGTCCACTTTACAATGATATAGAATGATGTAGAAGAAGAAGATATACTAGACCATAACCCCAACTTTGACACAACCACCTAATGATGATCCTAGACCTCCCAACAGTGCCTCTTCAACCCTTGGCAGATAGACACTAGTACAATTTTTACAATAATGTATTTACAATGACTTAGTACAAAGATACCTTTACAATGATTGTATGCAGTGTTACCCACTTGAAGACTTCATATGATGAACTTCTTGCTGCTGTTATGCACCTTGGTTGCTGCTCTTGTCATGCTACCCTCTGCTGCACCTTGCTTTGCTTTTCTGCCATAGAAAGTCTGGTCCTTTGCAACCCTTGACAACACATGATCTAGCTTTTTCTTTCCTTCTAGGAGCTTGATATTGAATCTAGTGTATCTCTATTATTTCAAGTCGTAAATATATAATTTTTGGTCCTATAGTATTCATCTGAGTCTTCTTTCCAATGCCACAGGTCTGACCCAATTTCAATTCTTCAAGAGAGAGTTATGCCTAATCTCTCACAATGCCCTAATTATGGACTATTTCAGCAAAGCGCATTTGTACGGTGTGCCACGTGTCACTGTTTCTTCATTTGGCTTCGAAATTGATAGAGAGAACATTAAAAATTGTGCCCTATCTGTCACTTTTTATAGAATTCCAATCCAATACTTAGAGAGAGAGTTATGATGATTTTACCAAGGTCACTTCTTTGAGATGAATTTCAGGAGCCTGCAAAAAACTTGAATTCCACAGATCATATCTCCAAAAATATTGTGCACCTTGATCTAAAATTTTTACTGCAGCTTCCTCGATATTTCAGATTCGCCTCATAAAAATTTCAGCTTCTGAAACTTTGTATAAAACAAGTTAGAGTGAAAATTCCAATATGACCTGTTTGAGATGGCGAAATCCCCTGCCTAAGGAGGAAATGAAGATCACAATTTATATAAATGCTTAATTTGAGAGGGGCTTCAACAAGTGAACGTGGGAGGGATTTTAGGAGCTTCAAAAATATTAATTATGACTTTTCAATGACCCATGCCCCAACCCCATGGTTTTTTATCCCACTAACTGGGGTACAAACTTCAAACATGAATATCTCTCAAACCGTGAAGAATTACACGGCATGCCATATATCAACGGAAAAATCTCGACAAGTAGAAACCATCAAAAGCATTATTGACCCAGAATATATTAATTTGGTAGGTAAAAATTCTCATTCAATATTGGGTTAGCCCCTGGTGCTTCTTGGGCTGACATCAATGACAACCGCTGATCAACAATCTCCCCCTTTGGCATTGATGGAAACACAAGTACTCCCCCTGCGATCATGACACCTCTTCCTACAACATTCTCTCCCTCTTTGACATCAATGGAAAAGGGTAACTCCCCCTAAAACACAACCATCCTGTGGACCTGTACACACTTCCACTCCCGCTGACACACAATTGTCTTGCAGACCTATAATCTAATGAGAACTTGGGAGAATCCCAAGCTTTTGACGAAGATATTCAAATGCTTCACGAGGTAAAGGTTTAGTGAAGATATCAAAAAAAAATTCTTTTGTACAAACATACTCAAGTTTGATATTCTTTCCAGTGACTTTTTCTCTAACAAAATGATATTTTATTGGAATGTGTTTTGTTTTTTAATGCATGACAGGATTCTTGGAGATGCTGATGGCACTAGCGTTGTCACAGAATATGGGAATAGGCTCACTAAATTATACTTGAAGATCTTGAAAATTTTGTTTCATCCAAAGGACTTGAGTACAACATGATGATGTTGCAATGTATTCTGCTTCCACTATAGATAATGATATTGAAGTTTGCTTTTTGCTCAACCATGATATGAGACAACCACCTAGATAGAATGTTGCTCCACTAGTACTCTTACAATCATCAATGCTTCCTGCCCAATCTGAATCTGTAAAGGCTTGAATAATGAGATTTTTACCCTTGGGATACCACAATCCATATTCTTCTGTGCCCTTTAGATATTGAAGAATTCTTTTGACAACAATAATATGTGATTATTTTGGTGCTGCTTGGAATCTTGCTACTTGTCCAACTGCTTGCATAACATCTGGCCGAGAGGCTATTACATATAGAAGACTACTAATCATAGATTTGTACAACCTCTGAACTACATCCTTAGATGAGTCGTCTATGCTCAATTTTCAACCTATTAATATCAGATTAAGGATGGGTTTGCAATCTTCCATTTTGAATTTCTTGAGCATTTCCTTGATGTACTTGGCTTGACATATAAATATTCCTTTCTCTTGCTGAGATATTTGAAGCCCTAAGAAGTATGTTAGCTCACCAAGTAAAGACATCTCAAACTCACTTTGCATCTTTGTAGAAAATTTCTTACTTAGTTGATCATCATTGCTACCAAATATTATATCATCCACATATACCTCAACAATTGTTAAATTATCTTTATCTATTTGTACATAAATATTTCTATCAACAATACCTTTCTTGAACCCTTGTTGACGTAGATATCCATCAAGACGAGCATACCATGCTCTGGGAGCCTGCTTGAGACCATATAGAGCCTTCTTTAACCTGCAAACATAGTCTTATTTTTGTGATAGTAGAAAACCTTCAGGTTGTTCGATGTAAACTTCTTCTTCTAATTCTCCATTCAGAAATGTTGACTTAACATCCATTTGGTAGACTTTGATTTTTCTTGAACATGCATAGGCGAGAAACATTTGGATGGCTTCCATTCTAGCAACTGGTGCAAATGTTTCATCGAAATCAATTCCTTCCACTTGTGCATAGCCTTTGCAAACCAATCTTGCTTTGTTTCTGGTAACCTGCCCATCTTCATTCAATTTGTTCCTAAACACCCATTTAGTCCCAATGACATTTTTATCTTTTTGTCGTGGAACTAATTCCCAGGTGTTATTCTTCTCAATTTCATCCAATTCTTCATTCATAGCTGCTACCCAATGTTCATTCTGGCTGGCTTCCTCAAAACTACTAGGCTCAAAGGTTGCTAGAAAAGCAACGTGAGCTTGTTTTTATGAACAAAGCTATCGACCTTCATTTATGTCACCAATGATTTGATTTGATGGATGGTTCTTTTGAATCAACTCTTTTGTTCTCCTTGGAGGAGCTTCTTGTTGTTGTTCTGGTATATCTTGATTATCATTGTTTACTTCTTCCTCGTTGATAGTTGCTTCTTGTTATACAATTTTATCTATGTCTTTTTCAGCCTCTGTCTCAAGTTTCAAAGATTCTAGATCCTCATCATTACTCTCTAGAACACCAACTTCATCAAATGTAACATTTATGCTCTCCACTATCTATTTTCGTCTTAGATTATAGCATTTATAGTCCTTTATTTTGCGTGAGTAACCAACAAAGATACCTTCATCAACACGTGATTCAAACTTACCCAAATTTTGATCTTCTCTTTTGATATAACATTTTCTTCCAAAGATTCTGAAATATTTTACATTAGCTAGTTTTCCTTTCCATAATTCATATGGAGTCTTGTTGCAATTATTTCTGAGAAGACTTCGGTTGATAATGAAGACTGTCGTATCAATTGCTTGAACCCAGAATTTTTCATCCAATTTTGAGTCGTTCAACATTTTTCTACCCATTTCCTGTACAGTTCTATTCTTTCTTTCAGCAACTCCATTTTGCTGAGGTGTTCGTGCTGTTGAAAATTGCTTTTTTATTCCATTTTCGTCACAGTATTGTTGAAATAATTTGGAAGTGAATTCTCCACTATTATCTGATCTTAAACACTTTATTTTCAAATTAGTTTCATTTTCAACCAACTCCTTTTAGATCTTAAAGCACTCAAGTGCTTCAGATTTTTTCTTTAGGAAACTGATGGCTATCATCTTGGTATATTCATCTATCATTAACATGAAATATAATTCTCTGTCTAAGCCTTTTGTTCTCACAGGACCACATAGATCAGTATGTATCAATTCCAATGGATGTGATGCAAATTTTTCTTTTGTTTTAAATTGGACTTTTGTCTGCTTGCCATGCCGACATGCCTCACATAGTGTGTTGGAAGGTTTTGAGATTTTCGGCATTTCTCGTACTGCTTCCTTTTTTCTTATCTTGACAAGATTGTGAAAGTTTATGTGACCCATTCGTTTGTGCCATAACCAAAATTCATCTTCTTTAGATAGTAGACATGCTTTAGTTGCTTCATCTAGAACATATATGTCATTTGGAGCTCGACTTGCTGTAGCCACAATTTTACCATACCTGCCTTTCCTGATTTCACATTTTGTGGAGTTGAATAGCATTGTGTGTCCTTGATTACACATTTGTCCAACACTGAGAAAATTGTGATTCTTGTTTTCAACCAATAGAACATTCTTAGCTATAACATCCTTGCTTCCGAGAGTGACGGTACCTGATCCTATAACATTTGAAGATCCATCATTTCCAAAGGATATGGTTCCATCCTTCTTCTCTTTCAGAGATACAAATTTCTTTCTATCTCCATTCATATGCGTTGAGCAACCGCTGTCAACATACGACACATCTTTATCTTTTTTAGCCTTGGGAGCGAGAGCACAATTATCATTCTTCTTCTTCCTCCATGTTCGTTCATTCTGTGGCTTCAAAGATTCTTCTGGAGGATTTTCAAGTCTACAGTCTCTGGCTATGTGTCAAAAGTTCTGACATTTGTAACATTCCATATTATTTCTTAAATGTTCAAATCTATCGATGTTTCGTTGAGCCCTGGGAGGTTCATATTTGAAGAACCTCTTGGAATTGTATTGGTTCCTAGGGTACATGCGACATTATATAGCTTTATGACCAAATTTTCCTCATGAATAAAAATATCCATGAAAAATATGTTGGTACCTGGATGAAAATCTTCGTCGAGGAATCGTCTTCCAAGGATGTGCTTGCAAATCTTATCCAATGAAGTCTTCATGTATGTCAGATCTCATAGGTTCATTTTATTTTGTTGTAGAAGGTCCTGCTTCTTCTTTTTTGTAACCGAGGCCAGTTCTGTCATTGTAAGATTGTTAATTGTTGATGAGTTCTTCCAATGCCCTTGAGTTGTTTGCATAATTTTGGACAATTTTTCCCTTCTTCACTTCCTTATGCAGCGAGACTACTTCAGATTCTAATGCTTCCCTTTCTTGGTTGCTTTCTTCCAACTTCTTTTGAAGTGACTCTTCAATACATTTGTGTTCTTCAACCTCAATTTTGAGACCTTGAACTTGTTCTTCAAGAGTATCGGAACGGATCTTCTCAGCATTGAGCTCTTTTATAAGCTTGATTTCCTCCTCATAAAATTCTTCTATGGTCAACCCTTCTTCTTCATTGTTTGATATTTCTTGTTTATTGTGCTTGGCCATAAACAATACTTTCTCATTGGTTTCTTCTTTGCTGTCACTTTCTTCATCGGATGATGAGTTATCTTCTTTAGAGAGAAAGTTCCTTTTGGATCCTTTCTTTTTTCCTTGCTTGTTGAATTTCTTAAAGCCTTTCTTTCCTTTTGAGTTGTCATCACTTTTTTTCGGACATTTAGCTATGAAATACCCAACCTCACCACAATCGAAACATATCAATGGAAGTTTACCTTTGAATTTTCCCTTACCAGGTTTTATTTTTCTCATAAAATAAGCATATTCTTCATCTGAAAGACCTTCTCCATCATATCCCTTTTATTCACACTTGCAGGTGCATGTCATTTCAATTGAAGGTTGTTTGTCCTTATTGGTTTGCTTAGATGCAACGAACGCAGTTTCTAGATTTGAAGTACCCTTTTCTTCATCAAGTCTCATTTCATATCCTATGAGAACTCCATGTAATTCTTCCTTGCTGAGTTTGTCCAGATTTGCACTGTATTCTAAGACTGATACCTTTGGGTTGAATCTCCCTGGTAATGTTCTAAGAATCTTTCGTATAATACTCTTCTCGTCAACTAGCTCTCCCATTCCTTCCAGAGTATTGGTTATTTCATCAACGCATTGCAAGTATGTAGCAATGTTGCAATCTTCTTTCATTCCGAGTTGCTCAAATTTTGCTCTATATATTTGAAGCTTTGCTTCTTTGACATTTGAGTCACCTGCATATATATTCTCAAGCTTGTCCCATACATTTTTGGTAGTTTTACAACCCAACACCTTATGATAAGCAGATTCAATAAGTCCACTGATAATAATATTCTTTGCTTTTGCATCATTTACCAAATTCTTCTTACCTTGTTCATCCATGGTTGATGTAAATCCATTTTGAACAATGTCCCATACTTCGTAACCTTGCGCCAAGAGATAGACCTCCATTATTCCTTTCCAGAGTGCATAATTATTTTCATTGAATAGAGGTACACCATTCTTGGTATGCTCCATGACCTCATTCCAGCTGTTAAACTCCTATTGAAGGAACCAAGCTCTGATAGCAATTGTTGGAAATACTAGGGGGGTGAATCAGTATTCCTTTCAATAAGAGCATTATTTAATCTTCAATTATTATCACTGTTTGTACAATGATAGCATAAAACAAGAGGAACATAGATGCACACACTTTTTCAGGTGGAAACCCACTTCGGGACGAAAACCACCTAATGCTTTTCTAATCATTCTTTAATATTCAACTCCAATTGAAAATAAAGCTCCAACTTCCTAGAATCTAGAAAAGCATTCTTCTCCAGCTCCCACTGGATGGACGCTCCAACGCCCAAGATTCTTCAGTAGTCAACTGAACGGATGCCCCAACACCCAATGAGCTACAACTCACCCTAGCACCACCCTACCACCCTATAGAAGAATAAAAGAAGAATGGACTCCCGTACCAGGGAAAATGGTCCACTTTACAATGATATAGAATGATGTGGAAGAAGAAGATATACTAGACCATAACCCCAATTTTGAAATAACCACCTAATGATGATCCTAGACCTCCCAACACTACCTCTTCAACCCTTGGCAGATATATACTAGTACAATTTGTACAATAATGTATTTACAATGAATAAGTACAATGATACCTTTACAATGATTGTATGTAGTACTGCCCACTTGAAGACTTCATATGATGAAATTCTTGCTACTGTTATGCACCTTGGTTTCTACTCTTGTCATGCTACCCTCTGCTGCACCTTACTTTGCTTTGCTGCCATAGAAAGTCTAGTCCTTTGCAACCCTTGACAACACATGATCTAGCTTTTTCTTGCCTTCTAGGAGCTCGATATTGAATCTAGTGTATCTCTATTATTTAAGATCCTAAATAACTGATTTTTGGTCCTATATTATTCCTCTAAGTCTTATTTCCAATGCCACGGTTCTAACCCAATTTGGATTCTTCAAGAGAGAGTTATGCCCAATCTCTCACAATTCCCTAATTATGGACTGTTCCAGCAGAGCGCATTTGTACGGCGTGCCACGTGTCACTTTTTCTTCATTTGGCTCTGAAATTGATAGATAGAAAAGTACAGATTTTTTACTATCTGACACTTTTTATGGAATTCCAATCTGATACTCAGAGAGAGAGTTATGGTGATTTTACCAAGGTCACTTCTTTGAGATGAATTTCAGGAGCCTGCAAAAACCCTAACTTCCAGAGATCATATCTCCAAAAATATTGCACACCTTGATCCGAAATTCCTTAGGATTTCAGCTTCGCCTCATAAAAAGTTCAGCTTCTGAACCTTTGTAGAAAAAAATTAGAGCAAAAATTCCAAGATGACCTGTTTCAGATGGCGAAATCCCCTGCCTAAGGAGGAAATGAAGATCACAATTTATATAAATGCTTAAGTTGAGAGGGGCTTCAACAAGTGAACGTGGGAGGGATTTTAGGAGCTTAAAAAATATTAATTATGACTTTTCAATGACCCATGCCCCAACCCCATGGTGTTTTAGCCCACTAACTGGGGTACAAACTTCAAACATGAATATCTCTTAAACCGTGAAGAATTACATGGCGTGCAATATATCAACGGAAACATCTTGACAAGTAGAAACCATAAAAAGCATTATTGACCCAGAATATATTAATTTGGTAGGTCAAAATTCCCATTCAATATTGGGTTAGCCCCTGGTGCTGCTCGGGTTGACATCAATGACAACCGCTAATCAACAGTAACCATCAGTTTTGCGATGGGAATTTCTTTCGCAGGGATGTTTGTGAAAATCTCCTTAACGGATGGGGATTCCTTAGGACTGAGGGGGATTAACCCTATATATGTGATGTGTGTGGCTCTTGTCATGGTAGGATGGACCGAGTACCAAACTAGAATTTCAAATGATACATTTGGTAAAACCACGGTAGCCAAGAGTTGTTGTGACAAAAAAATAGCTAGGGGATAGAGGAAAGGAGTTTGGGAGGTGGCGTAGGCTAGAGAATTTTCTGTGGCCGAGGACTCAGTGTCGATACAGCTCACCTCTATCTCTTGGCTGGCTCCAGTGCTTGATGTGGACATCATGTACACTGGAGCCTCTGTGACATCAGATGATGATTCTGGTATAACAGGGGGATCTCCTAGGAATGACCCAAGGATGGATGATGGTTTGAACTAGTTGGGGCCATATTCTTGGTACCATGTAAGAGTCTCGGTAGATATGTCTACGTAGGGTAGGATGACATCAGTATTTGTTAGGGATCGCTTGTTGTGGTATGTCAATTGGTCGATAGTATTGATGTGATCCTCGTGGGGGAACATTATAGTTCAGAAGATGGAGGAGGCTATGGCTGACATGACATACATATAACTTCGACCAAGGAGTATATTGTAATCTGATTTAGCACACATGACTTCAATTTCTATAAGTACCGTCTTGCCAGCTAAGAAGACCAGGATGTTTTGGTAGAGATTGACGAGAGCTGATGATCGCTCGTCGTATGCTCTAAGTGTGATTTCTGATGGATTTATTTTGGGAGACCCTAACTTCTTCCAAACATTATTTGACATGATGCATGTGGATGAACCCTCATCAATGATACATGGTGATGCTTTGAACTGACACTGGTATCTAGAGGGTGACCATCGAGGGAAAGTAAGCTTTCCTTTTCTTTGGGCATGATTTTAATACCTCCAAAGATGGCATGGTGGTGAGAGAATGGGCTAAATCATCCATAATGCTATAGTCATGGGCCACTTTGGAATGGTTTCCTGCTTGCCTAGTTGGTCCCTTAGCCATTTTTGGCAAAGGTTCAACAGGTATCTTTGATATGGTTAATGGTGTTGTTGGTGCACTCATGCTAGCCCCTGACGAATTGGTGTATCGTGGGGTATTGTAATTTCAGTTCCGTGTCTGAAAAAAATTTTCTTTGCCAGTCATGTAGATTTCATGGTTGTTTTTTCCAAAATCATCGGGAGTTGTTTTCTGTTTTTTGGTGCTAACTGTCCCTTGGTGGGGGAAAGGCTTCTGCATGACGGTTGTCTACAGTGAGTATCCTCCTTTTCCATGGTTACCTTGAAGCTTCTTCATCTCAGGAAGATCAGGACAGTGGTGAGTGTAATGGTTGTATTCACCACAAATTGCATATGAGTGGTTGGTCCGAAGATTTTCCCTCTTGTTCTACCCTTGGGAGTTATTTGGCTCCTGGTTTTGATTTCGGTTGGAGTTTCCTCTAGCGTGAGATCGCGGAGGGTGTTGTTTATTGTTTCCCCATTGTCCAGGATTTCCCTTTGGTTTTTCTTTTTTCTTTTTTCCTTGGTGCATTCGGAGGACAGATAGGATTCTCCTTATTGTATGATTCGTGTGGTTGTGCTTGGGAAGGTTTCACAATGTTCACCTATGAATTATTCTGCATGGGTGGGTTTTGTGCTAGTGACTGGACATATTGTGGTCCTTGTCCCTAGTTTGTGAATGGCTATTGGGGGAGAGTTATTCAATCAGCATTTCTAGCTACATACTAGGTCCCGTGAGCTGAAGGATATGGACCTCCTTGCGGATGGAGGTACAACTATGCCCTATTGGTCATGCTTTGCAAAGGTGCATGATGTGTCTGGTAGCTGTCTTGCAGGATGTTCTGGTTAGAATCATATGCATAACCGGGGTACTGCACATTGCTTCTTAGGTGATTTTGGGTCAATGACCCAATCAAACCGTCTGCGGAGTTCGACACACCTAGAAATTCTTTGTAAGTTTTCAAGCATGGGGCATTAGGCAAGATATTATAAATATATCCTAACTGCATGTAAATCAATTCGAGATGTTTGGCCTTACAGATGGTGTCCTCTTCGAACGTAGGTTTTTGAGTTGCTATGTCTTTTGAAATCTCTGCAGTGAGAGTTTTCAGAAACATCTCTAGTAGAACTTGATCATCGATTTTGGCTTTGCACAAACTATGACGTCGCCGTCATTCATGGAGATGGTTCGAGATATGAACGGTTGGTGTTTGTCTAAATTGTGTCAGTAATTCCATCCCAGAATAATGGTGGATGGGTAAATTAAAATATGTTAGGAACATGATAGCGAGGGTGCTAAATGTTCCATGTATAGCAGAAGGTTGCTCCACATACCATTTTGCAGTTGGTCTGTTTAGGGTGCGCTGAAATAGTCTCAGCTGAATAGTATCATCAATGATGTTGTTCGACGAACACCACAAGTGGAAATTCATTATGTGATTTCCTGGGTCTTCTGCCTGCTTTCCTTCAAAATTTGAAATGTCTGAAGGGAGCTTTGTTGGCATGGGGGGGCATATTGGATTGTGTGCAATACGTTCATTCATTAACTTGGTTAGTTTGATTAAATCCAATGATGTTAAGAATGATGATTGCGAGTTGAGAGCCATTGCACACTGTGAAGACACAGTGTTCTAGTTAGATATGGGGTTTGTCTGTGACATAATCGGTCATGTTTTCACTTGGATTCTCAAATGGGTAGCGCTCCTCTACCCCCTAAGGGTTGTGGGAGGAGTGGTATATGGTGACCCTATGGGGGTGTCCACTGGTGTGGCGTTGGGTGACCGTCGAGGGTTCCCAACTAAATATTCCCCAATAAAAGATGAACCAATAAGGGTGGAAGTGTTCCTTCTTTAACATCTAAATGGAAAAAGACCTGGAACTCCTCCTGGCAATGGGGGGAGGTCCAAACTATGTCTATATTGACAAGGTCCCGTTGGGTCCATTATGTTGTTGAATAGGTATGGTTTTGGAAAAAATACTTAGTTCTATGAGGGGTGAAGTATCAAAACAAAAATGGTGACCACATACATAAACAAAAGTGAAAATAAAAGTTAAATCCCCTTTAAATTATCTCTATGTGATCAAACAATCAAAAAATGTTTTTTTTTTTTTTTGCGTGATACTTAAAATCCTAGAGACCTATATGTCCTCACACTCTCAATAGTAACTAGGCATTGCGAAGATATCTTCTGATGGGTACTAGGGCTAACATCCTGAAATAACTGGTGACGCCTTCTAACAACCAAAGAATCGACCAAGGTAATGGGTAGAGGATCTAGTGCTGCCTGCATCGTTGCCTATAGGCCCAGGATACCCTAGATTTGGCCACTAAGTACCATTTTCTCACGTGAGCATTCAAGTCTTGATATTCTTGGTAAATTAGCTACCAGTGCTGAGTATTAGATGGGTTGAGTAGCCACAAATAATACCGCATGCATTGGGCCTAAGCTTAACCCCCTCTGAATCAGGTCTCTATGGCGCTTGGGTTTTTATTTCTGTGGGTGGATAGACAAATTTTAAAGTTCCCTAAAAATTCAACTTCTATGTTTCAATATGTAAACTGACCAAGATGACTTATTGGATGCCTACCCCCTTGTTACTAACCTAAACTATAATTTCTCTTTTGACCCCTGTGGGGAGATTTGATGAATTTAGTTAGGTTAGTTTTAAGGTGGCTTTAATTCACTTATGGTGTGAAAGTGTGTGAGAAAGAAGTGAACAATCGCTTAGTTTTAACATGCAGATATGCGATGATCCTTTAAATATCCCCTATTAATCTACTTTTGGTTGTTCCTTTCTATAAGAAAATCATGTGCGGATATGGGCCGCTTACAATGTTGCCTAGTTAATCTAAGTGATCAACTAAAGGGAGATGGAAAATTATTAGAAGATATATTTCATATGCTTGCCTATGGTCATGAAAAGGTTCAAAGGCAGAAAATATTACTTGTTCTCTTAGGATAATTAATTCCTGGTCCCAACTCTTAGTGCCAAAAAATTAAACTAAAATTAATGACTTTAAACTAGGAAAAATGAAAAACTAGCTAAGCATGTATGGATTACGGCCACTTACTCCAGCTAATTACCTATGTGTTTTTGGTGTCTATGTTCACAAAAACAAGTTATTTCAGATTGTAAGTAAAATTCCCCCAACTTAAACATAGTGGTTTTTTTGTGAAAATAAACTTTGAAATTTTAAAACTAGCACCTAGCACTACTCAAATGCAACCAACAGTGAGTTTTAAATAGTTATGGGACACCTCACACACTGCTGGCAGTTTTTCTATGGGCTTCCAGTCACTTTACAAATAGGAAATGAAGGAATATAGCAGAAATTTTCTGCCTCTGGTTTCCGCGCACAAATGTCTCACACAGGCGCGAAATTTATCATGCAGGTCAGTGTTAAAAACATGCAATTGGATGCGTTTGTTTGTGTGAAATGCACATGAATTTCCTGCAACAAATTTTCCGGAGCTTCTGAACTTCGGCCTTTCACTGAGGGTGAGTGGGCATAGAAGAAGAGAAGAGGATTTGTCCAAGAAACACTCCAGAGCAGATAAAAGGTCCCTATAACAAGCGCAACCACATTAACTAGAAAAAGTAAAGGTAATGGAGTCACCAACCCTGTTATGGTGGATTTGGTGTATAAGTGTACCAATCCACACTTTCTTAAGAGGAGTTTTCACTACCTCTTAAGATTTGGTCATAGGCAGATAAACAAAAGAATTAACAAGTTTGTGAACATGTTATAAAACATTAAACACACTAAATAATGATATAGTATGCATATGTAGAGAGAAACAAGACTAAACTAAACATAAACACAAAATCTCATATAGAGTCAAACAAAACAATAGTACTAGCAGTGGCATCAATGTCCTCTCTTATTGTTTGCTATTAAGAATGAAAGATAGTACGTTTACACACTTGCCAACGGGCCCTTAGAAATATGGAGTTCTAAGACCAGATGCAAGGATGTTTTTACCTTCTAGATACTTGGCGCAAGGTATCTCTCACTACTCCAAATAATTGAAGTTGTTGGATGTCCAACAACCGAATCCCATCTCTACTTCTACTCTAGATTACACACTGATGGATTGCATCAAAGAAATTTTTGGCCAACATAACAATGTGCTCTCATTTTTTTCATCTCTTGGTGGCCTTCCATAGATGAATTCAGATTATCCTTCCCCCTCTTGGTACATTGATGGATGGTGACCCAAGAGAGGGGGTTGATTCCATTGTGTGCCACTTGATTCCATTGTGTGCTCCCTTGATGTCCCAAGGAGGCTTAGGCAGCTGTCCTTGGGCACCCTTAATTGTGGGATCATTTTCCTAGAGTGTGCCTTGTGATCCCAGAAAGTGACTTTCGCCATTCTCAGGTCGACATGACTTTTTGAGGGAAATCTACGCAAAGGCGTGCGTGTCGAAGAAAAATGTGTGCAAAGGCACATTCTGCTAATGTCTTGAGTGTGCAATTTGATTTTTCATCTAGACCTTAGAGAATTTTTAAAATTTTCAGGTTATCTAATGTGCCTTAGCCCTGTAAATCCTTTTGCCTAACATTTAATAATGTCATCTTTGCTTGTCTGATTTTCCAGTGACAACAGTGATGATCATTGCTTTTACAAATTCCGCAAATGTCTATCTAATACAATATTAGCTACTGCATTAGTTAAAGTATTCATTCTCTAGGGATATGATGATATGTAATATAGTCAAAATTCCTTTCTAACAAATGAACTGTTGGGAAAAATACTGAGAGGGGGGGGTGAATCAGTATTTAGGACTTACTCAAAACTTTTTACTTTTCCATTCACTAAAACCCATACGCAACTTTGATGAAGCCAACTAGCGTATACACGCGGATATCCTTCATAAAAATCGCGTATACACAGAGATCTTATTATGCATTTATTTCTTTACTTATATCCTTGCATTTATTCATTCATCAGATTTTTATATAGCAACAGACATGTGCAATAATAACAGAATAAATCATCACACATTAGCATCACACATGAACACCAGGATTTTAGGTGGAAACCCAAGTCGGGAGAAAACCACCGCTATCGTTGCTCAGCCTTCAATATTTTATTATAAAGAAAACATCTTAAAACGTATGTACTGGTGCAAACTCATACCAGCACGCAGGCACCCACCTGCGCTTGTTTACCAGCCTCTCCTGGAAGGGAGCACCGACCCCCTGCTCTCGTTTACCAGCCTCTCCTGGAAGGGAGCTATGACCCCCTGCTCTCGTTTACCAGCCTCACCTGGAAGGGAGCTACAACCCCCTGACTGAAGGCTACAACCCTCAGCACTTCTATGAACCACGTTTCATCAATTTTCACACTGGATCCAAAGCTTCCTTTAGAACACAACTTGCAGGCCACGTTTCATCATATTTTCAGACTGGACCCACTCCACACATTTAAGCTCAATCAAACATCAAACTGATACATTGACAGATAGCAGTAAACCAACAGAACAGATCAGACATCTCATACCACAAATTTCAGCAAACCCTAGTTTTGCATACACGCTTTCCTTTCACTGATACCGCGTATATACGCGCCTTCGACCATACAAACCTGCGTATACTTCTGTACAAATTACGGAGCTAATTTTACTTCCCATACGCGCTTTCTCTTCAGCAAACCCGCGTATATACGTGCTTACTCTGCGGCGAACTAGCGTATAGTTCTTCAAACATTTAGGTCATTGCAATTCTTCAGAACAGATACATCACTCAGATTTTACCCTTTACTTCAGACAGATGTTCTCCTCATCTCAGATCTAATCATTCCATAAACAGATCTAGCAGATACAAATACATTCCAGATCTAGATTCCCTTCTTCATCATTTCTTTATTGGTGCATCATACATTCAGATCTTTCATTCAACTGTAACCCATTCCATTCAGATATGCTTCAGAGAGAAGTATTCATTCAAGCTCAGACCTCTTGCGCACCTTTGCACAATGAATTTCTTCTCCTTATATAGGTTTACCCTTTATCAATACCATGAGCCAAAACCACATTACTTTCGATGGTATTCTTGGACGCGGTCACATAGACGAATCATTACTCAATACAATGGGTCAATACCATGGTGGTTACCCCTAGTTTTACATATTTAGAGCGCTTTTTCCCATACGCGACTTAGAATTTTATTTCCCACGTGCATACGCTACTTTGTCTAGAAAAATCCGCGTATGCCTTGAGACATACTATTTTCATCATGTTCTAGCACATACTGACATTCTTTCCATCATTACCTTCTGTAATCATTGTATATACATCAGATTTACATCATTTAACAAGTTCATCAAGACATATTCCATCAGGGACAACTTCATCAATTAGGTTGCCATCATCTTTATCAAGTGGGTTGCCATCAAGGATAGCACTCAGCATCATATTGCCAACAATCTCCCCCTTTGGACTTGATGGCAACCATGATGGTGTTTGATCACCACAATAGATAGATACATCAAGAATAAAATGACACCATGTCACTCGTGACCCCATTCTTTCTCTTTATTCAAAAACCATGTCACTCTCCCCCTTTGACATCAAGGGCAAAGGGCGGACCAAAACCAACACAAGGTTTTTTTTTTCTCCTCTTGTAGGGGGAGATTGTTGGCAATATGATGCAATGTGTTTGATCACCACAATAGATAGATACATCAAGAATACAATGACACCATGTCATTCATGACCCCATTCTTTCTCTTTATTCAAACACCATGTCACTCTCCCCCTTTGACATCAAGGGCAAAGGGCGGACCAAAACCAACACAAGTTTTTTTTTTTTTCTCCTCTTGTAGAAGGAAGCATTCTGCAGATCTGATGTACGCTGAAGTGACCATGCTCCCCCTGAGTTCATGCTGAACCTACAAACATATTTTTCAATGAAGTACATGAATCTATGACCTTCCTATCACCAATGACTCATACTTACATCAAAGATCCATCCAAGTGGATTTACATATGAGACTCAAATACCCAACCAAGTGGGTTTACACATCTCAACTCAACTACCCAACCAAGTGGGTTTACAAATATGACTCAGCTACCCAACCAAGTGGGTTTACAAATTTTGACAAGTCCTTACATGACTAAATATTACAATTTTACATCATGGGTCTCAACAAGACCTTTTTATCAAATTACAAATATGACTTTTTATGACCAATACCAGAAAGACCTCAAGAGAGAGATCATATTTCAGAATCATCATAATGCCAACAATGCATTATACTCAGCAAGACTAGTGCTCCCCCTGAAAATGTGCATCCAAACATCCTTTCCATATGTTTAAGGCTCCTCCTTAGCTTGTGCAATCTGAATACTTTTAACAGCAAGTCATCAGCAACAATCTCTACATGATCTATCCGGATCTCTGAATCACAAGACTTCCATCATATCCAAAAGATATTCTTCATCAAATAAGAAATCCGGGCTCACCCATAATCTTCAACATAAGAAACCATGTATCATTTCATTAGCATGAGTATAACCAGAATAATGCTAACAGTACAATCATTAGCAGTCAGACTGATGCTCCCCCTGAACCTCTGTTCCTAATCTTCATCTGTCATCCCAATTCTCTTATCATCAATGCATACGCGACTGTGTCTGCTGTAACTCGCGTGTATACTCGGCTTTAGTTCACTGAACCCGCGTATGGAAAGTGAATTATAGAAAATTTCACATTCCTCCATCTCCCCCTGAATTTGTCCTTCCTGTACCTGTCTTCTTCATGTCAGATGCTCTGTCAGCAATAATCATAACCAGATTTTCCAAATCAACCATGAGAATCATCATACATTGCTCCCCCTGTGACGATACATTACTAAGCTCCATAATGTATCTCACATCACTTCTACAGTCATTAAGAGAAGTAAGCTTCAAAGCTGATGACTACAGTAGGGTCAATATTCCCTACGTTTCTGACCAGTCCTCCTTCTTTTTCCAAATTCGCTTGAACTTTCTAATTGTGTGCTAAAAATTGTCCACTTTCTCAGATCTGTTCAACCTGCATTCTTTTTCTACATGTCCATACTTGTTACAAGAATAACATCTCATGTGTCCAGAGAAATAAGCATAAGAATCATAATGAATATTTCTAATCTTCCTTCTTTCGCAATCAGCTGCTTTATGTCCATACTTGTTACATGAAAAACAATATCCCTTGAAGAAATCAGAGTACCTTTCTATGTAGGATCTGTTTGTTTGTAGCTGAAACAATCTGCTTCTGCAATTGGCTGCAACATGTCCATGATTATGACATTTAAAGCATTCAACATTATTGAATGATTTCCTTTGAGAATTCATGATTGTCAGTTGACCTTTTGTTTCTTTCAACACTTCAGATTTTGCATTGATGTCCTTTGATTCTTTAGCACCTCCTTGTGAACTAGAATCTCCTTTAACCGTTTCATGAAAACCGAGACCAAGTTTGATAGAGGGAGACCTTTGACTACTAAGAATATTGTCCAGAATCTTAGTACTATCTTGAAACCTCAACAATTTATCTTTTTCTTCTATTTTACCTTTGAGAATATTTACCTCAACCTCCAAGCTTTGGCATTGCTTCTTCATACTTTCTTCAACCCTTCTTCCTTCTTCTACTTGATCATTCAGTTTCAAGATTTCTTCTTTCAACCCATTTTCTTGTTCTTCAAATTCTAGTAGAAGTTATTCATGCTCTTTATTCGATTCTTTGAGATCTTCTTTCAGAGAGATGATTTCTGCTTCAAGTCTTTCATTCTTCTTATTTGATTCTTCCAGATTTATTTTGTGAGCGATGAGTTCTGCTTCAAGTCTTTCACTGTAGTTGGTTACTTCATCGTACAACCCTTGATACTCGTTTATCTGTTCTTTCATTCTGGAGATCACCTCTTTGTAGATAGAATCTTTCTCTTTAAGTGATCTTTGTTTTTCTTCAGCTTTGATATTGAGAGCTTCTTCTAGATCCGTAGTATTCCTTTCACTATCTTCATCATTGCATGCACCAGAAAGTGAATCATAAGAACAACTATCAATACCTGATTTATCTTCTTCATTTTCTGCTACACATGTTTTCTGAGAAATCTCCTTTTCAGTAGCCTTCTTCTTTTGCTTCCTTCCCATTGCGACGGATCTCCTTCAAGCGATCAAGCTTCTGCAGAAGGACCTAGCTTTGATACCAATTGTTGGGAAAAATACTGAGAGGGGGGGGGTGAATCAGTATTTAGGACTTACTCAAAAAATTTTACTTTTCCATTCACTAAAACCCATACGCTACTTTGATGAAGCCAACTAGCGTATACACGTGGATATCCTTCATAAAACTTGCGTATACACAGAGATCTTATTATGCCTTTATTTCTTTACTTATATCCTTACATTTATTCATTCATCAGATGTTTATATAGCAACAGACATGTGCAGTAATAACAGAATAAATCATCACACATAAGCATCACACATGAACACCAGGATTTTAGGTGGAAACCCAAGTCGGGAGAAAACCACCACTTCCATTGCTCAGCCTTCAATATTTTATTATAAAGAAAACATCTTACAACTTATGTACTGGCGCAGACTCATACCAGTACACAAGCACCCACCTGCGCTTGTTTACCAGCCTCTCCTGGAAGGGAGCACCGACCCCCTGCTCTCGTTTACCAGCCTCTCCTGGAAGCTATGACCCCCTGCTCTCATTTACTAGCCTCACCTGGAATGGAGCTACAACCCCCTGACTAAAGGCTACAACCCTCAGCACTTCTATGGACCACGTTTCATCAATTTTCACACTGGATCCAAAGCTTCCTTTAGAACACAACTTGCAGGCCACGTTTCATCATATTTTCAGACTGGACCCACTCCACACATTTAAGCTCAATCAAACATCAAACTGATACAATGACAGATAGCAGTAAACCAACAGAACATATCAGACATCTCATACCACAAATTTCAGCAAACCCTAGTTTTTCATATGCGCTTTCCTTTCACTGATACCGTGTATATACGCACCTTCAACCATACAAACCTACATATACTTTTGTACAAATTACGGAGCTAATTTTACTTCCCATACGCGCTTTCTCTTTAGCAAACCCGCGTATATACGCGCTTACTCTGCGGCGAACTAGCGTATAGTTCTTCAGACATTTAGGTCATTGCAATTCTTCAGAACAGATACATCACTCAGATTTTACCCTTTACTTCAGACAGATGTTCGCCTCATCTCAGATCTAATCATTCCATAAACAGATCTAGCAGATAAAAATACATTCCAGATCTAGATTCCCTTCTTCATCATTTCTTCATTGGTGCATCATACATTCATATCTTTCATTCAACTGTAACCCTTTCCATTCAGATATGCTTTAGAGAGAATTATTCATTCAAGACCAGACTTCTTGCACACATTTGCACAATGAATTTCTTCTCCTTATATAGGTTTACCCTTTATCAATACCATGAGCCAAAACCACATTACTTTCGATGGTATTCCTGGACGGGGTCACATAGACGAATAATTACTCAATACAATGGGTCAATACCATGGTGGTTACCCCTGGTTTTACATATTTAGAGCGCTTTTTCCCATACGCGACTTGGCACGTTATTTCTCGCGTGCATACGCTACTTTGTCTAGACAAATCCGCGTATGCCTTGAGACATGCTCTTTTCATCATGTTCTAGCACATACTGACATTCCCTCCATCATTACCTTCTGTACTCATTGTATATACATCATATTTACATCATTTAACAAGTTCATAAAGACATATTCCATCAAGGATAACTTCATCAAGTAGGTTGCCATCATCTTCATCAAGTGGGTTGCCGTCAAGGACAACACATTGCATCATATTGCCAACATGAACATGTAAATACATCCTTAAAATCTGAGGGCTTCTGACATAATAATGCCCATTGAGATGGAGAACAACAAGTCGAGAGTCTAGGTTTAAAATTAATTCACGAATGTCAAGGGCAATAGCTTCAATTAGAAGTTTGATAGCTACATTGTATTCAGCGACATTGTTAGTTGCACATCCTAGACAAATTCCTTGAAGGTCTACTAACTCACCGTTAGGATCATAAATTACCCAAGCCGCAGAGGATAGGTTCCAAGTACTGCGGGAGGCACCGTCAGCGAAACCGAGATAAGGAGTGACAAACATATACATAGTAAACAAAGACATAATAAGAAAAAAAAATCACTCGCAAAGCACACCAAGCAAAAAATGTACAAAAATGAAAAAAAACACTTATGTACAGAAGAAATGCACGAAAAACTCATGCATAATATTTTTTGAGATACAGCCCATTTCGAGAATGATCCATGAGATAGCCTTCATAATCAATAAGCTCATAGGCCCCGTTCTGGAAAGCATGTTTGACAATGTATGGCCCATGCCACATGGGTTTGAATTTACCTGCCCCCAGCTTATCAACGGCTTGGTCATACAAGAGGACCAAGTCTCCTTCTATGAAGGTACGAGGGGAAATTGTTTGGTCAAAGTGGGCTTTGATATGCCTTTTCTTTGATTCTATGACTAGAGCAGCGAAGCGACGAGTTTCATCAAGCCTCTCCAAATATAGAAGACGTTCTTCCTCTGGCGAAGTATTCGGCAGTAATTTGACATCTATATCGAGTGAAGGAATTTCACCTTCAATCAGAAGGGTAGCTGTTACACAGCAATTTGTCATTGTCCTTGTACTCACTGTTCCTTGATCCTGGAGGACCCATACAGTGGCCCTTGTGTACTTTCCAAGCATGGAATACATACCCCTGAACAACACTTTGTCTGCCAATTCATCTCCCTTTACAATTTTTCTGGAAGATCCCTATAAGAGCCTGGTTTTCAAGGTCAGTGCTTTGTCTCAGTGTCTAACCCGTACCGATAGTAGAGATTTACACTGAGACCCACGCCAATCAGCACTCTGTCTTAATGTCAGACCTGTGCCGATCCTCTTTTGGAATTTTTTTTAAATAGAAACAAGGCTTCCGCGACTAGAAGCTTCAAGAGGCAGTGAGCTGGAAGTTTTTTTGAGGATATGGCCGAGGAATTCCTCTTTGGGCTTGTTGTACCCAAGAAATAGGAACTACTCCAAAGGATAAGCTCTTTTCCCATTATTTTAGGGCCCATAACCTCCTCCTCCATTGTTATATAAGGAGACCTCTTTCACCTCTGTTGCCTTAGTTATAGTTAGCTAGAGAGGAGAAGCAATTATAGCTTGGGAGAATAGTGCAGAGGGTGATTGTTTTTGTGTGTTAAGAACATAGTGAGATCTTGGAACTTTGTGCATGAGGGTGTTGCAAATGTGCTTGGATACAGACCTGCCGAAGGAGAGCCTCAACATCAAGTCTTGGTTGTAAACTCACCTTGTCTTTATCATAATAAACTGCATCTGATGTTTATCTTCCACTCTTATTTACATTTATAATGAGATTTCTAGCATTCCTTGATCAGTTAGATAGGTTTTAATTGTTTTATGTTTGTCGTGATTTTACGCTTTTCGTGATTTCTTTATTTTATATATAGATAATCAAACGTTGGTAGTAGCATGTATCGAGCTTCAGGAGAGCGTTGGTAGCAACGTGTATCGAGCTTGAGGAGAGCGATGCATCAAGAAGCTTCGACGGAAGATGACAACATAGAATCAGAACAAGGTAGGTCATCTTCCTTGCTCTGAATTTCATTTACAATCTAGGAAGGTAGATGTTAGTATGTTCCTGTAGTGTCTAGACCCACCCTAGAGCTAGAGGGATCGCCTCTGTCCACAGAGGGGATTTACCTGGACAAAAAATTGGCAACTCCACTAGGGATTTTCATTTGAGTTTGTCACTCTTTGAGGTTTTAGTCATTCTACGAGTTTAGTCAAACGACCATTTCCCTATTGTTCCTATGTTTTTCATCAATTACAATATTTTAGTTTTTGCTTGAAGTGGTGAGTCTGGTCTTGGTTAGGATAAATTCTTTGTTTTTTTTCTTTTCCAGGCATTGGCGCTTTTATTTGTCTAATAGTCGCACCGATTGGCGCTAGTTGTCAGTTATCAAGCCGCACCAATGGACCATTGGCACTAGTTTCAGTCCCTAAAGTCGTGCCAATTCCAGTATGTGTGAAAAATTAAGATTTTTTCCGTAAGTCTTTCACCAGTATGTCTTTCCCTTCCGGTATTTTTCTCTGTATGATTTAAATTTTCTCCCCTTCACTCAAGTTGGTTTTATTTACTCATTGGCTTGGTTTTCAGTTTTTTTTTCATACATGCATCCTTACATCCTAGTTTTTATAGGATCATGCATCAATTTCCTAGTTGCATGCTTTGCGGGACATCGCCCTGCTGATTGAGTCATTTTTTCTTGGTGAGCCATCTCTAGTTGATTGCCTTTTTATTTTTGGTTGATTGAGTGTTCAAGTCTTAAGTGTCTCTTGAGTTTATTTGGTCCACTTGTTCGCTTGTGAGCATATATTACATTACTCATTGTTCAGCTGAAAAGTCTCCTTTCTCTGATTTCTTGATGTAAAAGGGAATGAATGCCTTGTTTTGATCCCATGCTTTGGAAGTCCTCTTTGTCCTTGAACTCATATGTCTCATAGCATTTTGAGGAATTTCATTACAAAGTGTTCAAAACAGGATTGTATTCTTAATTTTTGTTGCATCCCTTTTGCATTAAGCGAATTTGCGTTCATTTAGTTTTCATCTCAAAGTTTGCTTTTCGTTAAAATGCATTAGATCAAGTTGCATTGAAAATTCATATTTGAAATTTATCATTAAACTTAGGTCACATTGTGTAATGATTGGAAACTAAAGGTCACATTGAGTGCATTCTTATTCATTTAAAATAAAAAGGAAATTGTGCATAGATTATGATTGCATAGTTTTCAAAAAGAGAATTTTTCATAGATTACATTGCATAATTCAAATATTTGAATGTTTTATATTACTTTTGGATGATGAAAGTCATCATGTTTGGAAAATTTTCATTTGCAGTGTTACTATTTGTTTCATCATTGTTTAAGACTCTTCCCTTTACTATATAGCATTCAACGAATTGAAAGAGTTCCTTTCTCATATAGCTACATATAGAAGATTCAAATGACAACGGTAGGGCCTTGGCATTGAGACATAATTCAAGATCAACCATTAAAATTTATTCAATCAATCTAAGGAAGCATTGAAACTTAATGCTCACACTTAGAGGTCTAGGCTAGTGACATGTTTCGGCGTCATTAAAACTAGTAGCTATTGTTCGCCATTTGGAATTAGACAGCACTAGTACAGACTTGTGCTCCCCGTATTGTCACGTATACAAAGGGAGACCCTCATAGCTTGCAATCCTTTATCTGTAGGAAGCTGAGTCTACCACCTTGTAACCGTGATACACCGAGCACAACATTCGGGGAGACTGCCTGTACATACGTTAAGTCCTTGGTCATTTCTCTTTCATTTGATCACTAAGGTGTATAATGCAGTTCACGGGAGCTTGGTACACCCTCTTTCTTAGATACCCTGAGTAGTCATTTTTTATCTTTACTGACTCGTTAAATTTGAAAATATCATCAAGCACTTGTCCTTTCGAGCTCGTTCAAAATGAAAGTGACTAGAGTCACCTTTTCTCCTTTTCTCAACTCTTAAAATATGAAAAGGTAGAGTTTTGTTTCAGTGTCGTAAAAAATTGACTACCCATGAAATATTCCTGGTTAAAGTTGTTTCGAGATTTGTTTCCAATGGAAACATTTCTGGAGTTTACTAGTCAAGGATCCCCATCCGATGGGAATCCTGGTCATTTTCCTTCTTTTGGAAATTTTGGCTCCCCTTATATAGCGACGTTGTCCCTTCCTGGGTTAACTATTGGTTTACTCGTTTGGTTATTTTCAACCTCAGTGGTCCCAAGTGTTCCAACCTATATCCAATAGAGTTCTCCTCCACCTGAACCTTGTCAACCCTATGTTGACCCTAAGGTTGACCCCTCACCTTCTTCGCCTATTTCTTCACCTCGTTCCTCCTCTTCGCCTGGTGAAAGTCTATATTCTAGTAATCGGGTGGCCAATAATAAGAATAAGAAGTTGAAGAAGAAGAAGGAAAATAAGCTAGGGGGGAAACCAACAACTATTGCTACCCATGCAGCTAATATCAAGAAACTACCCACTCTGTCTCGCAGAGTCAAATTCCCTTGCAAGCTTTGTGAGGGTGACCACTTTCTTCATGATTTCTCCTGGTATTCCCAAGGTACTAGAAGTGTGGTCTATTAGCCCGATTCGCCCTTCATCATCAGCCTCTGGGCATCATGATGATGATGAGCCTTCAGCTAAAGGTAATGAGACTCGTAAGAAACAGGGTAAGATCAAATTTCCCTGTAGGTTGTGTGAAGGGAACCATCCCATTCACCTTTGTCCTTATATGGATGAAGATTCTAAGGTGTTGGATACCCTTTTAGCTTCTGATTCTTGTCTTCCCATTGGTTACCGGAAGTTTTCCTTGAGTCCTCTGCTAGTTGATCAAGTCATTGATCGAGGTTCATCTCTAGTCAATCTCGCTCTCTCTAAAGGTCAGTCTCCCAAGTTCAATCCTGACCAATCATTGGTTGAGAAAAATTTCGACCTGATTCCACCTACAGTCCATCAGGTCTTTTACATCAAGAGTGGGTTTCATCCTAGTCAGGTTTCTTTTATTTCCCCTGATTCCTTAGGATTGGAGGGCGATCCTCCCATTTCCATGATCCAGGAGGATGATCCTTCGATTCCTATCACCACAGTTCTAGAAAGTGATCCTCCTTATCTCATTCCTGAGGTCTAGGAGGGTGGTTTTTTCACTCGCATAACACCAAGGGATGACCATTCCATTCCTGTGGTCCCCTTCCAAGTAGCTTGGTCACTTCTTTCGATTGGAGTATATTTGCGGGATAATGTCTTCCTTCCTATGTGCCTTTTGAGATCACGATACAAGCCTATAATATGGCCATACCTATCATAATTATAGATGAAGTCACGTCTGTTAGTATTATGTCTTCATATACTTGGAAAGCTTTGGGTTCTCCATAGCTTGTGCCTGTTACTCAGAATCTGTTGGCTTTTAATAGAGGAACAAGTCAACCATTAGGGATCCTTCCAAAGTTTCCTATTACTTTGGGAGGGAAAACCGTCTATATAGATGTGATGGTGGTCCAAGGCCCCTTGGATTTTAATTTACTCTTGGGGCACAACTATGCTAATGCCATGGGTGTGCTTGTCTCTTCCCTTTTTCGTGTGATATGTTTTCCACATGAAGGTTGGATCGTGACCATTGATCAGCTTTCATTCTTTGGTCCTAATGTGACATCTGGTCTACTCCTAGTCCTTACCTATCAGTGGTGTCCTCCCCACCACATTTCAATTATGTGGCTATCTATCGCATGCCCGCATTTAGTGATAGTGTCATAGTGTAACATGTTATGGGGGAATTGGATCCTGATTTCCTAAATGTTGCTCTCCCATCGGATGAGCACCTCTTGGAAGCCATGACTTCTTCTATGTCTTTGTTGTGTAACCAGCTTCAAAAATAGAAGAGAAGAGATATTAATGCCTTATAAATAAGCCACTTCGAGGGGGCAACCTCCAATACATTACATAAATGCACAATTCTTGGATGAAACAATTTACAAAACCTCATTTATATATATAGGAGTCCATGGGGCCATAATGTGAACTGGTAGGGAAACACATGTATCCTTGAAATAACTAACAATAATCATGGGTATACAATAACAATATGGGGGTTACAGGGGTACAATAATAACAATAAGGGGGGCTACACTAACATAATTAGGGGCTACACTATTAATATAGGGACTTAACATGCCCCTCTCCTTCAAACAAGTGTTGTCCTCAACGCTTGATTATTTCTTGATCCTTCTGTATAAAATTTTCATCCTCCCATGTGAAATATTCTACAGGAAATTTCTTCCACTTGCTAAGATACTCTGAAATTGATCGATTCTGTATTTGTCGAGTTCTTGTTTCCATGACCGCTTCTGGTTCCAATATGATTTTTCCTTCCTCATCAAGTTCTGGCAATATTGTTTGAACTTGAAGATTTTCACCTATAACCTTCTCATAAATAGGTTTCTGTAAATACTTTCCTTTGATGACTTTTCTCAGGATTTCATCTTCGCACCATATTAATTTCAGCTTCTAAAGCTTCGTAGAAAAAAAGTTATAGCGAAAATGCCACGATGACCTGTTTGGAGCAGCGAAACCCTAGAATCCCAAGCTCTGATACCAAATGTTGTGTAACCAGCTTCAAAAATAGAAAAGAAGAGATATCAACGCCTTATAAATAAGCCACTTCGAGGGGGCAACCTCCAATACATTACATAAATGCACAACTCTTGGATGATACAATTTACAAAACCTCATTTCTATATATAGGAGTCCATGGGGCCATAATGTAATCCTAGTGGGCCACAATGTAATCCTATCCGACCTAACAATAATAATGTAAGGGCACAATAATAACAATATGGGGGTTACAGGGGTACAATAATAACAATAAGGGGGGCTACACTATTAATATAGGGACTTAACAGTCTTGAACAAGGTGTTTGGAGCATAGTTCGTTTTCTTATGTCAAGCTCTTTAAAAAATGAAACAAGCTTCTCTTGGAGCAGAATTCATTTTCTTGTGTCAAGCTCCTTAAAAAATGAAATAAGATCTTGTGAGGATAGTTCTTTTACTGTGTCAACCTTGTTGAAAAATGAAACAAGTTCCCTTTTCAGTTCAAGTATTTCATCAGATCTCGTAAAATCCTAGTCGAGTCTTTTACTTGATCTCGTAATTGAACCTTCATTTCATCCACCTATCAGTAACTAGCAATTTACTTCGGTGAATGACTGAAGCTTGGGGGGCATATACCTCGAATTGAGTCACCATGCTAGGGGCATGCCAACTTTTTCAAGCATATTTTATCCTTGTTTCAAGCTTGTGTAAAAATGAAACCTACTTCAAGCATAGTTTCCTGATTTCAAGCTTGTGTAAAAATGAAACCATTCTTATTTTACCTCTCGTGATTGCCATTTTATCAGCCTTTTTTTCTAGATGAGCCTTTGTTTTCTCATTCCATCGTCACCATCTGCTTGGCTGATCATACGCCTTCCCTTGATTTTTATACCCGTTCCTGAGGAACAGTTGCAATGAGTGGTATTGTTAGCCAACCTCTTCACTTTTATTATGTTTCGATGTAATATTCCAAATTAGGAACAACTACACTATTGGGAATATCTCAAGATATTACCAATGTGGAGATCAACATTTCATAAACATGAGTTGGAGATAGTAGTGAATAACATTAATACAAAGAATGCCGAAAGATCCACATAACCATTACATTATATTATAGCAACAATAATGTATAAAATATCTTGAGGAAATGATCTCTTAAGCTAGGAAATGTAGCCTCAATGAGACATATACATGACAAATGGAGAAATATTGTTATACAAAAGAAGCCCTGGCTATGACTGCGCAATCCATGAAGGAGAACTTCTACAAATAATGTCAATACATAGATACAACAATATATAGCTCAAATAAATAAGGGGGAGCAAGATCTCAACCCCCGAAAATAACAATACACAATCCTCAAAAGGATTGGTTGAAATATACACAAAATGGCAAATCTGCAGAAATGCTAGAGTTGCTGGGCAGCAACTGCAACTCAAAAACTGGAAATGGAAGTAGATAGATGATGATGCTAAAAATGATGGCTGAATCTCATCCAAAGGATCTCTCAGGTGAGAGGCTGATCCAATCCCTAAAGATCTCACCCTCCAAAATAGTGGACCAAGTCTCCACTGCAATTGCACTCAGAAATAACATAGTAAAGAGAAGGGATTGCGTTGTTGATGAAGGGAAGTTCTTGGCCTGATGAAAATGATCTGCAATATGCTCATAAATCACCCTCACTAAACTCCTAGAGGAATAGAAGCTCCCTCCTTTGACAGATGAGCCAAGGAAATGGTGTATGGTGTCCTCCACTGCAACACCCAGCAACACTACGTTATGCTTCAACAGGAATAACGCAGTGACTGGAATGAGTAGCTTTGGCCTTGAGTCAAGAAATGTGGAGAATGAAGAAAAATCCCTCAAGAGGCCTTTCAAGAAGGTGAAGAAATCCTAAACAGGAATTCCCCTGGCAACTTTTCTAAAAATAAAATGAATGCATAATGTTTGTATAGACAATGAAATCCATAATCCAAAGCATGAATAACAATGGCTGCCTTACCCTCCTTTTAAACAAGTGAAAGCTCTCTCTCCATGGGCCCCATCCATTAGGTTTTCCTCCACCAAATATCCTCTTCCTCATTCACACTACGCTGTCTCATAAAGTGATCCACTCCTTCTATGGCAACACTTTTGACTTGGTCAAACATGACCTTGTCTTCATGCATTTTCCCCTTTTCACACTTGAGGGTGAAAAATGAAGCTACTCTAATGATCCCTTCCACATCATGAGGGATTTTATTCAAGTCTTGAATAATAATGGGTTCCCTTACCCATTTATTAAGACACAAGGTGATAAAAGAAAATTTTTAATATTCCATTTAGCCATGTGCTAAAATGGGAATATTACAGTCCTCCCCTCCCAAATGTTGCTTGTCCTCAAGCAACTGCAAGGTTAGAACTGGAAAATCCCCACCCAAGGCATGGAGTCTGAAATGTGTTGAGGAACATCTTCCTCATGTAGATCCTCCATCCCCCAAGAAATCATCCATACAAAGTGAGTTACCTCCCAACATGGCAACTCCTGAAAATCATCTTCCACCTTTGGTTCCTGCAATATAGGTGGGCTGAAAATCTAATATTGGTAGACAAAATAGCCTACCCCATGTTGTCCTCTTTTCCACTTAGGATAAGTGTAGAGTATATGCTGATATTGGGCTACAACAATGTTTCCCTCAAGTGGAAAAATGAAGACTAGACCTCCAAGGATCTCTTCTCCAGTGTTATGAATCATGCTATCCCAATCCATCTCATATGTGATGAGTTGGAAGTCACCATCATATGGCATCCAATAAATCATGTGGCTCACCTCAAATGGAAAAAAAAAAAATTGTTGTAGTGGTCACATGTGCTCTCATGCTCCCTTTAGAACATGCAATGCAAATAATGTGGGAGATCTCTCCCCCAAGAGACACTTCCAACCAATGTGCCATTCCCCCAATCATGCTCTCAACAAAAAAAAATACAATAGCAACATAATGAACCATAATGAGAACCATGTTTGCTGTCATGTGTGGCAAGGGAGAAGGACAATGGTCCCTCAATTGTAACCAATTCAGTTTGACCCTCAACTGCAAAAGAGTGTGACAAAAAGTGTGGCTTCTTAACCACTTGTTTGCTATCCCACTCTCCTCAAATGTATGGATAAAATGACTGATGTATGGTGCAATGTGAGTATGTCCTCCAAGATACATTTCCTCCCCAAGTCCTCCTAGGGAGTGGTCACCAATAGTGCTCATGGCCTCAAGTATACCATGGGGTCTAGAATAACGAATGCTCCTCCTTGGAGCAACATCCTGTACATATATGGTTAAGGGATGAATATACAAATCATCATGAAAATATGCAATACCCTTACCATAAGTTTTGTGTATGAAAATGGTGTGGCTCAAAAATGAGTCTCCTCTCATCCTAAAAGAGAAAGCAGGTGGTTGTGCTAACTCCTCCAAAGAGTTATGTATCTCCTCCATTTTCACATGATCTATGCATCTCCTCATATGTTAATCTGTCAATATCATGAAAGCAAGATGATCCTGGGAATACTCCGCCCACAACCCGGAGCTCCAACATGGATCTATCCTCCATAGTGACAGCGCTGGTGATTCCTTATGAAGTATATTTGTCACATGGTAATCTTCTCCTTTGACATCTCCCATGCCAAAGATGCTATTTGGAAGGTTGTTATCCTTCCCCTTCTGCTTCTGCCACAATGCAGAATCTGAAATGAGAGTGGGTGAAAATAATGTTGAGAGAATTGCTCTGTCCTTCTTGATTCTACCCAAGACTCTCAGTGTTGTGAAGTTATCTCCCAAGGTTTCAACTCTCCTGAAATCAATGAGTAGTTGTAATATTCCTTTTTAGGAATTTCAGCAATATCTCCAATGAGGACGCTATGTAAGAAAACCAGTGCAAGAATAACGTATTCGAGGGCTTGGATCCTCTAAAATATGTTGTATGTAGCTTAAATATAGAATGGAATCAGAAACAAATAACTCTAGCTACCTTAAACAAATCTTCGTGTTGGGTGAAACTATTGTCGTTTTAATTCTGTTGTAGTACTTTCCCAACCATTTAATTTGTCAATCCGAGGTTTGTAAGCTTACGAAGCACATGCGCTATATATGCAGGACCGAAGTAGAACTAATCTAATCTAAATTGCTGAAGTAAAATTAATCTAGGAAAGAAGGAAATTGCATAAAGGAAAAGCAATACAACATGTGAAGAGCTGAATGGCAAACAACATATGTGAGCTCACAACAATCAAGCTATCTCAAATTACATTACAAGAATCAAATGACAAACCATGAAAGCATACAATAAAAGAATATCAATCACAGTTAAGAATCCCCTTCTCCTAATTACAAGACTATCTCTTAAACTCCAAAACTAATCTAATGAACTAATGAATTCTGAATCCTCCTGAGAGAATCAAAATGAAGAGAGAGCACTCTCTTATATACATGAAGAATCTAACCATCTCATTCAATCACTCTCAACTACTTTCCCATTATTACAAGACATGATCCCTTTGAATCCTCCACACATCTCTCACATATCTTGAATAAGACATGCCAACCAAATCCTCCATGATCTTCTCCTTAGGAATAGGCTTGAATAATTATCTCCTTAATATGGTGGAGGAGATATTCCAGAAGTCTCTTAGAATTAATCCTTCACATTTCTCCTACGCATTACAAAGCTCACACATTCTTGAGATATATATAAGAACATGTATATTTTCTAATATTTAATCATAAAATCACTTATAATACAAAAATGAATAAAGTGGAAAATAAGAAGGTGAAACCCAAATGTATTTATGAAAATGATATAATGAAAGGTTTAATGGGATGATGAAATGTAAGGAATAGTGAAGGGAAAGGTGGATGGAAATACGACATTTCTAAGTCTCAACATCCCCCCCAACTGAACTTGTTGCATGTCCTCATGCAACTATGCATGGATCTCTTTGGCATCTGAACTTTGGCTTTACATGATGATGTCTTTTTAATAATGAATGTTTCCAGGATATGTGAAGGATATGAGTAGCAACTTACATTTTCTTATGGTTGGTTCTTGTGTGACAACCATGAATACAAAGAATGTTGGTTCTTGTGTTAACAACATTCATTTCATTTTCTGTTCTCTTTTCTTATGGTTGGTTCTTGTGTGACAACCATGAATACAAAGAATGTTGGTTCTTGTGTTAACAACATTCATTTCGTTTCCTGTTCTCTTACTGCAATAATGATGTAAACACTCACTGGAAATCATAAGCTATCAATGTGCATAAGAAACCCCTTTTGTAATATTTATGAAGCATGCCAATGTGTATATTAATGAGTATGAAGCAAAGTGCAACAAAGTATCATTGGAAAAGAAATGTTGGTGAATGGTGAATGAGAAAAAAAATGGAGTGATAGTGGTGGAGAAATGGAATCATGGTAGTGAATATGTAGTGAATATAGTCCCCCCCCCAACTGAATTGGTTGCATGTCCTCATGCAACTTGGCGTGGGTCATGAAAGGAAATGGAGCATGATGAGGGAATTTTCCAAAATATTCAAGTTAGCATATAAGGAATTGCATGATTAAATATTAGAAAACAACATACTTCCACTTACCCAAGAATGATGAACTATGCAATAGGAATGTAGCTGCTGCTACTGCTGAATCATGAAAACGTGACTGGTGTTGTAGCTGCAACTGCTGTAACTGCTAGATCAGAGAATATGTGACTGCAGGTGTTAGAACATGGAAGGTTTTACTGCGGCAGGATCATGCAAATGTAACTGTGAATGTTGATGCTGCTGTAACTGGAACCTGGGAAATGAAGGAATCTGAACTCCTAATGCTGAATCATGGAAAAGATAAAGGCTGAAAATGGAACTGTGGTACTCTCATCGATCAGAATTCATGCTGCGGTAACTGCTGAGGGAGTCGTGAAAAAGTGTATAGTCTTCGTCTGCTACAAAACTGATGGTACAAGTCTAATCATGTGAAAGAATGTGTTGATGTCATGCATGAAGAGAGATCATTGGATTACCAGCCATTGATGCATGCCGTTAACCAATGCGAGGCAAACTCACCATTGATGTCAATGAGTGCCAAGGTACCCGAGTACATCTTGCGAAATGCGAATAGAGGGGTTTACGTCGAACCATTTGCAAGATCTGACGATCAAGGGACATTGATGTATTCCCATGATTGTCAGCGAGAGAACTAGCCATTAAGGCATGCAAGTCTCAAGGTACCCAAAAGGAACTCTAGTCTATTTCCCAGATAAGGTGCTGAGGTCGATGGGGCAAGACTTGTTGAAAGGTGGGCCTTAAGGAATCCCACATCAGTCAACGCGAGTTTGTAAAAAGAGATTTGGTAGGACTATAAATGGAAAGAACTCACGGACAAGCAGTGTGGATCAACATGGCGAGGAAAGAAAGGCAAGTTGTGAAAGATAAGGTAATGGAAAATGGGCTTCAACACAAGGATGGTCAACCGGCTTTGAAGGAGAAATGTTACAGTGTTACAGCATGGATAATGGAAAAAGTGGAAATGTTGGTGTATCAGCATGGTCGCTGTGTAACAGAAAACATCAAGGGGCGCAAAAAGTTTCTGGATAACAGCAAATGTCATGATGTTTATGATAAGTTACAGCTCCTTCGAGCTGTTATGAAAGCATGTTTCTCAAAAGTTCTGTGATCTTTGAAAATCACTTCAGCAGCAAAGTTCGATCGTTTCCGAAACCTGAAAAAAAAACTTAGTACAAATCCTGTATGAAAACTTCATGAGAGCATTGTAAAACGTAAGATGCAAGAATAAGTACAAATGAGAGCAAAAGAAAGAAACTGTGTGTTAACCTGTCGCCTGCGCTGATTTCATCATCGATCGTTGTCAAAGTGACTTCAAGAAAACAAATTAGTGTTAAGCGTAAATACATGCATTCATATTGCTTTCAGGAATTTATTAAAAGGTCCTTTTGCAATTTTCATGAAATTAAAGGCAAAAAGAAAAACAAAACAAGCAAAATTAAAGTCAGATCTCCATTTCTTGGCATGCTTTGCAAAGTGTAGCAATATTATCTCGGTGCTAGCAAATATTTAGTTTCTTGCTGATTCATTTTCTTAGATGCATCGTTAAATTCATTCAAGCAATTGGACGTTGGGCAGAGTATGATTCGCATCGATTTGCTGCAATAATTTCACTTACTTCTCTGCAAGATTGGACCTGTACATCGTCAGATATAGTTGAATATTCAAACCATTCAATTGTAGCATTCCTAAGTATCCAGTAAAAATCATCAAGCAGTAACGGATAATTCTGATAATCCAATCAGTGTTCCTAAGTTTCTTGGCATCATGAACATTAGTTTAATGGAGATAGTGAGCATGAAAAAAAACAATCAATTTCTGGCTTAAAATCCAGCATAAGCATAAGAATCAAAAATTCTTCTCCAATCTTAATGCTCGGCAGCATTCTCTTCCTGAGACTGTGATTTATAGGATATTGAACCACTAGCACTTTTAAGAGGCACAACAGTATTACAAATCGCCATAATTGTGAGAAATTTAACAACTTCAGGGACCTTGTTTGCAATAGCCCAAGCCAAATCAGAATCTTTTAGAGCATCAACGCTTTCATTTCCATAGCAGACACCATTGATGCAGCATCGCCTGAAAACCATCATATTTTCAGTAAGTGTTCCAGTTTTATCAGTTAAAATATACTCCACTTGGCCGAGGTCTTGATTTATCCCAGTATTTGCTGCATGTGCCGGAGTATCGCTCTTTTCATCGTACATATGCAAATCCCAATCAATGAACTTTGCATATAAACTCTTCACTACATCTAAAGATACCTTAATAGAGATAGGAATCATGATTGAGCAGAGAAGCTCGAAACGCAGTGGAATGACAATAAAGTCGTACCAAGGTCCTTCTTTCGGATATTGCACATTTCATTTCTTTCGTGTTTCAGAGGCTTTCCAAATATTTCCAGAAACAACCAGAATCATGACCACAACTAACTGGAACAAAAAAATTGCACCAGTTAACTTGTCAATCATTGTATCTACAACTGTAAGTTTGGGTTCTGGCAGACCTCTGGTCATACCCAATTTTGTTTCGTTCCCAGTATAAACAACTATTCCACATGCCCATTATGTGTTCCTAAGATAACAGGATTGTAGCAATGTGTTTTTTTATCGTTAAAGGGCATAAATCATTGTCAATGAAAGGTGGAAATAGTCGTAGGTTTGCGTCAAATCTTCTTATATCTTTATCTGGACATGGACATTCAATGACATCCTTGATTTTATGCAGCAGATCTGGAGTCAAACCAGCACAAGGAGGAAGTATAACTCTTATTTGATTCTTGCTGAATCTGCTTCCATCTTGCATTAGATAACGCACGTTCACGGACGTGGCACTGTAGAGCATCCATTCGTGCCTCATGATCAAATGTGCAGCCTTCCAAGAGGCCACGAATTCTGCGGTTCTGAATATTAAGATAATGCCAAACTGGATCTGACTCGGGCTCCAACTCCAGCAACAGCCTGATGGTATTCTCAGGATTAGATTGTTGTACTTGAGGGTCCTCCATAGCCTCGTAAAGCGTCGCCTTGAGTTCTTGCACAACCTTTTCAACTTCTTCAAGAACTCTCTTTAGTATGTCTACATGTGAAGGCAGCACAATTTACTTCGCTTTCTGACCGCCAAGTCATACTTCCCCTTTGTTGATGAATGCCCTAATTGTGCTGGGAAAATTGAATATAGTACGAAATCTTTGCAGCATCCCTTGCACAGACCTTAATTTTTTTTCAGCTTGATCCTGGCGTTCGAAAAGGGGCCCAAAAGCATGGTTTGCAGCAATATGCACATCATGAACAACATTACTAAGGTGAACTGCACCTGCACCTTCTAGATCGGACTCTATCTGTTTTAACTTCAACTGAATATCATCAATTGTAGTTTTACAAGACACAAAGCAGTCAAAGTTTTCTTTGATGAGCTGCTTCCGTTGTTGTGTTCTCTTTCGACTGGATATGATTCCTCCAAGAGAAATGACGAAGAAAAACTCACAGCCAATAAGGAAGGGATCCATTTAATAAGCAACAGCATAATCCTTTAATCTCAATAAAGTATGTGGACGGATGGAAAATTCAGGAAAGCCAATCCATAAAAATAGTTATCTGACCGTGATATTGATGGGATTTCGTTCCTATTATCTTGAAATGCCAAAGATAGTGTAACAACCCGTGGATTTTGGCCCATATTTTTCAATCAACAGCTGCATAGTATCCCAAATTAGGTGTGAAAATTAATCATAGGAGAAAATTCTAGCGTTCAAAATATGCAAACAATGAGAATTATCTTTTATTTTATTACGGTTTCATTTGTTTTCTACTTATCGATTTTGTTTTTTGTTGCTAGTTGCAGGTTTATGAACAGTGGCCGGAGAGATGGCATCGCTATAGCTTGCAAATCCATCGAAACTCACAGTTATTTTATTGAAGTGAAATGATGATCCTGGGAAATTTCAGATTCAATTGTTTTTGCAGGTTTTATCATCTAACTGCTTGCTGTAAGTTTTAGTATGCCCATAAAACACAATCAATTGCAAGCTAGACACAGTTTCAGGGACTATTATAAAAATGCTAGACACAGTTTCAGCGACTGCTAGACACAGTTTCAGCAACTGTTCAGATAAAAACTCAATTTGTTTTTATTCAGCCTTAATTCATGATTTAAAAAAAAAAAAATAGCAAATGGAGAAAAGAAAAAAAAATGATTTGCAAATTAATGATAAAATCGATTAGGCATATTGCAAAACATGATTTTTATTTTTATTTTTATTTTTTTTAATTCCTGAAATTAGTCTAATTCATTTTTATTTTCTGATCCTCGCGATCGCACTAAGCGCGGAGGAGAGCATACTTATTCCAGGCAAAAGAAAAATTGAGAATGAAAGCAAAAACTAAAAATGAAAGCCTGCCTACTCTATACTAATTAGAATTTTAAAAATTAGTTACGTGTAATTAAATTTCCAATGAAGCCATTCATGTAGCAGTAACAGTAATATATTCAATAGCAATTTTTCAAATGAAAAATATTCCAGAGTGAATGAGTCTAATTGCTGAAACTGCAAATCAACTAAATAAAAATAAAAAAACGAATCTAATCGAGTACTTACCTGGAACCATTGTTCGATAAGGCTTTGATAAGAAAATTTATCTTACTTAGATCATGTTGTAGCTCCTCTTCTTCTTCCTCGATCTCCTGTTCGAATGATTGTTCGCCGTCAGATGTGCAGGATTCTTTAGATTTTGAATCTTCGTTTGTTTCTTGGAGAGTAGTTGAACTTTTAATTCTTGTCAAGATCTCCTCTTCCAAGGAAGAGGAGATCCTGACTTCTGCTAGGATCTGAGTGAGTAGTTCCAGGCTGACACTCATTGTTAAACCATGTTGAAAAAGGGATTCTTACTGCACTCAAAACTTAAATCTAAAAAGCTTAAATGAAAATAAACTACTTGCATAAATAAAATCACTCATGTTGAAACAGATAAAAAAACACTCTTCACAGTTGCGGAAATCAAACACACTTGCAAAAATCACACTTGCAGGAAATAAGATCAATCAACCATAAAAGAGAACATGACCCTATTCCTCTGAGCAGGAATCTTCAGCACCTGTTTCCTGATATCAGTCACACCGCAGAAAAAGAAGATTAATCAACGGAGAATAGGACCCTATTCCTCAAAGCAGGAATCTTCAGCACCTGTTTCCTGATATCCGTCACACCTACATGTCCTGACCCATATGAGGCCGAGCCCATTACAGTATGTCAGACGATGCATAGGCTGTTCCCCATGTCTTACAACCCTATCACCTCGGAGTTAGGAACATGTCTAAACACACTTGCATGAAAAATCAAACTGAACTTCAATCCATCGTGCTTCCCCGGCAACGGCGCCAAAATTTTGGGTGAAACTATTGTCATTTTAATTCTGTTGTAGTACTTTCCCAACCATTTAATTTTTCAATCCGAGGTTCTTAAGATTACGAAGCACATGCACTATATATGCAGGACTGAAGTAGAACTAATCTAATCTAAATTGCTGAAATCAAATTAATCTAGGAAAGCAGGAAATTGCATAAAGGAAAAACAATACAACATGTGAAGCGATGAATGACAAACAACATATGTGAGCTCACAAAAATCAAGCTATCTCAAATTACATTACAAGAATCAAATGACAAACCATGAAAGCATACAATAAAAGAATATCAATCACAGTTAAGAATCCCCTTCTCCTAATTACAAGACTATCTCTTAAACTCCAAAACTAATCTAATGAACTAATGAATTCTAAATTCTCTTGAGCTAATCAAAATGAAGAGAGAGAACTCTCTTATATACATGAATAAGCTAACCATATCATTCAACCACTCTCAACTACTTTCCCATTATTACAAGACATGATCCCTTTGAATCCTCCACACATCTCTCACATATCTTGAATAAGACATGCCAACCAAATCCTCCACGATCTTCTCCTTAGGAATAGGCTTGAATAATTATCTCCTTAATATGGTGGAGGAGATATTCCAGAAGTTTAGAATTAATCCTTCACATTTCTCCTACACATTACAAATCTCACACATTCTTGAGATATATATAAAAACATGTATATTTTCTAATATTTAATCATAAACTCACTAATAATACAAAAATGAATAAAGTGGAAAATAAGAAGGTGAAACCCGAATGTATTTATGAAAATGATATAATGAAAGGTTAATGGGATGATGAGATGTAAGGAATAGTGAAGGGAAAGGTGGATGGAAATAAGACATTTCTAAGTCCCAACACTCCCCAACTCAAATATGCTAGAAATCATCACAACCCTAGTACATCATAAAATAGAAATGCCGAAGGCAACAACAACATTATTTTTATTATGAAAACTATAGTAATAGATGGAATAAAATATATCTGGAGCTTTCATTCATTATAAGATCAGAAATGAGAGGATTGACCTCTTTTACAAACACATTAGAACCCCCCGACAAGGGTTTCCGGCAAAATAGTAACACAAGATACAGCACTGCAGAAAATAACGTTGTACCCAACAAATCTGTATTGAGAAATATCTGATATGCTCGAAAAGGGACACACAATACAATAATTGGCTCAAGGCCTCCCTCAATAGAACTCCTGGAGTGGAAATCACCTCCTCCTCTTCTGAAATAAGCACAATTGGATAGATACAACCCCAGATACTGCAACTACTGCAAAAATAATGCACTCACTGGAAGTGACTGCACTGTCAAGGTTAGAGGATGGCTTTCCTCAATATAGTTGATGAGAATGGAACTCAAGACCTCCTCCTTGGATCGCCCAATCAGCTACAACAATAATAAAACTAGAATTCCCGCATGAGAACTCTTGCACTAAATAGTGTTGCAACTCTGGCTAAACAGCTAAAGCTTGCAATCAGTCATAAGACTGAAACAAGTATTATGAATGAGTGAATCCCCTTGCGTCTATCCCTTCGTTTTTATCCTAAGTGAGCTTCTCCATCCCGGGCCCCACTCATTGGTGATGTAGCTTCCTTGAGAGGTTTCCCTCCCTTGTGACAGCGCTACCCTAGTGGTTTTCCCTCCCTTGTGACAGCGCTGGTTGACTTGGTCAACTATAGTTAGCTCCTTGCTTTTTCTCCTTTTCAAACTCAAGAGGCTTTATTTTATCCTCTTACCTCAATCTCTTTTCACATTGGGATAAATTTTATTGAGTTTCCTACTTCTTATTTCAAAAATGGAGCAATTATAATGTTCCAAGTAGCAATGGCTAATTGGGAACAGTACAGTCCTCCCCGCTCAAAAGTTGCTTGCCCACAAGCAACAGTAAAGAAGGACGCTGCAAGATATTTTCTCCCTCCCAAGTGGCATCCTCATCTAGTAGATTCCTCCATCAAATCAGATATTCTTTGATGACTTTGTTCCTCAACTGCCTCTCCCTTGTGTCTAAGATTGCTTTTGGCTACAAGATAAAATGACCCTCATCATCAATTGGAGGAAGTTCCATGTTGGAAACTACATTCCTCCCAATGGCCTTATTGAGGCAAGATACATGGAAGATATTGTGGATCTTGCTCCCCTTAGGAAGCTCCAGCTCAAAGACTACCTTATCGATACATCTGCTCACCTTGTATGGCCCATAGAAACATGGTTTGAGCTTTTCAGCTCCCTTCACCTTGAGTGTGGACTATTTGTAAGGATGAAGGCATAGGTAGACAAGATCCCCCACCTCAAACTGTCTCTCTATCCGACCATGGTCTGCATACATCTTCTGCTGATTCTGAGCAGTAGCAATGTTATCTTTGAGTGCCCTAAGTATGTCCTGGTTCTCTTGAATTTAATCCCTTGCCCTTGGAGCTTTACTTGCCCCAAACATAACATCAGCAAATGAAAGTGCCTCATATCCATACAAGGCTCAGAATGGAGTCATGCCAATAGAGATATGGTGAGTAGTGTTGTAACAATACTCCCCCAAGTGGAGCCATCGCAACCAAGCTTTTTTTTCCCTGCCACATAGTTCCTCAAGTAGCCTTCTAGCCACTTGTTCACTATCTCACTCTGCCCATCAGTTTGGGGGTGATAGCTGGTGCTGGGGGTCAAATCAATCCCTACTAATTGGAAAATTTCCTGCCAAAAGCCACCCATGAAGTGGCTGTCCCGATCACTCACTATGGTCCTAGGGAGACCATGGAGTCTGAACACATCTCTGAAGAAGAGCGTAGATACCTGTGAAGCATTATAATGTGAAAAAATGGCAAAGAAATGAGAGTAATTTTTCAGTCTATCAACAACAACAAAGATACAATCCTTACCCTGTACTGTCGGTAAGCCAGTGATGAAGTCCATAGAGATACTTTCCCACTTCCCATTCAGAATAGGTAGTGGCTACAGAAACCTAGCAGGATAAGTGTGCTCTCCCTTATTCTGTTGGCAAGTGGTGCATTCCTTGACATGCTGGAGCACATCCTCCTTGATACCCTTCCCTGAGAATCTCTCCCTGATAGATCTATAATTTTTTGTGAAACCTTGATGCCTGGTGTTAGCGCTCAAATCTACCTTAGGCTGAAATAAGGTAAAACTCAAGGCTACATCAAACCACGCTCAGCCTCGTAGCTAGCCCTACGAGGACAGGAGAGGGCTCTCTCTAGGTCTATCTCGGCGAAGGATCTTCAAAGGGTATGAGATGACTTATAATGAACAATGAATACTGATTTTAGGCTAGTTAAGAGATAGGAAAGTTTGATTTTAATTTTTTGGGTTTTTGTTGGAGAAATGGGAAAAAACAATTTTTTTTGGGTCCGGGGATAAGGCCAGATTTTTGCAGAATTCGAGTTGGGGCGAGGTAGGCAATAGTCTTGATGCTTTTGATTGGGTATATGGATGGATCATACTGACAAGGAGCTGAAGAGGGAAAGGTAGAACATGGATCCTCTCCAAACAGGCGAAAACATGTAAAACTAAACAAATTCAAAGGCAGAGCACTGAAATCAATGGATTCAACCTCATTTACTCATTCATTTAGTTTCAGAAGCATAAGAAGGGAATGGCATACATTAAACATGAAATAAATTACAATAAACTGAGAGAAAACACCATCAAGAACTGAAAGCCACAAGAATCCCAACAGGTGCTGCAAAACCTCTGATCTTTCCTTAGCCAAAATATGAAAAATATGTACAATAGTGTGCCAAAATCTTTCCCAAGAGTCCAACCTGTAGAATGTCTCATAAATTACATCATATAGACCTCCTAACCCCTTCCCACACCTCTAGGGGTCGAATTCCTCCTTCTAGGAGCAGTTCCAACTAATTCTAAACAAGGAGCTAGAATATAGGCATCTAAACAACTTGCCTCTAAAAGGGAGGAAACTGATTCTTACATCTGATTTTTACTTTTTTAGGAGTGAATCATCTAGAATAGGTAAAAGTGAGTCAAATTTACATGCCAACCATCAATTTACATCATGATAACTCAAAAATTTCATCCACAAGAAAAATTGGTTCATCTGGCCGAATTTCTGAGCTGGAAGGTGAAAAATTGACCAAAAATCCATATGCGTAGCGCGCCTGAGCCATACGCGTAGCACGTATTTCAGCCAGATTTTGGGGCACTTCTTGGCATCCCAATTGAGCTCATGATAGCTCGTTGGAAAACCCTGGATGTTGGCTATCCCACCCAAGTGGAATTTTCCAATTTGGAGCTCATTTTCCCTTCCAAAACTTCATTCTCCCAGAAGTACTCCCTGCTGGTGCAAAAGGTGGCAACAAGGTGGTTTTCATGGTGTTTTTGGGCCTTTTGATCATCCAGAACTTGATGAAATGCTTCGGAAATACTTGAGCATGCATAAATTACCATGAAAAACCCAGAAATATAAAGTTTTCCTTCAGCAAGTGTCCTAAAAAAAATCGAACACGTCGACGCGCTACTCGTATAGCTGAAAAATCTATTTTTGGACCAAAATATTTCAAAATGACAAAAATTTCTCCGAATTTGCTCAAATTCGGAGCGAAGACCCTCCATCATGTATCATGCCCAGCCAACGAAGCCTCGGCCAAAATCTAGAGTGGATCAGGCCTTTTCCGCCGTTTTAGTGCTCTGCTCAACCTCCTCTTCAGAATCTTCATTTTTACTTTGCAGACATGCATGCGAGCCCAATAATGACCTTTCATGTGGCGAAGCATGTCTTTGTCTCTATTGGCATTTGCCAAAAATTTCTCCATATGAATGTTAACATGTGTGAGGCAAGAATCTTGATCAGCCGGTGTCATATCACCAGGTCTTTTCCGGGCCAATTGTCGATCCTCACGGATTCGCCGCAGCTCATAAAGTGTGTGCTTATCTTCTAGTTGTTTGTTGCACTACTCCAGGTAGTCTATCACCCACTGAGCCCTCTGTAATTTCTCTTTCAACGTGTCATTCTCGGCCTTTTTCTCCTGGATGATCTCTTTTAGTTTCGAGCTAGGAGAGCTCGCATCAACATCAATGATCGTGAAATCAGTGTCCCGGCCTCCTGATGGGCCCTCATCATGCATGGGCCTCTTGCCCCTGTCCTGAAACTGTACCTATGCTGAATAAGAAGGCGAGACCCCTTCCACATCATGTGGAGATAACACTCGCTTTGCTGATGGAGTCAACTAGACCCCTTCCACCCCGGGTGGAGATAGTACTCGTCGTGTAGCTGCAAATAAGGCCCTGTGGCCTCACTGGTATGTCACATACAATGGAGCACTGATATGCTTGATCTCAGGAATGTCAGGCTGGTGTGAAAGCTCTCCCTCATCATGAACTACCTCGGGAGGCGGCTGTGGCGCTGTGAAGAAGTCACGGGAGATGAAATCCTCCCAAGTAATGCCCTGCTGTGTCAACTAATGTACCACTACGATCTTGATCAGCGCGTAATGATATATACTTCTATGCTTCTGTGCTGGGGTCTTCTTCTATAAAAAAATAATCATCCTCTCTATGTTGTGATACATGAAGTATGGAATGTTCATCATACGTACCCTCGGTAAATGCATCAACAAACGAACATGGTACGCATAGAGACGCGAGAATCTGCCCTCGCAACTGAAATACCAAATGATGAGTTTCATCAATGGTGCAAACTCATCCCTCAGGAATCTGAAAGGAAAAACCCTGCTCAGGTGCCTCATATACCCAGGTTTGATGTATGGCTCATAGTGGAATTTCTCTAACTACTGACTTTTTTTCCATCCTCTCCTATATTTGGTATCCCAGTGGCCTGAGCAATAGTCTCTGGTGACATAATGAAATCTACTCCGGCGAGGTTTACACGGCCATCATGTAAATGTAGAACAAACAGACGAGCCAGTTCACGATGATGCTGGGTTTGTGAAATCCTCTCACAGTATTGGAAACATGACTGATGCTGAAAACAATCCATTACAAGCGGGCAAGCCTGCAATTGAGCCAAAGAAGTAGGCTCCTCCCTGAGATGCTTACCACCTTTGCCACTTTTGTGAGACCTCCGTGGCACATTACCCTCTGTTGTGGAATCACTGACATACTCCTGCTCATAAACTAAATCCATCTCTGACATGGCTCTGAAAACAAGATGTCTGCAATATGTATGTTGATATAGGTGTAGTGAAGTCAAAAGTTTCAATGTATCCTCAAAACCCAAATATGTTGCATATGTACCAAAGCATCATAAGAAAATAGCTCTGTTTAAGTGGATTGGCATAAAAACAGTCACTGCTTTGATCACAAGGGAATTTGACAAATGAGTGAAAAGTGTAATGTAGTGTGCAGCCTTTGTAATGCTGGCTAAAATTTGTCAAAGGGGAAAATGAGTATGAGACTATGTTTTGTCAATGGAGAATAGGAAACAGTGACAATGAGCATAGTGAAACCATAGCAATGATAACAGTGTTTTGATAATGTCAATTGGGATATGGACAAGTGAATCATGAGACTATGTGAAAACATGAATAAGGAGCATTGCTAAAATGAGGATGACAGTCATAGTGACAGCAGTGGTGAGATGGCACACTGAGAGCGTGAGGGCCGTGACACTTTGACAATAGATGCATAGGTATATATATCAATAATACAAGCTGGGAAATTCTTCACAAGACCATCAACATGTATTCAAAACCCTAATAAATGAATCTGCTATGAACATAGGGTTCAATTTTCTCCACATCAAATACACTAATTTTCCCACTTTAAAAACACCACAATCCTGTTCAAAAATCACTGAGCAACCATTAAAAACCTATTTGCAAGCTGGTTGTGCCGATTTGGTGTGAAACTGGATGCAAAGGCAAGAAATTTTGGCTCTGAGACTGTATGGGTAGCGCGCCCACCCAACTCGTAGCGCACAGCAAGTGCGTAGCGCACTTGGTATTTAACACTGGCTAGGGAGGTTATATGCGTAGCGCGCTCTATATGAGTAGTGCGCCTCCTATATGCATAGCGCGCTACATAGTTCATTTTGCGGGAGGATTTTGGAGGCCTTCCCGGTGTCCAAATTGAGCGTGTGATAGCTCGTTGGAAAGCTCTTGGAGTCTACGTTCCAACCCAAGTGGAATTGTTCAATTTGGAATTTATTTACTTTATCAGAAATCAAATCTCCCAACACTACTTCCTGCAGGTGCATCAATTCTCCTGAGGCGATTGTATTTTTGACATTTCTCTAAAACCATGATACCTGTGTAAAAGGTGAGGGAGGTTTTTCTTATTTTGCATGTTTTGGATAAAAACCTCTCTCCATTTTCCAAAATTCATCTTTTATTGCTCTGAAACATATTTTTAGTGAGACTTATCCCGATGTGTGAAACAAGGGATTTTGTCGAAATGAAGCGAAATGAAGGGGATAAGGGGCTTCTAAATTATTGGGGAAATTTTTGGAAGTAGGGAGGGATGTTAGGAAGCATGGGAAAGTGGAATCTCAGAGATTGAGTGAGGGGAAGGGGTCCAAAAGGGAAAAACACAAGCCTAGCCTAGAAAATTGCCAAGTTGTGGCAAGAAACTAGGGTTTGTGCAAAAATGAGGAACTTGGGGAATCTCAATGATGGGAAGTGTTTAATAAGGTACATTAATGATAGGGGAAGGTGTATGAACATCAGGATACAAATTTTTTCGATGATTTGACCATCCAAGAGAAATTACCTCCAAAACCCTAGGAGAGGGAAATGGACCTTACCTAGGCACAACTGAAGCATGAACAAGCTGTAAAATGACCCAATGGAACCTGACATGATGATGAAAACCCTCTGAACGATGGTACACTCAGCTGAATGGTGACATGAACCGACATTTGGACAACTTTGACAGGAGTAAAAGCAACCCCTAGACCTAATGCCTAGTGACCAAATTTTGCTTGAAGACTCATTGAAATGACAAAATTTGACCTTGAGACCTTAAAATCACTTTGTAAGAGCATGTTTGATCACTAAAGGAAAGCTGCAAAGGCTGACACTAACATTGGCTCCAATGGGGATGGTAGCTCCTTGGAGGTGCCAAGAACGACAGATCTTTGGGAGAGCAGACCAGTGCCTTCATCCATTGGGTGATGGAATCATTATTTGAACGGATAACACAAAACCTTTGACACATTTATTGAATGAAAAATTGACTGAAAACTGACTGAAAATTGACTGAAACTTGACTCAAACCGACTTGATGGCAAACTGATATAACTTGAAAAAAACTGACTCAACAGACCAAACACAAATGACTCATGACTGACTTAAAACAAGACTTTACAAAGCTTTTGGAAAAAAGGCAGCAATCCATCAAGATTTGGAATCATGATGACAACCACCTGCATACTAATGAAATATGTACAATCATGTATAATTGGCTTTCTAATGTAACCAATCAAGCAGATGGCTTCTTGACTGATTTCCCTGATCAGATCTGCTGGTCAACAATACAAACTGATAACTGGGCATCCAAAAACATAGCTGACCATGATCTCCTTCATCACTGAACACTGCAATAATCACTTTCACTGCTGACTGTAACAAATCTGCCATTGGATCCTGAAAAACATGAATATTTACCTCCTGCTGAAGAAACAAGGTGTCTTTCTCTCCTGATTCCGATCTGTCTTTATCATGTACTTCAGTAAAAGTATGCTCCCGGGCTTCAAAAAACTCTGAACAGGTAGATGAGCAGATCTCCTCTTGTAAAAACATTTCAACACATGAAACATATGAAGAAGAATCTGAATGGAAATCTTGAATGGTCTGATCTTCTGTAGTCTGAAAATATGATAGGTCATCTTCATATGATAGGACAGCCGGATTTTCATTATCAATCATAAGGAAAGAAACTTCAGTTGATTCTTGATGCTCAAACATGATATCTCTATCATCTACCACAAATTCATCCAAAGGAACTGTTTCACTTACTTGAATGAAGATCCCATCTTGTTTTTCATGAACTGACTGAATGGCTTCTTTCTGAAGGTTGTGTTCTAATGAACTGAAAACATTTGAATCCATACCTTTGTTTTATTCTTTCCAGATGATCTCAACAGCAGAATTCTCCTTGATGGGTTTCAGCACAAGATATGCTTGGTCATCACAATCTGAATGTAGATCTGAAATAGCTGGCTGGTCATTATCACAATCTGAAACTGAAACTTGAGTTCCCGGCATGCTATCTTCTTCTGTGGGCAGATCTGAAATGACACTTTCTCTTTCATCTCTTTCAGCCATATAGACATCTTCAACCTGCTGATCTATAAAGCTGCTTACAGGACTGTCATCCATTTCAGAAAAGGAAGAAGTTCCACCATCACTTTCTTGACCATGTGCACACTGCAGATCTGCGCTAACTTGAGCTGGAACATGACCTTTCAATAGCTGATCTATCTCATCTTCAGACAGAGGAGATAATACCTTTTGTTTTCTTTTGCTCAAACAGTGATTGTCTTCATTGATTTCAAGTGAAGGAGTATACAGATTTTCCTCATACTGCTGATCCATTTCATGTAATTCCTGTTGACTGTCAAGATGAAAAATTCCTTCATCTTCCACTGCACTAAAATCTTGATCCTGCTGCAAATTTTCATGATCGTCTTTATGCTGCTGAAATGGATTTTCATATAGGGCTTCCATGATCTCATCATCCATGAAATTATCATCTTCATAATATTTCTCAAGGCTTTCAATAAAAGTAGAAGCATGTTTGCAACAGTCATGAACTAATTTTAATGATGGGTAAGATACTTGATATCTTTCAATGAACAGAGCATGAAAATCCTTTAAACGGTAAATACAGGCCAGCGGAAAATTTTCATACCAAGATTGGGCTTCACCTTCAAGAGTGGCCAGGAATATCTTCATCAAGCAATCTTCAGGAAAATCCACCTTCAACTTGCGAATATGCATGTGAAATCTAACCAGATGTAAAGCAGCATCCTTCTTACCATCATTGTTAAACGTAGGTAGATTCCTTGACCAATCTACCTTGGGCATCTTATTCAGAAAACCCGGAATGTGATCTCGGCTCATGGGAGCATATCTTCTCGTGATTCGGTCCATCTTGAAAATCTCACAGCTACTGATCTCCCTGCAGTGAAGTCACCATGAAGCATCGATTTCTGGATTGTTCAGTGAATGAAGTCGCCAGGTGAATGATTTTAGCCTTCTTATGTCTGACCGTTGTTCACCATCAACCATCAGATCTAAACTTGATACATGTACTGGGGGAATTCGCAAATCAAGGGACACATTCACAAGCTAAACCGGAGATCGACTGAAGCAGCTTTTATCTACTATGCACTCGCAGAGCAATGTGCAGTTCGAAGGCTACCTGGCGTGACTTCAGACTCCGTCTATAGAAAATGACAGTAACAAGCAAACCATTTTCTTCCCCAGTATGGTCGCCACTATGTTAGCGCTCAAATCTACCTTAGGCTGAAATAAGGTAAAACTCAAGGCTACATCAAACCACGCTCAGCCTCGTAGCTAGCCCTACGAGGACAGGAGAGGGCTCTCTCCGGGTCTATCTTGGTAAAAGGTCCTCAAAGGGGCTGAGATGACTTATAATTGGTACTGATTTTAGGCTAGTAAAGAGATAGGAAAGTTTGATTTTGATTTTTTGGGTTTTTTGTTGAAAAGATGGGAAAAACAATTTTGGGTCCGGGGATAAGGCCAGATTTTTGCAGAATTCGAGTTGGGGCGAGGTAGGAAATAGTCTTGATGCTTTTGATTGAGTATATGGATGGATCAGAACGACAAGGAGATGAAGAGGGCAAGGGTGAACATGGATCCTCTTCAAACTGGCGAAAACATGTAAAACTAAACAAATTCAAAGGCAGAGCACTGAAATCAATGGATTCAACCTCATTTACTCATTCATTTAGTTTCAGAAGCATAAGAAGGGAATGGAATACATTAAATATGAAATAACTTACAATAAAATAAGAGAAAACACCATCAAGAACTGAAAGCCACAAGAATCCCAACAGGTGCTGCAAAACCTCTGATCTTTCCTTAGCCAAAATATGAAAAATATGTACAATAGTGTGCCAAAATCTTCCCAAGAGTCCAACCTGTAGAATGTCTCAAAAATTACATCATATAGGCCTCCTAACCCCTTCCCACACCTCTAGGGGTCGAATTCCTCCTTCTAGGAGCATTTCCAACTAATTCTAAACAAAGAACTAAAATATAGGCATCTAAACAACTTGCCTCTAAAAGGGAGGAAACTGATTTCTTACATCTGATTTTTACTTTTTTAGGAGTGAATCATCTAGAATAGGTAAAAGTGAGTCAAATTTACATGCCAACCATCAATTTACATCATGATAACTCAAAAATTTCATCCACAAGCAAAACTGGTTCATCTGGCCGAATTTTTGAGTTGGAAGGTGAAAAATTGACCAAAAATCCATATGCGTAGCGCGCCTGAGCCATACGCGTAGCGCATCTTTCATCCTGATTTTGGGGCACTTCTCGGCATCCAAATTGAGCTCATGATAGCTCGTTGGAAAGCCGTGGATGTTGGCTATCCAACCCAAGTGGAATTTCCCAATTTGGAGCTCATTTGCCCCTCCAAAACTTCATTATCCCAGAAGTACTCCCTGCTAGTGCAAAAGGTGGCAGCAAGGTGGTTTTCATGGTGTTTTTGGGCCTTTTGATCATCCAGAACTTGATGAAATGCTTCGGCAATACTTGAGCATGCATAAATTACCATGAAAAACCTATAAATATAAAGTTTTCCTTCAGCAAGTGTCCCAAACAAAAGCGAGCACGTCGACGCGCTACTCGTATAACTGAAAAATCTGTTTTTGAACCAAAATATTTCAAAATGGCTCATAGTGGAATTTCTCTAACTGCTGACGTTTGTTCCATTCCTCTCCTATATTTGGTATCTTGGTGGCCTAAGCAATAGTCTCTGGTGACAGAATGAAATCTACTCCGGCGAGGTTTACACGGCCATCATGTAAATGTAGAACAAACAGACGAGCCAGTTCACGATGATGTTGGGTTTGTGAAATCCTCTCACAGTATTGGAAACATGACTGATACTAAAAAAAATCCATTACAAGCGGGCAAGCCTGCAATTGAGCCAAAGAAGTAGGCTCCTCCCTGAGATTCTTACCACCTTTGCCACTTTTGTGAGACCTTCGTGGCACATTACCCTCTGCTGTGGAATCACTGTCATACTCCTACTCATAAACTGAATCCGTCTCTGACATGGCTCTGAAAACAAGATGTCTGCAATATGTATGTTGATATAGTTGTAGTGAAGTCAAAAGTTTTAATGTATCCTCAAAACCCAAATATGTTGCATATGTACCAAAGCATCATAAGAAAATAAATCACAGTGGTAATAGCTCTGTTTAAGTGGATTGGCATAAAAACAGTCACTGCTTTGATCACAAGGGAATTTGACAAATGAGTGAAAAGTGTAATGTAGTGTGCAGCCTTTGCAATGCTGGCTAAAATTTGTCAAAGGGGAAAATGAGTATGAGACTATGTTTTGTCAATGGAGAATAGGAAATAGTGACAATGAGCATAGTGAAACCATAGCAATGATAACAGTGTTTTGATAATGTCAATTGGGATATGGACAAGTGAATCATGAGACTATGTGAAAACATGAATAAGGAGCATTGCTAAAATGAGGATGACAGTCATAGTGACAGCAGTGGTGAGATGGCACACTGAGAGCGTGAGGGACGTGACACTTTGACAATAGATGCATAGGTATATATATCAATAATACAAGCTGGGAAATTCTTCACAAGACCATCAACATGTATTCAAAACCCTAAGAAATGAATCTGCTATGAACATAGGGTTCAATTTTCTCCACATCAAATACACTAATTTTCCCACTTTAAAAACACCACAATCCTGTTCAAAAATCACTGAGCAACCATTAAAAACCTACTTGCAAGCTGGTTGTGCCGATTTGGTGTGAAACTGGACGCAAAGGCAAGAAATTTTGGCTCTGAGACTATATGGGTAGCGCGCCCACCCAACGTGTAGCACGCAGCAAGTGCGTAGCGCACTTGGTATTTAACACTGGTTGGGGAGGTTATATGCATAGCGCGCTCTATATGAGTAGCGCGCCTCCTATATGCGTAGCGCGCTACATAGTGCATTTTGTAGGAGGCGTTTGGAGGCCTTCCCGGTGTTCAAATTGAGCGTGTGATAGCTCGTTAGAAAGCTCTTGGAGTCTACTTTCCAACCCAAGTGGAATTGTTCAATTTGGAATTCATTTACCCTATCAAAACGCAAATCTCCCAACACTACTTTCTGCAGGTGCATCAATTCTCCTGAGGTGATTGTATTTTTGAAATTTCTCTAAAACCATGATACCTGTGTAAAAATTGAGGGATTTTTTTCTTCTTTGGCATGTTTTGGACAATAACCTCTCTCAGTTTTCCAAAATTCATCTTTGATTGCTCTAAAACATCTTTTGAGTGAGACTTATCCCGATGTGTGAAACAAGGGATTTTGTCGAAATGAAGCGAAATGAAGGGGATAAGGGGCTTCTAAATTCTTGGGGAAATTTTGGGAAGTAGGGAGGGATGTTAGGAAGCAGGGGAAAGTGGAATCTCAGAGATTGAGTGAGGGGAAGGGTCCAAAAGGGAAAAACACAGGCCTAGCCTAGAAAATTGCCAAGTTGTGGCAAGAAACTAGGGTTTGTGCAAAAATGAGGAATTTGGGGGATCTCAGTGATGGGAAGTGTTTAATTAGGTGAATTAATGATAGGGGAAGGTGTATGAACATCGGGATACAATTTAACAATTCTGCTCAAGGATCTAAGCTGGCGAAGAGAAATTACCCAAAACCCTGTGAGAGGGAATGACCTTACCAGTAGCACCCAAGCAAGGAACAAGCCGTAAATGACCCAATGGAACTTGACATGATGATGAAACCCTCTCGAATGATGGTACACCCGCCTGAACTGGTGGACATGGACCGAAATTTCCACAACTTTGACAGGAGTAAAAGCAACCCCTAGACCTAATGCCTAGTGAGCAAATTTTGCTTGAAGGCTCACTGAAATGACAAAATTTGACCTTGACACTTTAAGATCACTTTGTAAGAGCATGTTTGATCACTGGAGGAAGGCCGCAAAGGCTGACACTAACACCTGGCAAGTGGTGAATCATGTGATACTAATAAGATCTTTTCCTTGAGCTTAGAATTCTTAGCCAAGTAGATCTGATCCTTGTAATAGATAACCTCATCCATTACTCTAAATCTCTCATCTGATACCACCCCATCAAGTATCCCACATGCAAAGTCATCTTTGGATTACTCAACTAAGAGTTGAGCCCTCCAATCTGTGTCCATCCCCCTCAAGTACAACGCTGTAGGTCTCCTAGAAAATGCATCAGCTACTATATTTCTCTTCCCTTTAACATATTCTATGTCAAAGTCATAAGCCTAGATTTTTCTTACCCACTTTTGTTGCCTTTCCTGAAGCTACCTCTATTCAAGAAAGAATCTAAGGCTGTTGTGACCAGTCTTCACCTTGAACTTATTCCCCACCAAATATTTCCAGAATTTGGCTAATGCATGCATGATAGCCAGCATTTATTTATCATAGATGGGGTATAGCCTCTCATGAGGGAGAAACTTCCTGCTCTCAAAGGCTATAGGATGCCCTCCTTGCATCAAGACCGCCCCAATACCTTCACCTAATGCATCACATTCTAGCACAAAAGGTTGAGAGAAGTGAGGTAAAACCAAAACAGGACAACTACTCGTTACCTCTTTGAGCTTATCAAAAGCTCTCTCCGCTGTAGGTGTCTAATGGAAAGACCCCTTCTTTGTCAAGTCTGTGAGTGGTGCTGCTAATTGTCAAAACCCTTTCACAAACTTCGAGTAATAATTGCATATGCCCACAAACCCTCTGAGCTCTGTAACCTTCCTAGGTTCAATCCAATCTCTGATAGCCTGAATCTTATCCTCATGTACCCTCACTCCATCCACTCCTATGATATGTCCCAAACACAACATCTCTATGAGGCCAAATTCACATTTGGAGAGCTTGGAATAGAATTGCTGCTCCTTGAGGATATGTAAGACTGTCTCAATATGCTACAAGTGCTCCTCCCAAGTGCGGTTGTAGATCAGAATATCATCAAAGAAAACCAATACAAACTTTCTCAAATGACCCCAGAAGATATGATTCATACAGGATTGGAAAGTTGCTGGAGAATTATTCAATCCAAAGGGCATTACCAGAAACTCAAAATACCCATAGTAACACCTGAACGCTGTCTTGGGGATATCTTGCTCCCTCACCTTGATTTGATGGTACCCGGACCTCAAATCAATCTTGGAGAAATATTTGGATCCCCTCAGCTCATCCATGAGTTCATCGATCCTGGGTATAGGGTACCTGTTCTTCAAATTATTCTTGTTCAATGCCCTATAATCAATGCACATCCTCAATGTTCCATCTTTCTTCTTTACCAAAACCACCGAGGAAGAAAAAGGACTAGTACTAGGCCGGATGTGCCCTAGTGCTAGCAGCTCTTGGATAGCTCTTTCAATCTCACCCCTATAGGCCTTAGGATGTCTATAAGGAGTGGTAATCACTGCTTGGACCCCTTTTTCCAACTCAATGGTGTGTTCAAACCCTCGGTCAAGTGGTCTCCCTGGTGGGATATCCCCAAATACTGTAGAATACCGGTCCAATAGAGATTGAACATCTGGATGCATCGGTGAGTCCTTACCATTTGTTAGCAACCTATGATATAGGGGTCATAATTTTGACTTGACTATTGATAATCTTGTAATTTTGTACATACTTTGCCTTCTGCAAGTTGTATTCACATATTTTGTAAAAAATCAAAAAAAATGAAAAATAAAAAAGAGGGTAAAAATTCCTAAAAATAATAATCAAAGGATTAAGAAAAAATAAAAGACCCCAAAAGAAAAATGAATAAAACATGAAAGTGAGCAAGCATAAATGCCACTACTTTTTACTTTTTGACTGTGGCATAGTGTCAATAAATTCCATAGTCCATGATGAGTTCAACAGTTTAACCTTAACTTGTCATTGTTTCAATTTCACTTGTTGTAAATAAAGAATAATGAGTTTTCATACTGCTTAATCATGAAAATTCAGTAGTTAGATATAGAAATAAATGAATCCAATAGTTTAAACGGGATTCATGGATGAAATAAGTGTAGAATTAGATAGTTTTACTTGCTTTCAGAAAGAATAATGCTGTGAAGATTGCTAGCCTAAATGCACCTTACTACAAAGGAAGAAAAAATGTTAGCATGGTAAGCTGGGTATGTAGAAGAAGGTGAAAATATCCCAATGTAAATATCATTCATCATGGGCTTCAAAATAACTAACTTCCCCTTCCCATAGTCATGAAACATTCTAAACTATCAGTTAAAAAGGCTCAAGGCATTTCCTTGACTTTTGTTGGGACCGGACCCAAGGCTCTATGACTGATCAGTTGAAAGTGTGAATGTCTATATTAATCCCTAAAATCACTACATTACCATTCATGCATTCATCCCCTTGAATAATCTTAAATAAAGCACCATTTTTACTTAAAGGCATTATAACTCCCATTTTATTAACTTCCTACGTCATTGGAAAACAATAAACCCTCAAAATAACATTATATTATAACTTAAGTGATAAGATCAATTGCAAAATATCTTCTAATTCAATTTACTTTTTATGTTTATGTGTTTTGAATATACCATTTCATTTTTTCATATTAACTCTAATTTATATATTAAATCCCTATATAAAAACCTTTTCCTATTATATAAATCTTTTTTATATAATAAACCCAAAAACCCACTTAATATAACTTAAGCCAAAGTTATTTATTCCCACATGTTTAAATAAAAACCCCCCTTATATAACCCCTTTGGCTAAGTTTATCTATATATAAATATCTCGCCCCCTATGGTAGTTAAGTCATCCCGATTTAATTAACCATATGAATAAAAATATATGAAAAACCTTTTAACATATGTTATATATGTTTTAAGCAAAAAATCCCCAAAGTTTCATTTAAACCAAACTTCAAACAAAAATGAACCCATTTCATGTATATTTCCCTTCCCCGACTCCCTAACCTGAGGTTAAATCTATAACCTAACCACTTCCCCACAATATATATTCCATTACAATAATCCCTTACCTTAGTTAAGAGCCCTGAAAAACCCTCCCAATTACTTATTTTTTCATTAAAAAGGATCATTTTTGTAAATATAACTTAGACAAAGCCTTTTCCCATCGGATCAATTTTCAACCCTCCGATCTCCAAACCCCGTTTGATCCAATGGTTGGAAGTCAACGCGCCAGTTCAATGCATTTTTTCCCTCTCCCCATCGCGCTAATTTTCAACCGTCCGATCTCCTTTTTATTCCCAAGATCTACGGCCCAAGTTGAACCCGATAACTGATCATTCCCTACATCTTCCCTTTTAATCCCGATTGTTCGCTTCCCAAAGCCAAATCCAATAGTGTTAATGCATTTTCGCGCTCATAAAGTAATCGAAGGATGTTTTAGAAAAGTTGCACGAAATGGGTGGTTTTCCTAAACCACCCAGCGTCAACATGTCGCAATCCTATTGTATCATGTTCGAAAAGCGTATTACCACTTACCACCATTGAGCCACGTGAATACCACCGCCGGTATTCCAAAACCACTCCCGCTTAAACCTTTGTTTAATATAACTTAACTATAGTTTGTACTATGGTTTAATATATTAAAGTCATGATTTCCATTGAATTTATCACCTTTTACGCTTTAAACTGTGAATCCTTTGCAGAGCCTTTTTCCCTCGAATTTGTGCCATTTAACCTTTAAAAGCTTTTGCAGAGCCTTTTCATCATTCTGAAACTTACCAGTGCCATTTTTGAGCCCATCATCCTGCAATTCAACCAGAAAGTGCCACATTACCCTCAAATTTGTAGAATTGAAGATTGTGCACAACTGCGAGACGTCTTCAACCTCGATTATACCTTTTCAAGGTATTTTTCGTCAAAATTTATCCACTGAGCTTCAATTTCTAAAGGAAAAACACCAAAATTTCTGTTATTTTCTGAAAATATCCAGAATTGCCCATATAGAATTTGCAAAAAATATTCATAGTACAGGCGAAACTCTGTCAAATTTTCCCCAAAATCCCTAATTGCTGTTTTTTGCAACTTTAATCTATACCCTGGTCTTTTCAATGTTGGAATTGATCATAACCTGCATTCTGAGCATTAAAACCTTCTTTCAATCCAAAACCCTGCTCAGAACCCTATTTTTCCAGAGAAATTCTCCAAGAAGCCCTTGTTTCAAACAAAAGAGCTCAGCAAACAATCTAAGCTTGCTCTGCTCAATCAGAAATGACAAAGAAACAAGTAACCCCTAAAGCAAGAGGTCCAAAGCCTCAAAATAAACCCTCTGTTAAAACTCCTCAACCTGAATCTTCCAAAATTGATAAACCTACCCCTGTACTCACTGTAGATTCAACAGAAGTTGTCAAGCCAGTTCAACCTCCTGTTATCTCACAAGAAAATAGCCCTTTGGTTGACCTTGACTACAGAATAATGGACCCTCCTTTAGAATTCAATTTTCTTGATGTATATAACTGGTGTTTTGGTAAATTAGTATAGAAGGATGACAAAGATATACTAGTCTGGGATTCCAATTTGCCAAAATATATTGTTCCTCAAACTCATCCATCCCCTGATTTTGTAAGATTGTGTCAATCCTTTTATCTTCCAGACCAAAGATGCATTGTGAATAAAGACGGAGAGGTTTTGTTTTACATCAATGAAGAATCTATAAACTCTATGCTACAACTGAACCTTGATCCCAATGCTGCTACATTGTCCATAGAGGAGTTAACTCAAAATTACCTAGAGCTTGAATTTGCTTCCAAATTCAAAGTCTTCCAGACTTTTTGTCTCAAGCAAGTTGATATTCCCAAGCTTAATCCTCCATTTGATACCTTTGATTTTCTAAATGAAACCAAGAAAATAGTCTCAATGCTATCATTCATACTATGATACACTAGTGATGAATTCACTGATGTGGCTATCCTAGGTTTTTTTTCAACTCTAAGTCCTGGCCAGTCCCCTTCCATAGTGTACAATTTTGCTAAATTCATTGCAAAAAACATGCATTATCAGTTATCCAGATTATCAGAAGAAGGAGTCTTCAGATACACATCATATCTACTTCACCTCTTTTTGTATTATCAAACAGATAAGTTTCCCATTGAATTTCAGAAAGTAGATCCAGAAGGAAATGTTCTTTCAGTTGTGTTTTGGTCATCAATTCTAAGAAAATGGAACAGAGAATATAGCTTTGCAGATTTCAATGACCTATTTTTAGTGCCTGCTATGAATCTACTGAATAAAGAGCAGACCCCTAGAATCAATGAAGAGACAAAGAGAATTCTATAGCTATCTGAGAGTTGTAAAACAGGGGACTGGTATTTATACAAAAGTTACACATAAATCAAAGTATATGGTGCACTCCTGGCCCCATATAAACTACCAATATTTGTTACAACAAGGATATTTGCATTGCAATATTTGGGGCAGCTATTAAATGTAGATGAAAACAATTTCATAGCTTCCAGGAAAAATACTTAGTTTAAGCTGAAAAATCAAATTGGGCCATTTATTCTAAATAACAAAGAAGCAGCCAATGAAATCAATGTGAAGTTGAAAGAGTATAAATTCCCATATAGTTTCATGTGAAATTATGATCCACAAGGTATTTTAAGCACAATGAGAGTGAAATGCAAGTTGTTTGTCTTCTTGCATGATTCCAAGCCTCATATTGAAAAGTATGCCAAAAAACTTGAATGGGAGCCCAACACTCTAGTTGATGATGATTCACAGGAAATGTAGGGAAACAGTGGCAAAGGTAAGCAAGTTGATCAAACACAGGTATTGGCAGTGAATAAATAATCTGACATTCTTTATAAGAGAAATAGAAAGGAAGATAGTTTCACTGCTGAAACTATTCAAGACAAAAGATTCAAAATTCATTATAATAAGAAAAGCAAATTGACCATTGAAGAAAGGAATAAAGCCATCAATATTAAAGATAATAATGGTCATGAGACTGATGATGAAGCTACAAGGATAGTAACTAAAACTCTCAAAGAGCTTCAAAATGTTCAAATTGGAGCCCAACAGAAAGATACAGTTATGGTGGATACACAATCTAAAGTTGATAAGCCATATTCTTCTAAAGAACCTGACAATATAGAGTCAGACATTCAAATTAGGTTCAGGCAAATAAAAGAAAAGAATGAAGAAATAAAAAATGAAGCATATTCCAAGTTCCTCAAAGAAAAGCCTAGGAATAAGGATAAGCTCCTTTCAGCTTTTGACTATTCTTCTAATAAATTGGTGATGTAATTTCTCAAGCCTACAGTGGTTGATCCTAAATCTATTGCAAACTATTCAAAAACAGATCTTGAGATTGATGTAGATGCTGTCCATGAATTGGACCAGATAGAATTTCATAGAAGCAACACAGAGATGCTATATTCTAAGATAGTCAATAATACTATGAATTCTATCAGGCTTGAAAAAACATTGATTAATCTTCAAAATCAAATGAAATTGGATAAAGCCTCACTTTATTCCAACAATTTGAAGATCAAAGCATTAGAAGACTTGGTGATTGAAGCAGGAGCTGATCCTGCTAACATGGAAGTTGCAAAGGCTTTAATTAAATAGAAAAATTAAGACATAGTTTCCCTCAGAAAACAACTAAAATTTCCTCCAATTGAAAATTCTCAGGAAAAAGAGATTCTTCAGCAGAAAATAGAGAATGATGAATTGAAACAAATTGTGCTTAAAATGACAGGTCAGATAAAATAAATGGAAGGCCAGATAGAAGCTTTCATGCAAGAGAATGAAAAACTAAAGAAATCTCAACAGGTTGTCATCCCTACAGTGATTCCAACTGTAAGCACAGTTGTTCCATCCACATTAGCAGAACACCTGGCGCCACAAGGAGTATTGGCCACTGCAGTGCCAATAACCTTGCATGACATCTCTGCCTCTTCTTCCTCGACTTCACAGGTAAACACAATACAAGACAAAGCTTCTATAATCAGAGCCATGGAAGACATGTCAATTAAAGAGAAAGAAATACTTAATTTGAAAGGCACTATTAAAAATCTAGAAAATTCCAAAAGAGATTCCTTGATTACTTCCAAAGGGCATGAGAAGAGGGCAGATAAATTGCAAGAACAGGTGAGAATTCTTCAACCGCAGGTGAATCTTACAGATCAGGTTGCATATATTAAAAATAATTTGTGGACAAAAATTATTGAAGGCATTCACTCTCAATGGCCTTCAATTCAAATAATTTATGAGCAGAAAGAGTTACTACAGGCTGCTAATGCAGAAATTGATAAAACGAAGAAAGAGATTGAAAATAAGCCAGCTCAAGCAGTTCAACTCACAGCATTTTTGAACAGAAAAAACAGGGAAGAGTTAGAAGAGTTGAAAATTACTGACAGGACAGAGGCCATCCTTCAGATTAAGAAATTCCGGAATAAGAGGAACATAATGAATAACTTGGAAGACAAGTGTAAAGACATGAATTTGGCCATCTCAAGATTTTGGGACAAATACAAAGTATTATCAGAAGCAGGTTTTCCAGAAATTCATGCATTGAATGACAAATTGATGCCACGGAAATATTATGATCTGAAATCAGAACTCATGCAAAAGAGCAAGCTAAACAACCACTACTACAAGGATCACCAAGTGGCAAAGTAATTCTTCAATATTTTGAAAATCTATTCTTTTTGGAAAATTAAATCAAGCATATGTTCATTGTAAAGCCTAACTTTTCCAAATATACAAAAGCTGATGAAAGTTACAGGAAATTGAAGAATATGAAGATCCCCACTGCTGAAAAGTGGTAAGAATTCACAGATCTGCTGTGGATTTGATAGGAAAATTACTTGGAAAAATCATATTTTACTTTTACCTTGTGGTGAAAAAATCAGTGTCAAAGTGTATCAGGTTCAAAGTATATCAGTAAAATCAAATTGTTACTGCTGGTCATTTTTTATTAGAGCAGTGAAACAGTCAAAAGCAGAGATAAAGAGTATCAGATCAAAAGATGAAAAAGAAAGAGTACTGCACAAGCTATCATCCACGTGAAGATGTACCTATTGCCAGAAAATACTCACAGCACATCAAAAATCAGTTTAGATAAGATAAAACAATTCTATTTTCCCTTGTAAAAGAGGACAGCTTGCAAACTATGTTGTTGTTGTCCCTCTTCTTATGCTCTTTTTCCTATTTTTCTTTAAAACATTATCTCAATTTCTGAGATATTTTGTAAACAATTTTTGTGTATGAATACTTCATAATTCGAAGTATTCAGTGTGGAATAAAATTTCTCAAGATAATTATAGTCATTTTTCTGGACATAGTGAAGTTGGTGTGAGTCAATTAGCGAAGCAGCAGTCTGGAAACAAGATTAGAGACATCATAACTAAGGATTCTCATGATGACAAGATAAGTCTCGTATTTTTTCATGTTTTCAGTGTTATTCTTTAAAGTTTAAAAACATTCATTTGATGTGTTTCTATTCTGTAATGATCAACTAAGGAAAAATTAAACAGAATTATTGATAATAAGCTCTCTCTTTTAAAATAGTTGGCATTTTGATGTTTTATGCTTGATAACCGGACCATAGAATTCTTAACTGCTCTAGGTCCCAGTTTGATACCCTCCTTCAATCTTCTTATCTGCAACTTAAGGATTCTTAAGTGCCCTTTTGTTCAGATTTCACCCATTCCATCCTCAAAACCTATTTAAAGCCTTAGAAGGTCATCTATCCCACCCTTAGTACATTTGCATCTTTAAGTCTTATTTCCTAGCCTTGCTTGCCTAGAGAGTTGACTCCATTTCCCAATGTTCTGGTAGATCCCTCTGGTTTACCTTGAAATACTTTTTATTCTTACCACATTTCAAAAAATCAGTCCTATTGCTCACTCATAACTAGCCTAATACCCTTTACCAAAAAAAAGCTAAATCTTTAGGAGAGATCCCTCTCCAGAGCTCAAGAAGGCTAGATCCTGAATTCCCAAAGCGGTTCTTGGTTACCCCTTGTGTTCTTAACTACAAAAATCCCCATCCCACAACCTGAGAATTACTAGGGTGATAACACCCTTCACCTCGGATATATGCAGCTCCACTACCCATGGAACATTTCCTCTACACAAATCTGCCTCCATCCTATGTGCTAAAAAAACCTGAGGGGGATATGTGTTCATACCCTTGATCTTTTGTTGTTGGCCATCCTACCCTCTAGTCCATTCCATCTCCAAATTCCTCCAGTTAGTGGTAACCCTCCCAAGAGTGACTAACCACTGGACTCCCAATATGACATTGGTGTATGGAATATCGACCACAAAGAAGTGGTTGTTGAGCCTCAAGATTGCGCTTTCTTTCATCTTACTTTACCTCATTTTCCTTTGTCCATTGTTATCCCAGACCCAATTGATCAATGAATTTAGTTAAAATTACTTTTATAATGATTAACATGGCTAACTTGCTAAGTTTTGTGATTTTTGTCATTGTAATGCATTTTGACCGGAACTAGCTGCAGAATGCAGACATTCCGTAGCTAACCGGAAATTCTGCAGTTGTCTTCATGTTCAGGCATGTTCCAGGTGGCCTCTCAAGAAAAACCACATATGGGTATATTCCACGTCATGTCTACATTGTTCGTTGCTCACCATGAAGGAAAAACCAAATTCTGGATATGGTTTTGATACGTGGGAACTCATTTAAGGAAGCAGATTTCTAATAGGACTGTCTTAGTCCAGATGTCCTTTTCCTTTTTACGCTGCCACTTTAAGAGTCCTAGTATGATTTCAATAAGGAAAGACAATGATCCTCGAATTGTTGCAAGTCTTGTTATGTAAATTTTTTATAAAAACACTTGGGAAACGGAGAGATAGGCTAGATTTTGCTCTGGATTTTGCTTAGATTTTGTGCTACATTTCTGAAGAAGCAGATTGCTCTGTTCAAGTTATTTCTCCTTTAATGAAGAAGACAGTATTGTTTTGAAAGCGTTGATTTGATTTGGAGTTAGATTTCGTCTGGTGGTAGAGGGCCCCTGCCTCCTGCATGGTTTTACTTGCGTAATTTAGATAAGTATCTTAGTTTTCTTTACGTTTTTGAAGTTTGAATTCATAGTTAATTTCATTAGCCACTATAGTTAAACTTGTTCTAAAAACTCTTCCAAAAGAAGAAACTCCTCCAAAAGATCATGATAATGAATGGGAAATGGCTATAGTGTTGTAGGATTTAATTATAATTTCTTTTGATTCACTATCACAGTTGAACTTATACTATGCAAACTCTTCCAAAAAATCCTTATGATGTCTAAGGCATGGCTGTGATAATGAATGTTTCAGTTGTTTGTTTTTCACTAAGTAACATAGCTGACCGTGCTCTTAAAACGCTCTTCCAAAATATCATAATGATGGGTAGGAGACAGCTGTGATATCTTAGTTTTTAAATTGCTTTCAGTCTTTATGTTTGCATTTGCACTGAATTGTACAGTCAGGATTGTTCTAAGAAACTCTTCCAAAATACCAATCATGATGGACAAAACAGGCTATATAATTCCATATATTAATGCATGATAACTTAGTTAGGATACTCCGGAGTCTAATTGCATTTAACTCATGCTCTGTTATTTTGTTTTGAGTTTGATAATGACTTGTTATTTCAGCACTGTTTTAGACTAGTGACATCTTAAGTTCAGTTTTAGCTTAACTCATTTCATTTTCACTCCACATTTAGTTGTCATCCACTGCATATTATATTACTTTAGTTGTTAAACTTAACCAAACAACCTTCATTATTTACAAAACCTCTTCTTGTTCCAAATCTATAATTGATTCATAACCATATGAACAGAAGACAGTATCATTTCAAGGCCTGAAGTACTTTTGCAACTTCCTTTATCATCTCACAAACAAACTTTTCCTCAAAAGACTATTCTAAAAATCTATAACCTTTGAGTGAAGTGTAGTGATATCAAACTAAGTTGCAGAATAGGGTTAGGAACTAGTCTTAGAATAGAGATCTTATGATGATACCAATATTTTCCTCCAAATATGTTTCAACAAATCTTTAAACATGGATAAAATGTTGCATCATTATGAGCTGGATGTTTGATTGTTTAGTTAGGAGAATTTTTATACTTAGCTGACCATTTCTCAATCTCTTTCAAAATACCTTTGATAAAAGAATTGGACAAGTTAGGTTTATGTTTTGATTCATTTTCTAGAAGTCATTATCAAGCTTGGTATTCTTCTTAGTCATAGTTTAGGTTTGATTTTATTTCAGTAATTGCCTTTGCATTTGTCACTTGTCATCAACCAATTAGGCTTCACTCTGTTTTCAATCATTATCTTCTTTCCACTAGCTTTCTAGTCATTTTCCTTGTGAACATAAAACTACCAAAAGACAAAAAACATCATAAATCATCACAAAAGACCAAAAACATCATAAAACACTAAACACAACGCATTAAGAGACAAACACCTAGGCACATACGGTGCACTTCACTTCAGCAGTTTACCAACCTTGGTTGACAATTAAATGAACTCAATTTAGGAGACTAGGTTGAGACCAAACATTTTGGCGCCATTGTCAGGGAAGTGAAAACTAGGTAACCTTTGTTTCTTAGCATCCAAAAACAATTATATGTGTAGGGAGAGAGATTCAAGGGGAAGATTTATAAGCAGCAGAAGCAGAAGTTTGATTTCTAAAACACCACTTGTTTCATCTAGATCTAGAGCTAGTACACCTTCAACTCAGACCCACATTCCATCCTTTATTGATCCTAGACTTCTAGAAGATCTAAGGTCAGCTATTCCATTAGAGAAACCTTCCACTTCATCCACTGAACCTGCCATAGAAGAATATTTAAAGACTCATGTTAGGGACACAAACCTTTCCACTTCCACAGGAGAGTCAACCATGGCAGAAGAAGGAGGAGGAGGAGTCTTTAGTGGAGAACACACACTATTTGGAGGTAGAGGTAGAGGTAGAGGAGAAGGAGGTAGAGGTGCAGATGGAGGAAGAGGTAGAAGAGAAATAGGAAGCTCTTTTGGGTTCCCTATAATTGATGAAGAAACCAATACAACCATGAAAAACATTTCACCCTCTGTCCTTCCAAACTTCTATGGACTTAAAACTGAAGATCCTGAAATCTTCCTATTTGAATTTAAATTTCTGTGTAGAACTTATGACTACTTACAAAATGCTCAAAAACTGAAATTATTCCCTTCATCCTTGAAAGGAGTAGCATTGAAGTGGTTTATGAGTCTGATCAACAGTTCTATTAGAACATGGGAAGACATGAAACAAGCATTTCTAGAGAGGTATTTGGATTATTGTATGCCGGTTAATCATAAGGAAGAAGTGTTTAAGATGTTACAAAAATAAGATGAAAATTTGGAAGACTTGTTGGAGAGATTTCATTACAACATCAAAAGAGCAAAAATGGAAAACCTAGATCAAGACACTTTAAAAGCTCTTTTGTTGAAAACAATTAGGGATGAATAGTTGGATATTCTTAACATGATGGAAAAAGGGGATATATCACAGCTCACATTACCTGAAATATCTGAGTTATGTATCAACCTTTCAAGAGGGAAATCTAAAACTGTCAAAGGTCCAAGAGATCCTGCTCTTGCAAGGGCAAGTAAGTCTTCTTCTGGGACAGTAAGTAGATCAGAAATAGGACACATGCTCGATGATTTTAAATCTGACATCTTAGGGAGTCTTAGTGAACAAATAGACACCCTTAAGATACAAAACAAGCAAAAGGCTGAATCTGATGCCTTGGCAATCTTTTGTCCCAAATGTAGAAAGAAACATGCCTTGAGAGAGTGTCCTTTGGATGTAAAAGTTGTAGAAACCTATGTCATTTGTTCTAAAAAACATGAGACCAAGAATTGTTCTTCTCTTCCGGGTCTCAAAGCTGTCTTTCAGGAGGAAACTGCTACAGATTCCACAGAGTCTCTCAATTTTGTATCTAGAAGGCCTTGGCAGTGACCTCAAACACAAGGATTCCATGATCAAATGTATAATCAACCTCCACCTTGGAATTCTTGGCAGCAACCTTGGCCCCAATTTCAAAATCAATCTCAATCTTGGGCACAAGGAACACAAAGTCCCTATGGAAGATACTTTCCATACTATGAGTATCCACCATCCTATCCACCATACCCACATTTTTATCCTCAAAATCCTCAACAAAATTTTCCTCAAAATCTTCAACAAAATTTTCAACAAAATCCTCAACAACATCATCAGAACCTACCACATCAAAATCAACCACTCCCATTACCATTTCCTCAAAAATAAAATCAATTGACTGCTCAACCCATACCAAACCCCAATAATAAAAATCCTCATAACACATACATGATAGAAGGCCAACAGTTTCCAACTTATTTAATTACTCCTCTAGACCTTAGTGATGTTCAACTTAGGTCTGGAAGAATACTTGAAAAGAGGAAACCTTCTGTGATCATACAAGAACAAGATAACTCTGAGGAAGACTCTCTATGGGTGAATAAAAGTCTTGAGGAAGACACATCCTTTCAAGACCCAAACACTGAAAAATCAAAGCAAAAAGATCCAATAATCTCAACTCCTGTATTAGAGCAACCATCCACATCTACTTCTATACCTCCCTTTCCAGAAAGATTACAAATTGATAGAGGTATAGAAAAACAAATTATGGTGCCTAATTATGATTTCCTAGATGAGCTGAGAAATTTTTGCATTAAAATTCCATTATTACAAGCCATCAAGGAAATTCCAATTTTAGCCAAAACAATAAAGGAGTTGAGTATGAAGAAAACAAGAAAAATAATAAGAGAAACAAAGAAAATTCAACTGGCAGGACAAATAGCAGACATTATGATGGGAAAGATTTCTATTCCAAAGTATCTTGACCCAGGAAATACAGTTGTCAAAATTCACATCAATGGAATTGAAATTCAAAACACACTCATTGATTTAGGAGCAGAAATAAATATCATGAGTAAACAAATCATGGACAAACTGAAACTTCCTAATCTTCTCTTTACACCCACACTATTACAATTAGCAGATAGATCTATGATCAGACCAGATGGGGTAATAGAAGACATTCCAGTGTCCCTAGACTCTTGGGAGTACCCTGTGGATTTCATGATCCTAACACCCAAGAATAATCTAGGAGGCCATCCCGTTATACTAGGAAGACCTTGGTTGGCTACAGCTAATGCCTTTATTAGTTGTAGGTCCGGTGATATGTATATTTCTGATGGTAGTTCAACAAAGAAATTCACTTTATATCCTCCAGCTAGGACAATTACAGATTTAGATGACACTCAATGGATAGAGGATGAAGAATATTTACAACCACTCTTCACAATTTCAGAAATTAGTGAAGATAATCAAATTCTGAATACTCTAGAAAACTTTGAATCCTCTCCAGAACACAAACATGAATCATTTCAAGAGGGATCCAATATTGAGTTTTTGTCATCAAGGCAGGTGTCTCTTCATTCTATGGATACATTTGGCAACTCTACAAGTGAGATCTTTCCAGGCAAAACTTTGAACATAAATAAGAGCCTAGAAAAATCTCAACAAGAAAAGTTAGTCAAAGTATTACAGAGACATTCTTCTGCATATGCATGGGAATACACTGACATGAAAGGGATAAGCCCCAAGACTTGCACTCATCACATCTATATAGAGGAAAATTGCAAACCAATCAAACAACCTCAAAGACGGATGAATCCAAATCTTAGGGAGATTGTTAAAGAAGAATTACAAAAATTGTTAAATGTCAATTTCATCTATCCCATTTCAGATAGTCAGTGGGTTTCTCCTTTGGTAATTATGCCAAAGAAAAATGGTAAATGGAGGGTATGTGTTGACTACCGAGAACTAAACAAAGCTACTCTTAAAGACCATTTTCCCTTACCTTTCATAGATCAAGTGTTAGATACATTAGCTGGCAAAAAGTACTTCTCATTCCTAGATGGGTTTAGTGGTTACAACAAAATCCAAGTAGCACTTGAAGATCAAGATAAAACCACATTTACCTGTCCTTGGGGTACCTATGCTTACCGAGTATTGCCATTTGGATTATGCAATGCACCTGCAACACTCCAAAGGGCAGTATTAGGAATTTTTTCAGATCTAATACATGATTGTGTAGAGGTATACATGGATGATTTCACAGTTTATGGAAACACTTTTGAAGAAGCTTTAGAGAACTTGGAAAAAGTCTTAAAGAGATGTCAAGAAGCAAACCTTTCACTTAGTCATGAAAAATGTTTTATGATGTTTACTGAAGGTATTGTTTTAGGGCATCACATTTCAGGGGATGGGATTAGAGTTGATGAGTCAAAAGTTGAAGTCATATCTAACTTATCTATTCCAAGTTGTCAAAGAGATGTTAGAAGTTTTCTAGGATTTACAGGATATTATCGGAGATTTATAGAAAACTTCACCAAAATAGCATCTCCACTCTTCAAATTACTCACCAAAGATTGTGAATTCAAATGGACTTCTGATTGCCAGTTAGCTTTTAAAACCCTGAAAACCAAAATTTCTGAAGCACCTATATTAAGGGGACCTAACTGGAAGTTACCTTTTCATATCTCGACAGATGCTTCCGATACAGCTCTAGGAGCAGTATTGGGACAGAAAGATTTTATTCCCTATGCCATCTATTATACCAGTAAAAATTTGACTCCTGCAGAGTTAAACTATACTGTAACTGAAAAAGAGTTTTTAGCTGTTGTTCATGCCATAAACAAATTCAGACACTATATAACAGGCTATGAAACTTTTGTTCACATTGATCATTCTGCAATTAGATACTTAATGAACAAATCAATTACTAATGGCAGAGTCATAAGATGGTTATTGCTTTTACAAGAATTCAACATTACCATTCTAGATAGGCCTGGAAAACAAAACACAGTAGCTGATTTCCTATCTAGACTCCAAAACATCAAAGATGACACTCCATTTGAAGATCAATTTCCTGATGAATATCTTTTTGCAATTTCTACTCAAACTCCTTGGTTTGCTGACATTGCTAATTATTTAGTTTCAAGAAAATTTCCTTCAATAATGAATGCAAGAGATAAAAGAAAAATCATTTATGACAGTGAAAAATATTCATGGGTTGCTAATGAGTTGTACAAGACAGGTCCAGATTTGATCATTAGGAGATGTGTTCGGGAAGATGAGATGCCCGAGATTCTGAAAGCATGTCATGATGAACCTTGTGGCGGACACTTTGCTGATAAGAGGACAGCCTATAAGATCCTTAATTTAGGATATTATTGGCCATCCTTGTTTAAAGATGCTAAAGAGTATGTCAAAAGGTGTGACAGTTGCCAAAGGGTAAGGAAACCTTCTCCTTCAGGTGAGATGCCATTACAACCTCAGGTACATATTGAACCTTTTGAAAAATGGGCTTTGGATTTTGTAGGACCTATTAGTCCTCCATCAAGACACAAGAGATATATATTAGTTTGCACTGATTATGTTACCAAATGGGTAGAAGCCAAGCCATTACTTTTTGCTAATGAAGCATCTGTAGTTACTTTTCTTTTTGAGGATATTTTTACTCGTTTTGGTGTCCCAAGGGAAATTGTTACAGATCAAGGAGCTCAATGTACATCAAGGCTAGTGGAGCAAATGATGGAGAAGTACAAAATCAGACATAGAACATCTACTCCTTATCATCCACAAGCAAATGGTCAAGTGGAATCCACTAATAAAGTCATTGAAGGAATCCTAACAAAGATTGTTCATCTACATAGAAGAGATTGGGTAGATAGGCTTCCTGAAGCCTTGTGGGCCTATAGAACTACATGGAGAAACACAATAGGCCATACTCCTTATGAGCTTGTTTATGGAAAGCAAGTTTTGTTTCCCATAGAGTTCCAGATTCAAACTTTCAAAATGGCAGTTCATCTAGGACTTGATTTAACGGAGGCACAAAAGCATAGACTGGAGCAAATTAATGAATTGGATGAGATCAGACAAGATGCAGTTCAGAAAACAAGTCTAGTCCAACAACAAAGGATTAGATGGCATGACAAGTACATCAAAGAGAAGAAATTCAAAGAAGGTGACTGGGCTCTCTTGTTTGATTCAAAATTCAAGGATTTTCAAGGTAAATTTCAAACACATTTGCTTGGGCCATATGAAATTGTTGAAATTTTTGACAATGGAGCAGTAAAAATCAGGAAAATAGATGAAGAAGAGGTCACTTTTCTTGTGAATGGTCATAGATTGAAGTTGTATCACAAACCACTCTCAAGGGAAGAATTTGTCAAGAAGTTCCAAGAAAGCAGTGATGTGAAGTTAATGAAGAAGAATCTCTCTTCTTCATCAACTTGATTAAATTTTCTGAAGCATTTCTCTTTGAAAAAAAAAAAATTTAAAAAAAAATTAAAAAATAATAATAATAGTAAAAGTATAAACATGAAAACCAATCATTGATTGGCATGTTTATATAGAAAATATAGGGTGAAAATCAGAGTCTCTCTGACACTCTAACTTTTCCATTTTGTTTTTGCAAGCAGCTATTACAAAATCATAAGTTCAGATCCATTGTACTTATGATCCATCTCATTTCATTCCATTCCATTCACTTATCCATCCATACTCCATTTCATTCATTCATTCATACTCTACTTCATTCCATATTTCATTCATCTCATTCCATACTCCATCCACCTCATTTCCATGTCAAAATTTAAAGGTTGATGTCTTACTGCAAATGAATAACACATGTCATGGATTGTAGGCTATTTCTTATATTTTTCCACTCCATTTCATAAATTGAATCCATTCCATTTCATCATCCACTTCATACATATTATAACTCATCATCCATCTTCATTCATGCCATATAATTTCACTTATATCCCAAACACTCCATTTCATGATTAAAATGCTCTACAGGTACATTCTGCAGCTTAACAGACATTCTGCAGCTAATCAGACTTTCCACAGCCAGATAGTCATTCTGCAGCTACAAATCCTGAAGGAATTAATCAGCAGACATTTGAATTGCAACAAAATGATCCAGTGTATCCATGAATAAGAATAATCAAGAAGGATTATGAAGACTCTTCCAAAGGAGAAAAAAGAAGACAAAGAGCACAAAAAAAAGCAAATGAAAAGCAAAGGTAACAAGTTTTGATTATAATGGCATATCATAAAGTTTAGCATATTTTTAGTTATGAATCATTCGAAAAAGTTGTTTTGATTATTTTTATTGATCATGACCAATATACCCTCCACAAACTTTGGATAAATATCTCTCATTTCAAATTCTATACCCGACCATCATTTAAGCGGTTAAAAAGGCTGAAGTGTTTGATTTCCTCACGTCACCCAACCAAATCATTCAATGATGATTTTCTTTTCCGTTGTAAAAATCTCCGCAGTCTTTTCACTCATTAATTCGTTTTCTCCACCTCATTCCGTAACTACTTCCATCACTCCATTCTGTAGCCAGCCCTTCATCATTTCATTCCGCAAAACAGAGATATTCCTATCACCGTGAGTAGAGCAAAGGGTATATCAGTTTGAATATCAAACCACTATCACTGTGAGCAGGGATTAAAGCACTATCACCATGAGCAGAGATTGAGCATTATCACTGTAAACGCAGAGGTATAGCAATGTGAAATTTGAAGCCATTTGTCACCGAGAGACAGAGGTATAGCAGTGTGGAATTTGAAGCCATTTGTCACCGAGAGACAGAGGTATAGCAGTGTGGAATTTGAAGCCATTGTCACTGTCAACCAAAGGCATATCAGTCCGAAGTTTGAAGCCATTGTCACCGAGAACCAGAGGTATATCAATTCGAAGGTGGAAGTTATTGTTCCCGTGGGAAGAAACAAGTATTAATCTAAAGATTGAAGAAAGAATTATGGGTTTCATTGTAAGAACTGAACCAGTGGGTACAAAATACCTGGAAGGATACCCTCAATGTAAAGAAATGTTGCAACAGGTAGGATGGCTACAATTTCTTGAGAAATTTAATGGCTTTCACAAAGAAGTCACTAAAACATTTGCAAGGTCATTTAGAGGAGCTGAGTGTTATCACTCAGGTTTTCCTAGAAGTTGTGTAAGAGGAAAGTATACCCGAGGTAACCACAAACCAACCTTTTAGATGCAGAATCTAGCCAATCTGCATCCAGAGAGGGCTCTCTCTTTATGATTTATCTTTGTTCTTGGAAGGTTTTAGGCTAGTTATAGTTTCAAGAGTTTGTTTGGGAAAATGGTGGAATCCACAAACTAAGGGCAAGGTTGAGAGCTTTCAGTCCATTGGGCTATGGAGTCAAAGGATGGCTTTACTGGATTTCTATTCTACGCACAAGATGGTATTACAGGGCAAGATAGCTAGACAGAGAACAATCCTTAAAATTTCAAGTGGGTGGGATGATCTTGAAGGGATGAAAGGCAACTAAGAATCTTTCACCATGTTCAAAGGAAAGAAGTGAATTGACTACAAACAAAGAGCAATAAAGGATTCTTTATTATAGCAATCAACAGTGCTTAAATTAGCGAAGCGGGAGCATTTAAGAATTCATGCTTATAGCTAATTTAGAAGAAAACATTTAGGAACAATCACATTTGAAAACAGAGTACAATTAAGCAAATTCTGTTTCAATCCTTTATGTAAATTATTCAGAAATGGATATGATGGTATTAAAAACTAATATAAAATTTCAGACAAAAGGTAGAAACACTTATTGAACTGTAGTCCAACACATGAATCCTGCAACAAGTCCAGTGCTTCAAATCGTCATCCAGTAAGCCACAAGTAAATTTCTCCAAAAGCTTTTATTCCGAAAATCTCAATGTTACAGCAGAGTAATAGAATCCACCTCAAATTCTTCCAAGAGTGGAGTATTTATACAAATTCTAAACTAAAATATCTTGAAACAAATATCAAAATTGGTTCACAAATCTCTCCAACTATTTACATAAATAGAACTAAAGTAAAGGACACTCAAAATATTTGGCACTATTTTTGATGGATAAGTGATGAAAAAGAGGAGAATTTGAATTTGATCCAACTCTTATTTGATGATGAGGCATCCAAGTCACTAACTGCTTCCTTTCTTTGTGCAATCTGCTCCAACAATTCTGCAAACTTGGGGTCCAATGATATCTTCGTATTTCTCAATCCGTAATAGATATGTAAAAAGTGAAAGACTTTATTGTGGATAAATATGTTGGTGAGATAAACCTCTTTCACTTTCCTAAAATACCTCTCCAGCTGTGCATAATATTCTCTGTAAAAAATATGTGTAAAACAGAGTTTTACAGAGTCTGAAAAATGGCCTGTAACGATGCGCATGTATCTCTCATTATAAAACCACTGTGCGACAACTGAGATAGGTTTTTGTAGATGGGTCTCTTAGGAACAAAAACCTCCTTCAGTTTTGGGAAATATATTTCTAATTGGCCACAATATTCTCTGAAAAATGATGACTTGACTGTAATTTTCTGCAAAAAGTGCTTTTCAACATTGTTTAGTATTTCCAAAACCATAATAGCTGTTAGGAAAGTGAGAGAGGTTTTTGTAGATGGTACTCTTAAGAACATAAACCTCCTTCAGTTTTGCAAAATTCATCTTGTATTGGTCACAATATGTTCTGAAAAATAATGACTAAAACATGTAATTTCTGCAAAAATGTTCCTTCTTGTTATGTTTTTTCATCTTTTTACTTTCTTGCTCTTTTGACTGTTTTACTTTCACTTTAGACAAACTTCAATTTTGGTGAAAGTACTTTCATTTATTTTTACCATTTTACTGCCTCTGTAACTTCATTTTACTGTTTACCTTTGACTGTTCTGTAACTTCATTTTTACTGTTTACCTTTGACTGCTCTGTAACTTTGTTTTGACTTTTCACTCTGACTTTTTACCTGATACACTTTATCCACTGATACTCTTTGATTTTGATACGCTTTGACTTGGGGATAAAACTGCTTTCTGATTTGGATCATAATTGGCATGATAGCAGTGGATAATTTCTGGGAAAATAAGGACTGAGGGGATGAGATATCTCGGGAAATTGGATTCCCACAACCCTATAAGATCTTGCCCCTTTGAATATTCGTCTCTGCAGCGACAGAAGCTCAAACGGGGACTTTCATCAAAATGCAGGTCTTTTATTTGGAAATCTTCATCTATCAGAGGTAAATAGTCCAAATCACGGTGAGGAGCATTCAATGGAGTGATATTTAGAGCTGTCGGGACCTCCATTTTGGTTCTTGTGGATTCAAAATGGAGGTTTTCGTTTTTCTTACAGACCGGACGGGATTTATGAAATGGAGGAAATTGGAACAATTTGCAGGTTTGGGGGGCAATTTCACAGGTTTAAAATCTTCAGGGAGGACTCAGCGATGATTTTTAACCATTTTTTCAGCGAAAAAAACAAAGGAAACTGAGTTTTACGTGCAGTCGGGGCGTAAAATGATAAATACCTGTTTTTAGACGGAAACTGGTTCTTTGACAGGTAATGAGCAATGGCAGGGACGTTCTTCAACACGGGCGCAGCAGAATTTTGGGGCGAAATGGTCAATTACGGCGGAAATTTTGAAAATCGCAGCGGGAGCAACGTTCTTCTCAGAATAATGAAAATGACTAAAAAAACACGAAAAATGGCTTATTTACAAGTTAAAAAGGGTTTTTTGTTTTTTTCGAGGTGTGACGTCATGGTAGTACGGGATGACGTGTGCAGAGTCGGGCGGTAAGTGGTAAGCGGGAAGTTCCCGCACCGCTTTTGGTCGAGGGCGGTATTGATCGCGGGGGGAGCGATTCCATAGGATAGTCGCCACGTGGATGGTTGACTATTCAGAAACCACCCATCCCCCGCTGGTTAAATTGCTGACAAGGGATGGGCAGCGGGATCAACGCTGGCCGTTGATCTGCGGGAGGCTGATTCAACGGCTAGCGCGATGGGAAGATGGGCGGAGGTTTCGCGTGGGCCCCGTCGTACTTTAAAACACTTTTAAATGTTTTTAATCGCTCCGGGGGCTTTTTAACTGGCGGAAATAGTTATTAATTAGTCCAGATGACATAATTAATCCTATATGCCTAATGAACAGGGTTGCGGCGGGGTTTGCTTAAGCAGAATGCCACGTGGACAGACCATGGTGGCACAAATCTTTCGCAAAGTTTTCTTGGTGTTTTTGGTATTAAACACACATATTGTATGTCTAACGTTTTTTATATATATTTTATTATATGATGAATTAATTAATACAACTATTTCATCATAAGGGCGGGATTAATGTTATAAAGATATATTTCACCAAAGGGTTTATAAGACGGGGTTTTATTCTCAATATGCGGGGATATAATACTTTGGTAAAACATTATAATAAAGGGGTTTTTGGGGTATATATAAAAAAAGGGAGTTATATACTTAGGAAAGGGTATTTCACTAGGGAGTTAATATAGTAGAATTAAATGTTAATATAGCAAAGGACAAGGAAAATCAAAACATCTTTGTACATCTAAGAAAGTGATAACTTGTGAAGTAAATTGCAACATTTTATCTTCAACACTTATACTTAGAATAACAAGTTATTTTGAGGAATTTTTATGGAATTTTGCATCAGTTTCCTAAGTAAAATAGGATTTTACTTAGGAAAAAGTTAAAGATGGAAGATAACAATGATGAATTATTTCAAGTGCTTAGGTCTTTTTTGATCATTAGGCCGAGGGTCCAGTCCCTCCAGAAGTCAAGGAAATGCCTTGAGCCCTTTTGATCTCCAAATACCTTAGTACTTTTTGGGGGAAATTAGTAAAACTCTTGAGGGGGGAAAAATGATGAGGGAGGTTAATGAATTTGACTTTGTTTGCTGTGATTTTTCAGTGTATTTCCTGCTTTATTACTTGTGATGAAAGTAAATGATCAAAAACATGCAGCAGCACCATTCATCAGATAACACTTTGCAGCACCATCTACCTACCCTATCTACTTAACACTACCATTTTCTCTTCTTTATTAGGGTGCATTTAGACTTGCAAACCCTTTTCAATCTTTTCTTTTTTACATGATAAATCTATCCTATTTCTACCCTTATTACATCCAAGGGCTCAGATTAAACCGTTGAGCACCTTTTATTCACTCTACCTAGCTACTTATCTGCCAAGATTAAACTGTTTGGCTAGATATTTATTCTCTAATCTATAACATGAAATTGAAATATGACTAAGCCAAGTTTAAATAGTTTGACTTATTCATGAATTGTGGCAAAAGTTTCACAAGCTGCACACAATTGATTTATTACAACAGAGTAAAAATTAGTGGCATTTGGATTTGCACACTTTCCTTGGTCTATTTTTTTCTTGGGGTTCATTTCTTTCTCTTTTTTGACCATTTTATTCTTTTTACCCTTTGATCTTTCTTTTAGGGTATACCCTCTTTACATTTTTTAAATTATTTGATTTTTTTTTGTTTTTCAAGAATATGGAACACCTTTGCTCAAGAAAAGGTTTGAACATATTCCATAGTTCAATCAAGACAATCATGAAAAATGACACCTATTGGTATAGGAGTCTAACACTGGCTCCACTTGGGGATGGCTTTTCCTTGTGAAAAGTCAAGAACAGCAGGTCAGATGCCTCAAAATGTCTTCAAACTGAAAGTATGAAATCTTCCTTCTTCTGGTAGCTTTATTTTACATATGATAGTGCAACTTCTGAAGCTTAGGGCCTTCACTTCGGGCTTCAACTTCAGCAATTCACCATCCATTCAAAAATTAAAACTTTGTTTCCCAGTTGGAAATCTTCTGCCTTGTTCCAATCCCAAACATGCATTTGCTGTGGTTGAAAATCTTGAATTGAATATAGTCCTTTTTCTGCAACCTGAAATCTGATCTAAAACAACACACAAAAAATTTCAAACCAACTTAATGAAAAACTAGCTGAAAATTGAAACACTAAAAAAAAATTGCTCAAAATTCTGAGCTTATTGGCACTCATTTACCTATTCTAATCTACTAAAATCTTATTGAATCAGGTAATACAAAAATGCCAATGAAGCCAATCAAGTAGCTGTAAAAATAAATGGACAACTTGATTGCTTGTGATCAAAATTGGAAGTAGGTTATGATCATGTGCCTTTATAATAAATGATATGATGTGTAAATGCCACTTTTGATGTATTTGATCCTTATAGAGAAAACATGTTTGCAAATTTAAGCTCAAAAGATTCTCCATATAATCTGATATAGGATCAATAAAAGCATGATGTATGTTATTTACTTCTAGGCCTTCAATGACTAATTGTTCAATTGAATTATGAATATTAGACCATGAACTTATTTCTTTAGTCTTGTGTTTGAAAGAATAATCATCTTCAATATGCAAGTCAAAATATAGTACAATTTCCTCTTGCTTTGGAGAAGGAAGATTTTCAAAGAATTCTTTAAGATTTCGGAAATTGTATGACTGAATTTGAGAATGCAAAAGTTTGATTTCATTTTCATAATTTTCAGAAATTATATCAAGAAGCCATTTTTTAACTTGAGGAGAACATTTTCTTGTTTTCAAGAGAAGAAAGAAAGCTCTTAGAAAATCCTCATCAAACTGAATTTTTGATAACTCATCCCTGAATTCATTTAAAATTTCATCAAATGAAAGATTTTCCACAAACCCTGTCATCCAGTATCATTATTAATGCTTTGGACTATGGATTATTTGGTTGTGGAATTTCTCTGAAACTTGAAGCTCTGGATCTCTGATCTACAGTGTCTTGATTGGAAAATGATATCAAAAGAGTCAGAAGAATGATTCTCAAATGTGCATGGAGATTTTATATTTACAATTTTCAAAAGAGATAAATTAAAAACTACTCTAAGTTCTTCTCTAAAATATAATATACATTGGAAAACTCTATCAATTTAGAAAGAACATAATGTCTTGGATAACAATCCAAGTTGAAAGCCTGATCTTTCCATATTGTTCTTCCAGGTTCATTCCTCCAGTGGAGTCTTAGTAGTGAAATTGATTTTGGAGTTGCCAGGTGGATGATTTTAACCTTTGTGTGTCTGATCCCTGTCCACCATCATAGATTAGATCTAAACCTGTAAAACAATTCTGAAGAAAAAGTTAGTTCTTCAGGAAACCAAATTTTGAATATTTTATGATTATTTTATTTTTTGTGAATTTTCAAAACAACTTCTATGATTTCTTTAAGAAATTTAAGATTTTTAATTAAAATTTTCTCAAAGATTTATTGAACTAGAGAGTCTGATTGAATGTTTGAAACTAAGGTTCAGTTTATAAGCTAAATCAGAGATAGACTGAAGCAGCATTTATTTACTATGCAGTTGCAGAGCAAAAGCATTTCAAAAGCTACCTGGCTGATCTTCAGATTCTGTCTATAACTTATAAATCAAACAATAGTAAAATGATTCAGATCCCCAGTATGGTCGCCACTATGTTATCACTCAGGTTTTCCTAGAAGTTGTGTAAGAGGAAAGTATACCCGAGGTAACCACAAACCAACCTTTTAGATGCAGAATCTAGCCAATCTGCATCCAGAGAGGGCTCTCTCTTTATGATTTATCTTTGTTTTTGAAAGGTTTTAGGCTAGTTATAGATTCAAAGTTTGTTTTGGGAAAATGGTGGAACCCAAAAACTAAGGGCAAGGCTGAGAGCTTTCAGTCCATTGGGCTATGGAGTCAAAGGATGGCTTTACTGGATTTCTATTCTATGCACAAGATGGTATTACAGGGCAAGATAGCTAGACAGAGAACAATCCTTAAAATTTAAAGTGGGTGGGATGATCTTGAAGGGATGAAAGGCAACTAAGAATCTTTCACCATGTTCAAAGGAAAGAAGTGAATTGACTACAAACAAAGAGCAATAAAGGATTCTTTATTATAGCAATCAACAGTGCTTAAATTAGCGAAGCAGGAGCATTTAAGAATTCATGCTTATAGCTAATTTAGAAGAAAACATTTAGGAACAATCACATTTGAAAACAGAGTACAATTAAGTAAATTCTGTTTCAATCCTTTATGTAAATTATTCAGAAATGGATATGATGGTATTATAAACTAATATAACATTTCAAACAAAGGGTAGAAACACTTATTGAACTGTAGTCCAACACATGAATCCTGCAACAAGTCCAGTGCTTCAAATCGTCATCCAGTAAGCCACAAGTAAATTTCTCCAAAAGCTTTTATTCCGAAACTCTCAGTGTTACAGCAGAGTAATAGAATCCACCCCAAATGCTTCCAAGAGTGGAGTATTTATACAAATTCTAAACTAAAATATCTTGAAACAAATATCAAAATTGGTTCACAAATCTCTCCAACTATTTACATAAATAGAACTAAAGTAAAGGACACTCAAAATATTTGGCACTATTTTTGATGGATAAGTGATGAAAAAGAGGAGAATTCGAATTTGATCCAACTCTTATTTGATGATGAGGCATCCAAGTCACTAACTGCTTCCTTTCTTTGTGCAATCTGCTCCAACAATTCTGCAAACTTGGGGTCCAATGATATCTTCGTATTTCTCAATCCGTAATAGATATGTAAAAAATGAAAGAGGTTATTGTGGATAAATATGTTGGTGAGATAAACCTCTTTCACTTTCCTAAAATTCCTCTCCATCTGTGCATAATATTCTCTGTAAAAAATATGTGTAAAACAGAGTTTTACAGAGTCTGAAAAATGGCCTGTAAAGATGCGCATGTATCTCTCATTATAAAACCACTGTGCAAAAACTGAGATAGGTTTTTGTAGATGGGTCTCTTAGGAACAAAAACCTCCTTCAGTTTTGTGAAATATATTTCTAATTGGCCACAATATTCTCTGCAAAATGATGACTTGACTGTAATTTTCTGCAAAAAGTGCTTTTCAACATTGTTTAATATTTCCAAAACCATAATAGCTGTTAGGAAAGTGAGAGAGGTTTTTGTAGATGGTACTCTTAAGAACATAAACCTCCTTCAGTTTTGCAAAATTCATCTTGTATTGGTCACAATATGTTCTGCAAAATAATGACTAAAACATGTAATTTCTGCAAAAATGTTCCTTCTTGTTATGTTTTTTCATCTTTTTACTTTCTTGCTCTTTTGACTGTTTTACTTTCACTTTAGACAAAATTCAATTTTGGTGAAAGTAATTTCATTTATTTTTACCATTTTACTGCCTCTGTAACTTCATTTTTACTGTTTACCTTTGACTGCTCTGTAACTTCATTTTTACTGTTTACCTTTGACTGCTCTGTAACTTCATTTTTACTGTTTACCTTTGACTGCTCTGTAACTTTGTTTTGAATTTTCACTCTGACTTTTACCTGATACACTTTATCCACTGATACTCTTTGATTTTGATATGCTTTGACTTGGGGATAAAACTGCTTTCTGATTTGGATCATAATTGGCATGATAGCAGTGGATAATTTCTGGGAAAATAAGGACTGAGGGGATGAGATATCTCGGGAAATTGGATTCCCACAACCCTATAAGATCTTGCCCCTTTGAGTATTCGTCTCTGCAGCGACAGAAGCTCAAACGGGGACTTTCATCAAAATGCAGGTCTTTTATTTGGAAATCTTCATCTATCAGAGGTAAATAGTCCAAATCACGGTGAGGAGCATTCAATGGAGTGATATTTAGAGTTGTCGGGACCTCCATTTTGGTTCTTGTGGATTCAAAATGGAGGTTTTCGTTTTTCCTTACAGACCGGACGGGATATCTGAAACGGAGGAAATTGGAACAATTTACAGGTTTGGGGGGCAATTTCACAGGTTTAAAATCTTCAGGGAGGACTCAGCGATGATTTTTAACCACTTTTTAGCGAAAAAAACAAAGGAAACTGAGTTTTACGTGCAGTCGGGGCGTAAAATGATAAATACCTGTTTTTAGACGGAAATTGGTTCTTTGACAGGTAATGAGCAATGGCGGGGACGTTCTTCAACACGGGCGCAGCAGAATTTTGGGGCGAAATGGTCAATTACAGCGGAAATTTTGAAAATCGCAGCGGGAGCAACGTTCTTCTCAGAATAATGAAAATGACTAAAAAACACGAAAAATGGCTTATTTACAAGTTAAAAGGGTTTTTTTTGCTTTTTCGAGGTGTGACGTCATGGTGGTACGGGATGACGTGTGCAGAGTCGGGCGGTAAGTGGTAAGCGGGAAGTTCCCGCACCGCTTTTGGTCGAGGGCGGTATTGATCGCGGGGGGAGCGATTCCATAGGATAGTCGCCACGTGGATGGTTGACTATTCAGAAACCACCCATCCCCCGCTGGTTAAATTGTTGACAAGGGATGGGCAGCGGGATCAACGCTGGCCATTGATCTGCGGGAGGCTGATCCAACGGCTAGCGTGATGGGAAGATGGGCGGAGGTTTCGCGTGGGCCCCGTCGTACTTTAAAACACTTTTAAATGTTCTTAATCGCTCCGGGGGCTTTTAACTGGCGGAAATAGTTATTAATTAGTCCAGGCGACTTAATTAATCCTGTATGCAAAAGAAAGGGGTTGTGGCGGGGGTTTGCTTAGGTGGAATGCCACGTGGACAGACCACGGTGGCACAAATCTTTCGCGAAGTTTTATTGGTGTTTTTGGTATTAAACACACATTGTATGTCTAACGTTTTTTTATATATATTTTATTATATGATGAATTAATTAATACAATTATTTCATCATAAGGGCGGGATTAATGTTATAACGATATATTTCACCAAAGGGTTTATAAGACGGGGTTTTATTTTCAATGTGCGGGGATATAATACTTTGGTAAAACATTATAATAAAGGGTTTTGGGGATATTTATAGAAAAGGGAGTTATATACTTAGGAAAAGGGATTTCACTAGGGATTTAATATAGTAGAATTAAATGTTAATATGGCAAAGGACAAGGAAAATCAAAACATCTTTGTACATCTAAGAAAGTGATAACTTGTGAAGTAAATTGCAACATTTTATCTTCAACACTTATACTTAGAATAACAAGTTATTTTGAGGAATTTTTATGGAATTTTGCAGCATCAGTTTCCTAAGTAAAATAGGATTTTACTTAGGAAAAGTTAAAGATGGAAGATAACAATGATGAATTATTTGAAGTGCTTAGGTCTTTTTTGATCATTAGGCCGAGGGTCCGGTCCCTCCAGAAGTCAAGGAAATGCCTTGAGCCCTTTTGATCTCCAAATACCTTAGTACTTTTTGGGGGAAATTAGTAAAACTCTTGAGGGGGAAAATGATGAGGGAGGTTAATGAAGTTGACTTTGCCTGCTGTGATTTTCCAGTGTATTTCCTGCTTTAGTACTTGTGATGAAAGTAAATGATTAACCAACATGTAGCAGCACCATTCATCAGATAACACTTTGCAGCACCATCTACCTACCCTATCTACTTAACACTACCATTTTCTTTTCTTTATTAGGGTGCATTTAGACTTGCAAACCCTTTTCAATCTTTTCTTTTTTACATGATAAATCTATCTATTTCTACCCTTATTACATCCAAGGGCTCAGATTAAACTGTTGAGCACCTTTTATTCACTCTACCTAGCTACTTATCTGCCAAGATTAAACTGTTTGGCTAGATATTTATTTTCTAATCTATAACATGAAATTGAAATATGACTAAGCCAAGTTTAAACAGTTTGACTTATTCATGAATTGTGGCAAAAGTTTCACAAGCTGCACACAATTGATTTATTACAACGGAGTAAAAAGTAGTGGCATTTGGATTTGCACACTTTCCTTGGTCTATTTTTTGCTTGGGGTTCATTTCTTTCTCTTTTTTGACCATTTTATTCTTTTTACCCTTTGATCTTTCTTTTAGGGTATACCCTCTTTACATTTTTTAAATTTTTTGATTTTTGGTTTTTCAAGAATATGGAACACCTTTGCTCAAGAAAAAAGGTTTGAACATATTCCATAGTTCAATCAAGACAATCATGAAAGATGAAACCTATTGGTATAGGAGGCTAACACTGAGGTTGAAGTGGGAGATGTTAAATTCACTGTCATTGAGGTTTTCATTGCAGAAGAAACGGGATTGCTTAGAAATGGAGAGAGATGGTTCAAAAACAGAGAATTCCATAATGAATCATGGAAGAAAATTCTAAAATCACTAGGTATGGATGTCACTGTGTTTAAGAAAGGAATTCCAAGTTCTGCATTGAAAAATAAATGGAGAAATATCTTGCTTATTCTGCAAAAATTTATTACATGTGAAGGTAGATATGGCACATTTTATGTTTACCACATTAGACTGATAATGCATTTTCTGGAGGAAGAGTTAAATTTTCCCTATTTCTTGCTTCAAAGTTTGAAAAAGATGGCTTCTTGTGTTCAAAGAAGGGTTCAATTCTTAGAGACAACTCTATATCATTATGGCTTGGTTAAGATTTTAATTGAACACCATTTAGCCAAAACAAATGATACTTGGGATAATTTCTTGATAAGAAATCATTTTGAAGAGACAAAAGAGCCCTCACCTGAACAACAGCCTACAAGGAGAAGCAGAAAATGGAGAGCTTCTAAAATTGAAATTGACAAAACAGTCCAGGAAATTAGTGAGGAAATAATCTCAGAGAAGTTGACTCAAATTAAGAGACAACTTAAGAAAGAGAAGGTAATCAGAAAATCTGCCACAGAAAAAGGAGAGGGATCTTCCCAGCCAAGAAGAAGCCATAGACTCAGGGGGAAACTAAGGAAAATTCAGATCAAACAAACAGGGGTGATAAATATAGAAGATGAGGAAACATCTATTGAAGAAGATGTTGAAGAGGATTTTAATGAAGGAACCCCTGAAATTGACCCTGCTCAGCAAGAAGTTTATGACTATGTTGAAACTTTGGAAAGGAAAGCTTCAGAGAGTAGAGATAGAACCCCTAGTCCTCCACTGTCCGAAATAGATGTGTTAAGAAGGGATAGGTATGAGCTAGAAATACTTAATAGACACATCAAAAATGAGAATGATATTCTGAAGGAACAAGTCAAACTCAAAACCAATATGAACTCAACCTTATCTCTACATATGGACAAAGTGGAAAAGGCTAATGAAAAGTTGAAAAAGAGGAACAAGAAGCTAATCAGGGCACTTACCAACTTAAGGTTCAAACTTGTCATCAGAAAACCCAGAAGATATTTAGCTTCCAGGCAAAGAAGAAGGAGAGGATTATATGTTCTTGCAGAAGCCTCTGAGTTTATGGAATAAATTGCATGAGGACATGCAAGAAGTCAGCAGTGGGAGTATGTTGAGCCTCAAGATTGTGCTTTCTTTCATCTTACTTTACCTCATTTTCCTTTGTCCATTGTTATCCCAGACCCAATTGATCAATGAATTTAGTTAAAATTACTTTTAGAATGATTAACATGGCTAACTTTCTAAGTTTTGTGATTTTTGTCATTGTAATGCATTTTGACCGAAACTAGCTGCAGAATGCAGACATTCCGTAGCTAACCGGAAATTCTGCAGTTGTCTTCACATTCAGGCATGTTCCAGGTGGCCTCTCAAGAAAAACCACATATGGGTATATTCCATGTCATGTCTACATTGTTCGTTGCTCACCATGAAGGAAAAACCGAATTCTGGATATGGATTTGATACGTGGGAACTCATTTAAGGAAGCAGATTTCTAATAGGACTGTCTTAGTCTAGATGTCCTTTTCCTTTTTACGCTGCCACTTTAAGAGTCCTAGTATGATTTCGATAAGGAAAGACAATGATCCTCGAATTGTTGCAAGTCTTGTTATGTAAATTTGTTATAAAAACACTTGGGAAACTGAGAGATAGGCTAGATTTTGCTCTAGATTTTGCTTAGATTTTGTGCTACATTTCTGAAGACGCAGATTGCTCTGTTCAAGTTATTTCTCCTTTAATGAAGAAGATAGTATTGTTTTGAAAGCGTTGATTTGATTTGGAGTTAGATTCCGTCTGGTGGTAGAGGGCCCCTGCCTCCTGCACGGTTTTACTTGCGTAATTTAGATAAGTATCTTAGTTTCCTTTACGTTTTTGAAGTTTGAGTTCATAGTTAATTTCATTAGCCACTATAGTTATACTCGTTCTAAAAACTCTTCCAAAAGAAGAAACTCTTCCAAAAGATCATGATAATGAATGGGAAATGGCTATAGTGTTGTAGGATTTAATTGTAATTTCTTTTGTTCACTATCACAGTTATACTTGTTCTAAATGCTCTTCCAAAATAAGAAAACTCTTCCAAAAAATCCTTATGATGTCTAAGGCATGACTGTGATAATGAATGTTTCAGTTGTTTTGTTTTCACTAAGTAACATAGCTGACCTTGCTCTTAAACCGCTCTTCCAAAATATCATAATGATGGGTATGAGACAGCTGTGATATCTTAGTTTTTAAATTGCTTTCAGTCTTTATGTTTGCATTTGCACTAAATTGTACAGTCAATATTGTTCTAAGAAACTCTTCCAAAATACCAATCATGATGGACAAACAGGCTGTATAATCCCATAGATTAATGCATGATAACTTAGTTAGGATACTCCGGAGTCTAATTGCATTTAACTCATGCTCTGTTATTTTGTTTTGAGTTTGATAATGACTTGTTAGTTCAGCATTGTTTTAGACTAGTGACATCTTAAGTTCAGTTTTAGCTTAACTCATTACATTTTCACTCCACATTTAGTTGTCATCCACTGCATATTAGATTACTTCAGTTGTTAAACTTAACCAAATAGCCTTCATTATTTACAAAACCTCTTCTTGTTCCAAATCTATAATTGATTCATAACCATATGAACAGAAGACAGTATCATTTCAAGGCCTAAAGTACTTTTGCAACTTCCCTTATCATCTCACAAACAAACTTTTCCTCAAAAGACTATTCTAAAAATCTATAACCTTTGAGTGAAGTGTAGTGATATCAAACTAAGTTGTAGAATAGGGTTAGGAACTAGTCTTAGAATAGAGATCTTATGATGATACCAATATTTTCCTCCAAATATGTTTCAACAAATCTTTAAACATGGATAAAATGTTGCATCATTATGAGCTGGATGTTTGATTGTTTAGTTAGGAGAATTTGTATACTTAGCTGACCATTTATCAATCTCTTTCAAAATACATTTGATAAAAGAATTGGACAAGTTAGGTTTATGTTTTGATTCATTTTCTAGAAGTCATTATCAAGCTTGGTATGCTTCTTAGTCATAGTTTAGGTTTGATTTTATTTCAGTAATTGCCTTTGCATTTTTCACTTGTCATCAACCAATTAGGCTTCACTCTGTTTTCAATCATTAGCTTCTTTCCACTAGCTTTCTAGTCATTTTCCTTGTGAACATAAAACTACCAAAAGACCAAAAACATCATAAATCATCACAAAAGACCAAAAACATCATAAAACACTAAACACAACGCATTAAGAGACAAACACCTAGGCACATACGGTTCACTTCACTTCAGCAGTTTACCAACCCTGGTTGACAATTAAATGAACTCAATTTAGGAGACTAGGTTGAGACCAAACAGTGGTCTGTCAAGGTATAGGTACCCATAGTAATGGTCAACGCTGGAACATACTTGGCACATTGCAAAGTCATGGCTCCTGGGACCAAAACTGAGAATCCCTAAAACTCCTCCATGGGAATTGCTCTCTTGTGTACCAGTTGTGCGTCAATAAAATTATGAGTGGCTCCACTATCAATCAATACAGAAACTCTTTGCCCCATGATGGTGCCTCTCACTCTCAAGGTTAGATACTTTGGGACCCCTCTTAACACTGCAACGGCTCATCCTCTTGGAGAAAATTATTTTATAGGTTGTACAGCGCTGGCATCCTTCTTGGAGAAGGTCTTGATAGGATGTGCTTCCCCTATAACACATTTCTCCTCCAATTCCTAAACAGGGATTGTCTCCCTTGGCCTTGAGTGGGTATTCTGCTGTAAAAAGGTTCTTTCCCTGGGCAAGATGTGTTGTAGATCTCTAGATTTCTCCACAACTTCAAGGGGTGTAGTTGAATTTCCCATGCCATTTGCAGCGCTAGTGCTTTCCTTATGGAAAAACCCTAAAGAGTCTTCTTCCTGCCTCATCTCCCTGAGATCCCTTGAAATGTTCTACATGGTTTGAAGTACAAGCCTTGAGATGTATTCCTTATCCATGTTGAAGATAAATCTCCCCCCACAAGCTGAGCCAAAAGCAGAGCTCTGATACCACTGTAATATTCCTTTTTAGGAATTTCAGCAATATCTACAATGAGGACATTGTATAAGATAACCAGTGCAATAATAACACATTCCAGGTCTTGGATCCTCTAAAATATGCCATATTTAGCTTAAATATATAATTTCATCAGAAACAAATAAATCTAGCTACCTTAAACAGATCTCCCCAACTCAAATATGCTAGAAAGCATCACAACCCCAGTACATCATAAAATAGAAATCTCGGAGGCAGCAAAAGCGTTATTTTTATTATGAAAACTACAGTAATAGATGGAATAACATGTATCTGGAGCTTTAATTAATTATAAGATCAGAAATGAGAGGATTGACCTCTTTTACAAACACATTAGGACCCCTCGTCAAGGGTTTTCGGCAAAATAGCAACACAAGATACAGCACTGCAGAAAATAATGTTGTACCCAGCAACTCTGTATTGAGAAATATCTAATATTCTCAAAAAGGGACACACAATAAAATAATTGGCTCAAGGCCTCCCTCAATAGAACTTCTGGAGTGGAAATCACCTCCTCCTCTTCTGAAATAAGCACAATTGGACAGATACAACCCCAGCTACTGCAACTATTATAGAAATAATGCACTCACTGGAAGTGCCTACACTTTCAAGGTTAGAGGATAGCTTTCCTCAAGATATTTGATGAGAATGGAACTCAATACCTCCTCCTTGGATCTCCCAATTAACTACAACAATAATGAAACTAGAATTCCTGCATGAGAACTCTTGCACTAAACAGTGCTGCAACTCTGGCTAAACAACTGAAGATTTCAATTAGTCATAATATTGAAACAAGAAGTATGAATGAATTAATCCCCTTGATTCTATCCCTTCCTTTTTATCCTAAGTGAGATTCTCCATCCCGAGCCCCACTCATTGGTGATGTAGCTTCCTTGAGAATTTTCCTCCTTCAAAACTACGCTGCCCTAGTGGCTTTCCCTCCCTTGTGACAGTGATGGTTGACTTGGTCAACTATAGTTAGCTCCTTGCTTTTGCTCCTTTTCACACTCAAGAGGCTTTATTTTATCCTCCTACCTCAATCCCTTTTCGCACTGGGATAAATTTTATTGAGTTTCCTACTTCTTATTTCAAAAATGGAGCAATTATAATGTTCCAAGTAGCAATGGATAATTGGGAACATTAAAATGGTGCCCCAACATGTGAAGCATACATCCTCCTCTACTGGTCCAGTGGTCTCCCCGGCAAAATGTCTCCGTGCAATGAGACATCATCATCAAGAGGCGACTACATATGTGAATGAACAAATCTGTCCATGCTTCCACTTCACAATCCAATCACCTTCCTAGGTGCATCAACCTCTGGAAATGAATAGGGATGTGTACCCATCATCTCATGATGCTAGGTCTTCTTCCTATATCCTCCTTGTTTCTCCAAGGTTCCACACCTCCTCAACAATGGCACATGTAAAACATGAGTTGTGCCTTGATCTCCATACATGAGATCCTAGGGACTTCCTTGCAAGGATGCAAGAATCCCTCTACGAGGAGCAAGAGCTCCTCCTTACTCTGCATGAGGAACTAGATAGTCTCTAGATGGCACAGCGATGTTGCCCTTAGCTTCCTAAACATATATGGGCAACCCTCCAACAATGTTGCTACAAATATGAAATCTCTCCCAAGGTGGAAGTAATTCCTAATCATCAAAGGTCAAGGAGTATCCCCTTTGCACCATGATTGTGCCATTTCCTAATCCTACAATATCATACCAGAAATGAGAGAAAATTTTCCCTTGATCTCCAAAGAACGACCCCAACAACAAAAGTTTCTGCTGCTTCCTCGTGCTCTCATCATACAAGACATGTGATGAAGACATAGTGAGTGATATGAATGTTGCATCATCACTATGCATCCATAATATTTGCTACTCCATGATGTCAGCATCCTGCCACATCCTCTCCATCCTCATACCCTTGGAAAGATTGTATGCCAAGTGATGTCCAAACTCCTTCAAGAGTAACCAGCGCAGCCAAGCCTCCTGATGCCCAGTATCATAAATCTGCAAGTAGCTCACCAGCTTCTTGCTCACCATCCACATCCACTCAGTCAATTGTGGATGCCTCCTTCCACCCTTCATCTTGGTACTCCTCCCATTAGGGCTACCATCATCCCAAATCAGATTCCTACATTTCATGGGATCTTGAAATTAAATCTTCCCGAGGATCAATTTGACCCTATAAGGACCCAAATAGGTGGTAGGAAAAAACCTCCTATCATGATGTGAATGGCTCAAGGAATGTCCAACACAGTCATGAGAGATGTTATCCATCTGAAGATGTCCTCCATCTACTATCTGCTCCTGAGAGAAGGTAATAACCTCCTCAAACTGATGAAGAATCTTGCACTCCATGATGTGTGGGAGTGCACCTCTACTGAAATCTCTCTGTGAGATCTCCTCCTCATGCATGGCCTTCCAAAACCCAAGAGGTCCTAGATCTACTGCAAGTAGAAGTCTCCCTTTGAGTTGTGGTATGCTATTTGAGAGAGTGTCATCTAGAGAGGAGAAAGAGTTTCTTATCTCCAGATGTCTACTCCTTCTTTCTGCTCCTCTCATGGCTTCCTGAAGGAAGCTACCATTTGAATGCTTCCATGAGGAATGTTTCATCTCCTCTGCATCATTTCTTTTGTACAGCGCAGTGCTAATTTACTGCTCTAGGTTAACTACATGCAATGACATAGACCCATCCAAAATGTTTGCTGAAATGAAAAGAGATGGATTTCCAATAATACCTTGGTGAAATCTGGAAGATCCTTGCATGGCTGCAAGAGTTTCCTCCTCATCAGTGTTGGTCTCCCAAACTATTGAAGATCAAGGCTACTCCTCCATGGTCTCAACAACATTGGTACATGCCTCATCAACTGGTGGTGAGGGCTCCTCCATCCGTTTTCCAAACCTTTTGATCAGTCTTTGAGAAAACTCAACAAGAGTAGAAACCCTTGTATGGCTTAGATGGTTGATCCACCAATTCTTTGCTTGACCTTCAAGGTGCAGTGCTGCAATTTCTATAGCCTCTCTGTCTACTACAGGATGTAGAAGGAAGAAAGCCTCTAGCTTCTTCACCCAAACCTCTTTTGAACATGTGAGTGATCGATCAAATGTTGACAATAGAAATCTATTTCCCCTCATCATCCCATAGCTGTGGGGTCTTCTTTCCTCTTTCTACTGAATAAATTGTGGAAAAGCTAGAGTCTCTTGGAAGGCTCTAGGTTTTGCTCGGTATTCAGCAAGGTAATCACTTATAATTTCGAATTCCAAGTGTTCTTCATGCTTCTAGTCTTTTTTTTTGTGAGAGTAGGAAGTGCATGGTCCTTCCTCTTCTACTTCAATTTTCTTGACCTCCTTGGAGAGGTCTCCTCTGGATCTAAAAATAGATGAGAGTAAACTCATCTTCTTAATCATCTTGATCTTCTTTCGCTGAGACTCATAGGCGGAGCCAGAGATCATTCTTTGATACCACTATAATATTCCAAATTAGCAACAACTACACTATTGGGAATATCTCAAGATATTACCAATGTGGAGATCAGCAATTCATAAACATGAGCTAGATATAGTAGTGAATAACATTAATACCAAGAATGTCGGAATATCCACATAACCATTACATTAGATTATAGCAGCAATAATGTATAAAATATCTTGAGGAAATGATCTCTCAATCTAGGCAATGCAGCCTCAATGAGACATATACATGACAAATGGAGAAATATTGTTATACAAAAGAAGCCCTAGCTATGACTGCGCAATCCATGACGGAGAACTGCTACAAATAATGTCAATACATAGATACAAAAATATATAGCTCAAATAAATAAGGGGGAGCAAGATCTCGACCCCCGAAAACAACAATACACAATCCTCAAAAGGATTGGCTGAAATATACACAAAATGGCAAGTCTACATAAATGTCGGAGTTGTTGGGCAGCAGCTGCAACTCAGAAACTGGAAATGGATGTAGATAGCTGATGATGCTGCAAATTATGGCTGAATCTCATCCAAAGGATCTCTCAGGTGAGAGGCTGATCCAATCCCTGAAGATCTCACCCTCCAAAATAGTGGAGCAAGTCCCCACTGTAAGTGCACTCAGAAATAACACAATATAGAGAAGGGACTGCGTTGTTGATGAAGGGAAGTGCTTGGCCTGATGCCAATGATCTGCAATATGCTCATGAATCTCCCTCACTAACCTCCCAGAGGAATATAAGCTCCCTCCTCTGACAAATGAGCCAAGGAAATGGTGTATGGTGTCCTCCACTGCAACACCCAGCAACAATAGCTTATGCTTCAACAGGAATAACGCAGTGACTGGAAGGAGTAGCTTTGGCCTTGAGCCAAGAAATGTGGAGAATGAAGAGAAATCCCTCAAGAGGCCTCTCAAGAAGGTGAAGAAATCCTAAATAGGAATTCCATCGGCAACTTTGCTAAACAGCAAATGAATGCACAATGTCTGCATAGACAATAAAATCAATAATCCAAAGCATGAATAAAAATGGCTACCTTGCCCTCCTTTTAAACAAGTGCAAGCTCTCTCTCCATGGGCCCCATCCATTAGGGTTTCCTCCATCAAATATCCTCTTCCTCATTCACACTACGTTGTCTCATAAAATGATCCACTCCTCCTATGGCAGCACTGTTGACTTGGTCAAACATGACCTTGTCTTCATGCATTTGCCCCTTTTCACACTTGAGGGTGCAAAATGAAGCTACTCTTATGATCCCTTCCACATTATGAGTTATTTTATTCAGGTCTTCAATAAGAATGGGTTCCCTTACCCATTTATTAAGTTGCAAGGTGATAAAAGAAAAATTTTAATATTCCATTTATCCATGTGCTAAAATGGGAATATTACAGTCCTCCCCTCCCAAATGTTGCTTGTCCACAAGCAACTGCAAGGTTAGAACTAGAAAATCTCCACCCAAGGCATGGAGTCTGTAATGTGTTGAGGAACATCTTCCTCATGTAGATCCTCCATCCCCCAAGAAATCATCCATACAAATTGAGTTACCTCCCAACATGGAAACTCCTGAAAATCATCTTCCACCTTTGGCTCCTGCAATATAGTTGGGCTGAAAATCTAATTTTGGTAGAAAAAATATCCTACCCCGCGCTGTCCTCTTCTCCACTTAGGATAAGTGCAGAGTATATGCTGATATTAGGCTACAACAATTTTTCCCTCAAGTGGAAAAATGAAGACTATACCTCCAAGGATCTCTTCTCCAGTGTTATGAATCATGTTGTCCCAATCCATCTCATATGTGATGAGTTGGAAGTCACCATCATATGGCATCCAATCAATCAAGTGACTCACCTCAAATGGAAACAAATTTTTTTTTGTAGTGGTCACATGTGCTCTCATGCTTGCTTTAGAACATGCAATGCAAATAATGTGGGAGATCTCTCCCCCAAGGGACACTTCCAACCAATGTGCCATTCCCCCAGTCATGCTCTCAACAAACAAAAAGACAACAGCAACATAATGAACCATAATGAGAACCATGCTTACTGTCATGTGTGGCTAGGGAGAAGGACAATGGTCCCTCAATTGTAACCAATGCAGTTTGACCCTCAACTGCAAAAGAGTGTGACAAAAAGTGTGGCTTCTCAACCACTTGTTTGTTGTCCCACTCTCCTCAAATGTATGGAGAAAATAACTGATGTATGGTGCAAGGTGAGTATGTCTGTTTCGGGGAAAATCACCCTAGAGGTTTGTTTGGTTAAAACCTCCACAGAGCAGGGCATGCCATTCAGAAGGACTCACACACAACCATGCTTGAATGCAAAAAAATAGATAACAACGATAGCAGAACTCACCCGTAGTCTTATGTTCGATGTAGATCCCGCGGGGTCCAAACCCCCAGCAACCTTTCTTTTTCCTTCAACCTGAAAACAAGAAAGAACGTGCACGGAAACCTAGTTGTACAACATATAATTCTCCTAAACGTTAGCGTAATCCATGTGAAATATTATGTAAACAATAATAAATGCTTAAGAATCGAATCTTTCACATATACAAATAGATATTAACACGTAAGTTCAGGAACAAGATGGTTCTTCATTATAACAAACAGCATGTACAGAAATAAAGAGTGGAGAGATCACCTGAATCCTTCCACGATCTTCGAGTAGACCGTCGTCCGGATCCATCCCGCCCTTGCCTCTCTAAGAAACTTCCAAGACTATTGCACTCGAGATGGCATATAAACGGATGAACATCTCCAGGAAATAAGGGTTTCCTATATAAATCTGGGAAAGTGCATGAGGCATGGGAATTCAAACTTGAACTGGGATTCAAACAGAGTATAATGTCAATAAAATTTCTCTCTCCCTTAGGCCAAACACATGAGGGCTTTTATACTCCCTTAAAGTAGTTTCAATCAGTTGTAAACAGTTGGCCACGTGCTGGGGTGGTTGAACTACCAGAGTAACCATCAACCTAGCCCGAAAATAGGGAATTTTAATATATTTTTTAATGGTTTTAATAGCATACGCGAAAAAGTACATGTGGACTCGCGTACACACGCGGAAAAGTCTGAGCATACCCGCGTATGGGAATTTTAACACTGTTTTTTAGTGAATTTTATTCAAGTCTGTGGGAATGGGTGCCCAAAGCCATAAAGACAATCATGAATCACTAGAGGGTGAAAAATGATGCTATAACAGATTCCCCCTAATATATGAGGTCAGAAGGGGTACATGATGGCCGAAATGTATTATGCACATAGAAAGAACTTCGCAAGGACAAGAGAGGACTTCACTAGATTTCAGCCTGCCAAAAACCAATGAAAGAAAACATAGAGTCAACTCATGCTGAGGTGGGTATACCCATGCTCAGTCAAAAATACATCATATAGAAAGTACATAATAGATCCAAAATGTATACAAGTATAGCTGAACTGAAAGTACACAATGAATCATCTAAGAATGGCCCGGAAATACAAGTCTGAATCAATGTCCAAGTATCACATATAAAAAGCTGAGAAATGATGCTGAAACTGGATGTCTGATCATATAAGTAACTGAATCTCCATGTACCAAATCATAAGGGGTGGAACAAACGGTACAATCACGCAACTCGGGAGCCAACATATAAGATGTTGTTGTACTGAACTGCAACATATAAGGGTGAACGGCATCACTGGCAGAAGCTGAATGGACTGTCAAAATTGAACCAAGAAATGCTGATGCAACCCGAGGTCTTCACCGATCACTATGGCACACTTCTACACAATGGGAATAAATGAGCTGAAGTCGACCATGTGAGAAATCGTTGGATTACCGGTCAATGATGTATACCGTTAACCAACGCGAGACAACCCACCAATAATGAAAATGAGTTTTGAGGTGCCCCAGTACAATCTAACAAGTGCGAATAAATGAGTTGAAGTTGAACACTTGAAAGAATCTACCAATCAGGAGGCAATGATGAATCCCCACTGTCGATAGCGAAGAGTCTGCCACTGATGACTGCAAACCCTAAGGTACTGACAAAAAGACTCTAGACCTTATTCCCAGAGCAATGAGTCGAAGTCGATGGGAAAAGATCTGCTGGAAGGAAGGCATTAAGGCATCCCACATCAGTCCAGCGCGAGTGTAACCCGTAGGCCAAGATTTGGAAGGAATCGGATGAAGTAGAGTGATGGAACCAAAACCGAAGTACGTTTCCGACATGCACAAGATGAAGCTAGCGCATGGAAGAAACCCTCTGAACCAACCAATAATGAAAGCTGACAAAGAGGCGAGATATCCACCAATAGGGTCAAATGGAAATCAAGGTACTGCACGAATCCCAAGTGTGATAATGTATGCCGACGTCGAACACAGGGGAAACCACTCAGTCAAAGACCCATAATGATGATCAAATGCTGAGCACAAGGTCACCTATCAATGATGGAAATAGGGCCAGGGTGTGGCTCTAGGTTTGCTCTCAGAGCAATGTGTCGTAGTCGATAAGAGACAAACCCACCGGCAAGAAGTCAATGGGGACCTTCTCAAACCAGCACGAGCAAAAGACCAAAACATCTGATGTGATAGAACAAGATACTGACAAGACCGGGAAGGCCGACTGAATAATGAGTCAAGAGACACCGCAGAATGGCCGACTCTGGTTAGACTTCCCTTGAACAAAAGCACGACTCGTGATGACCATGGCAGTAAAAAGTGACACTGTATAAGTCTGTTATGCAGGAGGCAGAACAAACTCTCCATATGATTGTAAGAGATAACCAACCGGGGGAGAACTGACAAGTGAAACATGGTAAAGGCTGAACCTAGGTCAAAACTAAAACCATCCCAAATGTAGGAGATATATATAAGTAAATGTGCTTTGTTCAAGGGTGACAAACTGACTCTGTACTGCCATCAAAACAACGAAGATACATCCCGTTCCCGCTCTTTTTGTTATATTTGATTTTTTTGTCTTTTTCATATAATAAGCCCGAAAAAGAATAAAAGAATGCTATGGTACAATGGATAGAACGAGTATCAAGAAAGCAGATGCACTAGTTCCTGGGATTGGAACAATCCTATGCTCAATGCAAGGTGGCGAAACCTGGTCAGTGATACTCAGAGGAACGTTCCATCCATGGGTACAAAGGTGTCAAGTCGTGATAGCTAAGTGCATGCAATGGTTAACTTGTACAGAAAGTCAAGGTCAAAATTTGGCTTAAACATTGAGTCCAAATGAAGCCGGCTAAAGGCCAGGATAAACAAGTAGCCAATATGCAATGCAATAATACAACTTAACGACACCAGGGAGCCTCTAGGGTAAAAGCCAGAAAAATGATAGTGAAGAAGAAGAAGAATGAAGCTTCAACACATAAGACATGGCGGGACTAAAGAGGACTCCCGAGCCTACATAAAACACAGCATGGGCAACAAGTGATAGCGAGGAACTAACTAAGAAGCCCATGTAAAGGAAGGCTCTACCATCAAGTCATGATTAAATAATCGGCGAGTGAAAAGGGTGTAATACTCATGACCTGATGGGATCGACCCTATGGCAAGTGATCAGAATGGAGGCTAGTATGCAAAATGCAACGGAAAGTGGATTCCCTAACCTATATGCCAGTGAAGATCATATACCTGCCATGACGGGTCAGCAGTCATGGATCAAAAACCGGGAAAAATCTCAAATTTGTCAAAATGTACCTGAAAATATACCAATCTGGGCACTTCCAAGCATCCGGGTTATGCAGCTTAAGATAGATTGAAAAAATAAGCATAACAAATTTTTGCAAAAATTTTCAACTTTTTGGGCATAAATAGACAAATTACCTCATATTTGGTTCATTGTTACATTGTTGATTTGGGAAAAAGTGCTCTGGAGAAAAAGCCTCTTTCATCAGAACAGGAGCAACCGACCGTCAATCTTCACTGAATTTGTCAGGTAAGCTCATCAACCATCCTTGCTATTCATTTTGTCCGTTCATAAATTAAAATTTAGGAATTTTCACCGTAGAATCTCTTGCTAAAAATCACGGGTTTGCACATACACGGGTTGGTAATGACCAAGTCGCGTATACACGCGACTGTGCACAAAGAAAGTTGCGTATGCGCGACCCAAAATAAAAAATGCGTGGCTAATGAACGAATTATTGAAATTTTGCAGGATGACCATATCATGGAGAGAGCGTGAACACAGTGCTATTGACAATGAAGTCATGCAGAACCAAGCATCACTAAATATTCTTCGAAATTGTGGATTACTCAAGTTTTTCAAAATGCCAAATATTAAGAGCAATGTCTGGTTGCTCGAAATGCTTGTGAACTATTGGGAACCAGAACAGGGCTGCTTTATGATAGATCATATGCCTATACACATTGAAGTGGAAGACATATATTTTATCACTGGACTCTCCCGGAGGGGGGAGCCAATAGACTTGCACAGTAAGCCTTTGGGAGGGCTAACCGTGGAAGATTACGTCCACGTGTACTGCATAGAGGGTTCCAAGAAAGTTGGAACTCAAATTTAAATCAAATATTTAAGGGATTTTCACATGAAAATCCTCCTTTTCACCATTGGCAGGGTGGCAGGATCTGCTTCCCTACACCAGGCATCTAGGACGCAAATGATCATAGCAGTGGAATGCTTAACTCATGTATATGATTGGTGCACAGCCCTACTGATGAACATGAAGCAACAATTGACCTCTATCCGCCAAGTAAAAACAAAACATTTTGGATATGGTACAATTTTGATGACATTCTTCTTTGAGAAGATTCCAGTACTAAGACCCAGAGTGATCTCTACCATCAGCAGCCCGAGAGGCCCAAGAATTTCCCGCTGGGCAGACATGATGAAGAGATTGGGGGGAAGTGAAGTTCCCCGGACCACCTGGGATGATGAGTTCTTCTTATGGTGGAGAGAACAAATCATCGTAGTGGACGACCATCCCTATGCTGGGATGGACTTTCGTGGAGATCCAGATCTTGTCCTTCCACCAGGCGCAGCATGGGGTACAGTCGGTAAGTTTAAAATTTTCGACTTATATAATTTTTTTTGGATTTTTTCAATATGCATGAAAAAACGTGGAAAACAAACATGTTTTTGATTAGATTCAAATGACTTACAATTTTAAAATGATCATGAAACAGATATTGGTCCAGTTAGACCTGAGGGATACCCACGACATAAGCATCGCAGAGGCGAAGCGGATACAGTGGATCCAGACAGAACTCTCCAGGTTGTACAGAGGAACTTGGAGGGGTTAACCCGCCAAGTACCTATGGCTGCAGTGGAAGATCTACCTGAAGCCATCCAGAGGCAGGTAGTAGGAGTACCTCGTGACTGGGTACGGTTATTCCGCCGAGTTGCCACCGCGATTGTGTTCTATAGGAACACAAATTCCGGGCAGGGACCTCAGTAGTAGATAGATATGATGTATCAGATGACTGTATATTTTTTGAGACTGAACATGATCAGGCATAAGCCCAAGTTTTGTATAGTTTTGAACACTCTGATGATATATATACAGCGATGTTTGATGTGATGTAACAAATGTATGAAAATGTATGATGTTTTTGAAGATTAAATTTTATTGTATGGAATGATTAATATGCCAATCAATTGCTTGATTAGCTAATGAGTCCGCCAACCAATTGTCAGCTCGAGGAATATGAATGAAAGTTAAAAATTGAAATGATCTTTGTAACAAACGTACCCTCAAGAACAACCAGAGTAAAAATGGGTCTCGAACCCGATAAGTATTGTTCAACTGCGACACCACCAGCTGAGAGTCCAAGAAAACTACCAACGAATCAACACCCAAAGATATTGCCTCCGAGAGTAGATAAACAACTGCAGTGTATTCTGCTATATTATTGGAAGCAGGACCAATGCAGACCCCTCTTGATACTAACAGCTGACCGGATGGATAATGAAGCACCCAAGCCATGAAAGCTAAGTTCCGAGTGTGTCTACTAGCACCATCGGCGAAACCAAAATGACTCATGACATCCGACACAACCTGCCAAAGCAGATCAAAAACATCACCAACCCATCAAAGATCGAAAAAATCAGATATGTACAAAGCAAAACTACTATATACAAAAGCAACATACCAGGCTGAAGCCTAGGCATAATACTTCTTCAAATAGAGCCCATTTCTAGGCTCAGGCAACTCGTTTCCTTAAAAATCAACCAAGGTGTATGCTCCTTTCTTAAGGAATCTTTTAACGATAAAGGGGCCATACCACATAGATTTAAACTTTCCTGCCCCCAGGGCATCTTTTTCTTGGGCATAGACCAAAACAAGGTCACCTTCCGAAAAGACCCTAGGCTTGACCTCCTTATCGTACTGAACTTTAACTCGATTTTTATGCGCTTCATTCATCGTGGCGGCATCCTGACGCTGCTCATCGAGATGTTCCAGATGAAGGAGCTGTTCTTCAAGACTAGAAGTGTCAGGAAGAAGTTCAACAGCTAACTTAAGAGAAGGAATCTCACATTCAATGGGAAATACGGATTCCAACCCATGCACTAACTGAAATGGAGTAAAGCCAGTTGCAGTTTTCACTGACGTCCTGTATGCCCAAAGTGCAGGATATAGCATAATATGCCAGTTGGATCGAGCTTTATCAATTGTCCTTTAAAGAATTGTCTTAAAGGATTTATTCACGGCTTCCACTTTCCCATTGGCATGAGGATAATATGGAGATGAATGCTCCTGCCAGAAACCTAATTTTAGAGCCAACTCAGCCATCATGCTATTCTGAAAATGACTGCCATGATCAGTGACAATCTCTCTAGGAATACCAAAACGAGCAATAACCTAGTTGAAAAGAAAAATATTTGCAGTCTCACCATCGTTCCCGAAAGTAGGCATAGCCTCGACCCACTTCGTAAAGTAGTCTACTACTACAATAATGTACTTGTGACCTTTAGCCGAAGGCGGGTTACAAGTAGTATAATCAATACCCCACTTCGTAAAGGGACCGATAGTAATGACTAGAAAAAGCGGAGCTGGATGAGCGCGCATTTTTTGAGTATAAACTTGACACAGATGACACTTTTTGACCGACTCCATACAGTCCTTGAAAATCGACGACCAAAAGTACCCAGCACGCAAGATCTTTTGGGTTGTAGCAAGCCCAGATAAATGACCACCACAAGCTCCACTGTGGCAATCATTCAGCACAGCCTCAGCTTCTTCGAGAGTTAAGCAACGTCTCAGGATTGAATCAACCCCTCGATGGTATAAAGCATCACCAATGATCAAGTAGCTCTTAGCCAAGTGACGCAACTTACGACGCTCATCTTTCGAAAAAGTAGAGGGAAACTTCGCAGTCTGAAGATACACAATTATATATCCATACCAAGGATCCTGTGAGGAGATAAGAAACAAATGTTCATCCGGGAAGGATTCATCATAGACTATCTCATCCCCACAGGGCAACTTGGAGATCAATTCCGCAAAAACTAATGATTTCTTGGACTTGGTAGACATGAACTCAAGATCAAATTCCTGCAAAATCACAATCCATCTATTGTATTTGCCCCCAATAACTCGCCTACTGAGGAAAAACTGAAATGGATTGGCTACTGCCAAAACATAATTTTTTCGTAGAATAATGTAATGCCGGAGTCGCTGCACAGCATGAACTGTTGCTAAAGCTAACTTTTCTATCGGAGTATACCGTAGTTTAGGTCCTACCAAGCCTCGACTAAGATAGTATATAACATGCTCTGCAAGAGCATCATCTTCCTGAACCAGAACCATACCAATAGTAGATTCGGCTGCTGCCAGACACAAAAGGAAATCCCTGCTATAATCAGGTGGACTCAGTAAAGGAGCAGAGGTTAATGATTTTTTCAAAGCATCGAATGAGCGTTGAGCGAAGTCATCCCAAAGAAATGGAACTCCCTTCTTCAACAATCTCATAAATCCCTTGGTAACTTCAGCATAATTTACGATAAATCTCCGAAGAAAATTAGACTTTCCTTGTAGACTTTGAAGTTGACGAACAGAGGACGGGGGAGGCAACCGAAGTATTGCCTCAACCTTGAAGGATCTACCCTTATCCCTTCCCTAGACACAATGATTCCCAATAACCGACTGGATGTAACCGCGAAAACACACTTGTTCGGATTCAACCTAATCTTGTAGAAACAACATCGTTCAAATACTTGACGGAGGTGAGCAGTATGATCAATTATCCTTCGAGAACGAACAGCTAAATCATCCAAATACACCTCGATAATATGTTTGATATTGTGGAAGGCATATGACATGGCCCGTTGAAAAGTAGCCCCAACATTTTAAAGACCAAAAGGCATCTTCTTGCATGCAAGTACCTGTGGACAACAAAGGCGCCTTATGTCGATTCGCATCTGACAGTAATCTGATTATATCCGGAGAAATTGTCCATGAAGGAGAAAATCTCATTACCTAAGACACACATCAATGATCCGATTCATAAATGGTGTGGGTGAATATCTTAGACATATTGAGTCCTCCCACTAATGCAACGTTGGACAGAGCCCTTGTTTTACCCACAACATATTTCCCTGAATCCATTCAGTCAAAGGAACAGAGAAAATGAATCCCGCCTTAAGCAGCTTCTCCACCTCAGCTTTGATAGCTGCTGCCTTCCTAGGATTGACCGGACGAAGTTTTTGCCTCACAGGCTTAGCGTTTTCGTAAGTCTTGATCTCATGATGGACAATAGATGGATCTATACTAGGAATTTCCTCATAAGACCAAGCGAATACATCCCTATACTCTTTAAAGAGTTCGGTGTAAATCTGAATCTCTTCACGGGAACATTCAGCTCCGATGAAGACATTCTCAATAATATTGGGATCCCTAGAAATGTTCACCGGGATAGTAGGAGAAATCACAGCCATGTTCCCTTCAGCATAAACTTGTGTTGGTGCTAAAGGGTTCAATACTGGGTGAACAGGACCAGGAGACGGAGGACTTGGAAAACGCGTTTCAACTTCGCTTAAATCAGGTAAAAAGTAAGACCGATGATGCAAATCATCCCACGGTCTATCTATACCAGTCATAACTTCCAGGATGGCCTCTTCAGATGGAAGAGTGGTATCAAGGAAATCCTGGGCAGAAGAAGAACTAAGTGCCCAAGCCGGAGCCACATCTCCATCCAACTATTCCGGCGAGAGAGAAGCTGGGATGGATTCTGCAGAGTCAACTATAGACTGATAAGCAATCTTAGCTGTAGACATTGGAAATGCCATTCCACCCACTTGACCACCCACTTGACCTTCCGCCAATGTGGCAGTAGGGGAAGGTAAGGTCCAAGGGTCCGAAAAATAATGAGTTCTGAAGAACTCTCTTCGAAGAGGAGCCTTGGAGGATGAAATTGCATTTATATGAACCGTAGGAGGAGGAATATCGAAGGTACCCATCAAGGAAGAATACATTCCAACCCCTAAATTCTCAACAGGCGCCTTAGTATTATCCAACTTTGGAACAGATGAGTCAGTAGATGCATTCGGGTCTACAGGAGGACAGTCCAGTTGATCCACTGTAACAATCCTCCCTTCATGAGGGAAAAAAACAAGGCGAAATAATGAGGATGCAATGGCATCCATATCATAAATCCAATTTCTCCCCAACAGAAGGTTTTAGTCCAAGCTTGCATCAACTACCTCAACCTCTATATTCACAGTTTTTCCCCCAACACAGATAGGCAAAGCTGGGACAATACCATGCGGTCTGTGAGAATGACCATCAAACGCAGTCAGAAGAGTGGTATATGGAAGAGCTTTGGGAGATCCAATCGTCTTCAAACATGCGAGAGACATCACGCATGTGGAAGCACCCTCATCAACAACGGTCCGAAAGATATTGCACTTTCGGTATGATGATTTAATATGAAAATCCATATGATGGGGGAGTCTCTTCTTAAAATTAGTCATATCAAATGTAATCAGAAGAGAATTTTTCGGATCAATAGCCCCAATGGTAGTGAGCAAGGCACTGCGCTGAGCCGGACAAGACTGGAGCACCTCTAAAGCTAACATAGCACAAGGACTCTGCGCCAGATCTTCCATAATAGAGTAGTTCTGGGCAGCCCTAGCGTTTGGATTAATCGTCGAACGCTTAGTGGATGCTTTGGGCATCCGAGGCATAGGCTCAACAGTAGGCCTTGTAATGTGAAGCGGCTCAGTAGCATCAGGATCTTCCTTATCTTTCGAAGACTCTTCTCCGACATAATCACGGGATCTTGTAGCGACATCCACGTGAGCACTCATCATGAATATGTTCGATGGAATTTCCCCTTCCTGGGTGCCCCCAGAGGAAGCCCCAGGATTTTGATTCGTGCCAACAACCATTTTTTGCCCTTGGGGAAAAGGGTTTGTTAACACAGCCTGGGAACTAGAAGAACCCTTCTGAGCTAACAGGCGTTGCGCATCTTGAATTCTAGGGCAAAGGTGTGTGAGATGGTCTCCAGTACACAGCTTGCATGGAAACTTCACTTTATTTTTATCCTTTTGACCCTCACCAACATGCTCGTTGGTTTTATTCACATTACCCTTCCCATTCTTTCCCTTCTTCTTATTATTTCGTCCCTTCTTCTTCCCTTCGGATTGTTGATTTCCTTTGGGATCAGAAGCTTGGACAGCATTTATGGACAAAGAGGGGGAAGGCGATGACTCAGCAGACACAACCTAACAAGAAGGAGAATATTGTAAAGACAACTGCTGCAATTGAGTAAGCAGGCTGGCTGCACCACTATTGATCGATCCAATCAGTCCGTCACCATGAGGACCAGGCTTAGTTTTAGATAAATCTAATTTGGAGTGTGGAGCATTGGGCAGATACTTATGAAGGACCCTAGATTGAGAATATATCAGCTCCAACGGTTGGGCCCTAAAAATGGCCTGCTCCTCAGAAAATACCCCAGATAGGGATACATCTTTCGAAATATTTGAATGCAGAGACTTCAAAAACCATTCCAAAAGGAATTCTCTTGGAATATGAGCTTTAATAAGCCTCTTCCTTCTCTGCCATTCCTGAATATGGTCAGAAATGTGGGTTGTGTCGTCCTGTTTAAAATTAGCTAGGAGTTCAGTCTCGGCGTCATAACGGACTGGCAACTGGAAATGGTTTAGAAATGTAACAACCAGTTCTCCAAATGTAGCAAAACTACCCCCAGTTAGCTCAATATACCATTTGGCAGCATTTCCAGTTAGGGTGCGTTGAAACAATCTCAACCTAATCGAATCATCGATCAGGGAGTTAGAAGAACACCATAAATGGAAAGTAGTGATATGGTCCGCCGGGTCCTCTCCATTCTTACCTTAAAACTTTGGAATGTCTGAAGGAAGTTTGGTCGGGACCGGAGGCCACCCTGGACTGTACCGGATCGGATCATTCGTCAATTTCGACAGATCTGGCAAGTTTAACGTTGCTAGAAAAGGTAAACGAGGTGGAGCCTGAGGATTCCATCCTTGATGGGATGGATTCCCAATATTCTGAAAAGAATACCCTGGATTTGATGAGGCACCAGGTTGCCAAAAAGAACTCGTAGAAAAAGGAGAAGGACCTCCTCCCAACGCCGAGTTACCAAAGCCCAGACCAGTTCCCCCCCCTGCAATATTAAATGAAGAGGAAAGCCCCTGATAGAGGTTCCAGGCATTAGAAAGAGGAGAAAAGGTCTGATAAGCACTCGACGAAGGGAAAGAATTATTCCCTTGGTGACCAGCATAAAACTGATTCCCTGCCCCCACTGTAGTGAATACAGGGTTCCAACCTGTAAAAGTGGTCGAATTCTGACCTCCAGACCAAGGGTTGAAACTATGGGTCTGAGAAGTAAATGGAAAGGACCCTAAAGAAGGATTGGAACTAGGAATGTGCCCAGTCCCAAAGGGGAACCCCTGAAAAGAAGCTGATCCACTAGCCATGGAAGACATGGGCGTAGATCCAGCTGCAGCAGCGGAAAAGGAAAAAGAAGGAATCCCACTAGTGGGCATTCCGAAACAGGAGGGACCAAATTGGGAATTATGTGTTTGGGTGAAACCAGAGCCAAACACAGCAGTGCTAGAAGCAATCGAAGATATAGCAATAGTGCCCCCTCCTTCAATAGAAGCAGGGGTCTGAATGCCTGCAGCACTCACAGCAGAAGCCGCGTTCCCAGTCGTGGCCATCGAAAGGTATGAATAATATGGAGGATCTTCTGGTCTCTCTGACTCAGGTCCGATGTATTCAACAACGAATGGATAATCAGGAGGAAGAGGAGATGGACCTGATACAGAAGGTCCAGGTACTTCCTTTATTTGAAAATCTTCTTCCTACAGAAATAAAACTCGCGAGGTGAGCGGAACGCTCCTCTCGGAACCAAAACCAGAATCAACTATGAAACCTTCAGACCCTTGTGGAGGATCTCTTTCCACTGCATCATACGTCACAAGGTGATACTCACCTGCTACACTACTCCTACGCCTTCTTGAAGAAGGCTCTGGACTCGCGGGAGATAACCCCCGGATTCTCCTCGATTGACGAGGCGCTTGATCAGCCACTTTAAAAAATTTTAATTAGGCTCAAAAAATATAAAGCTAAGAAAGCTAGGAGAAAAGAGCACTCACTACAATAAAAATCCCTGAGATACAATCAAGCAAACAGCCTTCAAGTATTTCCGCTCCGGGTGATTAGGACCGGACACCAAAATACAGGAAAGCGAAATATAGGACCTCCCGAAAGTAGTCTAGGATAATTATGGCCCAGGCCTACTAGCAAAGGTGACAGAAACAGTTACGCCGACCTCCTAACAACAGCCTTTGCTGGCTCAAGTACCCAACCTTTGCAAGGGCACCCCCCAGAAGTACTGCTGGAAGTGATGCGACGTCTGCCTCAGGTACCACGGGTATTCCCCCCTGCAGTCACCTATGTGGAATCTAGGAGTGGCAACTATGGGCACCAATCCGTGTCAGAAACCGGGCGGAACGGTCTTGAGGTCAGATTCAGCAAATCAGAGAGGGGGTATCTCTCTTCTCAGCCTTCACTTCCCCTCGCGCTTGACTCTCTGGAGGAGAGCTTTTCCGGTCCACCTAACAGAGTTGGATTTCGCTCAATTAATCAACTTCTATGTTTTTTTTGAGCGACCTTGGAGAGTTAACTCTCCACTCACCTAATCCAAGGCCCTACAACCTATCTAGTTGGTGTATGACACTTAAAAACTTGCTAGTTTCTTTTAAATTATAGCGCTTATTTTAATCGGCTGTTATGTTAAGTCAAAGGGATACGGAGATGAAACATGTGGTGTTTTGACGCAGAAAATAAATTAATAAAAACCAAACTACATGCAAATGTAGTTATTGTCTTTCGATGAAAAGAAACTTCTAAACAGGTTCTACGAGACTAAAAAATTTATTTTTCTTTTCAGATAACAAACTTCACACTCACAAAAACTATGAAAATGACTAAATGCTTAAGTGCACCTGATGCAAATCACTAAGAGCATGTAAATTCTAAGATGCAAAATCTACTAAAGCAGAGAGAAATTTCCCAAAGATCCTTCAGTTTTATCTCTTTTTGGTCGTCCAGAAAGCTAGTTCCCAAAATCAGAAACTCTTAATATAAAGACACCAAAAACGCTTGAAACAAGAGGAAGAAACCAATGACAATCCCTTTCCAAAATCAAGTCAAAAACCAAAGGCAAGAAACCTCAACAAAGCTTCAACAGATATAACAAAACGAAAACAAAAATGTAAAACAAAAGAAAATGACAAAACAAAATGTTTTTTGAGCTTTTGAGTTTTATAAAAAGGAAGAGCTCGAAAAGACCAAGAAAAACTATCAAATCCCAAGCCAAACAACTCTGAATTTCAAGCAAAAACTTCAAAAATTCTCTAAACCTTATAGGGCTAGCTAGTAGCAAGATTTATATGAGCAAAAGAAGACAAGAAACTCAAACACTCAGCCTAGAAGAATAGTACAACCTTGCAGTAAACAAAAACTTCAAAGAACCAAGAAAAGACTCTTCAAAAATTGCAACAAGACCTAGCCAACTGAACTCAAGAAAACCAACCAAGAAATGGGCAAAAATCGAAGCGCAAAGCAAGACACAAAGGTAGGAAAGAGTAAATGAGCAAAGGCTCTCTGTTCTGATGAAGCAGAACAGCCAAGAATCCCCAGAAAGAGATCTTGGTACTCAAACCAGAAATGCCAGCACAAGGAACAAGATTTTCCAAATAAGCTAATTTTCAACCAAACCAGAGAGAGAAAAGACCAAAGACCACTTTTAACACAATCCAGAGAATACAAAGACACTGCAGGAACAGGTCTCCACAGTCAGACAAGACTAAAAATCCCAAAAAATCAAAAATTTCAAAATTGACCCAAATATACGCTACTTGACAGTTTAGCAACAAGTGTGCATACGCGACTGTGATAAAGGAAACCCGCGTATACGCGACTCCCTTTTAAAAAAACTGCATGTATACGTCACTGTGTGCAGACAAACCCGCGTATGAAAAGGTAAATAATGAAAAATAAAAAAGATTAAGCCTGGATAAGGAACCAGGGCTTCAGTCTGACTGAGAAAGTGTTAACTGGACTGGAAATAAAAGTTAAAACTGTTGGAAACCTATCAAACAGCTGAAACCACCCAACAGGGGAATCACAAGAATGTGATCCCCAGTGGAGTCACCAATTCATTTCCTCCCCAAGTCCTCCTAGGGAGTGGTCACCAATAGTGCTCATGGCCTCAAGTAGATCATGGGGTCTAGAAAAAATAATGCTCCTCCTTAGAGCAACATCCTGTACATATATGGTTAAGGGATGAATATACAAATCATCATGCAAATAAGCAATACCCTTACCATAAGTTTTGTGTATGAAAATTGTGTGGCTCAAAAATGAATCTCCTCTCATCCTCAAAGATAAAGTAGGTGGTTGTGCTAACTCCTCCAAAGAGTTATATATCTCCTCCATTTGCACATGATCGATGCATCTCCTCATATGTTGATTTGTCAATATCATGCAAGCAAGATGATCCTGGGAATACTCCACCCGCAACCTGGAGATCCAACATGGATCTATCCTCCATAGTGACAGTGCTGATGATTCCTTATGAAGGATATCTATCACATGGTCATCTTCTCCTTTGACATCTCCCATGCCAAAGATGAAAGTTGGAAGGCTGCTATCCTTCCCCTGTTGCTTCTGCCACAGCGTAGAATCTGAAATGATAGTGGGTAAAAATGATTTTGAGAGAATTGCTCTCTCCTTCTTGAGTCTACCCAAGACTCTCAGCGCTTTGAAGATATCTCCCAAGGTTTCCACTCTCTTGAAATCAATGAGTGGTGTCCCAACATGTGAAGCATCCATCCTCCTCTGCTAGTCCAGTGGTCTCCCCGGCAAAATGTCTCCATGCAATGAGACATCATCATCAAGAGGTGACTACATATGTGAATGAACAAATCTATCCATTCTTCCACTGCGCAATCCAATCACCTTCCTAGGTGCATCAACCTCTGGAAATGAATAGGGATGTGTAGCCCTCATCTCATGATGTTGGGTCTTCTCCCTATCTCCTCCTTGTTTCTCCAAGGTTCCACACCTCCTCAAAAATGGCACATGTAAAACATGAGTTGTGCCTTGATCTCCATACATGAGATCCTAGGGACTTCCTTGCAAGGATTCAATAATCCCTCTACTTGGAGCAAGAGCTCCTCCTTCCTCTGCATGAGGCACTAGATAGTCTCTAGATGGCACAACGTTGTTGCCCTTATCTTCCTCAACATAGATGGGCAACCCTCCAACAATGTTGCTGCAAATATGGAATCTCTCCCAAGGTGGAAGTAATTCCTGATCATCAAAGGTCAAGGAGTATCCCCTTTGCACCATGATTGTGCCATTTCCTACTCCTACAACATCATACCAGAAATGAGAGAAAAATTTCCCTTGATCTTCAAATAATGACCCCAGCAACAAAATTTTATGTTGCTTCCTCATGCTCTCATCATACAAGACATGTGATGAAGACATAGTGAGTGATATGAATGTTGCATCATCACTATGCATCCATACTCTTTGCTTCTCCAAGATGTCAGCATCCTGCCACATCCTCTCCATCCTCATACCCTTGGAAAGAGTGTATTCCAAGTGATGTCCAAACTCCTTCAAGAGTAACCAGTGCAGCCAAGCCTCCTGCTGCCCAGTATCATAAATCTACAAGTATCTCACCAGCTTCTTGCTCACCATCCACATCCACTCAGTCAATTTTGGATGCCTCCTTCCACCTTTCATCTTGGTACTCCTCCCATGAGGGCTACCATCATCCCAAATCAGATTCCTGGATTTCATGGGATCTTGAAATGCAATCTTTGTGAGGATAAATTTGACCCTATAAGGACCCAAATAGGTGGTAGGAAAAAACCTCCCATCATGATATGCATGGCTCAAGGAATGTCCAACACAGTCATGAGAGATTTTATCCATCTGAAGATGTCCTCCATCTACTATATTCTCCTAAGAGAAGGGAAGAACCTCCTCAAATTAATGAATAATCTTGCACTCCATGATGTGTGGGAGTGCACCTCTACTGAAATCTCTCTGTGAGATCTCCTCCTCACGCATGGCCTTCCAAAACCCAAGAGGTCCTAGATCTGCTACAAGTATAAGTATCCCTTTGAGCTATGGTATGCTCATTGAGAGAGTGTCATCTAGAGAGGAGAAAGAGTTTCTTATCGCCAGATGTCTACTCCTTCTTTCTGCTCCTCTCATGGCTTCCTGAAGGAAGCTTCCATTTGAATGCTTCCATGAGGAATGTTTCATCTCCTTTGCATCATTGCTTTTGTACAATGCAGTGCTAGTTTGCTGCTCTAGTTTAACTACATGCAATGACATAGACCCATCCAAAATGTTTGCTTAAATAACAAGAGATGGATTTCCAATCATACCTTGGTGAAATCTGGAAGCTCCTTGCAGGGCTGCAAGAGTTTCCTCCTCATAAGTGTTGGCCTCCCAAACTGTTAAAGATGAAGGCTGCTCCTCCATGGTCTCAACAGCACTAGTACATGCCTCATAATCTAGTGGTGAGGGCTCCTCCCTCCTTTTGCCAAACCTTCTGATCAGTCTTTGAGAAAACTCAACAAGAATAGAAACCATTGTATGGCTTAGATGGCTGATCCACCAATTCTTTGCTTGACCTTCAAGGTGTAACGCTGCACTTTCTACAGCCTTTATATCTACTACAGAATGTAGCAGGAAGAAAGCCTCTAGCTTCTTCACCCAAACCTCTGCTGCACATGTGAGTGATCCATCAAATTTGGACAATAGAAATCTATTGCCCCTCATCATCCCATAGTTGTGGGGTCTTCTTTCCTCTTTCTGCTGAATAAATTGTGGAAAAGCTAGAGTCTCTTGGAAGGCTCTAGGTTTTTATCGGTATTCAGCAAGGTACTAACTTAGAATTTCAAATTCCAAGTGTTCTTCATGCTTCTGGTCTTTTTTTCTGTGAGAGTAGGAAGTGCATGGTCCTTCCTCTTCTCCTTCTTCAATTTTCTTGACCTCCTTGGAGAGGTATCCTTTGGATCTGAAAATAGATGAGAGTAAACTCATCTTCTTCATCATCTTGATCTTCTTTGTTTGAGACTCACAGGCTGAGCCAGAGATCATGCTTTGATACCACTGTATTCCAAATTAGGAACAACTACACTATTGGGAATATCTCAAGATATTACCAATGTGGAGATCAGCAATTCATAAGCATGAGCTGGAGATAGCAGTGAATAAAATTAATACCAAGAATGCCTGAAGATCCACATAACCATTACATTAGATTATAGCAGCAATAATGTATACAATATCTTGAGGAAATGATCTCTCAAGCTAGGAAATGCAGCCTCAATGAGACATATACATGACAAATGGAGAAATATTGTTATACAAAAGAAGCCCTAGCTATGACTGCTACAAATAATGTCAATACATAGATACAGCAATATATAGCTCAAATAAATAAGGGGGAGCAAGATCTCAACCCCCGAAAACAACAATACACAATCCTCAAAAGGATTGGTTGAAATATACATAAAATGGAAAATCTGCAAAAATTCTAGACTTACTAGGCAGCAGCTGCAACTCAGAAATTGGAAATGGATGTAGATAGTTGATGATGCTACAAATGATGGCTGAATCTCATCCAAATGATCTCTCAGGTGAGAGGCTGATCCAATCCCTGAAGATCTCACCCTCAAAAATAGTGGAGCAAATCCCCACTACAATTGCACTTAGAAATAACACAGTATAGAGAAGGGACTGTGTTGTTGATAAAGGGAAGTGCTTGGCCTAATGCCAATGATCTGCAATATGCTCATGAATCTCCCTCACTAACCTCCCATAGGAATATAAGCTCCCTCCTCTGACAGATGAGCCAAGGAAATGGTGTATGGTGTCCTCCATTGCAACACCCAGCAACACTACATTATGCTTCAGTAGGAATAACGCAGTGACTAGAAGGAGTATCTTTGGCCTTGAGCCAAGAAATGTGGACAATGAATAAAAATCCCTCGAGAGGCCTATCAAGAAGGTGAAGAAATCATAAACGGGAATTCCCCCAGAAACTTTGCTAAACAGCAAATGAATGCATAATGTCTGCATAGACAATGAAATCAATAATCCAAAGCATGAATAACAATGGCTTCCTTTCCCTCCTTTTAAACAAGTGCAAGCTCTCTCTCCATGGGCCACATCCATTATGGTTTTCTCCACCAAATATCCTCTTCCTCATTCACACTGCGCTGTCTCATAAAGTGATCCACTCCTCCTATGGCAATGTTGTTGACTTGGTCAAACATTACCTTGTCTTCATGCATTTTCCCCTTTTCACACTTGAGGGTGCAAAATGAAGCTACTTTGATGATCCCTTCCACATTATGAGGGATTTTATTCAAGTATTCAATAAGAATGCGTTCCCTTACCCATTTATTAAGCTGCAAGGTGATAAAAGAAAAATTTTAATATTCCATTTAGCCATGTGCTAAAATGGGAATATTACATTCGAGCAGTTCCACCGTCACCGGAACCAGTCGCTATCCTTAATGCCACTCATTCCTCCAGGAGTAGTCAAATTTCAGCTCTTTTTTTACTCTCAAAAATTAAAAAGATTGTCGAGACTCTTATCGTTTCCAACTCGTTAAAGGCTGCAAAACTTCATTTACCCAGTATACGTTTACCCCTTTTTTGGGCTGGGATAAACTATTTATGAAAAAAGAATACCTTAGCCTATTGCGACTAAGAGGTTCTCTCAGACACAGTTTTCTACCTTTTCGGATATGTGAGACTACCTACAAAAAGGGACCTGCTGGAGTTTTATTTTTCGCTTCTTTTCAAACTCTCTAAACATGAAAATATATCGATTTCTTCCATTGTCAAACTCGTTAAAATCTAAATGACATCAGAAATCGTCACCATGACGTAACTCAGTTCCTCCTTCCTAGGGCTCCTAAAATGTACTAGGTTGGATTTTTCTGAAGGAAAAACTTACACGACAAGCATATGCTATCCTCTTCAAGATTGTGTACAAATAAAGAGGTACTCGCAAGAAATGGTGGGGGGTAATGGAAGTTATGCGTTAGTTGCATCGGTAGTCTATCACTCTTGAACATGACACTTATCTGCAGTTCATGTTGGGTTGGGATATCTTCACTCTGTCACTTTTCCTCCATGGGTTTGGGAAATACATTTGCCTCTCATTCAATTACCAATCTTGTCAACATGACGTCTAGTCCTATTTGAGTCAAATGCTACCAAATTCTAGAGTCGTGTCCCGGATATGTTCAAGAGAAAATCCTTCTACAGTTTGTACATTCCTGATCATATGTTTCAGTCTTGATTAACATTCATATCACATTCTCTGTTTCATGTCGATGATTTGGGATTCATTATGACCCTGTAATGTTCCCAATTTTTAGCCTCAAGCTAAAAGGAACATTATAGTTAGCAGATTTTTATTTTGTTGAATAAAATGGGCAAGGAGACCCCTTAACCCTTTAGATGGATAAATAACACTCCTTGTGTGAAAGGAGGAATAATAAAGCAGTTGATTTGAGCACCACATGGTGTGAATAGGACTGGATCATGCTTGATCGAGACATTTTGACTAAGTCAATAGTGCTATCCAAGAGAGGGAATCTCCATGACAAGGCAGCGCAGTTTTAGAGGAGGATCCACTTGCATGAGCTAGGTGGCAAGTGTGAATGGGACCCATGGTTAGAGGAGTTCATTTTCTTTATAAGGAGGAGATGGCAGCCCATTTTTCATTATGCATTAGCTTATCATTTTCGTTGGGTCTCCAAAGACTTGCATCCCCAGGCTGTTTAGTAGGGTTGTAGTGTTCTTGAACCCAAGGGTGTTCCTGGTCAGGAATCCCTACCTCATCCTCAAGGAAGGAGAGGGTTTGAGCTTCATTTCCTCATTTCGGCATTTGGCCAAGCTTACCTCTTCAGCAACAACGTTATTCTGTTGGGGAGAAAATGTTGTGTTGCTGGGGGCAGCAATAGAGGAACTCTTAGAGTCATTCTTGGCTTGTTCTTCGGTGGATTTCTTGCATATTATTTGGAGGAGCAGCAGAGGAAAATCCTGGGATTTATTTCAGATCTTTGGCACCAGGCCAATCATTCACCATCTCTCACAGCGCAGTCTAGGGATGGAATTGCGTTATTTTATGCAGGCATTTGCTAGGAGGGTCATCTGAACTTAATAGGAGGAGTGTTTTTCAAAAAAAGGGCTCATCCCTTTGCTTGAGAACATTATTAGAGGAGGGCATGAGTATTTAAGATCTGTCGTAGCCTCATTCTCATTTTTATTCAATTGCAGTGACAAGTTATTTTTCACGTTGCAAATTTTTCGGCATTTCTAGCAATCTCTCCTAAATTGGCTAGAAATATTGTATTGGAGCCCATTCTTCTGTTCCTGGGAATTTATTGTATATTTCAGCCATATTTCATTTATATGCATCTATAGCAGCAACTACTCTAATATAGGCAGCGCTGTCACTGCTCTCTGGTATTTTGTGCAGTTGCAGCAACTCATGTATCTCATATTTTGATCATTGGGGGTTGATTCCGGTAGCTTGAGTGGCTTGTCCCTCAAGATATCTTTGTATATTGTAGCTGATATATCAATAAACACGATGGCTGTATTATATTCCATTTATTGAAATGTACAGATTTGCATAGTTTCATGATTGTGTTCATATATTGTTGTAGGCTCTCTATTTGAGTAGTTTCCTAAGGGACCTAGTTTGGGGAGATATGAATAACCCCTCTAGGGTCATTTCTTTGGGCTCAAATTCTGGAAGCGAAGTGTTTAATGTATTAAAAAATATATCCAAGTTCCCTTTAAGCTTATTTTTACACTGCCTTCCTTATACAGCGTCTTTGAGGACCATACTGCAAAAATTCCCGAAAAAGGAACATTACAGTGGTATCAGAGCATCAATATTGGCTTAGCCTGTGCAGCCCAAGATAATATTCCATGTGAAGGAGAAGCTACTCACTTAGAAGAGGGGATGTACAAAGAAAACAAGAGAAGAGGAATGACGGAAGAGGAGGTCTCCCTTCTTCTTTTCCAGACCATGGAGGGTATCATTGAAGATCTTGAGGAGATAGAAGGGGAAAACTGGAAAGATTTTCTGAGAGAGTTTGTGGATGAAGAAAGCCCTAGTTGTGACCACATTGGGTGTGAGAATTCAGCCACACATACAGATCCACAATGCAATTCATTGCAAACTTGCACTGCAGGAAGAATGGAGGAAGAAGATGAGGCCATTAGAGCAGCAGTGTTGCAACTCAAAGGTATGGCTCATGATTATTGGTTTGAAAATTATGTTTCATATTTTCATGCAAATGTAGAATCATATGATGGATTCACTAAATGGTTGGTGAGAAAATTTGATTAAAATCACTGTGAATCTCTATGTATCAAAACATCAAACACTTTGCATGCATTGGAGGGAACCATGAAACAAACTCCAATCCATATTTCTGAAGGGGATGTAAACATGTTTGATGGCTTGCTAAGGGAAAGATCCCCATTGTGCGAAGGGCCCTCTTCCATTTGTGAAGTCATGGAGGTACTTCCTTCAAGAGATGACCAAGAGCTAGGGTCTCTCGATGATGAGGTAATCTCAATTATTGATGGGGAAGATGAGCATAAGAGATCTAATAGCGTTGTCCCATTGGGAGGAGATCCATCACCACATGGAGATGAAAGGGGATCCATTTTTCCTATTAGAGGGGCCCTTGTATCTTTGCAAGGAGTTCCAAATGTTTCAACGTGTGGAATCCAAGGCACAATTTCGAAGCCATATGAAACAGTTTTTGGGGATTGTGAGATGGAGGAGGAAGAGAAGGATCAGAATCAAGGGTTGATACACCCTTATCTATTCTGGAAGGTCTTTACATAATAGAAGGAGACTCTACAATGCAGTGAAGGGAGGGACAAATCAGTCCTCTTATACATACAGTCCACTTCTGAACTTGATGTCTCACTATATGGAGGCATTTTACCTGGAAGGCCACCTGATCTAGAGTTGATGATGGGAATCTTGTCACTTGGTTCACCACTCTTGGATTCTGGAGAGGTGAAGACATTGGAGGATTCCAGCACAGTGCAGAGATTTTTGGGTAAACCTGAGGAGGAGGAAGACACTCTCTCATTTTCAGTATCACCCACTCTCATCAGTTATACTGCGTTGACAGAGTTTGCTGCAGGGATGGAGGATGGCATATTCATGATGCAAGATGAATTCTCCCCAGATTTGGAAAGGAAGAGGATACTTCCTTTGAGGGAGGAATCTTTCACACATAGGAGTGGATGGAGGCCACTCATGCTTACTTTGGCCCAGCTTGGGAGATTCCTTGTGGATGACAGCTTCTCATGGGAGGCCAACTTCCAAAGGACACCATCACTATTTGAGCATGAGCAGCTGCATGATGGGCATGGAAGCATTTGGGAGGATGACTTTGGCATGGGGGATTTCAATGTAGTAGGCAGCAGTGTGATGGGAGCTTCACATGCTATATCACCAGCGCTGTCTATGAGGAGGATTGATCCATATTGGAGGTCTCAGCTTTTTGTAGAGTGCTCCAAGGATCTAGGTGCATGCATGATTTTGGATGACATGGATGGAGATGACAGGTGCATGGTGGATGATATGGTCATCTTTTATTATGACAGTCTTCTTGACTAGGGCTTCTAGTCTCAAGGAGAAACTATTACATGCAGCACATGAGGACTTTCTAGATATGCACTTTGATGCATATTTTGCCTTGCTAGAGGAATTCACTTGGGAGGGCATATAGCATGATCTATATCAGCATATGGATAGATGAATATCCCAGATGATTTAAAATATGTTGGCGAAACCATATCCCTACTCATTGGAGGTGCGGGAGAGCATTCAGATGAGCCATTTCAGCTCAAGGATCAAAGTACATGGTAAAGAAGGTATATATTCTCATTTTGGTTTACCTTTGTTCACTTTATATGGGAAGCTTGATGACCTAAGGATGATCACATATCCTTATGCTCCTTATTATGATGTACTTGTGGCCCATTGCAGCAATGGGAGTGGCTATTTTTATGATGGTTTGTGGGGGAAGCCACATATCTCTTGTTGTGCACCTTTGGCACTGATCTGTATTTTCATGTTTCCATCTTATGAGATGTTTGTGGCAGAAAAAAAGTGGCTGGGAAAGCACTTGTTGTTTTTATTTTTGATGCAGGTAAGAGGTGCACTGCGTTAGTCCCATGAGTGGAGCAGTGACCCACTCTCTAGTTGTCTTATGACAACTTTTTATCATTGCATATTGCCTCCTTGTATTGTTGATGTTTATACATTCACAGGGAGCACTATCGAGAGAGTGTTGTATATATTGTGACAGCCCATTGGGGGCATGAATCTCCCCATTGCACATGCTTTATATTTCAGGAGACACCATGGGTAAACCATGATTTCCACCCTACTACTTTTCTCTTCTTATGGGAAAAACCACTTGGAGAACTTGAAGGTGCATCTCATGGCTGATTTTCTTGATGGGGGAGCTTGGGCCATTCTTGGAGGCCATACCATTTCAGCCCAAGGACAGAGGCAGCCCCATATGTACCACAAATGGAGGGAGAAACACCTTGGTAATCAAAAACCCAACTCTCCATTCAGTCCTAACACATTGCATATACCAGGGGTTGAGATTTCTATTTGGATGATAGCATGGATGAGAGGATCATCATTGGGGACAAAATTTTCCCATGCATGTCATCACTCCTACCTTGAGGAGGTCGTAGCACAACAAGAAGGTTTCCACCTACACCTTCTATCTTTCCATGAAGTGCATCATTCTAGTTTGTATACTTGTGAGGAAGCATTGGAGCACAAATTTGTTGCAGGATATCTTGAGCAGTGGTGGAGATTGTTGATGAGGAGGCCACAAGAGAAGAAGGGGGAGAAATTTTGTTCTCTCTATGTAGTTGCTTGAGGACAAGCAACATGTGGGAGGGGAGGAATGTAATGTTCCCAATTTTTAGGCTCAAGCTAAAAGGAACATTATAGTTAGCAAATTTTTATTTTGTTGAATAAAATGGGTGAGGAGACCCCTTAACCCTTTAGATGGAGAAATAACACTCCTTGTGTGAAAGGAGGAATAAAAAATCAATTGATTTGAGCACCACATGGTGTGAACAGGACTGGATCATGCTTGATCTAGACATTTTGACTAAGTCAACAGCGCTGTCCAAGAGAGGGATTCTCCATGACAAGGCAACGCAGTTTTAGAGGAGGATCCACTTGCATGAGCTAGGTGGCAAGTGTGAATGGGACCCATGGCGAGAGGAGTTAATTTTCTTTATAAGGAGGATATGGCAGCCCATTTTTCATTATACATTAGCTTATCATTTTTGTTGGGTCTGCAAAGACTTGCATCCCCAAGCTGTTTAGTAGGGTTGTAGTGTTCTTGAACCCAAGGGTATTCCTAGTCAGGAATCCATGCCTCATCCTCAAGTAAGGAGAGGGTTTGAGCTTCATTTCCTCATTCTGTCATTTTTCCAAGCTTACCTCTTCAACAACATCATTATTCTTTTGGGCAGAAAACGTTGTGTTGTTGGGAGCAGCAACAGAGGAACTCTCAAAATCATTCTTGGCTTGTTCTTCGGTGGAGTTCTTGCATATTCTTTGGAGGAGCAGTAGAGGAGACTCCTGGGATTTATTTCAGATCTTTGGCACCATGCCAATCATTCACCATCTCTCACAGTGTATCCTAGGGCTGGAACTACGTTATTTTATGCAAGCAGTTGTTGGGAGGGTCATCTGAGCTTAACAAGAGGAGTGTTTTTGAGAAAAAGGGATCAGCCCTATGCTTGAGAACATTATCAGAGGAGGGCATGAGTATTTAAGATCTGCCATAGCCTCATTCTCATTTTTATTCAATTGTAGTGACAAGTTATTTGTCACGTTGTACATTTTCTGGGATTTCTAGCAATCTCTCCTAAATTGGATAGAAATATTGTATTGGAGCCCATTCTTCTATTCCTGGGAATTTCTTGTATATTTCAGCCATATTTCATGTATATGCATCTATAGCAGCAGCTACTCTAATATAGGTAGCGCTGTCACTACTCTCCGATTTTTTGTGCAATTGCAGCAACTCATGTATCTCATAGTTTTATCATTGGGGGTTGATTCCGGTAGCTTGAGTGGCTTGTCCCTCAAGATATTTCTGTATATTGTAGCTGATATATAAATAAAAATGATGGATTTATTATATTCAATTTATTGATATGTACATATTTGCATAGTTTCATGATTGTGTTCATATATTGCTGTAGGCTGTCTATTTGAGTAGTTTCCTAAGGGACCTAGTTTGGAGAGATCTGAATAACCCCTTTAGGGTCATTTCTTTGGGCTCAACTTCTGGAAGAGAAGTGTTTAATGTATTAAAAAAGGGATCCAAGACCCCTTTCAACTTATTGTTACATTGCCTTCCTTATACAGCATCCTTGAGGACCATATTGCAGAAATTCTTGAAAAAGGAACATTACAGACCCTCCTTCGACGGATCGCTTCCTGTCGACTTCAGCTCAATATCCAAGAAGTCAATCTAGAGACTCCTTTCTAGTACCTTATATCTTGCATGCCTCAATGGAAAGTTCTTCACATTCAACGACTGGTCTTCATCATTGGCCTTCAATCGGCTGATTTCACGGGTGTTCAACTTTAGCTCACTATTCACATTCCATGGATTGTACTATTAGTACCTTGAGATCCGTTGTCATCATTGGTGGTTTCTCTCGCGCTTGTTAATATTTTACGTCATTGAATAGTAATCAGGTGATTTTCCTGCATGTTTGACTTCAGCTCATTTATTCACATGCTTAAAATTGTACTTAATCAGGTCGTGACCGAGCGCAAAACCATGGATTTTATTCTCTAGAGTCTAGGTTGCGAGGTGATATGATTTGTCCATGATTGGATACATGTTTCTTTCAGATGGATGGCTGCGACTATACCATGAGTCTATGTGTGATCCTTCTCAGATGGGTAGCTGCAACCATACCATGATCTCTTTTATAGATGGTTGCATCCATACCTTGATTCATGTATTTTCATTATAGATTTCAGTTATGTATATGTATCTATGCTTGATTTTCATGTCTCCCGATGGTAGCGTCTAGTTCCTTGCACATACTTGTAAATAATTCCACCCCTCACTCATGTTCGGACTTCATAATTTAGGGGGCATCTGTTACACAAAAATTTGTCACTGTCCTTGTACTCCCTGTTCCTTGATCTTGGAGAACCCATATAGTGAGCCTTCTGTACTTTCCAAGCATGGAATACATACCCCTGAACAACACTTTTTTTTCCAATTCATCTCCCTTTACAACTTTTATGGAAGTTCCCTATACAAACCTGGTTTTCAAGGTCGGCGATTTGTCTCAGTGTCTGACCTGCGCCGATAGAAGATATTTACACTGATACCCACGCAGATTGGTGCTCTGTCTTAATTTCAGACCTGCATCAATCCTCTTTTGTAAATTTTTATATATATAAATGAGGCTTCCTTAACTAGAAGCTTCGCGAGGTGGTGAGCTGGAATTTTTTTTGAGGATATGGCCAAGGAATTCCTCTTTGGGCTTCTTGTTCCCAAGAAATAGGAACTACTCCAAAGGATAAGCTATTTTCCCATTATTTGAGGCCCCATAACCTCCTCCTCCATTTTTATATAAGGAGACCTCTTTCACCTCTGATGCCTTAGTTAGAGTTAGCTAGAGAGGAGAATAAATTATAGCTTCAGGAGAATAGTGCAGAGTGTGATTGTTTTTGTGTGTTAATAAAATAGTGAGATATTGGACCTTTATGTATGAGGTTGTTGCAAACGTGCTTGCATACAAACCTACCAAAGGAGAGTCTCAACATCAAGGCTTGGTTTTAAACTCCCCTTGTCTTTATCATAATAAAATTCATTTGATGTTTATCTTCCACTCATGTTTACATTTATAATGAGATTTATAGCATTCCTTGATCAGTTCAATAGGTTGTAATTGTTTTATGTTTGTTTTTATTTTATGCTTGTCGTGGTGTCTTGATTTTATGTACAGATAATTGAACATTGGTAGCAGTGTGTATCGAGATTGAGGAGAGCAACGCATCAAGAAGCTTTGACAGAAGATGACAACATAGCATCAGAATAAGGTAGGTCATCTTCCTTGCTCTGAATTTCATTTACAATCTAGGAAGGTAGATGTTAGTATGTTCCCATAGTTGCTAGACCCACCCTAGAGCTAGAGGGATCAAATCTGTCCACAGAGGGGATTTACCTGGACAACAATAGATTCCAGACTATAAACAAGCTGAAATGGTGTGAATCTGGTTGCATCCTTCACCAAGGTTCAATAAGCCCAGAGAGCTAAGAACAACATGAGATACCAATTGGACTTGTGCATCCCAATAGTACGCTGAAGCATCGTGACTAGAAATTTGTTCATGGCTTCAACTTGGCCATTGGCCTGGGGGTAGCATGATGTTGAGCTGTCGTGACACAGACCCAACTTAGTAGTTGGCTTAGCCATCATATAATGGTGTAAATGAGATCCATGATCAGTGAAAATGGCTTGAGGGACTCCAAACATGGTAATCACATGATTGAAGAGAAATTGAGTGATCGTCTTACTGTCAGCTGTGAGTGTTGGCATTGCTTTGGCCCATTTGATGAAGTAGTCCATGACTAAAATAATATAACCATGCCCCTTGGCCAAGCAAGGGTTACACGTCATAAAATCAATACCCCACTTCATAAAGGGATCAACAGTAATGACAGGATGGAGATGAGCAAGCGGTGAGCGCATCTTGCGTTGGTATATCTGGCACTCGTGACATTTACGGATTGCGAGGATACAATCTTTGAAAATGGTAGGCCAGAAATACCTACCACGGAGGATTTTTTGAGTAGTAGCATACCTAAACATGTGACTTCCACATGTGCCAGAATGGCAGTCACTAAGGACTTTTTCAGCTTCCTCAAGGATTAAACACCGACGGAGGATTGAATCATCTCAAATGCGGTATAAAGTGTCTCTGACTATGCAATAGGGTTGCGAATGATGATGGATACATTGACAAGCATATTTCGTCAACTCAGACTAGAAAGTGGAAGTCTGGAGATAAATGATGATATCATCATACCATGGATCGAGGGTGCTAATCAGAAAAATTATATCATCTGGAATGTGTTCCTCAGAACCAGAGGGAGCAGAGGCAGAGAGTAATGAGCTTATCAACTCAGCAAACACCAATGACTTCTTCAATTTGGTGGCAGTGAACTCCAAATCGAACTCTTGGAGGATAATTATCCACTTAGAGTACTTTCTGCCCAGCAATTGTCAAGTTAAAATATAGGTCATGGGGTTGCAATCAAAAATCACGGTCGTAGTGCGGAGTAAAATATAATGGAGGAAGTATTGAATGGATTGAACAACTTCCAATGCCAATTTTTCTACATAAGCATAACGTGTTTCAGTGTCGAGAATATTGCGGCTAAGATAATATATGATATGCTCATTATCATCGTCATCGTCCTATATCATAACCATGGCAATAATGCTAAAAGTGGCAGCCAAATAGAGTTAATATCGAGATGATAATTTAGGGGATGCAAAAGACGAGCATTAACAAGCATGGTATTCTGTGCATCGAAATATTTTTGGGTAATCTCATCCCATAGGAATGGGATGTCTTTCTTAAGAAATCGCGTAAAACCTTTGGCGACCTCAGCATAGTTCAGTATAAAAAAACAGAGCAAATTAGCTTTCCCTTGAAAACTTTGTAATTAGCGTAAAGAGGAAGGGGAGGGGATATTAATGATAGGTTCAACGTTAAGAGGATCAAGACAAATACCGTCTTTGGAAACAACAAACCCAAGGAGTCTGTCAGAATCAACACAGAAGACAAATTTATGTGGATTAAGTTGAATTTTGTAGTGTCTACAATGAAGAAAAATTTGACGGACGTGTTCCGAGTGGTCTCGATGCTTAGCGGAATGAGCCGGAAGTTCATCCAGGTAAGGTTGAATAATGTGCTTAATATCGTGAAAATAATACAACATTTCTTGTTAGAACGTGGCACTAGCATTTTTCAGGCCAAAAGGGAGCTTCTTATACGCGAAAGTGCCCCATGGATAGATGAAGGTAGTTTTATGTTGATCAACCGATAGTATATTAATATGGTTATAGCCAGAGAACCCGTCCATAAAATTCTCACTCCCATCACATTCGTCAATGATCTGGTCGATGAAGGGAGTGGGATAGTTATCCTTGGGACAAGCATGATTGATATTTCGGTAACCCACACAAACTTGAATGGTTCCCTGCTTTTTATCCACAGAGACAATGTTAGAGACCCAATATTTCAATGGGATCGGATAAATGAAGCTTGCTTTGAGAATTTTTTCAACATCTCCCTTTATGGCAACTGCCTTTCTAGGGTGCACAGGACGAAGGCGTTGGCGAATAGGTTTTGCATTAGGGTAAGTGGGTATCTCATGCATTACTATCCTCGAATCAATGTCAGGCATTTCCTCATAGGACCAAGAAAAAACGTCTCAGAACTCTCAGAAGAGACTAGTATAGACCTCAATCTCATTAGGACAACAGGTCATCCCGATGTGGATGTTCTCAACAACCCCCAGTTTAACGAAGATGTCAATAGGCATCATCTTAGTGATATTTCCCATGTTGCCTTCCGCAAAAACTTCATGTGTCAAAATAGGCGTTTGAAGCAATTGGGAAGGAGCTTGGGAAGAAAACTTCTCAAGACAAGTAGACATTGCCCCAAGACTAGGAAAAAAGGAGGAATGATGATGACTATCGTCCAAGGGAGGATTCCTGAGAGACATGGCTTCTACGATGGCTTCATCAGTTGGAAACGTCTCGTTCAAGAGATCTGGGGAATCCGAAGCACCAAGCTAAGGGGATTGAGAGTACATGTCGATAGGCATACTGCTACATCTGCCTATCACTTACTACACATGTAGAATGGTCATTAGAATTCTCCAATAATGGTTGGGCTCCCAACTCATCACTGCTACTCAATGATAGAATTTTTTATCTCCATGATGGTGCATCTGCTGTCTGGTGATAATGCTCAATGTTGAACATATAGTTCTACATTGGATTGTTTAAGACAATACTCATCCTATCCTCCAAAAATCTACACTCTAACCCCAAGAGTTGTGTGCAACTCAACAATGACATAATAGGATGAATGTATATCTTCTCCTTGATCCTATCAAGGGTCCTCTGCACAGTGATAGTCTACTGCTCCAAATCAACAATGTATCTTAACCCTAGGTCATGCAATGGCATGTCCCCACAACCTTCCCTATGATGTAACAAAATAATAGAAAGTGGAAACATTTTCTTGCCTTGGTTTTTCTTGGGAACATCTTGTACTACTCCAAGGGTTCCTCCCACCTATGTGATGACTTCCCAAACTATTGATGATGAGGGCTTATCCTCTATGGCTGCATCAGCGCTAGTATAAGTCTCCTCCTCCTCATGCATCTCCAAAATAGTGCATGGGACTCTAAGTTTCAAGAGATCAATACCACTTTTCAAATGTGCAAGTGTTCTTCCTCCAGATGAAAGTGCTCCTGCAGCAAGTGGTGGTGGAAGTTTCTTCTCCTTTGATTTCTTCTTGTCAAACTTCTTGGTCAACCTTTGAGTAAATTTTGCATATACAGCCACTCTTGCATGACTCAAATGGCTGAAACACCAAATGTTTTATTCACCCTCAAGGTACAATGCTGCAATCATAATAGCTTGTCTCTCCCCAACTGGATGTAGCAGGAAGAATGCATCCAACTCCATTCCCCAAGCCCTTGTTGTGCATGTAGATGACTCATCATAGGTAGATAATAGGAATCTATTGTGCTTTCTCCTTCTATAGCTGTGAGGTCTCCTTTCTTCTTTGATATGAATAAACTGTGGGAGAGTTAGATTCTCCTTGAAAGCTCTTGATTGAGATTTGTATTCTGCAAGATACTCACTTAGAATCTCATGATCTAGGTTTCCTCCATCTCCATGCCTTTTATCTTCTTATTCAAAAGAAAAGGGCATAGTATATTTCTTTGGAGCTCTATGCAATATTGGTGATTTCTTCTGTTGATAGGAAGTACATGGACCTTCCTCATCTTGAAACCATATTGTGGTTTCATTGCTTCTCTCCATTCTTCTTTTCTTGACCTCCTTGGTGACGTCCCTCATAGATCTGAAAATGGATGAGATAAAACTCATCCTTCCATCATTCTGATCTCTTTCTCATTTTTATTATTCTCCTGATAACATAATGGCTGAGATCCACAGGCTGAGCCAAGATTATGCTCTGATACCACTGTAATATTCCCAAATGGGGAAAAACAGGAATATTGAACAAAATACTTGAAATAGTAGTGTAATTCATTACATCAACAATGGAGACCAATATGGAGCCATTACATTATGTATAAGAACAAAAAATCAATACAAAATAGCGAGGCACAAATCATAGGATATGAGTAAATAAGCCTCCCATAAAAAATCACCTCCAAATATGAGATGTTGATATAGTACAAAATGTTGGAGAGCTGCTAAAACATAGTCATAACATGCATAACTATAGTTAGATATCATATAATGATGTAAAAATACTGATATATGCCACAATAGATATTACACATACAGATCTAGGAACTATATCACTTTCCCTAGACAACCCAAGAGGGTTTTCGGAAAATGTACAAATTATACAAACATAAGTTGTAGCCCTAGGGATGAAGGTTTGCTACAACAATAGAAATGATAAGATGTGACTGAATCTGATGTAGAATCCTACATCTCTTCTCTAATATATCCTCTAAATGAAATGATGACCCCTCCATTGAAGAAATCACCTCCCAAAATACATACTGCAACCACGCCTGCAACTCCTCCCTAAAATAATGCAGATCCAGACTGAAACTACACTATAGGGGGTAATAAAACCTTGGCCTGATGAAAAATATGTCAATAAATCCCAAGGGGCTTCTTTTCTGGCCTCCCAATGGAAGGAAACCTTCCTCCACTAGAAATTTAGCTCAGAAAACACCCAATACAATCCTCCACTACTGCACCCTGCAACACAACACAACTCTAAGAAAAATTTGTGTTGTTGAAGAAATATGTAGCTTGGTCAAATGTCAAAATGTGGAAATGTAGTGTAAATACTTCTCTTGAGTGGGCACTCAAATTCCCCCAAGGATGAAGGTGGGATTCCCACTCGGGAACACCCTTGTGCTAAACAGCACTGCAATCTTAACTAAACAGCTGAAGAGAGCCACAAGTCTTAACAAACCATAAACAAAAGAATAATCCAATCATGCCCACAATGGCTGCCATCCCCTTCCTTATTTTCTTGGTGAGCTTCCTCACCTTGGGCCCCACCCATTAAAGCCACTACTTCCATGCATGGAGTCTCCCTCCAAAACTACATTTCCCTTCAATGAATTCCACTCCTTCTATACAGCGATGTTTGATTTGGTCAAAGTTGACCCAGTCTACATGCTCCATCCCCTTGTCACACATAAGGGTATTCAATCCAACTTTTATATGACCTCCTTTCACATTAGGAGTGTTTTTATTCCTACTAAGGAGATTTATGGGTCTCCATACCCTCTTATTATTCTAACTAGAAGAAAAATAAAAAATTAATATTCCAATTTATGAAGCGAACAAAGTTCCTTCTCAAGTTAAAATACTCCAGAACACTTGGAATACAAAGATATCCATGAGGATACAAATATTATATTAGATAGATGATGAATGAGATAGATAGATAGATGATAAAATGTTACAATGAGGCCCTACTTATATACCTACACAGGTTTCCTTTCATAACTAGGCATGTCTCTTAGACATGCCCTTTCACTAACTTAATGACTACTTACATAATCCTTAATTGACTATTTAATAATTATATTTGTTATATTCGTTACGAATTATATTCATAACATTGCCCCTTCCTTCAAAATATTTGTCCTCAAAGCTTATAGTTGACACTTTTCTTTAGTTCAATCATGCACCATTTTCTTCATTTTCTTTCTTCATTTTCTTTCATCACAATTTAATATATCAACTTTTGTTTATTTATTTGTTATGAATTTGCCCTTCCTTTAGAACTTTGTCCTCAAAGTTTTATGCATAATAATTTCTTCATCCCAAGTGTTGCTTGTCCTCAATAAACTGAAAGGATAGAACTGAAGAGCCTCCTCTCCTCCTCTTGTAGCATCCTCATATGATAAGTTCCTCCAATGAACAAGATGCTCTCTCATCAATATGTCCCCAAGTTTCTCCTCCCAAATGTATAATCTAACCTTTTGTGACAAATCCAAATGGATCTCATCATGAAGAAGTGAGATATCCATGGAGGCAACTGTGTGTGGTCTAGAGGTCTTCTTGAGGCATGGGATTAGAAAATTATTGGGAAACTCCATTCCCATATGAAGCTCCAAACCCCAAGCTATCATTCATACAAAGTGAGTCACCCTCCAAAATGGTAACTCATGAAAAAGCTCCTCAACCTTTGGCTCCTGCAATGTAGGTGGGCTGCATATCTAAACATGATAAACCAAATGGCCTACCCCATGATGTCTGTCTCTCCACTTATGAAAAGTGTAGAGTTGCTATTGAATTTGGGCTGCAATAATGTTGCCCTCTAGAGACAAAAGGACAACTGGATCTTCAAACACCCCTTCTCTAGTATCATGAATCTTGCTAGCCCAAGCCATCCCATACAAAGTGAATAGCGCATCATCACCATATGGTATCCAAATCAGAAAGATATTGAGTGTTATGTGTAATGTTGGATGGTACCAATGGTTTCTCTAGTGGATACAATGCAGTTTTACCAACTGATGTTTAGGAACATCATGTGGCAAGTTGTCTCCCAACAAACTACTACCTGTGCATGTTTGCTCATATACTAGGAAGTAGTAAAATGCATTATATATCAGCTGAGCATAACAAGAATAACACAACATTTTCCCAAAGCCATGCAATAAATGGCTATCTCCATTATAAATCTTGGTCCTTGAATGACCATGAAGCCCAAATATAATATTGCCCTCATGTGGAGCAATGCATTGTATATAGATGGCAAGAGAATGCAAATTCTTTGTGAAATGATCAATAAGTACAAAAATAAATTTCTTACCATGCATTGTGAGGAGGCTGAAAGTGAGGTCCATGGATGAGCCCTCCCATGAGAATCTCCTCATAGTGGTTTGAAAAATGAAGAGATGCATACTCCCATTGGAACACTCTATCAATAGATACATAATCCCAAGTGATAATGTTGTTGGCCTTTGTGATAGTGCTCTTTTCACCTCATGACTCCACTCTTTGACATGCCACATGCCAAAGTCATCCACCATCATGCTACTATATGTGGGAGACTCCTTCGTATGTGGAAGTATCTTCTGATCCTCCAATGCTGAAGGGTAGCCCCTTTGCACCCTAATTGTGCCATCCTCTACTTCTAAAATATCATGCAAAGTATGGGAGAGAATCAGCCCATACGCTCCCAAGAGTAGCCAAAGCAACAATAACTCTTGCTGCCTCCTCACACCTCCATCATACAAACCATGGAGTGAAAACTTTCATTGTAAATGAAGTTTTCACTACCCCACCTGGTCATCATGAGAAAAATATCCCTTCATCATCTCATCCTCCCATATCCACTTCTCCATCTCAGCCTGTTGCTCATTCATCATCACCTAGTCAGATCCATTCACCAAATGTTGATCCTTCTTCTTCACCTTTCTATAACCCTTCATCATCCCATCATGATATTGGAGCATCAAGTAGTGAAAGGGACATTGAGGCAACTTGGGCTAATGTGACTAATGTTGAGCCATTTCCCAAGATCTATCACAGAGGCCACAGGCATGTGTTTTCTTCACATGGTGTGAAACAAGCCATGCTTTCTTCATCAAAAAAATAGGTAGACAAGGGCAAGGAAAAGGCTACAGAGCCTATCACTGATGAGTAGGAGGATAAGCATGAAACTGAGTAGGAGTTCCAACTGATTGAACTTGATGATGAGGATGGGGTTGGAATCACCAATGCATTGATCAGAAGCAAAGAGGAAAATATTATTGAACTTCAAGCTAATCTTGACAAAGCACAGTATGTGATTGACTTTCTTGTGCAGGAAAATCAGCAACTGAAGACCAAGCAAATCATTAGTGAGGTCAGAACCATCAAAGCTCAAAAAGAGGCAACGAAGGCTAAGGATTTGTTGGAGGAGAGCTTGGGCAGATTTGGTGAGATTGATGATGAGGAGGGTCAGCCTCCTAGACAAAGACCAAGGACAATGGGGCTTAATAGATCTCTAGCCCGTGAGAGATAGAAAGAGTTTGAGTTGGCAAAGCACTCACTCCAAGTGAGTTGTGTGCCCTTGAGATTAGGAGAGATAGAGAGTCATGGCTTGATAGATCCAACTTGCATTTGAAGGGCTTTTTGGAGAAGGCCAAAAGGGACAATGATATTCAGAGGAAGATGGCAAAGCACTATGCCATGAGAAACAAGATTGCAAGGGCCAAGCTCAAATGAGCCCATGCGAAGATTCAAGCCTTGACCGAGAAAAAGGGGAAGGGGAAGTTAGACATACTTACTGAGGTGTCTCTTCATACCTCTAACCCTTGATCAAACAAGTACACTCACAACTTTGACAACTTTTGGCATATTTGGCACTAGGGTGCATTTTTGAGTTTTTGGGCAATTTTGACAAACTAAAATTTTGCTAAACGCGCAGCGCCACTAGTGTTGCGCTCTTTTTTGGGGCATCCATTTGCAAAATTTCCACCACCCTCATGTTCAGAATGATGAGGAAATTAACTCCGGCAATTTTCAGAATATTTGGAGAAGAACTGGTCCCTCAAAGAGGCAAAAAAAAAACCAAAAAAACATGTTTCTGCCCTTGTTTTTGCCTTGGCGTTGCGCATTAGCCAGCATTGGGAGAACAGGTTTTTTATAGGGTATATGGACACCATTTTGGAAACTGGAGGCATATTTGGAAACTAGACTCAGATAGCTTTCCAATGAGCTATCATGGAGCTGATTTGGACATCCCAATGCACCCAAACTCTTTGCTACCACATGATGCAAGTGCCATGCCAAGTCCCAACCAATAACATACCCTTTGGTATAGGATATGTCACATGCTGACCAAAATCTCTCAACAGTAGCCAACGCAACCTTTCCTCCTGCTGCCCTGTGTCATAGATCTGCAAGTGGCTCACTAGCCTCTTCCTCATCAACATCACCTATCCAACCAATGGTGGGGGTCTATTGTCATGCTCTACATGGGTATTCCTCCAATGGAGAATACCATCCTCCCAAATCAAATCAATATCTCTAAAATTCAGGGTATGTTGAAGTGAACCCTCCTAGATATCTCCATATGAAGACCACTCATCAATGACCATGTTAAATCCATAAGGATCCAAATATACTAAAGGAAAAATCCTCTCATTGAGCTATGAAGTGCTCATCAAGAAGGATCCATCATAATAATGGGAGATAAGATGTCTCTCATGAACCATATGCATATCCCTTGTTACACATGTAGAATGGTCATTGGAATTCTCCAATAATGGTTGGTCCCCCAACTCATCATTGTTTCTCAATGACAACGTTGTTGATCTCCATGATGGTGCATTTTTTTTCTCATGATCATGGTCAATGTTGAACATATAGTTCTACATTCGATTGTTTAGGACAATACTCATCCTATCCTTCAAAAATATACGCTCCAACCCCAAGAGTTGTGTGCAGCTCAATAATGACATACTAGGATGAATGTATATCTCTTTCGTGATCCTATCAAGGGTCCTCTGCACAGTGATAGTCTGCTGCTCCAAATTAGCAGTGTATCTTGACCCTAGGTCATGCAATGGCATGTCCCCACAACCTTCCATGTGATGCGCTGAAATAATATAAAGTGGAAAAATTTGCATACCTTGGTTTTGCTTGGGAACATCTTGTACTGCTACAAGGGTTCCTCCCACCAGTGTGATCACTTCCCCAACTACTAATGATGATGGTTTCTCCTCTATGGCCACATCAACGGTGGTATATGTCTCCCCCTCCTCATGCATCTCCAGAATAGTGCATGGGACTCTAAATGTCAAGAGATCAAGACCACTTTGCAAAGGTACAAGTGTTCTTCCTCTAGATGCAAGTGCTCCTACAACAAGTGGTGGTGGAAGTTTATTCTCCTCTGATTTCTTCTTGGAAAACTTCATGATCAACATTTGAGTAAAATCTATATATGCAGTCACTCTTGCATGACTCAAATGGCTGAACCACCAAATGTTTACTTCACCCTCAAGGTACAGTGCTGCAATCTCAATAGCTTCTCTCTCCCCCACTGGATATAGCAGGAAGAATGCATCCAACTCCATTCCCCAATCCCTTGTTGTGCATGTGGGTGACCCATCAAAGGTAGACAATAGGAATCTGTTATGTTTTCTCCTTCTATAGCTACAAGGTCTCCTTTCTTCTTTGATCTGAATAAAATCTGGGAGATTCAGATTCTCCTTGAAAGCTCTTGATTGTGATTTTTATTGTGCAAGATACTCACTTAGAATCTCAAGATCTAAGTTTCCTCCATCTCCATGCATTTTATCTTCTTCTTCAAAAGAAAAGGGCATAGTATATTTATTTGGAGCTCTATGCAATACCGGTTCTTTCTTCTGCTGATAGGAAGTACATGGACCTTCCTCATCTTGAAACCCTACTATGGTTTCATTTCTTATCTACATTCTTCTTTTCTTGACCTCTTTAGTGATGTCCCTCATAGATCTGAAAAAGGATGAGATAAAACTCATTCCTTCCATCATTCTGATGTCTTTCTCCTATTTCTTATTCTCCTGATAGCATAATGGTTGAGATCCACAAGCTGAGCCAAGATTATGCTCTGATACCACTGTAATATTCCCAAATGGGGAAAGACAGGAATATTGAAAAAAAAAATTGAAATAGCAATGTAAATCATCACATCAAAAATGGAGACAAATATGGAGCCATTACATTATGTATAAGAACAAAAAATTAATACAAAATAGTGAGGCAAAAATAATATGATATGAGTAAACAAGCCTCCCATAAAAAATCACCTCCAAATATCAAATGATATAAAAATATTGATATATGCCACAATAGATTCTACACATACAAATCTAGGCACTATATCACTTTCCCTAAACAACCCAAGAGGGTTTCCGTAAAATGTACAAACTATACAAATGTAAGTTGCAGCCCTAGGGCTGAAGATTTGCTGCAACAACAGAAATGAGAAGATACGGCTGAAGCTGATGTATAATCCTACATCTCTTCTCCAATAGATCCTCTGAATGAAAGGATGCACCCTCCACTGAATAAATCACCTCCCAAAATACATACTGCAACCACCCCTACAACTCCTCCCTAAAATAATGTAGATCCAGACTGAAACTACGTTGTAGGGGATAATATCACCCTGTCTTGGTGCCAAATATGTCAAAAAGCCCAAGGGGATTCTTTACTGGCCTCCCAATGGAAGGAAACCTTCATCCACTGGAAATATAGCTCAGAAAACAAGCAATACAATCCTCCATCGCTGCACCCAGCAACACAACACAACTCTAAGCAGAAACTGCGCTGTTGAAGAAATATGTAGCTTGGGAAAATACCAGAATGTGGAAATGTAGTGAAAATACTTCTCTTGAGTGGGCACTTGAAGTTCCCCAAGGATGAAGGTGGGATTCCCACTTGGGAACACCGTTGTACTAAACAACACTGCAATCTTAACTAAACAGTTGAAGAGAGCCACAAGTCTTAACAGACCATAAACAAAATAATAATCCATTTATACCCACAATGGCTGCCATCCCCTTCCTTATATTCTTGGTGAGCTTCCTCACCTTGGGCCCCATTCATTAAAGCCACTACTTTCATGCATGGAGTCTCCCTCCAAAACTACGTTTTCCCTCAATGAGTGCCACTCCTTCCATACCAGTGTTGTTTGATTTGGTCAAAGTTGACCCAGTCTACATGCTCCATCCTCTTTTCACACATAAGGGTCTTCAATCCAGCTTTTAGATGACCTCCTCACACATTAGGAGTGTTTTTATTCCTACTGAGGATATTTATGGAACTCCATACCCTCTTATTCTTCTAACCAGAAACAAAATCAAAAATTAATATTCCAATTTAGCTATGTGCTAATTTAGGAATATTATAGTCACCCCCTCCCAAGTGTTTCTTGTCCTCAAGAAATTTCAACGTTAGAACTAGATAGCCTCCTCTCCTCCTCCTATAGCATCCTCATATGATAATTTCCTCCAATGAACAAGATTCTCTCTCATCAATATGTCCCAAAGTTGCTCCTCCCAAATGTATAAGCTAGCTTTTGGTGACAAATCAAAATGGCTCTTATCATGAAGAAGTGACATATCCATGGAGGCAACTATATGTGGTCTATAGGCCTTCTTGATGCATGGGATTAGAAAATTATTGGGAACCTCCATTCCCATATGAATCTCCAAACCCCAAGCTATCATCCATACAAAGTGAGTCACCCTCCAAAATGGTAACTCATGAAAAAAATCCTCCACCTTTAGCTCCTGCAATGTAGGTGGGATGCATATCTAAACATGATAGACCAAATGGCCTACCCCACGCTATCTGTATCTCAACTTATGAAAAGTGGAGAGATGCTACTGAATTTGGGCTGCAATAATGTTGCCCTCTAGAGACAAAAGGACAACTGGATCTTCAAAGACCCCTTCTCTAGTAACATGAATCTTGCTAGCCCAAGCCATTCCATACAAAGTGAATAGCACCTCATCACCATATGTTATCCAAAACAAAAAGATATTGAGTGCTATGTGTAATTTTTGATGGTACCAATGGTTTCTCCAGTGGATACAACACAGTTTTACCAACTTTTGTTTCAGAACATCATGTGGCAAGTTGTCTCCCAACAAACTGCTTGTTGTGCATGTTTTCTCATCTACTAGGAAGTAGTAAGTGGCATTATATATCAGATGAGCATAAAAAAAATAACACAAAATTTACCCAAAGCCATAAAATAAATTGCTATCTCCATCATAAATTTTGGTCCTTGAATGACCATGAAGCCCAAATATAACCTTGCCCTCATGTGGAGCAAATCACTATATATAGATGGAAAGAGAATGAAAATTCTTTGTGAAATGATAAATAAGTACATAAATACATTTCTTACCATGCATTGTGAGTAGGCTGAAAGTGAGGTCCATGGATGAGCCCTCCCATGAGAATCTCCTCATAGTGGTTTGAAAAATGAAGGGATGCATACTCCCATTTGAACACTCTATCAATAGATACATACTCCCAAGTGACATCACTATTGGCCTTTGTGATAATGCTCTTGTCACCTCATGACTCCATTCTTTGACATGACACATGCCAAAGTCATCCACCATCATGTTACTATATGTGGGATACTCCTTCCTATGTGGAAGTATCTTCTGATCCTCCAATGTTGAAGGGTAGCCTTTTTGCACCCTGATTGTGTCATCCTATAATTCTGAAATATGCAAATTATGGGAGAGAATCAACCCATACTCTCCTAAGAGTAGCAAAAGCAACAATATCTCTTGTTTCCTCCTCACACCTCCATCATACAAACCATGGAGTGAAAACATGATGATTGAAATGAAGAATGGCACATCATTGCAATGCACCCAAACTCCTTGCTTCCATATGATGCAAGTGCCATGCCATGTCCCAACCAATAACATACCCTTTGGAATAGGATATGTCACATGCTGACGAAACTCTCTCAAGAGTAGATAGCATAGACTTGCCTCCTGCTGCCTTGTCTCATAGATTTGCAAGTGGCTCACCAGCCTCTTGCTCATCAAAATCACCCATCCAACCAATGGTGAGTGTCTACTATCATCCTCTACATGGGTATTCCTCCAATGCCAGAGAATACCATCCTCCCAAATCAAATCAATATCTCTACACTTCATGGGATGTTGAAGTGCAGCCTCCTGGAGATCTCCGTATGAAGACCACTCATCAATGACCATGTTGAATCCATAAGGATCCAAGTATACTAAAGGAAAAATCCTCTCATTGAGCTATGAAGTGTTGATCAAGAAGGATCCATCATAATAATGGGAGCTAATATGTCTGTTATCAACCATCTTCCTATCCCTGCTACACATGTAGAATGGTCATTGGAATGCTCCAATAATGGTTGGGCCCCCAAATCATCACTGTTGCTCAATGAAATCACTGCTAATCTTGATGATGGTGCATCTGATGTCTCATGATCATGCTCAATGCTGAACATATAGATCTGCATTGCATTTTTTAGGACAATACTCATCCTATCCTCCAAAAATCTACAATCCAACCCCAAAAGTTGTGTGCAGCTCAACAATGACATACTAGGATGAATGTATACCTCCTCCTTGATCTTGTCAAGGGTCCTCTGCGCAGTGATAGTCTGTTGCTCCAAATCAGCTGTGTATCTTGACCCTAGGGCATGCAATGGCATGTCCCCACAACCTTCCATATGATGTGCTGAAATAACAAAAGTGGAAACATTTTAATACATTGTTTTTCTTGGGAACATCTTGTACTAATACAAGGGTTCCTCCCACTAGTGTGATGGCTTCCCCAACTACTGATGATGATGGCTGCTCCTCTATGGTTGCACCAGTTCTGGTATAAGTCTCCTCCTCCTCATGCATCTCCAGAATAGTGCATGGGACTCTAAATGTCAAGAGATCAAGACCACTTTGCAAAGGTGCAAGTGCTCTTCCTCTAGATGAAAGTGCTCCTACAGCAAGTGGTGGTGGAAGTTTCTTCTCCTCTAATTTCTTCTTGTTAAACTTCTTGATCAACCTTTGAGTAAAATCTTCATATTCAATCACTCTTCCATGACTCAAATGGTTGAACCACCAAATGTTTGCTTCACCATCAAGGTGCAACGCTGCAATCTCAACAGCTTCTCTCTCCCCCACTGGATGTAGCAGGAAGAGTGCATCCAACTCAATTCCCCAAGCCCTTGTCGTGCATGTAGATGACCCATCAAAGGTAGACAATAGGAATCTATTGTGATTTCTCCTTCTATAGCTACAAGGTCTTCTTTCTTCTTTGATCTGAATAAACTATGGGAGAGTTAGATTATCCTTGAAAGCTCTTGATTGATATTTGTATTCTGTAAGATACTGACTTAGAATCTCACGATCTATGTTTCCTCCATCTCCATGCCTTTTGTTGGGTCAATTTACTGGGTAAATTAACACGAGGATTTAATTATCAATCCAGGTTTGTAGAACTTAGAAGCGTCTCCAAAATATATGGATTTTAACCATAGTCAAGTTTAGAAGATGAATTATTAAAAGGAAAAGCATATGAAAAATATAAATCTAACTTAAATTATTTCTAAATTCTAAACAATAGATTAAGATACATGAAGTAATTATTGAAGAGGCTCTTCACTAAAGAGGTCTTGGTTGTCCTTCATCATTGATTTCATTTATCATTAATGCTATTGTGAAAACATAAATTCAGAAAAGCAGGAAAAGATGAATCTTAGTTTTGAACTCTTGATAAGATAGAAGAAGTATTTAACTTAAATATTGGTTTGTCTCTTCGTATGCAGAAAGAAACAAGATTAAGATCCATTAGCAATAAAAGCATGTAAAGATGAATTCTAACTGAAAATATTGAGTTGATAGAAAGAGTGCTTAACTTAAACACTTGTTTTTCCTTTCATATGCAGTTTAAGAATGATCATTAGATTCATCAATACTTTTAAAAAAAAAAAAAAAATCAAAGCATGTAAAGGCATGTAAAGATGAATTCTAACTGAAAATCTTGAGTCGATAGAAAGAGTGCTTAACTTAAACACTTGTTTGTCCTATCATATGCAGTTTAAGAATGATCATTACATTAATCAATACCTAAAAATAAATAGATCAAAAATAAAAGCATGTAAAGGCATGTAAAGATGAATTCTAACTGAAAATCTTGAGTCTATACAAAGAGTGCTTAACTTAAACACTTGTTTGTTCTTTCATATGAAGTTTAAGAATGATCATTAGATTCATCAATACTTAAAAATAAATAAATCAAACATAAGCAAACTAATTCAGAAATTGCAACTACGAAATAAACTAAGAAGTGTGCTTAGCTTGGTGTGGGGGCCCTCCACCCTTGCCTCGCACATTGAAGGTAAACTCAACTACTTAAGACCTCAAACAATCAACCAGCATGTAACAACATCAAAATATGATAGAACAGATCTTCAATTATGTCTCCAAGTCTTAGAAATAATAATAATAATAAGTCATACAAGTTCAATTCTCCTCTTACTTGGAGAAAGAGCACTCCTATTTATACATGAGTGCTTTGAAAACAAGATAAGCAACTCATAATTACAAATCCACTCTTCTCTCAACCAATATATGATGCCAGGATTCTGGATTAAATCAGATCCTAGCATATAAAACAAGTGTGCTTCTATCAAAATGAAAATTATTCTTTAAAACAACAAATATGTTCAGCTCAAAAATACACATGAAGGAAAGAGAGTCTAATAATAAAATACTGATATAAAAACACAAAAACTCTTCGACCAGATATTACAATGGTGGCCTCTTGGCTCTCGGCCCTTCAAACCATTTCTATTACTCTCTGTATTCCTCACTTCCTCACTTCCTCGCTTCTCTCTGTTCCCCTTCTCACACTATCACAAGATACAGATTTATACATAAATATGAATTTATTCCACTCCATAATTTCCTCCACACAAATCTCAACTTAAAATCTAATTTAGATTTATCTATTTTTGGACCCAATTAAGTCTCATTTATGGAATTCCTAATCCCTATATTATCTACCTAATTCAACTCCACTCATATCCTTAATTATTTAATGTTATGAATATAATTCATAATGAATATAACAAATATAATTATTAAATAGTCAATTAAGGATAATGTAAGTAGTCATTAAGTTACTGAAAGGGCATGTCTAAGAGACATGCTCAGTCATGAAAGGTCACCTGCGTAGGTATATAAGCAGGGCCTCATTGTAACATTTTATCATCTATCTATCTCATATCTTTTATAATATAATATTTGTATCCTCATGGATATCTTTATATTCCAAGTGTTCTGGAGCATTTTAACTTGAGAAGGAACTTTGTTCGCTTCATTTGGTATCAGAGGAGTTCAAGCCTTCGGCCGCTTAAGCGCTACACAGAGCCACGCTCTTCGATCCAAGTCTTTGACCATAAAAATCGTCAATCTTGTTGCCGTCGTGACTGAAGCATTCACTACAAATTTTGGAGTTTCTCCATTGCTGAGTTTGTCAGAGGCCTTTGGCCATAATAAAAAATTGAAAAAAAAAGGGAAGAAATATATATATATATATATATATATGTATGTATGTATATTTGTGAAAATATGAAGCTTTCCACTTTTTGTTTGAGAAAACAATTTCATTTTTTTTCGGTTCTTAACTTTAGCAAACTATAACAATTTTTTGTAGAATTTCATTTTGCGATAAAAATAAAAGTTGTGAGAAATTTTGTTAGCTTTCTATTACTTATTTTTGAAATTTTTTTATGCAGATTTGATATGTCAACTTAGCGTTTCTTTAGTGTATGTTTTTAACAATCAAAGGATTCATAAGAAGTCATTTATCTGCAATGTTGTATTCTTTGAAAATTGTGTTTTTGAGAAAACAAAATGTGTTACAACAATCTAGACAAAGTCTACTTTGGTTCTCATATTTACAAAGCCAATGGATGCATATCATAATTACTAGAATTTTTTGAACTGTCCAATACGCGCATATTTTGATATGTTTCACGACGCAAGAAATTTATTAACATATAAGTTATAAACTAAAAATCTAAAAGCTACCCATTAGAGACGACGGACCAATGTAATGCCCCATAATTTTTTCAATTTTTTTTACAATGTATTTGGGAGATACAAAATTTTGATTTCGCTGAATCACAATGACCCTCAGAAATTGTTTGCACCCATTTTATTAGAAAAATAATTAAAATTAGTAAAATTTTGTGAAATTCCATAAAAGTTATATTTCTTGAAAGTAGATTCAATTATGAAAATGCTTTTCTTGGTTCCCATAGTTAATTAACAACCTTTCATGGAGTTTAATCAGTCCAAAGTTGCAAAAGTGTCTTTAGAGCCTGGTTATTGCGTAACTGGTGACGCGTTAGTTCGGTCGAACTTTGATTAAAAGTTCGGCCGAACTATGTTTTGCGCCGACGGCTCGTTAAGTCTAACGACTTAATAGTTCAGCCGAAATTTTAATCAAAAGTTCGGCCGAACTATTGATATACTCCGTCGGCCGGAAATTTTTGCGGAGCCCCTACTAAAACACATTTCGCGGAAATATAAATTGCAGCGAAATCATTCACAATTTTCGCACATAAGAGAGAAGGAATGTTAACATAAAGGGGGAAATAAATTAAAAGGAAAAAAGAAAAGATTTAAAATAAAATAGTTCCAAAAGAAAAGAAAAAAGAAAAAAAAGATATATATAAAGAATTACATATACGTACATACCAAGACAAATTAAAATTAAAAAGGAAAAATAAATAAGGAAGAGTAGGTAAGGTTATTTTGATTATTCTTTTAGTGGTTTACAAGCTCGTGGTTTTGGAAGCCCATGGTAATTTCCCATGGTATTTGCAAGGTAAAATAAGAAGTAAAGGAATAAAAAATCTCTTGTGAATGGTAAGTTTACTTTTACGTGGAGAAATACACATAAGTGGACATATATTTTATAGGTGAATATATGTGAATAGCCACGTTTCACTAGGGTTGTAACCTTTCAACAAAAAAAAGAGTTAAAAAAAAATCAATTGTTAAAAGAATATATATATATATATATATATATATTAATTTAATTAATTAAATTATTAAAAAAAATAAATTTAAGGAATAATAACCTCATTAAAAAGAAGAAGAGAAAGTTAGGAAGGGTTACCTTAAAAACCCTAAAAACTCAATTCAACAGACAAAATGAAATCAATCATTGATGAAAAGGAAATTAAATCCAATTTGGAAAGGAAAGAAGGAAGATTTCCTGAAAATTATAGTATTTTGATAAATACAAAATGAAGAAATTATTATATATAAAACTTTGAGGACAAAGTTCTGAAGGAAGGGCCAATTCATAACAAATAAATAAATAAAAGTTGATATTTTAAATTGTGACAAAAGAAAATGAAGAAAACGGTGCGTGATTGAACTGAAGAAAAGTGACAACTATAAGCTTTGAGGACAAAGATTTTGAAGGAAGGGGAAATGTTATGAATATAATTCATAACGAATATAACAAATATAATTATTAAATAGTCAATTAAGGATTATGTAAGTAGTCATTAAGTTACTGAAAGGGCATGTCTAAGAGATATGCCCAGTCATGAAAGGTCACCTGCGTAGGTATATAAGCAGGGCCTCATTGTAACATTTTATCATCTATCTATCTCATATCTTTTATAATATAATATTTGTATTTTCATGGATGTCTTTATATTCCAAGTGTTCTGGAGCATTTTAACTTGAGAAGGAACTTTGTTCGCTTCATTTAAGCGATATTTACAATAATCCTCACATTTATAATTTATCTCATAATTTATTAAAAATGAGCAATTTAATCAATAAAATAATTAAAATATCTCACCCCCTTAATTACACAATTGAATAATGAAAATTTAACTTGATGCTCCTACATCAGACTCCCCATGTAGAGAAGTTTCCATAGACTCATGTCTATGAGGTCCATCGCTTTTCTATAACAATGCGACAGCCACAATTCCTGATGACTTGCTCCCTCCAGGATTCCAAACTCTGTTTTGTCACTGGTCCTTTGAAGTATCAACTCGATTTGGTAACTCATCACGCACTCTGTCGATCAGATTCTATCGGCTTCTCCAACACTTCCTTTTGCTAATTCCTCGGAGTAACACCTCTTTGTCAAATTATTTCATCTCCAACTGTGTTGAACACTCAACTTTCTACCATAAAGAATAATCAAGAACCCCTTCTTGATTACAACTATAGTCTTTGATTGATTTTACATCATCAACTCTTTCTTCCGGTGTTGTACTTTCTTTCACCAACAAACTGTTAGTTTTAAAAAGATAAGATCTTTCGGTCTCTTTTGATGCTTCGGGCATCAATCTCCCATCACCGACTTTCTGGACTTCAATAGATTTTGCTTCGAACTGCTGGCTGCTTTCATCTTCATCATGCTGATTCAATATTTTTTTCTCCTTTATGTCTCTACGGACATAATTTTCTTGTTGCTTCTGATCTTCCATCTCAATGCCAAATAATTTCTGCTCAATTTCTCTGATTTCGACATCATATCTGTTAATGTCGCTTTCTGTACATACACTTACATCATTATCTGAAAAGTTATAACATTCATTCAATTCTGTAAACATTTCATCTCTATCATGTATAGTAACTGTAATTTCTTCTGGATTAGGTTCTGCAAGCTTTACTTCTCCATCAGATTCCTTAAGCCATCGTTCCAAGAACTCGATTTCCATATGAAATTTTTTCAGCACTTCATCACAACCATCATTCCCAGCTTCATTCTTCTTCTGGAAATCTTCCTGAGTTGTCCTAGTTTTAGCATCATCACATTGTAAACTTTCGCCAGCAAATTCACTAAACAAATACATTTGTTTACCTCCTTGGAATATTTTTTTTCCATTTCCATTATGTTTCTACTCCATAACAGTTTCAACTTGTTGTCTCAGACCAAACAAGACTTCATTTATGATTTCTTCCTACTGCAACAAATCAGTACCTTCCTTCTCTGAAATACATTCTCCATCACACTTCTCCTTAAGAGTTTCATTCTCCTCTATGATAGTTTCACCAGATTTTTCACCATCTTTTGCACATCCTGCGAACATACATAAACTGTGAGATTTAAAAATGCAAGGCTTCATAGCCTCATCTGCTTCTCTTGCCAACACATCTTTAGCTTCTGCTAAACTATCCCAATAGTTCATGAGATCTTCCTCATTAATCTCTTCACCCAGAATTTCACCTTGTTCTGGGCCACAAATGGAAACATCCATTTTTAACTCAGCCTCTCTGAGTTCTTCACATCTCAACGTCTGCTCGAGCTTCCTCAGCTCTTTTTCCAACTGTATGTTTACCTGTTGTTCCCTCTTTGCATGTAGTCTCTACCACTTTACTTTTTTCCTCATGGTCCAACCATGTGTCTAGTCTTTCACATTTTTCTGCAACAACTCCATTAACAATTCAAGGTGAACTATTATCTCAGCCTTCTCCTCTTCGTACTCTTCATCCGTCAACTACTCACATATGCCACTTACCTTGGCATTTTCCTTCTTTTCTCTTCTGCTGTGGTCTTCATCAAATCTTCAGAAATGACTATCAACAGTCACCTTCCCCTTCTTTGTGAACTTCATCTATTCATGTGTGGATTTCATTCCATCCTCTTTTCAGCAAGTCCTCACACTTTCCATTCAACAATGCAAGCTTTCTTCCGGCGCTTGACCTCTTTTGGTTCTCTATCTTGGAATCAATCTCTGGCAACGCTCTTGCTTCTCTCTGCTGCAAAATAACAACGGTAGTAATTCATAGGTTACAATGACCAAAATATTTGGGTGTCGGGCTCCGCCGATCATGCACCCCATTACATTCAGACTTTTTACTTAGCTTACGAATCTTTGACTTCAGACTTACACCAATTCTTCATCTTGAATGAAAATACTCAATCTTAACTCAAACTATCCAAACTTTCATTTGACTCTAACATCTGTTTTGACTTCAAGTTTTTCCCCAATAATAATGATAGTGGATATTTTGACTTAATTCAAGTTATACAATCCTCCAAAAAACATACACCCCTAATACATTTTTAGGATGTAAAATCTTCACTCTCTTTCATACTTAATTCTTATGAAAAATCATCAGTTTTCCCTTGTCATTTCACATGATACTGAAGTATTTAGTCGAAATGAAATTCAGGTTTTTCAAGATTTATTTTAAGGTGAAAATAAATAACCCATTCAATCTTCAACGTTCAAAAATACCTTCTTGAATTATCATACCTCATGCTCATGTTAAGGTTATTAATAAACCTTCTCTTTGCAATTTCAATTCTCCGAACTTCACTCTTCCATGCCTTCTTTGTCACTGTGAACATTCTCATGCCTTTCATCGATGCATTTCAAACCCAAATATCCTTCTCGGATGCAGCTCCTTCTTTGCAGTCTTAGCTGCTTTATACTCACTATTTTCATACAAAATGCATTTCTCTTTTTATTTGTAGATTTAATCGGAAGTCTATTTACTGGCTCTACCATAAAAAATTTGATTAACAACATGTCACAAAGTTTTTGTTCTCTTTTTCACACAACAGTATCGTAGCTTTGGTCTTTTGGAAAAAAAAACCAATCTCCGCACACACCCACATTTTATGCAAGTCTTAACTTTTAATTCCAAGATAAAACTCTTTAAGTGGATCTAAATTCCTTTATTACAACTATGGTTATAACCATATCAAATGTCCACTTATAAAAATATTGCATAGGTCAGTAACTTTGATTTTGATTTAAAAAACCAAGTACCAATATTAATCTAGCCCATAGTTATCAACCAACACATACCTTTGTCGACGACCATCTCCTTCACTGTTCCATTGCCTATTAACTCAAGGTTCCTCTCACTCACGTTTTCCAAATTTTTGGTTTCATTAAAACTCCACACGAATACCGTTCATCTGCTTTGTAATTCTACTTCTTCGCTTCTCTGCATCATCATTTATGATTTTGGCATTCGCACAAACTCCTCCTTTTGGATGATACATTCTCAATTTTAATCCTACTCCAGTAGTATTCTCATCGCAATTCTAGGACTAAAATTCATTACCACACCCCATGTCCACCATTTCTTGAATTGAAATGCTCTGCAACCATTTATCACTCTCGTTCAAACAGATTTTTTTCACTACAACCTGATTTATAATTTCTAAACGGAACTATGCTTCCACCCTGAAGAATTTCAAACAACTACACCATACATCTTCAGTGTTTTAACGATGCCAACCTTTATGCAGAGTTCCATAAATACATAGTTCCAGAATTCAAGAAATTCGGCCAATTGCGAAGATGACTAAGTACATTTCCAAATTGCGTAAATTACTTACCAGTCTGCAAACCCACTCCGGCATTCAATCAACTCATGGTTTAATCTCTATTATTCATCTTCTGTGGTTCTTATTCAAGACTCTTTTGTTCAATTTCATTTATGTAACCCGATTTATACAACTTCTCTGCACGCTGCTCCATTGAATGACCACGGTTTAAATATTTCCAGCAGTCCATTCTGCCATTCGTCTTTCTTTTGCATAACTCGACCATGAATTATGTTCATATTTGATAAGGTTCCAATGCCTAGTTATTACTTTCGTTGGGTCTTCTTTGATGATCCCAAGCCATTTTCATTAAGGCACTATCATTACAAATTTTATTCAGAATGTCTCAAAGCTCATTGATGCAGCTTCTTCTCGGCATGCACGCAGATTATCTACACAAAATTGTGTTTGAATATCGAATTTCAGGACCGCATTAACAATCTCAGGGCATCGATCATTCATCCCACCCAAGTTCTATTGCACAAGAACTATCCACAATACCGAACAACATTTCTCTGCATTTTTGCGTTAGAGGCTGCCTAAGCAAGTCCTCTAGGTAGTTCCCCACACTAGAGGCTACCAATGGATCACATATACATGAAGTATGGATAACATATAGGGAATAATTCACATTACCTATAAAGGTAGCGTTATTAATAAGCACGTCGTTCTTGTCGAAATACTGTCAAGAAACTTCCACGACCGCATGAACAACTACATCACTCTAGCTGATATCAAGTTCCACCACCATGTCTTTGATGGGTGGTATGCGGTTGGAATCAAGAATATGGCTGATATCAAGCGAACACCCTTCTTTCCTTACCTCCACCAGTCATACCACACTTACTCATTCCCTTGCAGGTCGATAACTCAGCAGTTGACACAGATCCAACACAAGAAAGTCAACAAAGGGTCGATATTTTGTGTTGAACAGCTAGCCATGTCAATTTGATCCGATACGGATTCATGGCAAGCTCAAACATGTGAAATTTTTGCGATCATAAGAAAATATAGTGTTAGGATGGAAGGAAAAGGAATGTCCGATGGAATGGGATCGCCACCAAACTCCTGATACAGAGTATTCGACAACCATAAGAAATGCACTTCACACTAACCGCTCAACATGCAAGTCTCAAAGGCATAATTTCACTGTATTAACTTTACTCTACAAACACCACTCCATGCTCCAATGCATTAAATATTCAATCAATTCAATGCAGTTATGAATGCACTTTTCACTGGCTCCACACACAGATCGCTTTCCAGGCTTGAGATCGGCTTCGAATCTTGACTCTTTAGTTGTTACGACAACCCACTGCAATCATGGAAGATTGGCTCTTACACAAAAATCGTATAATGGCGGAGAGGCTACGTCGATCCCAAAATACAGATCGACTTTCACCAAGACTCGACTGTCACCAATTACAATTCGATGATAAATATCTCAAAATGTTGTGCCAAATATATGATCACAGAGCTTCATGAAAACAAGTATCTTAACATTTCATTAATTTTCTCCTAACGGTCTTTCGACTGCACACACTTCCGAATCTGATACAAAAAATGATGCCAGGATTCTAGATTAAATCAGATCCTAGCATATAAAACAAGTGTGCTTCTATCAAAATGAAAAATCTTCTTTAAAACGACAAATATGTTCAGCTCAAAAATACACATGAAGGAAAGAGAGCCTGATAATAAAATACTGATATAAAAACATAAAAACTCTTCGGCCAAATATTACAATGGGCGGCCTCTTGGCTCTCAGCCCTTCGTACCATTTCTATTACTCTCTATATTTCTCACTTCCTCACTTCCTCGCTTCTCTCTGTCCCCCTTCTCACACTCTCACAAGCTACATATTTATACATAAATATGAATTTAGTCCACTCCATAATTTCCTCCACACAAATCTCAACTTAAAATCTAATTTAGATTTATCTTTTTTTGGACTCAACTAAGTCTCGTTTATGGAATTCCTAATCCCTAGATTATCTACTTAATTCACATCCACTCATATCCTTAATTATTTAAGGGATATTTACAATAATCCTCACATTTATAATTTATCTCCTAATTTATTACAAATGAGCAATTTAATTAATAAAAAAATTAAAATATCTCACCCCCTTAATTACACAATTGAATAATGAAAATTTAACTTGATGGACCTGCATCAATATCCCCATAATTACAAAATATGATCCCTTCAAATCCTCACTCATCTCTCACAAATCTTGGATAAGATATGTTATCAAAATCTCCATGATCTTCTCCTTGGAATCTTCCATGATCTTCTCCTTAGAATAATCTTGAACAATTATCCTTTGAATTATTGAAATGGTGGAGGAAATATTCAAGAGGATTGTGAATAATTCTTCCAAATAATCCTACACATTTACAAAGCTCATCCACATCTAAGATATTAGTGAAATATGTCAATTTTTTAATAATTAATCACAAATTCTCTAATAATATTAAAAATAAATAAATTGGAAAATAATGAGGTGAACCCATGGAGATGGTAAGCTAAATGGTTAAATGAGGTAATGGAATGTGAGGAATGTCAAGGATAAACATGATGAAAATGTGACAATTACGAGACCCAACATACCCCCAAACTAAACTTGTTGCATGTCCTCATGCAACCTTGCATGGATTAAAAAAATTTGTCTTTGCTTGATTATGGTTTCTAACAATGTGTCATTCCAAGATGTGAAATACATGTACTCCAACTGATATTTTCTATGGTTGGTTCTTGTGTTAACAACATTTTTTATTTCTTCTCTTTTTTAACACATGTACTGCAAATGATAAGTCATGTACTAGAAGTGATAAGTCATTAATATCCATAAGAAAACCTTTTCTCATATTTTTGAATCATGCCAAAATAGACATCAATGTATCAATTGCAACGAAGTGTATTTTGGAAGAGTCATGTTGGACCAGTGTTTTAAAAAACGGAATCGGGTTCCGACCAGGCCGAGGGTCGGCTCGGACTTCGACTCCGAATCGGTAATGACTCGGTTGGCTCGGTTTCAATGACTTGGTTTTTGTAAAAAAATACATTAAATATTATTTTTTTGGTACAAATGTCAAAAACATAATTTTAAAGATTTTTATTCATGTTTCCAAACACAAAGCATTACAATATAGACAAAAGACAACATATGATCAAAGTAGGCTCATGAATATATCCATTATATCAAAATTTCACCCAGTGCACTGTCCAATACAGGATGATGATATAGAGATCAAACAAAAAACATAACCAATGTCACTAACATCAAGGTACATAGAGGGATTGGTGCTCTTGATTAAATAACCCTAATACATGACAAAATTCGATGGAAACATTGCAATAACCCAATCCTAAAATACTGAAAAACTGATAAGTCTGCTGGATTTTGAATGAGATCTAAAATTCTACTTTTTCCATATGAAATCCAATGAGGTCGGAACCACTCTCAAACATCCTGAGTCATTTCATGGTAATGTTAAAAATTTAAGTAAAAGGATGAAAATGAAGATTAAGGAGAATGTCACTTTTACTTTAAGAATTTAACATTACCATGAAGCTGCTCCAAAAACCAACTCCACAACTCTTCAGAAAACCCTCAAAAATGCTCAAGAAAATTCAATGAGATAGATGTGAGGTATTGAGAGGGGTTGGGTAAGTTAAATAGGATGGGAAGGGGTTAGATAGCCTAAACAAAACCTAACAGCAAAAAACATTTCATTTTCAAGTCCAATTTTTTACTGTTTTTGGGCCCCCCGGTCGGTTTAACTCGAACCAGGCCGAGCCGACCAGTTTGTTACCGAGCCATCTGAGTCAGTATACCGCTTGGCTGGCTCGGTAACAAACCGGCCGCCTGACTGGTTTAACCGCCAAGTCAGACCAGCCTACCCTTTGGCTTGGTCGACTCGGCCGGTTCTGAGCCAGACCGGCCTAGTTTTAAAACTATGTGTTGGACTATGTGAGGTGATGAATGGAATGAAATGGCTATGAATATTCCCCCCCGCTCGGCTGGCTCGGTAACAAACCAGCCACCTGACTGGTTTAACCGCCGAGTCAGACCAGCCTACCCTTTGGCTCAGTCGACTCGGCCGGTTCCGAGCCAGACCGGCCTATTTTTAAAACTATGTGTTGGACTATGTGAGGTGATGAATGGGATGAAATGGTTATGAATATCCCCCCCCCCCCCACCCCTCCCCAAACTGAAGATGTGTTATGTTTACAAAAAGGTGAAAGATGATGTAATATGGCAAGAGAATTTTCCAAATTCATTTACTTTCAGCATGTAAGAAAATTGTTTGATTAAAAATTAGAAAATAACATACCTTCAGTTACCCAAACAGTTGATGAACTATGCAATATAAATGTAGTTGTTGTCGCTTCTGGATCTGGAAAATGTCATGTTGATTTGCATGAGGGAATATGTCGTGCTACTAGATCATGAAAATATCATGGTGTTGGATCATGTGAATATCATGCTGCTGGATGAAGTGAAGGAATCTAAAGTGCTAATTGGTTGTATGAATCTAGAGATGATATCCGAAAGTGGAACTGTTGTACTCTCATATGGCTGAAGGAATGTTGTCGCAATTGTTGATGGAGTCATAAAAACATATAGTCTTCAACTCCTTTCAAAAATCCGATGGTACAATTCTAGTCATGCGAATTAATGTGTCGATGTCGAGCATGAAAATAAGTCATTGGATTACCTACCATTAATGGATGGCGTTAAACAATGCGAGGCAAACTCACCATTGATGTCAATGAGTACCAAGGTACCCAAGTACATCTTGCGAAGTGCGAATAAATTATTTGATGTCAAGCCACTTGCAAGATCCAACGATCAAGGGATATTGATGTATTCCCATGACTGTCAGCGAGAAAACCTATCATTAGGGCATACAAGCCTCAGGGTACTAATGATGACTCTAGTCTCTATCCCAGGTAAGGTGCTGAAGTTCATGGGTCAAGAGTTGTTGAAAGGTGGGCCTTAAGGAATCTCACATCAGTCAACGCGAGTTTGTACAAAATGATTGGTAGGACTATAAATGAAAATATCTCAGCATCAAGCAATATATATGGTAGGGCAAGGTAATCATGGAAAGAGAGCTTGGGAATTTTATTGACAAGGAAAAATGAACTGAAAAATAAGAAGGAAATGATGTATGTTGTTCCAAAAAATAGGCATGTATGAAGTCATGAAGGATAAGGAAATGGAAGATAAGCTGCAACATAGGGATGATTAAGGCGCTTGGAATGAAAAATGTGATTAATCATGACGCAAAAGGATTTTTGTGTAGCGGAAAATGTCATGATATGTGCAGTGAAGAATTAGTTCCTTCAAATGTCCAATGATGCATGTTTCATTGTGATTTCTAAAAATAACTTTTGCATTAAATCATCTTTAACCCTGAAAAACTTAGCACCATTCCTGCATAAAAATTGTCGCCTTTGTGTGCCATCTCCGTCGATGATTCCTGTATGAAGTGACTTAAAAACAAATTAGCTCATTTTCAAAAATTTATGAAATGTTCATTTAATATTATTTTTCAAAGTTACACCAATCATGGATGAAAAGGGTGCAGCATCGTAATGTTGAGGCTTTTTGCATAAGCTTCACTTTGACCTACACATAACACCCATCTCATTTCACTTGTTAGATATTAGTATATGCATCCAATCAACATACTTTTATTGTCCTCATGCAATATAATCGTAAATGAATGTGAGACAATTTTTTTTCTTTTTGTGAAAACAAATTTTTTATTATGTTGATTTTTTTTTTAAATAGCAAAAGTAAATAGAAAATTTTATTTTTTTATTTATTATTATTGATGTTGATTTTTTTTTTATATAAATAACAAATTAAAAATAACAATTTTTTTTTAATTTATTATTTATTTTGATTTTTTTTTTAATAAAGAAATAATTTTTTTTAAAAATATTGTTTTATTTATTTTAAAAAAACTAATAAAGAAAATAATAAAAAAACTAACCCTAAATTTTTTTTTTTAAAATATTTGTTTCCAAACACATCAATGATATTTCTCCCTCGCCACTAATATATCTTTGCTTTCGTTGTAAAAACTGCTATCTCTGCTCCAAATACCATCATGGACATCCCGCAAACAGCAATTGCAAACCCTTCTTCATAGTTCCATCGCTGAAAGCCTCCTTCAAATGTCTTGAGCTCAGCCCGTTGCATGAGTGCTGGAGTTTTTGCTGTATAGATCGAGGCACTATTGCGGCAGAAAAAAAATAAAAAAATAAAAAATCCTATGATTATTGATTGCCAGCCACGGTAAAGGATTTGGAAATTGATCGGAGACCCTTTGCAAGACCGTCTCTTGCGCCTTGTGTGCTCAGTGATGGCGTCTCTAGAGGAACTTGAAGAACCTGAGACATCTTGATTTGGTAATGGTGGGGGCTGAAGCTGGAACCCAACATGGATAAAATGCTCCTTTTAGTGGCTTTAGCTGAGCTATTGGTACTGTATCTCATAACACTAGCTGGAACCCTTGAGGATAAAATTGTTTCTCTCGGTGGCTATATCCGTGTCTACCAAGCTGGTACCCATTGAGATTTGCTTATGGTGGCTTGAGTTATGTTAAGGCGGGGGTAAAGTCTACATAGCTGGAACTTGGGTGGACAATTTTGGTTGCTCATGGTGGCTACCGTGGTTGATGCTGCAGTATTCACTTGGATGGCTCTAGTATTATAGCTGGTACCTATAAGAGTATTTGTGTCGCTGTTGGTGGCTTCACTCTTGTTATGTCAAATTAATGGTGGATGTGGGCCTTCAAGTTGCCTACATCTCAACGGGGCTTATGGTTTCTCAGGAGGGCTGCAATCAGAACTCATCATTTTCGAGTGGTTATGATCCAAATGAGTCCTATCATAGTTCTTATGGGGTGGCTACTTGGAGTTGGTTTAAGAATATGGTAGTGGTAACTCGACCATGTAAAAGCATTGGTTTTAGATTATTCAGAAGGTGGTGGACGATCCCTGGATGCTTCTGCTGTTGTTGCCAAGCTTAGATCGGAGTAGCATGGTCGGTTTCTGTTCGAATGCTCCAGCTCTGAGTCATCATCCCGGTTCAATTGTTTGAATTTGAAACTTTCGGGAGGTTATTGGGATTGGTGTGTCGACGGCGGGGGACGTTAATGTTTTGGGCTGTTCAGAGTGGAATACAGGTTCATTATGTGGAATTCACCTAATCCACATTTTTTATTTCATATTCTGACATAGGAGGGGGAGTTTCCCAAATACTTCTTACATCCATTTATGGACCTATTTGTGGGAATTGACGTCCTATAAACATTCTATTTAGTTCGGGTGACAGAGGGGGGTACGTTTGTCAGGATAGGTTGGTAGTCTTCGATTATATTATTCATGCCTCCCAGTTGTTTATTCCCAGAATGGCTCTCAAAATCATTTTTACAATCCCATCGACGTCCTATTTACCATATATTTTATTGTGGCTGAAGAATTCAAGATATTCTATCATTATACTTGGGAGCCTGGTGCCGTAGTCGTCTTTCTGCTCGCGCTGACATCTCCTTAAGGTGGCAGCACTCTGTACATGCAGGTGAGTTGGCGTCGCTTGCGGCTTGACGTCACCTCAACAGGTGCGGCAAAAGACATGAATCTAACATGGATGTTAGGATGCAAGGTGGCGATGGTTCCATCTCGGCTGATTTTGAAGCGGACGATGCCATAATTAAACAGGCTTTTTTAGATTCATCTGAGTCTAAAGGTTTCTCAAACTATCGGTCCAGAGGACATTATCTTAGAAGGTTTCGTCGTCGCAAGAAGAAGATTTTCAAACAAAGGATGGAGATAAAGGAAGTCTCTCTGGATTACGAAGACCTTTGTATTCGGGTGTCGAGCTTACAGAGTAGGGCTATTGTATGCAGATGGGTGTTCCCGGACTGCGAAGACTTCGATTCCGCTTCATGGGTCAACAAGAAATGGAAATCCATTATTGGATATTCTCCGATTGTCAATAAGCTCATTAACGGATGGTTCAGCATTCATTTTATGAACGAAAAAGACATCCACAAGGTTACAGATTGCACTTGGGTTCGGGGAAGATGTTTTTTACAGATTATACCCTGGTATATTGGATTTAATCCAGTGTTGGAGGCCCCTCGTAGCAAGTTGGTGTGGGTCAAGCTTCCTGGCTTGCCTTTGGAGTTCTGGACTCTCAAGGCTTTGCGCACAATCGGTGACTCTATAGGCTCTACCAAATATATTGATCCCAGCATTGTGGGTACTACTGATAAGAGGATTTCGTGGATCTTGGTAGAGATTAATTATATGGCTGACCTTCCAGGTGATGTGGATTTGCTATGGTGCAACAGAAGGCATCGTCAGCGTATCGATTTTTGGGGCATACGCTTTCGATGCCTGATATGCCACAAGACAGGCCATCTTAGGGATCATTGCCCTTTCAGGCTTCGTATGGCCAAAGCGGGACAGGGTCATCTCTTTCTGGGCGATGAAGGCCGACGCAATGGTAGCACGGGCGCTTCGGGATGTGAAAAAAAATGTATGACTTCCAATTTATCCCATGAGGATGAACCTTACAATTTTGTAAAAGGCCAACCTGATTTTCCCATTTCAGATTCTATGGTTCCTCCCAATATAGCATGTCATCCATCTGTTGGTCGTAAATTGTATAGGGTTCTTCAGCCACAAAACGATAATACGTCAAACTCTGCCCCATCACATGCTATTAATATTCCGGAGGACTTGGATGCCCCGGTCCCATGCCCTTCTTCTGGTCCAAATGAATTCAATATTCCAGATAATAATACCATCCACTGTAGTAAGGTAGGGGGATCAATTGGGACAGAACATACACCCCTCAAGGCTGCCTTACAAATCATGATACCAATACATTCCGGGCAAATGAGCTCTCCTGAAAATGACCCGCCTCTGTACAAACCGGCTTTATGGGGGGGGGGAATCTTCTCATACAGGCCTATTGATAGATGATTGCTCGAACTATAGGACTAGCTTTGCCTCGCCACACAATTCACCAGAAAAATCTAGGCCTATTAACCTATATGACTCCCCTAGGAATTCAATAGGAAGTGATATTGATTCGCTGCTGGGGAACCCCAACAATGACCTGGCTGCCTTAACGGTTTTTGATAAACCTATACCCTCCCCACCAAAAAACTCTTCGGGCTTAACATCTGCTATCAACTCTTTTAAGAAGAAGGCAAAGGCAGCATGCAGGCTGAACAAAGGGAAGCTAAAGTCTGTGTCTCTGTTCTCCGATGATGATGTCGGTCTCTCTGATGTTCCTATTGCTGGTTACGATGGTCCCCATGGCTCAACCAGGGCGCTTAGAGCAAGCCACCCGCGGAATTCACTCTCATGAATCATATTATCTCTATGAATCTACGGGGGTTGGGCGATGCCCCAAAATTCCATTGCCTCATGGATTTTATAAACACCAGGAACCCTATCGTTTTTTTGGGACAGGAGACCATGTCCAATCGTATAAAGGCTATTAATATGTTTTTAAAAATCAGAAAAGGATGGCAAGCGGTGGCGATTAACTCAAATGGACGGTCCGGGGGTATGATTGCCATATGGAACCCAGATTTTTTTGCTTTCAAGGCATTTAGCTTTTTCAGGGGTATTCTGCTATCAGGTTGACTCAGAGGTTTGCTAGGCAATTTTAATCTTATTAATATATATGCTCCATATGCTAATAGGGTGGCTTTTTGGAACAGAATGCAGGCGTCAGGCATTATGGCACTGCCAAATCTTATAATAATGGGCGACTTTAATGCAACCCTTAATGCGGATGAGATTTGGGGCAATTCTGCTCGTTTGGATCCGCTGGCGGGTTTTCTAAATGACATATTTTACTCACAGGGGCCGTGGGACGTTAGGCCTCTTCCAATGGTGCCGACTTGGTCCAATAATCGTGGGGGTGAAAACTACATAGGGAAGAGGCTTGACCGAGTGATGGTGAAAGAATCCGTCGCGACATCTTGGAGAATCCCAGATCGTCAATACTAGTATCTGACATCTCGGACCATTTGCCAATTTCATTCTCATGGTCCATTAAGGAGAAAGTCTTGGAACGACCTTTCAAGTTCAATCGAATATGGCTCGAAGACCCTCAATACACAGGTATGGTTGAGAAGATTTGGCACGCAGAATATGACATACCCTTTGCAGACGCATGGGATTCCTTTCACTATAGACTTCAGAAAATCAAGAACACCTCCAAGACATGGGAGAGACAGAAGAAGCAGAATCTTAAAAAGGAATATTGGGATATACAGAAACAAATGGAAGTGATCATATCCTCCTTCAGTAATTGTCATCCTGACGACAACACTCTACAGCAACTCATAAGGCTTGGTGAAAGGAAAAGAGAAATCCTCAGGATTGAGGAGGTCACTTGGCGGTTAAAGAGCAGAATTACGTGGCTTGCCGAGGGTGATCTAAACACAAAATATTTCCACAAGTATGCGAATGGGAAGAAGAATAGGAACTCTATATGGAGCATCAAGCGTCAAGATGGTACTGTTGCTTATTCTTCTCAGGACATCCAAAAAGAGGCGCTCACTCACTTCTCAGCCTTCTACTAGAGACAGGGCGACATCGATTATGAGAACCAGGTATGGCTTTTAGAGCATGTCAATAGATTTTTCGATGTTGAAGCCATTTCGCTCTTGGATTGTGCAGTTTCAGGGAATGAAGTCATAAAGGTCCTTAAAGCTTTTTCTTCGGATAAATGTCCAGGGCCTGATGGGTGGCCTGCGGAATTTTTTATCCACTTCTTTGATTTGATGGGGGAGGAATTGACCCAGATCATTGAACATATCAGAATGTCGGGAGACATGCCGATAAACCTTAATTCTACTTTCATAGCTCTTATTCCTAAATTGAATGATTCCCAATCTTTTACAGATTTTAGACCAATTGCTCTGTGTAACGTGCTTTACAAGATAAACTCCAAGATAATTGCTAACTGTCTAAAAGGAATATTGTCCGACTGTATATCAAAAGAGAAATACGGCTTCCTTAAGGGTCGTTCCATACATGAGGCCGTGGCAATTGCACAAGAAGTTCTTCATTCCATACACTCAGGGAAAAGGAAGGCTATCCTGATGAAAGTGGATCTTCATAAAGCCTATGATTCCATAGATTGGTCATATATTAGGCTCGTGCTCATGAAGATTGGTCTTCCTATCAGTTTTATAAGATGGGTAATGTCTTGCATCACTTCCGTTCGATATGCAGTTTTAATAAATGGTATCCCAACATCCTTTTTTGCTGCTGAGCGTGGGTTGAGATAGGGCTGTGCGCTCTCTCCTTTGATATTTATTCTTATCATGGACAGTTTCAGTGGCATAATGCATAATGCGGAGAGGCGGGGTTGTATTAAGGGATTTTCCTTTTCAAATGAAGTTTCCTGTTCACACTCCTTATTTGTTGATGATCTGCTGTTGTATGGATATCTGAATAGGAACCATTGGTTCTATATACACTTAATGTTCAATCGTTTTGAAGCTGCCACAAGTCTGAATATTAACAAAAGCAAATCCTTTATTATATATGAATATGGAGACATTCAGGAGATTGAATTCATTGCTGAATTCATGGGGATCGATATTAGGGTGGCCAATGCTGGGTTTACATATCTAGGATTCAGGATTAAACCCTGTGCATATAAGAACCAGGATTGGAACTGGATGATCGACAAATTTCGGCGGAAGATCTCTGGATGGACACATAGGTGGTTATCCTTGGGGGGCAGGGTAATCTTGATCCAGGCGGTATTATCACAAATGTTGGTATATTGGGGACATCTGTACTACATTCCTGATGGCATAATCAAAAAGCTGGACCGAATTATGGCTAAATTTTTATGGGGCGGGGCCACTATGACAAATAAAATACATCTAGTTAAGATGGAGCGCCTATGCAGAGCTAAGGAACACGATGGATGGGGCATTCTCAACACGAGGACTTTCAATTTAGCGCTGCGTATGAAGTCCTTCTGGAAGGCTATACAGGGAAATGGCATATGGAATGTTGTAATTAAATGCAAATATATAAGGGGGGATATCCTACAACAAATTCTCGCTTCAAATTTCCCCCACCCCAGGTTTATATCGGTCATTTGGCGTAGTTTCAAGAAGATTAATGGTCTGGTATCCGATAGACTTGCATGGTATTTTAGGGATGGGGGTAATATCCCTTTCACCTTCAACAGAATTATCGGTTTTCCCTCTGAACATGTCCCCTCCCCATTACTGGTGCATTGCCTCTCACACAGGGGTATCAATTTCATATCTCAGACTATTAGAGTCTGGTCCTACGGCGCTCCAGAATTCAAAAGCGCGCTCCAGCTGGGACTTCCGGCGAACATGACGGATGAATGGGAACAGCTACGGGATGCCTTCAGAGCTGTGGGTTTCTGTTGGGACGCTGGTGGTGATAAAATTGTTTGGGATGGGCCCATACACGATGGAGCGCCTATTGTCAAAGATGTTTACAGTGTGCTAAATTTGGATTCATATAGGGATCAGATGACAGCTTCTTTCTACCCATTCTGGCGAAGGAAAATACCCACTAAGATTGTGCTCTTTGGATGGTTGGTTTGGAAGGGTAGGATCCTAACGGGTGAAAATCTGACCCGGCGGGGATTTTTGGGTCCCTATAGATGTCACATATGTTGTGCTGACCTCGAATCAATTGATCATCTATTCTTTCGGTGCCCTGTCATCATGAGTTTTTGGAGACTCTTCTCCACTCATTAAATGGGTCCTGCATGGTCGCCTACTGATTTCTTCAATACTGCATTGGAATGGGACAAACTAAGAGGAAAATATAAATCGTTGCCTTTCTTTTTCATATGGGAGGTGTGGAAGGGAAGAAATAGCTTGATTTTTGAGGAGGTGCCATTCCAGACTTCACAGGTTTTCTCTTACATACTTGGATGGATGGAAGAACGCCCCTCCCCTTGCGTTTCTATTCAGGATTGCTCCAAGCGCATAAGACCACATGAAATCACAATTCCAGCGATATATTTTGACGGTGCTTGCGAGGATGGGTTGATGGGTTGCGGAGCCTGGATTAAAATATCACTGCGGGAAAGGGTTCACATTCATTGGAATGCTGGTCGGGGATCCAACAATAAGGCGGAGCTTATTGCACTATGGGGTGCCCTCCGATTTGCTGCCTATCTTCAGATTCAGGGTGCACATGTATATGGGGATTCAAAGGTAGTTATTGGGTGGGTTACAGGAGACATGGTCATGATGGGGCCTGCTTTACAAGGCTGGTTACAAAGGGTTCGAGGTTTATGGGCCACACTCAACCAGCCGCCTATCACTCATATATACAGAGAAAACAATACAAGGGCTGATGGGCTGTCCAGAAAAGGTTTGATCACTGATTTTGGGATTATGCAGGTCCATCTCTTCAGAGATGGCCTTTCTTTCTGGCAAACTTCTATCCCAATTCCATAACATGATACCACTAAGTTTTGTTATGCCTGTAATGTCTTCAGGTTTCTTTTGCAGGGCACTAAACTCTCTTTCTGACCGAACACACAGAATTTCAAAAGGTTTTGAATCCTTTTTTCTCTAACGTGCATGATAAGGTTTACAGATTATAACGGTGTTATCAGTCTTTCAAAGATGGTCTGCCACACAACTACAAGCGAGCCGGGTTATATGTCTTCTAATGTTCCGGACAAATAATACAAGCGAGCCAGAATACATCAGTGCAAATGTGTCTGTTGAGATTTTCATAATTGTCGAGCTGCGAGCCTGTGTGAGAGGTCTATCATATAATGGTAGCGAATACTTTTTGTATCCAAGCGAGCCGGACATATAACTTCAAGCGAGCCAGAACGAAACAAAACAAGCGAGCCTGTTGGAACGTTTTTGTTATGACAGGATTGGTTACATATAGCTGAAGCTGAGGCCTGCCGATATCTAACAGGAAAGGCTTAACTGAACTTCATGCATCACTACATGAAATGGATGCTTCGCGGATTTTTGTACAAGAAAAGACACATGCACGATAACACAGGGAGGATAACATACTTTTTCATTGCCGTTTAACTTCTAAATCTCTCCACCATCTGATCAGCAATCCAAATCATTTTTGTTCATATTGTATGAGGTACCAAGTTATTTGTTTTCATTTCATCCTTCATTTTCTCATGGTCCAGCTGAATGGAGGACATTTTGTTTGGGATGTAATTTCCCGATATGGAGAGGCCGACAAAATACTTACATGCTCCTTGTTCCTACAAGTGAGCTTTTATGTCTGGCCGGTATGATGGATATCTCGCTATCAATCTTCATAGCTGAGATTATACATGTTATATGTACTGTTTATATTTTAATATATCTAGTGTTTTTTTCATCTGGAAAAATCAACAACTACGCATCAAATCACTCGAATAGGGGTGGGCATTCAAATTGGCAACTTCTAGACCAAGTGTCTTTCGTTTAGCCGCGATGAAAATGTTGTTGAGGCTGGTGAGGATGGCGTGGCCCGTGAAGAATAGTAGTGTAAACGCTGGCTAAGGCTCCAGAGATTAGTGGAAGTTGAATTTCAAAACAGGAGGCAAGGCCCGTAGGCGTTTACAACCTCATGTAGTTTCAGATTTCTTCCCGAGAACTTGCAAAGCCAAATTGGTTCATGCATCCGAGAAAATTTGCAATCGATGGTTGTGCCTTGACAAAGAATTGCTAAATAACAAGGAAGTTCCTTGAAACATACTTAGTCTTGGAAAGCGTACTCCTCGATCACATGCTCGATAATTATCTTGCAAACATACAAATTTCTGCAGATTTCACTTTCACTGCTCAATCTGAACTTTTTCTCTTCATCACAATCGTCGTGACCCATATTCACCTTGCCTTTCAAGTTATTTCCAGCTTTCTTCCACAACCCAAATTGGAGCACCGATGGCATCATTAAATTTTCGGCTAAAATGTTGGATGTGGAAGCGAATTAAATGTCAGTGGCAAAGTTGACGCAGCGGAATACGCAGAATAGTTGCTAACTGCTTCCTCAAAATCAGAATTGGTGTTATCTCCTTCTGCGAAATTGGGATTGAAATATCTTAGCCCGATTTTTTATTGATTTTCAAGGATTTTGGGCATAGAAATTTCACCGCTATCAATGTTGTGCTTCTTCTAATGCCGAACCAAACTTCTGGAAGGAGGAGCTTGAGCTTATTGATATTGTTCCTCCGGCAGACGCATCAGGAGGAGAAGGAAGAATAATTATTTTAGAACTCGCAGGGAAGTAGACACCAACAATCTATCACCTGAGCACTGGGACTTGATCATCATTAATCCTACCCCTGCTCTCAATTTGCGCTCTTTTTCTCAAGTCAAAACTTCTCGGCACACTGGTGCTTCAATTTGGAGACCAATTATCCAGCTTCTATCATAAACTTCAATGTGATTCAACCACTGCCATCCAACAAATTTTTAGTCATCGAGCAACGCTCAGAACCCTGAAAGGATTTGCGTGATAAGGTTTCAACTTCCTATTCCATATTTTTTATGTATTGAATGCGTTGGGTTTTATGGTTTGTTTTTGTTTATTATTTTTTTTAATTTTTATTTGTGTGAGTTTGCTTTGTTTTAATGTGGTTGCACGTTTTATTTTGGTTGTTTTGTTTGTTTCAAAAATTTTATGTGTTGATTTGTTTTGGATGGCTTTTATTTCATTTTATTTATTTATTTTTGTGTTTGTGTTGTTGTTTTTTTTAATTGTTTTGTTTTATTTGTTTTTTTATTGTAATTTTTTTTATTTTATTTGAATGAGTGTGAGTTTGTTTTTGTTTTGTTTTTTTTTTAATAAAAAAAAATGAAATTTAATCCTATTCCAAAAGAGAATTAGTTTGAATATATATATATATATATATATATATATTATGTGTGATTTTGTTGATTTTTTTTTTTTTTTAAAACAAAAATTTAGAAAGAAACTAAATTTTTATTAAATTCTTAAACTCAGAAAATTTTATTGAAAAATGGACACAAAGTGATTTGCAGATCTAAAAATGTCTTTGATTAAACATATTGCAAATCTCAGTTTATTCATTCTTGAAAAAGCTTATCGACATCCTACTTTTTCTTATTCTCCTGATAGCAAATGGCTGAGATCCACAGGCTGAGCCAATATTATGTTCTGATACCACTATATTTTTCCCAAATGGGGAAAGACAGGAATATTGAAAAACATACTTGAAATAGCAGTGTAAATCATCACATCAACAATGGAGACCAATATGGAGCCATTACATTATGTATAAAAATAGCAAATCAATACAAAATAGTGAGGCACAAATCATATGATATGAACAAACAAGCCTCCCATAAACAATCACCTCCAAATATGAGATGCTACTACAATACAAAATGCCTGAGAGTTGCTACAACACAGTCATAACATGCATAACTACATCTAGAGATCATACAATGATGTAAAAAAACTGATATATGCCACAATAGATGCTACACATACAGATCTAGGCACTATATCACTTTCCCTAGACAACCCAAGAGGATTTCCAGAAAATGTACAAACTATAGAAATGTAAGTTGCAGCCCTAGGGTTGAAGGTTTGCTGCAACAACAGAAATGATAAGATATGACTGAAGCTAATATAGAATGCTACAACTCTTCTCCAATAGATCCTCTGGGTGAAAGGATGTCCCCTCCACTGAAGAAATCATCTCCCAAAACACATACTGCAACCACTCTTACAACTCCTCCCTAAAATAACGCAGATCCAGAATAAAATTATGTTGTAGGGGATAATATCACCTTGGCTTGATGCAAAATATGTCAATAAATCCCAAGGGGCTTCTTTTTGGCCTCCCAATGGAAAGAAACCTTCCTCCACTAGAAATCTAGCTCAGAAAACACCCAATAAGATCCTCCACTACTGGACCCTACAACACAGCACAACTCTAAGCAGAAATTGTGTTGTTAAAGAAAGATGTAGCTTGGCCAAATGCCAGAATGTGGAAATGTAGTGCAAATACTTCTCCTGAGTGGGAAATCGAAGTCCCCCAAGGATGAAGGTGGGATTCCCGCTCGGGAACACCCTTGTGCTAAACAGCACTGCAATCTTAGCTAAACAGATGAAGAGAGCCACAAGTCTTAACATACCATAAAAAAAATAATAATCCAATCATGCCCACAATGGCTGACATCTCCTTCCTTATATTCTTGGTGAGATTCCTCACCTTGGACCCCACTCATTAAAGCCACTACTTCCATGCATGGAGTCTCCCTATAAAACTGCCCTGTCTCTCAATGAATGCCACTCCTTCCATACCAACGCTATTTGATTTGGTCGAAGTTGACCCAGTCTACATGCTTCATCCCCTTTTCACACATAAGGGTCTTCAATCCAGATTTTAGATGACCTCCTTTCACATTAGGAGTGTTTTTATTCCTACTAAGGAGATTTATGGGTCTCCATACCCTCTTGTAGGAATTTACAGGGTAAGTTACGTAGATCAAGAACCAAAGGTCACCACTCACAAATAGATCATAAATCACTACACCAGTATAATCACGTGGTTATAACCCTCAAAGAGGGAAACAATCCATGGCCTGAGCCAACGCGACCACTTCAGGCAACTTATTAATATAAAAAGAAAAGCTACATATGTTTCTGTCATAAATGGTTATAGGACAAATGACCCTCCGTGCTCATGGACCAATTGGATGCTAAGCCACAAATCAAGTGTCGTTAATACCAAGGTGAGAGATAACCGTCAGATCACTACAAATTGTGACCGTCAAATTATAAGTTACAAATGTACATGGTAAAGAAACACACTGTACCTAACTCTACACTAAACTAAGTTATCATTAACTATTTCCTATGTGTCGAAATATCCTAACATCCCCCCCTTAAGAACAAATTGGGATAGGATTGAAGGATTTACAAATCTATGAAGGGAGGCAAGAGGATGGTGAGCCTCTTGAAGATCTATGATACAGGGCAGCAAGAAGCCATGCTACATTGGTTGCTCTTGAGGGAGTTTGGCCAACATGTGACCTATTCCTTTTCATTGGGTTTGAAAGGGAGGAGGAGATGGCAGGATACTTACACCATGAAGCAGAAAAGAGCATGGGTGCATTATGATGGGATGGCATTATTTTTACCGTTCATCATGTTCCCATTTCACATTTGGAGTGGTGGAAGCATGAGGGGGCAGCAAACAATTTTGTTTCTAAAGTTCTATTTGGTTGTTGCGGGAGCAAGAGGAGGCACTAGCATAGTGCAAGGGAATTTCTCTTTGACATTAGATGCCCATGCAACACCTTCTTCATGGGAGGAGCTCTACATTTGCAGCAACATGATGGGAGGAGTCTTTGGTAAGATTCATGTCAAAGAGGGGAGCTTTTAGATGACAGTGGCCCTACTCCAAAGGCCAGCAGCGCTGTCACTTGAGAGCTTGGATTACTTGCTGAAGTGTTCTCAAAACCACTTCACAAGTGATGTGTCTTGGAGACATGTAGGAGAGGAGGATGTGGAAGTAATGGATGGAAGCATCCCTTGCTATTTTTTGATCTTCTTGGCTTGGGCTCACAAGCACAAGAGGAGACACCTACATGCAACAACTTTGGATTCTTCTTCCATGCATTCTTATGCATACCATTTACTAATGGAGGAGTCCACTTGGGAAGGATTTCTAATGGATGTATATCAGAATATGGCTAGCTACATAGCCCAGGAGATGATGAGATGGTTGGCACAACCACACCCCTACTATGTTGCAGTAAGGGGAACTTTCCACTTGAGCCATTTCAGCTCAAAGACCAAAGTGCATGATGAGGGAGGTAACCATTTGCCTTATGTCTTACACTCTCTTATTTTTATAAGTAGCATATTATATCAAGGAGGATATTTCCTTCTTGCACACTATGCTTTGTTATGCTCATGGTCTATTGCAGCAAATATGATGGCTATTTTAGCAGTGGATTGTGGGGGAAAGCCACATGATTTTCGGTGTACACCCATTACACCATTTTGTACTTTCATGCATATATCTTTTGAGATGAGTGTGGCAGCTAACAAGTAGCTGGGAGAGAACTTGTTAATTTCTATTTTGACGCAGGCAAGGAGTGCACTGCACAGGTCCCATTGGTGGGACAATGATCCACTTTCTAGTTGTCATGTCACAAGTTGCTTCTATTTGTTCTTGCTTCCATGCATTGCAGATTTTTCTTGGTACATGGGGAGCTTTGTTGGAGAGTGGGACATGAGATGATGATGCCCATTGGGGGTATGATTCTCCCTATTTTACATGTTGTATGCTTCAGAAGAAACAATGGACAGCCCATGATTTCCAAGCTTCATCTCTTTCCTTCATGTGGGAGGAGCAATTTGGAGAGTTTGAATTTTGGAGGAGGCATTTCATGGATTGTATGATCGATGGGGTGGCTTGGGTCTCTCTTGAAGACCATTTCATATCAGCCATATATTAGCAGCAGCCCCATGTGTATCATGAGGAGGGAAGAACCCATTGGGTGGATGTGCCCTTTGGGAGGAGAGACCTCCATTCTTTTTGCAGCACATGCTCCAAGGGGAGTATGGAAGATGATATGGTCACCATGTTCAGACATTGGTTTCTCTTGGAGGTGAGCCATATGATTGGTTGGATGCCATATGATGTTGAATTCCAACTCATCACATATGAGATGATTTGGGCCAACATGATTTACAGCGTTGGAGGAGAGATCCTTGGAGATCTAGTCTTCATCTTGCCACTTGAGGGCAAGTATTTTGCAACCTAGGATCAGCATACACTCTTCACTTATCCTAAGTGGAGAAGAGGATAGCGTGGGGTAGGCTATTTTGTCTACCAGGATCAGAATTTCAGCCCACCTACATTGCCGGAGCTAAAGGTGGAGGACAGTTTCCAGGAGTTGCCTAGTTGGGAGGTAGCTCATTTTGTATGGATAATTGCTTGGGGATGGAGGATCTACATGAGGATATTTCAGACTCCATGCCTTGAGTGGAGGTCTTTTGTAGTTCATCCTTGCTCTTGCTTGAGGAAAAGCAAGTTTTGGAAGGGCAGGACTGTAATGTTCCAAATTTTGCAATAAGGTAATTGGAACATTAATTTTTATTTTATGTTAATCAAAGTGAATAAATGGGTGAGGAACCCCATGTAACAACAAAATAAACTCTCCTAAGGTGCAAAGAGTCACTTAAGTGGCTAAATTTGGCAGTCCCTAGTGTGAAAAGGGCTAAAAGCAAGAAAGCTAGGCCATGGTTGACCAAGTCAACAACGGGTTAAGAGGAGAAGCTTGCTCAAGAAGACTGCGCAGTTTGAATGGAGGGAAAATTAGAGGATGAGAGAAACCCTAATGGGTGGGGTCCATGGCAAGGAAGCATTCCTTGCATAAAAAGGTGAAGGAGAGCCATTGTTCATTATGCTTGAGAATTTCGATTTGCAGCTCTCTTCAGTTGTTCAACTAAGATAGCTTGTGATGCTTAGCACAAGGGATATTTATATTTAGAAATATTCTCTCCTTCATTGGGAAGCCTTGGAGGAGTTGTTCTTCATATTCCTCACATCCAGGCTTGAGGCCAAAGCCATCTCTTTTAGCTACAACATTTCTGTTGGGCAGATTCAGTGGTGTTGTTGGAGGTAGCAGTGAGTAATGATAATCCCACCATTTCCTGAGCTATTTTTGAAGAGGAGGAGTTCTCCTTTCTCTAAGAAATCAGAAAAGGAAATTTCCGAGGCTTATATGCATATTTTGGCATAGGGCCAAGTGTTTCATCTCAGCCCCAGCACAGTCACTCCCTCTTACAACGTTACTTTCAGAAGGAAATTGTAGGAGGATTCACCGAGGGAATCAGAGAGTGTAATCTTCAATGAAAGGGGCATCCTTTCACTTAGAATATCATTGGAGGAGTCTCCTCATGTAACTGTGCAATCATGGCTAAGGCAGCAAGAGGATGGTGAGCCTCTTGCAGATCTATGATACAGGGCAACAAGAAGCCATGCTGCATTGGTTGCTCTTGAGGGAGTTTGGCCAACATGTGACCTATTCCTTTTCATGGGGTTTGAAAGGGAGGAGGAGATGGCAGGATACTTACACCATGAAGCATAAATGAGCATGGGTGCTAAGCCATCAATCAAGTGTCGTTAATACCAAGGTGAGAGATAACCGTCAGATCACTACAAATTGTGACCGTTGAATTATAAGTTACAAATGTACATGGTAAAGAAACACACTTTACCTAACTCTACACTAAACTAAGTTATTCTTAACTATTTCCTATGTGTCGAGGTAACATGTGACCTATTCCTTTTCATGGGGTTTGAAAGGGAGGGGGAGATGGCAGGATACTTACACCATGAAGCAGAAATGAGCATGGGTGCATTATGATGGGATGGCATTATTTTTACCGTTCATCATGTTCCCATTTCACATTTGGAGTGGTGTAAGCATGAGGGGGCAGCAAACAATTTTGTTGCTAAAGTTCTATTTGGTTGTTGCGAGAGCAAGAGGAGGCACTAGCATAGTGCAAGGGAATTTCTCTTTGACATTAGATGCCCATGCAGCACCTTCTTCATGGGAGGGGCTCTACATTTGCAGCAACATGATGGGAGGAGTCTTTGGTAAGATTCATGTCAAAGAGGGGAGCTTTGAGATGACAATGGCCCTACTCCAAAGGCCAGCAGTGCTGCCACTTGAGAGCTTGGATTACTTGCTGAAGTGTTCTCAAAACCACTTCACAAGTGATGTGTCTTGGAGGCATGTAGGAGAGGAGGATGAGGAAGTAATGGATGGCAGCATCCCTTGCTATGTTTTTATCTTCTTGGCTTGGGCTCACAAGCACAAGAGGAGACACCTACATGTAGCAACTTTGGATTCTTCTTCCTTGCATTCTTACGCATACCATTTACTAATGGAGAAGTCCAATTGGGAAGGCTTTCTAATGGATGTATATCAAAATATGGCTAGCTGCATAGCCCAGGATATGATGAGATGGTTGGCACAACCACTCCCCTACTATGTTGCAGTAAGGGGAACTTTCCACTAGAGCCATTTCAGCTCAAAGACCAAAGTGCATGATGAGGGAGGTAACCATTTGCCTTATGTCTTACACTCTCTTATTTTATAAGCAGCATATTATATCAAGGATGATATTTCCTTCTTGCACACTATGCTTTTTTATGCTCATGGTCTATTGCAGCAAATATGATGGCTATTTTAGCAGTGGATTGTGGGGGAAAGCCACATGATTTTCAGTGTACACCCATTACACCATTTTGTACTTTCATGCATATATCTTTTGAGATGAGTGTGGCAGCTAACAAGTGGCTGGGAGAGAACTTGTTAATTTCTATTTTGACGCAGGCAAGGAGTGCACTGCGCAGGTCCCATTGGTGGGACAATGATCCACTTTCCGGTTGTCATGTGACAAGTTGCTTCTATTTGTTCTTGCTTCCATGCATTGCATATTTTTCTTGGTACATGGGGAGCTTTTTTTGGAGAGTGGGACATGAGATGATGATGCCCATTGGGGGTATGATTCTCCCTATTTTACATGTTGTATGTTTCAGAAGAAACAATGGACAGCCCATGATTTCCAAGCTTCATCTCTTTCCTTCATGTGGGAGGAGAAATTTGGAGAGTTTGAATTTTGGAGGAGGAATTTCATGGATTGTATGATCAATGGGGTGGCTCGGGTCTTTCATGAAGACCATTTCATATCAACCGTATATCAGTAGCAGCCCCATGTGTATCATGAGGAGGGAAGAACTCATTGGGTGGATGTGCCCTTTGGGAGGAGAGACCTCCATTCTTTTTGCAGCACATGCTCCAAGGGGAGTATGGAAGATGATATGGTCACCATGTTCAGACATTGGTTTCTCTTGGAGGTGAGCCATATGATTGGTTGGATTCCATATGATGTTGAATTCCAACTCATCACATATGAGATGATTTGGGCCAACATGATTTACAGCGTTGGAGGAGAGCTCCTTAGAGATATAGTCTTCATCTTGCCACTTGAGGGCAAGTATTTTGCAACCCAGAATCAACATACACTCTTCACTTATCCTAAGTGGAGAAGAATATAGCATGGGGTAGGCTATTTTTTCTACTAGGATCAGAATTTCAGCCCACCTACATTGCCGGAGCTAAAGGTAGAGGACAGTTTCCAGGAGTTGCCTAGTTGGGAGGTAACTCATTTTGTATGGATAATTGCTTGGGGATGGAGGATCTACATGAGGATATTTCAGACTCCATGCCTTGAGTGGAGGTCTTTGTAGTTCATCCTTGCTCTTGCTTGAGGACAAGCAAGTTTTGGAAGGGGAGGACTGTAATGTTCCAAATTTTGCAATAAGGTAATTGGAACATTAATTTTTATTTTATGTTAATCAAAGTGAATAAATGGGTGAGGAACCCCATGTAACAACAAAATAAACTCTCTTAAGGTGCAAAGAGTCACTTAAGTGGCTAAATTTGGCAGTCCCTAGTGTGAAAAGGGCTAAAAGCAAGAAAGCTAGGCCATGGTTGACCAAGTCAACAACGGGTTAAGAGGAGAAGCTTGCTCAAGAAGACTGCACAGTTTGAATGGAGGGAAAATTAGAGGATGAGAGAAACCCTAATGGGTGGGGTCCATGGAGAGAAAGCATTCCTTGCATAAAAAGGTGAAGGAGAGCCATTGTTCATTATGCTTGAGAATTTCGATTTGCAGCTCTCTTCAGTTGTTCAACTAAGATAGCTTGTGATGTTAGCACAAGGGATATTTCTGTTTAGAAATCTTCTATCCTTCATTGGGAAGCCTTGGAGGAGTTGTTCTTCATCTTCCTCACATCCAGGCTTGAGGCCAAAGCCATCTCTTTCAGCTACAGCATTTCTATTGGGCAGATTCAGTGGAGTTGTTGGAGGTAGCAGTGAGGAATGATAATCCCACCATTTCCTGAGCTATTTTTGAAGAGGAGGAGTTCTCCTTTCTCTAAGAAATTAGAAAAGGAAATTTCTGAAGCTTATATGCACATTTTGGGATAAGGCCAAGTGTTTCATCTCAGCCCCAGCACAGTCACTCCCTCTTACAATGTTACTTTCAAAGGGCAATTGTAGGAGGATTCACTGGGGGAATCAGAGAGTGCAATCTTCAATGAAAGGGGCATCCTTTCACCTAGAATATCATTGGAGGATTCTCCTCATGTAACTGCACAGTCATGGCTAAGGCAGCAACTTGTAGCAGTGTAGTCTCGAGTTTTCATGCATATTCTGGATTGAGGCTATCTTGAGAGGTTTCTTCCTCAATATTTGTATATTATTTGTTGTTGCTACTTCATATATCAGCGATGCACTCTTCTCATACACTATGATGTATTATTTCACTGTTGTTCATTGTTAAATTTCAGATGTTGCTGTAGCTCATTCTTTGAGCAAGATCTTCCTGAAGGAAGAAATATTTACATAGCTATAGGCAGAGTCTCAGAAAGGGCCAGGAAGCCTACGGTTCTCATCCTCTCTTTAGAGGTGATATAACTAGTAAAAGCCCTCTCATTCCATCTCTGAAATAGCCTTGTTCATATTTCTGACAAAAGGATTGATTCAGTGGTGTAAAAGCTGTTGATTTCCATTTCGGGATATTATAGAAGCATCTCAAAAATATATAGATTTCAACCATAATCAATTTTATAAGATGAATTATTAAAAGAAAATGCATATTAAAAATATAAATCTAACTTTAATGATTTCTAAATTCTAAACGATATATTAAGATACATGAAGTAATAATTAAAGAGGCTCTTCACTAAAAGAGGTCCTCGTTGTCCATCATCATTGATTTCATTTATCATTAATGTTATTGTGAAAACAGAAATTCAGAAAAGCAGGAAAAGTTGAATCTTAGTTTTAAACTCTTGATCAGATAGAAGAAGTATTTAACTTAAATATTCGTTTGTCTCTTCGTATGCAAAAAGAAACAAGATTAAGATCCATCAACAATCAAAGAATGTAAAGGCATGTAAAGATGAATTCTAACTGAAAATCTTGAGTCGATAGAAAGAGTGCTTAACTTAAACACTTGTTTGTCCTTTCATATGTAGTTTAAGAATGATCATTAGAGTCATCAATACTTGAAAATAAAGAAATCAAAAATCAAAGCATGTAAAGACATGTAAAGATGAATTCTAACTGAAAATATTGAGTCGATAGAAAGAGTGCTTAACTTAAACACTTGTTTGTCCTTTCATATGCAGTTTAAGAATGATCATTAGATTCATCTATACTTAAAAATAAATAAATCAAAAATCAAAGCATGTAAAGGCATGTAAAGATGAATTCTAACTGAAAATCTTGAGTCGATAGAAAGAGCACTTAAACACTTGTTTGTCCTTTCATATGCAGTTTAAGGATGATCATTAGATTCATCAATACTTAAAAATAAATAAATCAAACATAAGAAAACTAATTTAGAAATTTCAGCTACGAAATAAACTAAGAAGTGTACTTAGCTCGGTGTGGGGGCCCTACACCCTTGCCCCGCACACTGAAGGTAAACTCAGCTACTTAAGACCTCAAGTAGTCAACCAGCATGTAACAGCATCAAAATATGATAGAATAGATCTTTAATTATGTCTCCAAGTCTCAGAAATAATAATAATAAGTCATACAAGTTCCATTCTCCTCTTACTTGGAGAAAGAGCACTCCTATTTATATATGAGTGCTTTGAAAACAAGATAAGAAACTCAATATTAAAAATCCACTCTTCTCTCAACCAATATCCCTATAATTACAAAATATGATCCCTTCAAATCCTCACTCATCTCTCACAAATCTTGGATAAGACATGTTATCCAAATCTCCATGATCTTCTCCTTAGAATAATCTTGAACAATTATCCCTTGAATTATTGAAATTGTGGAGGAAATATTCAAGAGGATTTTGAATAATTCTTCCAAATAATCCTACACATTTACAAAGCTCATCCACATTTAAGATATTAGTGAAATATGTCAATTTTCCAATAATTAATCACACATTCTCTAATAATATTAAAAATAAATAAGTTGGAAAATAATGAGGTGAACCCATGGAGATGGTATGCTAAATGGTTAAATGAGGTAATGGAATGTGAGGAATGGCGAGAATAAACATGATGAAAATGTGACAATTACGAGACCCAACACCTTTTATCTTCTTATTCAAAATAAAAGGGCATAGTATATTTCTTTGGATCTCTATGCAATATTGGTTCTTTATTCTGGTAATAGGAAGTACATGGACCTTCCTCGTCTTGAAACCCTACTGTGGTTTCATTTCTTCTCCCCATTCTTCTTTGCTTGAACTCCTTGGTGAGGTCCCTCGTAGATCTAGAAAGGGATGAGATAAAACTCATTCCTTCAATCCTTCTGATCTCTTTCTCCTTTTTCTTATTCTCCTAATAGAAAATGGCTGAGATCCACAGGCTGAGCCAATATTATGTTCTGATACCACTATATTTTTCCCAAATGGGGAAAGACAGGAATATTGAAAAACATACTTGAAATAGCAGTGTAAATCATCACATCAACAATGGAGACCAATATGGAGCCATTACATTATGTATAAGAATAGCAAATCAATACAAAATAGTGAGGCACAAATCATATGATATGAACAAACAAGCCTCCCATAAACAATCACCTCCAAATATGAGATGCTACTACAATACAAAATGCCTGAGAGTTGCTACAACACAGTCATAACATGCATAACTACACCTATAGATCATACAATGATGTAAAAAAACTGATATATGCCACAATAGATGCTACACATACAGATCTAGGCACTATATCACTTTCCCTAGACAACCCAAGTGGATTTCTAGAAAATGTACAAACTATACAAATGTAAGTTGCAGCCCTAGGGTTGAAGGTTTGTTGCAACAACAGAAATGATAAGATATGACTGAAGCTAATATACAATGCTACAACTCTTCTCCAATAGATCCTCTAGATGAAAGGATGTCCCCTCCACTGAAGAAATCATCTCCCAAAACACATACTGCAACCACCCTTACAACTCCTCCATAAAATAACGCAGATCCGGACTAAAATTATGTTGTAGGGGATAATATCACCTTGGCTTGATGCAAAATATGTCAATAAATCCCAAGGAGCTTCTTTTCTGGCCTCCCAATGGAAGGAAACCTTCCTCCACTAGAAATCTAGCTCAGAAAACACCCAATAAAATCCTCCACTGTTGGACCCTACAACACAGCACAACTCTAAGCAGAAATTGTGTTGTTAAAGAAAGATGTAGCTTGGACAAATGCCAAAATGTGGAAATCTAGTGCAAATACTTCTCCTGAGTGGGCAATCGAAGTCCCCCAAGGATGAAGGTGGGATTCCCGCTCGGGAACACCCTTGTGCTAAACAGCACTGCAATCTTAGCTAAACAGCTGAATAGAGCCACAAGTCTTAACATACCATAAAAAAAGTAATAATCCAATCATGCCCAAAATGGCTGAAATCCCCTTCCTTATATTCTTGGTGAGCTTCCTCACCTTGGGCCCCACTCATTAAAGCCACTACTTCCATGCATGGAGTCTCCCTATAAAACTGCCCTGTCCCTCAATGAATGCCACTCCTTCCATACCAACGCTATTTGATTTGGTCGAAGTTGACCCAGTCTACATGCTCCATCCCCTTTTCACACATAAGGGTCTTCAATCCAGATTTTAGATGACCTCCTTTCACATTAGGAGTGTTTTTATTCCTACTAAGGAGATTTATGGGTCTCCGTACCCTCTTGTAGGAATTTACAGGGTAAGTTACATAGATCAAGAACCAAAGGTCACCACTCACAAACAGATCATAAATCAGTACACTAGTATAATCACATGGTTATAACCCTCAAAGAGGGAAACAATCCATGGCCTGAGCCAACGCGACCACTTCAGGCAACTTATTAATATAAAAAGAAATGTTACATATGTTTCTCTCATAAATGGTTATAGGACAAATGACCCTCCGTGCTCATGGACCAATTGGATGCTAAGCCATGAATCAAGTGTCGTTAATACCGAGGTGAGAGATAACCGTCAGATCACTACAAATTGTGACCATCGAATTATAAGTTACAAATGCACATGGTAAAGAAACACACTTTACCTAACTCTACACTAAACTAAGTTATTCTTAACTATTTCCTATGTGTCGAAATATCCTAACATCCGCCCCTTAAGAACAACTTGGGATAGGATTGAAGGATTGAATGGCAATGGCACTTGGCATTCAATAATGCAAGCTTTCTTTTGGCGCTTGACCACTTTTGGTTCTCTGTCTTGGAATCAATCTTTGGAAACCCTCTTGCTTCTCTCTGCTGCAAAATAACAAAGGTAGTAATTCATAGGTTATAATGACCAAAATCTTCGGGTGTCAGGCTCTGTCGATCATGCACCCCATTACATTCAGACTTTTTACTTAGCTTACAACTCTTTGACTTCAGACTTACACTGATTCTTCATATTGAATGAAAATACTCAATCTTAACTCAAACTATCCAAACTTTTATTTGACTCTAAAATCTGTTTTGACTTCAAGCTTTGCCCCAATAATAATGATAGTGGATATTTTGACTTAATTCAAGTTATACAATCCTCCAACAAACATACACCCCTAATACATTTTTAGGATGTAAAATCTTCACTCTCTTTCATACTTCATTCTTATGAAAAATCATCAGTTTTCCCTTGTCATTTCACATGATACTGATGTCTTTAGTCGAAATGCAATTCAGGTTTTTCAAGATTTATTTTAAGGTGAAAATAAATAAACCATTCAATCTTCAATGTTCAAAAATACCTTCCTAAATTATCATACCTCATGCCCTGTTAAGGTTATTAATAAACCTTCTCTTTGCAATTTCAATTCTCCATACTTCACTCTTCCATGCCATCTTTGTCACTGTGAACATTCGCATGCCTTTCATCGATTCATTTCAAACCCAAATATCCTTCTCGGATGCAGCTCCTTCTTTGCAGTCTTAACTGCTTTATACTCACTATTTGCATACAAAATGCATTTCTCTTTTTATTTGTAGATTTAATCGGAAGTCTATTTACTGGCTCAACCATAAAAACTTTGATTAACAACATGTCACAAAGTTTTTATTCTCTTTTGCACATAACAGTATCGTAGCTTTGGTATTTTGGAAAAAAAACCAATCTTCGCACACACCCACATTTTATGCAAGTCTTAAATTTTAATTCCAAGATAAAACTCTTTAAGTGGATCTAAATTCCTTTATTACAACTATGGTTATAACCATATCAAATGTCCACTTACAAAAATATTGTGTAGGTCAGTAACTTTGATTTTGATTTAAAAAACCAATTATTAATATTAATCTAGGACTAAAATTCATTATGACACCCCATGTCCATCGTTTCATGAATTGAAATGCTCTGCAACCATTTATCACTCTCGTTCAAACAGATTTTTTTCACTACAACCTAATTTATAATTTCTAAACGGAACTATGCTTCCACCCTGAAGAATTTCAAACAACTACACCATACATCTTCAGTGTTTTAACGATGCCAACCTTTATGCAGAGTTCCATAAATACATAGTTCCAGAATTCAAGAAATTCGGCCAATTGCGAAGATGACTAAGTACATTTCCAAATTGCGTAAATTACTTACCAGTCTGCAAACCCACTCCGACAGTCAGTCAACTCATGGTTTAATCTCTATTTTTCATCTTCTGTGGTTCTTATTCAAGACTCTGTTGTTCTATTTTATTTATGTAACCCGATTTATACAACTTCTCTACACGCTACTCCATTGAATGACCATGGTTTAAAGATTTCCAGCAATCCATTCTGCCATCCGTCTTTCTTTTACATAACTCGACCATGAATTATGTTCATATTTGATAAGGTTCCAACACCTAGTTCTTAGTTTCACTGGGTCTTCTTGGATGATCCCAAACCATTGTTGTTAAGGCACTATCATTACAAATTTTATTCAGAATGTCTCAAAGCTCCTTGATGCAGCTTCTTCTCAGCATGCACGCAGATTCTCTACACAAAATTGTGTTTGAATATCGAATTTCAGGACCACGTTAACAATCTCAGGGCATCGATCATTCATCCCACCCGAGTTCTGTTGCATAAGAACTATCCAAATACCGGACAACGTTTCTCTGCGTTGCTGCATTAGAGGTTGCCTAGGAAAGTCCTCCAGGTAGTTCCCCACGCTAGAGGCTTCCAATGGATAACATATACATGAAGTATGGATAACATATATGGAATAATTCACATTACCTCTAAAGGCAGCGTTATTAATAAGCATGTCGATCTTGTTGAGATACTATCAAGCAACTCCCACGACTGCATGAAAAACTGCATCGCTCTGGCTGATATCAAGCTCCACCACCATGTCTTTGATGGGTGGTTTGTGGTTGGAATCAAGAATATGGCTGATATCAAGGGAACCCCCTTCTTTCCTCGCCTCCAACAATCATACGACACTTGCTCATTCCATTGCAGATCGACAACTCAGCAGATGACACAGATCCAACACAAGAAAGTCAACAAAGGGTCGATATTTTGTGTTGAACAGCTGGCCATGTCAACCCAGTCCAATATGGATTCATGGCAGGCTCAAACATGTGAAATTTCAGTGACCGTAAGAAAATCTAGTGTTGGGATGGAAGGCAAAGGAACGTCCGATGGAATGGGATCGCCACCAAACTTCTGCTACAGAGTATTTGACAACCATAAGAAATGCACTTCACACCGACCGCTCAACATGCAAGTCTCGAAGGCATAATTTCATTGTATTAAATTTACTCTACAAACACCACTCCATGCTCCAATGCGTTAAATATTCAATCAATTCAACGCAGTTATGAGTGCACTTTTCGCTGGCTCCACACACAGATCGCTTTCTAGGCTCGAGATTGGCTTCGAAGCTTGACTCTTTAGTTGTTACGAAAACCCACTGCAATCATGGAAGATTGGCTCTTACACAACAATCATATAATGGTGGAGAGGCTACGTCGATCCCAACATACCGATCAAATTTCACCAAGACTCGACTGTCACCAATTACAATTCGATGATAAATATATCAAAATGTTGTGCCAAATACATGATCATAGAGCTTCATGAAAACAAGTATTTTAACATTTCATTAATTTTCTCCTAACAGTATTTCGACTGCACACACTTCCGGCTCTGATACCAAAATGATGCCAGGATTCTGGATTAAATCAGATCCTAGCATATAAAACAAGTGTGCTTCTATCAAAATGAAAATTCTTCTTTAAAATAGCAAATATGTTCAACTCAAAAATACACGTGAAGGAAAGAGAGCCTGATAATAAAATACTGATATAAAAACATAAAAACTCTTCGGCCAAATATTACAATGGGCGGCCTTTTGGCTCTCGACCCTTAAAACCATTTCTATTACTCTCTATATTCCTCACTTCCTCACTTCCTTGCTTCTCTCTGTCCCCCTTCTCACACTCTCACAAGCTACATATTTATACATAAATATGAATTTATTCCACTCCATAGTTTCCTCCACACAAATCTCAACTTAAAATCTAATTTAGATTTATCTTTTTTTGGACTCAACTAAGTCTCGTTTATGGAATTCCTAATCCCTAGATTATCTGCCTAATTCAACTCCATTCATATCCTTAATTATTTAAGGGATATTTACAATAATCCTCACATTTATAATTTCTCTCCTAATTTATTACAAATGAGAAATTTAATTAATAAAATAATTAAAATATCTCACCCCCTTAATTACATAATTGAATAATGAAAATTTAACTTGATGCTCCTGCATCAATATCCCTATAATTACAAAATATGATCCCTTCAAATCCTCACTCATCTCTCACAAATCTTGGATAAGATATGTTATCAAAATCTCCATGATCTTCTCCTTGGAATCTTCCATGATCTTCTCCTTAGAATAATCTTGAACAATTATCCTTTGAATTATTGAAATGGTGGAGGAAATATTCAAGATGATTTTGAATAATTCTTCCAAATAATCTTACACATTTACAAAGCTCATCCACATTTAAGATATTAGTGAAATATGTCAATTTTCTAATAATTAATCACACATTCTCTAATAATATTAAAAATAAATAAATTGGAAAATAATGAGGTGAACACATGGAGATGGTAAGCTAAATGGTTAAATGAGGTAATGGAATGTGAGGAATGGCGAGGATAAACATGATGAAAATGTGACAATTACGAGACCCAACATACCCCCAAACTGAACTTGTTGCATGGATTAAAAATTTTTGTCTTTGCTTGATTATGGTTTCTAACAATGTATCATTCCAAGATGTGAAATACATGTACTGCAACTGATATTTTCTATGGTTGGTTCTTGTGTTAACAACATTTTTTCTTTCTTCTCTTTTTTAACACATGTACTGCAAATGATGAGTCATTAATATGCATAAGAAAACATTTTCTCATATTTTTGAATCATGCCAAAATAGATATTAATGTATCAATTGCAATGAAGTGCAGTTTGGAAGAGTCATGTCGGTCTATGTGAGGTGATGAATGGAATGAAATGGTTATGAATATTCCCCCTCCAAACTGAAGATGTGTTATGTTTACGAAAAGGTGAAAGATGATGTAATATGGTGAGAGAATTTTCCAAGTTCATTTACTTTCAACATGTAAGAAAATTGTTTGATTAAAAATTAGAAAATAACATACCTTCACTTACCCAAACAATTGATGAACTATGCAATATAAACGTAGTTGTTGTCACTTCTGGATCTAGAAAATGTCATGTTGATTTGCATGAGAGAATATGTTGTGCTACTAGATCAGGAAAATATCATGATGTTGGATCATGTGAATACCATGCTGTTGGATGAAGTGAAGGAATCTGAAGTGCTGATTGGTTGTATGAATCTTGAGATGATATCTGAAAGTGGAACTGTCGTACTCTCATATGGCTGAAGAATTGTTGTCACAATTGTTGTTGGAGTCATGAAAATATATAGTCTTCAACTTCTTTCAAAAATCCGATGGTACAATTCTAGTCATGCGAATTAATGTGTCGATGTCGAGCATGAAAAGAAGTCATTGGATTACCGACCATTAATGGATGGCATTAACCAATGCGAGGCAAACTCACCATTGACGTCAATGAGTACTAAGGTACCCAAGTACATCTTGCAAAGTGCGAATAAATGATTTGATGTTGAGCCACTTGCAAGATCCAACGATCAAGGGATATTGATGTATTCCCATGACTGTCGGCGAGAAAACCTATCATTAGGGCATAGCCTCAAGGTACTAATGATGACTCTAGTCTCTATCCCAAGTAAGGTGCTAAAGTTGATGGTTCGAGACTTGTTGAAAGGTAGGCCTTAAGGAATCTCACATCAGTCAACGCGAGTTTGTACAAAATGATTGGTAGGACTATAGATGAAAATATCTAAGAGTCAGGCAATGTATATGGTAGGGCAAGGTAATCATGGAAAGAGAGCTTGGGACTTTTATTGACAAGGAAAAATGAACTAAAAAATAAGAAGGAAATGATGTATGTTGTTAAGAAAAATAGACATGTATGAAGTCATGAAGGATAAGGAAATAGAAGATGGGCTACAACATAGGGATGATTAAGGCGCTTGGAATGAAAAATGTGAGTAATCATGACGCAAAAGGATTTTTGTGTAGCGGAAAATGTCATGATATGTGCAGTGAAGAATTAGTTCCTTCAAACGTCCAATGATGCATGTTTCATTGTGATTTCTAAAAATCACTTTTTCATTAAATCGTCTTTAACCCTGAAAAACTTAGCACCATTCCTGCATAAAAATTGTCGCCTTTGTGTGCCATCTCTGTCGATGATTCCTGTATGAAGTGTCTTAAAAACAAATTAGCTCATTTTCAAGAATTTATGAAATGTCCATTTAGTATTATTTTTCAAAGTTACACCAATCATGGATGAAAAGGGTGCAGCATCGTAATGTTGAGGCTTTTTGCATAAGCTTCGCTTTGACCTACACATAACACCCATCTCATTTCCCTTGTTAGATATTAGTATATGCATCCAATCAACATACTTCTATTACACACCACCAACATACTTTTATTACCCCCAACTAAAAGTATTCCATGTCCTCATGCAGTATAATCGTAAATGAATGTAAGGCAATTTTTTTTATTTTTCTTTAGTGAAAACAAAAATTTTATTGTGTTGATTTTTTTTTTAAATAACAAAAATAAATAGAAAATTTTATTTTGTTATTTATTATTATTGATGTTGATTTTTTTTTTTAATAACAAATTAAAAATAACAATTTTTTTTTTTATGGTTTGTTTTGAGTTTTATTTATTTTTTAATAAAGAAATAAATTTTAAAAAATAATTGTTTTATTTATTTATTTATTAAAAAAAAAAACTAATAAAGAAAATAATAATAAAAACTAACCCTAAAATGATTTTTTTTTAAATATTTGTTTCCAAACGCATCAACAATATTTCTCCCTCGCCACTAATATCTCTTTGCTTTCGTTGTACAAACTGCTATCTCTGCTCCAAATACCATCATGGACATCCCGCAAACAGCAATAGCAAGCCCTCTTCATAGTTCCATCGCTGAAAGCCTCCTTCAAATGTCTTGCGCTCAGCCCGTTGCATGAGTGCTGGGGTTTTTGCTGTATAGATCGAGGCACTATTGCGGCAGAGAGAAAAAAAAAAAAAAAACTATGATTATTGATTGCCAGCCACGGTAAAGGATTTGGAAATTGATTACCTGCTCCAGCATCAACAACTGCGCATCAAATCACTGGAATAGGGGTGGGCATTCAAATTGGCAACTTCTAGACCAAGTGTCTTTCGTTTAGCCGCGATGAAAATGGTGTTGAGGCTGGTGAGGATGGCGTGGCCCATGAAGAATAGTAGTGTAAACGCTCGACGGGCTAAGGCTCCAGAGATTAGTGGAAGTTGAATTTCAAAACAGGAGGCAAGGCCCGTAGGCGTTTACAACCTCATGTAGTTTCAGATTTCTTCCCGAGAACTTGCAAAGCCAAATTGGTTCACGCATCCGAGAAAATTTGCAATCGATGGTTGTAACTTGTGCCTTGACTAAGAATTGCTAAATAACAAAGAACTTCCACGAAACATACTTAGTCTTGGAAAGCGTACTCCTCGATCAAATGCTCGATTATTATCTTGCAAACATACAAATTTCTGCAGATTTCACTTTCACTACTCCATCTGAACTTTTCTCTTTATCACAATCGTTGTGACCCATATTCACCTTGCCTTTCAAGTTATTTCCAGCTTTCTTCCACAATTCAAATTGGAGCACCGATGGCATCATTAAATTTTCGGCTAAAAACTTGGATGTAGAAGCGAATTAAATGTCAGTGGAGGTATCTGAATTCAGATACAAGCGGCAAAGTTGACGCAGCTGAATATGGAGAGTAGTTGCTAACTACTTCCTCAAAATCAGAATTGGTGTTATCTCCTTCTGCGAAATTGGGATTGAAATATCTTAGCCCGATTTTTTATTGATTTTCAAGGATTTTGGGCATAGAAATTTCACCGCTATCAATGTTGTGCTTCTTCTAATGCCGAACCAAACTTCTGGAAGGAGGAGCTTGAGCTTATTGATATTGTTCCTCCGGCAGACGCATCAGGAGGAGAAGGAAGAATACTTATTTTAGAACTCGCAGGGAATTAGACACCAACAATCTATCACCTGAGCACTGAGACTTGATCATCATTAATCCTGCCCCTGCTCTCAATTTGCGCTCTTTTTCTCAAGTCAAAACTTCTTGGCACACTGGTGCTTCAATTTGGAGACCAATTATGCAGCTTCTATCATAAACTTCAATGTGATTCAACCACTGCCATCCAACAAATTTTTAGTCATCATGCAACGCTCAGAACCCTGAAAGGATTTGCGTGATAAGGTTTCAACTTCGTATTCCATATTTTTTATGTATTGAATGCGTTGGGTTTTATGGTTTGTTTTTGTTCATTATTTTTTATTTGTGTGAGTTTGTTTTGTTTTAATGTTGTTGCACGTTTTATTTTGGTTGTTTTGTTTGTTTCAAAATTTTTATGTGTTGATTTGTTTTGGATGGCTTTTATTTCATTTTTTTTTTATTTTTTTTATGTGTTTGTGTTGTTGTCTTTTTTAATTGTTTTGTTTTAATTGTTTTTTTTATGGTATATATATATATATATATATATATTATTTGAATGAGTTTGAGTTTGTTTTTGTTTTGGTTTTTTTTTTAATAAAAAAAAATGAAATTGAATCCTATTTCAAAAAATAATTAGTTTGAATATATATATTTTGTGTGATTTTGTTGATTTTTTTTTTGTTTTAACTAAAATTTAGAAAGAAACTAAATTTTATTAAATTCTTAAACTCAGAAAATTTTATTGAAAAATGGATACAAAGTGATTTGCAAATTTAAATATGTCTTTGATTAAACATATTGTAAACCTTAGTTTATTCATTCTTGAAAAAGTTTATCGAAATTCTACTTTCTGATCTTCTAGGTGAAAATGCAGGAGGAGAGCATCCTTATTCAAAACTGAAGAAAATAATATCTTGCCCACTCTATTGTAGAAAAATATTTTTTTCTTTCCAGTAAAATTTCTAGGGCATCCATCTGCATAACAAGATGAGAATTAAACTCACATCCAAGTTTGAAAAATGTACCTTAATAAATTCTTGGACATGAAAAATTATGTGCTCATAAGGATTTGATGAGAAAGAACATTGAAAAATAGAGTGGTACTATCACCAAGTTTTAAGATGATATTTGTTTGCTTGGCACTCATTAGTTGTCATGTCATAAAATTCTTTGAGTGTCACTTGTTCAAAATGTGGAATGCAAGGGGGATCTTGTGATGCTAGAAGTTCTTCAATTTTAGATTCTAGTGTTTGATCATCATCGCATGTGATCCATGACTCATTCATCTCCTTGCTAGAAGAAGATTCTAAGTCTTCCTCTTGTGGATCCTCTTCATCAACGCTTGGTTCCTGTTCCAACTTCTGAATTGAAGATTTATCCCTAGTGATCACCCTAGATTGTGGACAAGGATTTAAGAAGATCCTTATCATGATATACCCTCTAAATGGCTTCTTTAACATCATGTCTTTTTAAATCTTGTTGGGAAAATGGTTTTTTTTTTTTTTTTTTTAATGACTCTATCCTTCTAATCTCTATGCTAGGCATAAGAAAACTTTAACTAAAATAAATACCAGGTTTTTGTCAATTTTTTATGTGTTTTCTAAACAATCTTCCTATTTGACTATGTTTAAGACTTGAAGTAAGCTTCCCTGGCAACGACACCAAAATGTTGGATCAATTTACTGGGTAAATTAACACTAGCATTTAATTATCAATCCACGTTTGTAGAACTTAGAAGCTGTAACGTTCCAAATTTTACAATAAGGTAATTGGAACATTAATTTTGTTTTTATGTTAATAAAAGTGAATAAATGGGTGAGGGAGCCCATGTAACAACAAAATAAACTCTCCTAAGGTGCAAAAAGTCACTTAAGTGGCTAAATTTGGCAGTCCCTAGTGTGAAAAGGGCTAAAAGCAAGAAAGCTAGGCCATGGTTGACAAAGTCAACAACGGGTTAAGAGGAGAAGCTTGCTCAAGAAGACTGCGCAGTTTGAATGGAGGGAAAATTAGAGAATGAGAGAAACCCTAATGGGTGGGGTCCATGGCAAGGAAGAATTCCTTGCATAAAAAGGTGAAGGAGAGCCATTGTTCATTATGCTTGAGAATTTTGATTTGCAGCTCTCTTCAGTTGTTCAACTGAGATAGCTTGTGCTGCTTAGCACAAGGGAGATTTCTGTTTAGAAGACTTCTCTCCTTCATTGGGAAGCCTTGGGGGAGATGTTCTTCATCTTCCTCACATCCAGGCTTGAGGCCAAAGCCATCTCTTTCAGATACAACGTTTCTGTTGGGCAGATTCAGTAGAGTTGCTGCAGGTAGTAGTGAGGGATCATCATCCCACCATTTCCTGAGCTAATTTTGAAGAGGAGGAGTTATCCTTTCTCTAAGAAATCAGAAAAGGACATTTCTGGAGCTTATATGCAGATTTTGGCATAGGGCCAAGTGTTGCATCACAGCCCCAGCACAGTCATTCCCTCTTACAGCGTTATTTTCAGAGGGAAATTGTAGGAGGATTCATCAAGGGAATCAGAGAGTGCAATCTTCAGTGAAAGGGGCAACCTTTCACTTAGAATATCATTGGAGGAGTCTCCTCATGTAACTGCGCAGTCATGGCTAGGGCAGCAACTTGTAGCAGTGTAGTCTCGAGTTTTCATGCATATTCTGGATTGAGGCTATCTTGAGAGGTTTCTTCCTCAATATTTGTATATTATTTGTTATTGCTACCTTATATATCAGCCATGCACTCTTCTTATACACTATGATGTATTATTTCACTATTGTTCATTGTTAAAGTTCAGATGTTGTTGTAGCTCATTCTTTGAGCAAGATCTTCCTGAAGGAAGAAATATTTACATAGCTATAGGCAGAGTCTGAGAAAGGGCCAGGAAGCCTCCGGTTCTCATCCTCTCTTTAGAGGTGATATAACTGGTAAAATCCCTCTCAGTCCATCTCTGAAATAGCCTTGTTCATATTTCCGACAAAAGGATTGATTCAGTGGTATAAAAGTTGTTGATTTCCATTTTGGGATATTACAGTGGTATCAGAGCTTCGAACTTGGCTCAGCCTGTGAAGTTTGAATTTCAGAGAAGAAGAGGTCAAGATGATGCAGAGGATGAGATTAATCTCATCAATTTTCAGATCCAGCAACAACCTCTCCAAGGAGGTTGAGGAGACAGAGAAAGGAGAAGAGGAAGGACCATGCACTTCCTATTCTCATAGAGAAGTAGAGCAGAAGCATGGAGAGCACTTGGAATTTGAAATTATAAGTGAATATCTTGCTAAGTATATAGAAAACCCTAGATTCTTCCAAGAGACTCTATCTTTTTCACACTTTGTTTAGCAAAGAGAGGAAAGAAGACCCTACAGTCATCGGATGATGAAAGGCAATAGATTCCTATTGTCTACTTTTGATGGGTCACCCGCATGTGTAGCAGAGGCTTGGGTGAAGAAGCTAGAGGCTTTCTTCCTGCTACATCCTATAGTAGACAGAGAGGTTGTAGCAATTGCAGCACTACACCTTGAGGGAGAAGCAAAAACTTGGTGGTTCAGCCATGGGAGGCATGCAAGGGTTTCTACTCTTGCTGAATTTTCTCAGATCTTGATCAGAATATTTGGCCAAAGGAGGGAGGAGCTCTTACCACCAGTTGAAGAGGCACATACCAGCGCTGTCATAAACATGGGGGAGAACCCTTCATCTTCAGCTATTGAGGCAGCCAACACACTTGAGGAAGAGACTCTTGCAGCAACATAAGATTCTCCCATACCTCTCCACAAGGTATGCGTGATTTTTTATCTATCATGGAGGATTGTACATTATGGTATGCTGATTGTCTATAGCAGGAGACTCTCATTGTGTTGCGCCATCTTGAGGAAAGAAACCCTCATCATCCTCATGCACCATTGATGAGCCATGTATCGCATGTGAGGATGGGGTTTAGAAACTTTTTCATGGAAGAGATTGCATTTCAATATCCCATGAAATGCAAAAGGGAAAATGTGTTTTGGGATGATGGTAGCTCTTGTGGGCGAGGTACCAAGTTGCAGAATGATGGGAAGCATCCACTAGGAGCTGAGTGGATGTGGATGGGAGGCAAGAGGATGGTGAGCCTCTTAAAGATCTATGATACAGGGCAGCAAGAAGCCATGCTGCATTGGTTGCTCTTGAGGGAGTTTGGCCAACATGTGACCTATTCCTTTTCATGGGGTTTGAAAGGGAGGAGGAGATGGCAGGATACTTACACCAAGAAGCAGAAATGAGCATGGGTGCATTATGATGGGATGGCATTATTTTTACTGTTCATCATGTTCCCATTTCACATTTGGAGTGGTGGAAGCATGAGGGGGCAGCAAACAATTTTGTTTCTAAAGTTCTATTTGGTTGTTGCGGGAGAAAGAGGAGGCACTAGCATAGTGCAAGGGAATTTCTCTTTGACATTAGATGCCCATGCAGCACCTTCTTCATGAGGGGCTCTACATTTGTAGCAACATGATGGGAGGAGTCTTTGGTAAGATTCATGTCAAAGAGGGGAGCTTTGAGATGACAGTGGCCCTACTCCAAAGGCCAGTAGCGCTGTCACTTGAGAGCTTGGATTACTTGCTGAAGTGTTCTCAAAACCACTTCAAAAGTGATGTGTCTTGGAGACATGTAGGAGAGGAGGATGTGGAAGTAATGGATGGAAGCATCCCTTGCTATTTTTTGATCTTCTTGGCTTGGGCTCACAAGCACAAGAGGAGACACCTACATGCAACAACTTTGGATTCTTCTTCCATGCATTCTTATGCATACCATTTACTAATGGAGGAGTCCACTTGGGAAGGATTTCTAATGGATGTATATCAGAATATGGCTAGCTACATAGCCCAGGAGATGATGAGATGGTTGGCACAACCACTCCCCTACTATGATGCAGTAAGGGGAACTTTCCACTTGAGCCATTTTAGCTCAAAGACCAAAGTGCATGATGAGGGAGGTAACCATTTGCCTTATGTCTTACACTCTCTTATTTTTATAAGCAGCATATTATATCAAGGAGGATATTTCCTTATTGCACACTATGCTTTGTTATTCTCATGGTCTATTGCAACAAATATGATGGCTATTTTAGCAGTGGATTGTGGGGGAAAGCCACATGATTTTCGGTGTACACCCATTACACCATTTTGTACTTTCATGCATATATCTTTTGAGATGAGTGTGGCAGCTAACAAGTGGCTGGGAGAGAACTTGTTAATCTATATTTTGACGCAGGCAAGGAGTGCACTGCACAGGTCCCATTGGTGGGACAATGATCCACTTTCTAGTTGTCATGTCACAAGTTGCTTCTATTTGTTCTTGCTTCCATGCATTGCAGATTTTTCTTGGTACATGGGGAGCTTTTTTTGGAGAGTGGGACATGAGATGATGATGCCCATTGGGGGTATGATTCTCCCTATTTTACATGTTGTATGTTTCAGAAGAAATAATGGACAACCCATGATTTCCAAGCTTCATCTCTTTCCTTCATGTGGGAGGAGCAATTTGGAGAGTTTGAATTTTTGAGGAGGCATTTCATGGATTGTATGATCGATGGGGTGGCTTGGGTCTCTCTTGAAGACCATTTCATATCAGCCATATATTAGCAGCAGCCCCATGTGTATCATGAGGAGGGAAGAACTCATTGGGTGGATGTGCCCTTTGGGAGGAGAGACCTCCATTCTTTTTGCAGCACATGCTCCAAGGGGAGTATGGAAGATGATATGGTCACCACGTTCAGACATTGGTTTCTCTTGGAGGTGATCCATATGATTGGTTGGATGCCATATGATGATGAATTCCAACTCATCACATACGAGATGATTTGGGCCAGCATGATTTACAACGTTGGAGGAGAGATCCTTGGAGATCTAGTCTTCATCTTGCCACTTGAGGGAAAGTATTTTTCAACCCAGGATCAGCATACACTCTTCACTTATCCTAATTGGAGAAGAGGACAACATGGGGTAGGCTATTTTGTCTACCAGAATCAGAATTTCAGCCCACCTACATTGCCAGAGCTAAAGGTGGAGGACAGTTTCCAGGAGTTGCCTAGTTGGGAGGTAGCTCATTTTGTATGGATAATTGCTTGGGGATGGAGGATCTACATGAGGATATTTCAGACTCCATGCCTTGAGTGGAGGTCTTTGTAGTTCATCCTTGCTCTTGCTTGAGGACAAGCAAGTTTTGGAAGGGGAGGACTGTAATGTTCCAAAATTTGCAATAAGGTAATTGGAACATTAATTTTGCTTTTATGTTAATAAAAGTGAATAAATGGGTGAGGGACCCCATGTAACAACAAAATAAACTCTCATAAGGTGCAAAGAGTCACTTAAGTGGCTAAATTTGGTAGTCCCTAGTTTGAAAAGGGCTAAAAGCAAGAAAGTTAGGCCATGGTTGACCAAGTCAACAACGGGTTAAGAGGAGAAGCTTGCTCAAGAAGACTACGCAGTTTGAACGGAAGGAAAATTAGAGGATGAGAGAAACCCTAATGGGTGGGGTCCATGGCAAGGAAGCATTCCTTGCATAAAAAGGTGAAGGAGAGCCATTGTTCATTATGCTTGAGAATTTCGATTTGCAGCTCTCTTCAGTTGTTCAACTGAGATAGCTTGTGATGCTTAGCACAAGGGAGATTTCTGTACATAAATATTCTCTCCTTCATTGGGAAGCCTTGGAGGAGTTGTTCTTCATCTTCCTCACATCCAGGCTTGAGGCCAAAGCCATCTCTTTCAGCTACAACATTTCTGTTGGGCAAATTCAGTGGAGTTGTTGGAGGTAGCAGTGAGGGATCATCATCCCACCATTTCCTGAGTTATTTTTGAAGAGGAGGAGTTCTCATTTCTCTAAGAAATAAGCAAAGGACATTTTCGAAGCTTATATGCACATTTTGGCATAGGGCCAAGTGTTTCATCTCAGCCCCAGCACAGTCACTCCCTCTTACAACGTTACTTTCAGAGGGAAATTGTAGGAGGATTCACCGGGGGAATCAGAGAGTGAAATATTTAGTGAAAGGGGCATCCTTTCACTTAGAATATCATTCGAGGAGTCTCCTCATGTAACTGCACAGTCATGGCTAAGGAAGCAACTTGTAGCAGTGTAGTCTCGAGGTTTCATGCATATTCTGGATTGAGGCTATCTTGAGAGGTTTCTTCCTCAATATTTGTATATTATTTGTTGTTGCTACTTTATATATCAGCGATGCACTCTTCTCATACACTATGATGTATTATTTCACTGTTGTTCATTGTTAAAGTTCAGATGTTGATGTAGCTCATTCTTTGAGCAAGATCTTCCTGAAGGAAGAAATATTTACATAGCTATAGGCAAAGTCTCAGAAAGGGCCAGGAAGCCTATGGTTCTCATCCTCTCTGTAGAGGTGATATAACTGGTAAAAGCCCTCTCAGTCCATCTCTGAAATAGCCTTGTTCATATTTCCGACAAAAGGATTGATTTAGTGGTGTAAAAGCTGTTGATTTCCATTTCGGGATATTATAGAAGCATCTCCAAAATATACGGATTTCAACCATAATCAAGTTTAGAAGATGAATTATTAAAAGGAAATGCATATTACAAATATAAATCTAAATTTACTGATTTCTAAATTCTAAACGATATATTAAGATACATGAATTAATAATTAAAGAGACTCTTCACTAAAAGAGGTCTTGGTTGTCCATCATCATTGATTTCATTTATCATTAATGTTATTGTGAAAACAGAAATTCAGAAAAGCAGGAAAAGATGAATCTTAGTTTTGAACTCTTGATCAGATAGAAGAAGTATTTAACTTAAATATTGGTTTGTCTCTTCGTATGCAGAAAGAAACAAGATTAAGATCCATCAACAATCAAAGCATGTAAAGGCATGTAAAGATGAATTCTAACTGAAAATCTTGAGTCGATAGAAAGAGTGCTTAACTTAAAAACGCGTTTGTCCTTTCATATGCAGTTTAAGAATGATCATTAGAGTCATCAATACTTGAAAATAAATAAATCAAAAATCAAAGCATGTAAAGACATGTAAAGATGAATTCTAACTGAAAATATTGAGTCGATAGAAAGAGTGCTTAACTTAAACACTTGTTTTTCCTTTCATATGCAATTTAAGAATGATCATTAGATTCATCTATACTTAAAAATAAATAAATCAAAAATCAAAGCATGTAAAGGCATGTAAAGATGAATTCTAATTGAAAATCTTGAGTCGGTAGAAAGAGTACTTAAACACTTGTTTGTCCTTTCATATGCAGTTTAAGGATGATCATTAGATTCATCAATAGTTAAAAATAAATAAATCAAACATAAGAAACTAATTTAGAAATTTCAGCTACGAAATAAACTAAGAAGTGTACTTAGCTCGGTCTGGGGCCCCTCCACCCTTGCCCCGCACACTGAAGGTAAACTTAGCTACTTTAGACCTCAATTAATCAATCAGCATGTAACAGCATCAAAATATGATAAAATAGATCTTTAATTATGTCTCCAAGTCTCAGAAATAATAATAATAAGTCATACAAGTTCCATTCTCCTCTTACTTTGATAAAGAGCACTCCTATTTATATATGAGTGCTTTGAAAACAAGATAAGAAACTCAATATTACAAATCCACTCTTCTCTCAACCAATATCCCTATAATTACAAAATATGATCCCTTCAAATCCTCACTCATCTCTCACAAATCTTGGATAAGACATGTTATCCAAATCTCCATGATCTTCTCCTTCGAATAATCTTGAACAATTATCCCTTGAATTATTGAAATGGTGGAGGAAATATTCAAGAGGATTTTGAATAATTCTTCCAAATAATCCTACACATTTACAAAGCTCATCCACATTTAAGATATTAGTGAAATATGTCAATTTTCCAATAATTAATCACACATTCTCTAATAATATTAAAAATAAATAAGTTAGAAAATAATGAGGTGAACCCATGGAGATGGTATGCTAAATGGTTAAATGAGGTAATGGAATGTGAGGAATGGCGAGAATAAACATGATGAAAATGTGACAATTACGAGACCCAACACCTTTTATCTTCTTATTCAAAATAAAAGGGCATAGTATATTTCTTTGGATCTCTATGCAATACCGGTTCTTTATTCTAGTAATAGGAAGTACATGGACCTTCCTCATCTTGAAACCCTACTGTGGTTTCATTGCTTCTCCCCATTCTTCTTTTCTTGAACTCCTTGGTGAGGTCCCTCATAGATCTGGAAAGGGATGAGATAAAACTCATTCCTTCAATAATTCTAATCTCTTTCTCCTTTTTCTTATTCTCCTAATAGCATAATGGTTGAGATCCACAGGTTGAGCCAAGATTATTCTCTGATACCACTGTAATATTCCCAAATGGGGAAAGACAGGAATATTGAAAAAAAAATACTTGAAATAGCAGTGTAAATCATCACATAAACAATGGAGACCAATATGGAGCCATTACATTATGTATAAGAATAGCAAATCAATAGAAAATAGTGAGGCACAAATCATATGATATGAGCAAACAAGCCTCCCATAAACAATCACCTCCAAATATGAGATGCTACTACAATACAAAATGCCCGAGAGTTGCTACAGCACAGTCATAACATACATAACTACATCTAAATATCATACAATGATGTAAAAAAACTGATAAATGCCACAATAGATGCTACACATACAAATCTAGGCACTATATCACTTTCCCTAAACAACCCAAGAGGGTTTCCAGAAAATGTACAAACTATACAAATGTAAGTTGCAGCCCTAGCTTGAAGGTTTGCTGCAGCAACAGAAATGAGAAGATATGACTAAAGCTGATATAGAATCCTGCATCTCTTCTCCAATAGATCCTCTGGATGAAAGGATGTCCCCTCCGCTGAAGAAATCATCTCCCAAAACACATACTGCAAACACCCTTACAACTCCTCCCTAAAATAACGCAGATCCAGACTGAAACTGTGCAGTAGGGGATAATATCACCTTGGCTTGATGAAAAATATGTCAATAAATCCCAAGGGGATTCTTTTATGGCCTCCCAACGGAAGGAAACCTTCCTCCACTAGAAATCTAGCTCAGAAAACACCCAATAAAATCCTCCACTGCTGGACCCTACAACACAGCACAACTCTAAGCAGAAATTGTGTTGTTAAAGAAAGATGTAGCTTGGCCAAGAGCCAGAATGTGGAAAGGTAGTGCAAATACTTCTCCTGAGTGGGAAATCGAAGTCCCCCAAGGATGAAGGTGGGATTCCCGCTCGGTAACACCCTTGTGCTAAACAGCACTGCAATCTTAGTTAAACAGTTGAAGAGAGCCACAAGTCTTAACATACCATAAAAAAAAAAATCCAATCATGCCCACAATGGCTGACATCCCCTTCCTTATATTCTTGGTGAGCTTCCTCACCTCGGGCCCCACTCATTAAAGCCACTACTTCCATGCATGGAGTCTCCCTATAAAACTGCCATGTCCCTCAATGAATGTCACTCCTTCCATACCAGTGCTATTTGATTTGGTCGAAGTTTACCCAGTCTACATGCTCCATCCCCTTTTCACACATAAGGGTCTTCAATCCAAATTTTATATTACCTCCTTTCACATTAGGAGTGTTTTTATTCCTACTAAGGAGATTTATGGGTCTCCGTACCCTCTTGTAGGAATTTACAGGGTAAGTTCCGTAGATCAAGAACCAAAGGTCACCGCTCACAAACAAATCATAAATCAGTACACCAATATAATCACGTGGTTAAAACCCTCAAAGAGGGAAACAATCCATGGTCTGAGCCAACGCGGCCACTTCAGGCAACTTATTAATATAAAAAGAAAAGTTACATATGTTTCTCTCATAAATGGTTACAGGACAAATGACCCTCCGTGCTCATGGACAAATCGAATGTTAAGCCACGAATCAAGTGTCGTTAATACCAAGGTGAGAGATAACCGTCAGATCACTACAAATCGTGACCGTCAAATTATAAGTTACAAATGTACATGGTAAAGAAACACACTTTACCTAACTCTACACTAAACTAAGTTATTCTTAACTATTTCCTATGTGTCGGAATATCCTAACATCCCCCCCTTAAGAACAACTTGGGATAGGATTGAAGGATTTACAAATGTGACATAAAAGGAGCCTATTTCCTATGTGTCGAAATATCCTAACATCCCCCCTTAAGAAAAAATTGGGATAGGATTGAATGATTTAAAAAAGTGACACAATAGGAGAAGGAAGGAGGCATTAGAGCCTATCCCCCCTTAATGACAACTTTCCTGAACTCCAAGCATGGATCGAAGTTTGGTAAACTTTGCTTCTGTGAGAGCCTTCGTAAAGATATCGGCTACTTGATCCTTGGTTGGACAGTACTACACTTCAAGAACACGAATATGAATGAGCTTTCTGATGAAGTGTATGTGGAGTTCAATGTGTTTCATACGCTGATGCTGAACTGGATCTTTACATAGCTGAATGGAACTTTGATTATCACACCAAAGTGTAGTTGGATGCTGCTGATGAAGACCAAATTCAGATAGGATCTGATGAAGCCACATGGCTTCCTTGCTAGCTTCAACTGCACCATGATACTCTTCTTTTGCTGAAGAAAGAGAGATGGCACTTTTTTTCTTACAAGACCATGTAATAGGTCCTAAACCAAGAGTGAACACATCTCCTGCAGTAGACTTTCAATCATCAGGGTCACCAGCCCAATCAGAATTAGTGAAAACAATCAACAATGGAGATGCTACTGCACTGTAATGAATCTCGAACTGAAATGTACCTCGAATATATCGAAGTATTCTTTTAGCTGCTTTCCAGTGAATTTCATGAGGTTGGTGCATAAACCGAGTGACAAGACCAACGTCAGAGTAAATTTTAGGACGGGTATGGGTTAGATACATAAGTTTACCAACAAGTTGACGATATAAGGTAGTCTCAACTTCAGGGGTAGTACAAGTGACTGAAATCTTGACTCCAGACTGAAAGGGAGAAGGGGTTGGCTTATAGTCTTCCATGTGAAAGTAGTGTAGAAGATCACAGGCATACTTGGACTGAGAGAGGGTAATGACTTCCTTGGATTGTAAGACTTGAAGACCAAGGAAATAATGCAAATGTCCTAATTTTGTCATTTCAAACTTATTTTTGAGGCTAGAATTCACATGGTTTATATGGTTTGGATCACTACCAGTAAGGATAATATCATCAACATAAAGAACAAGGATGGTGAAGGACCTACCCACTTTCTTGGTGTAGATAGTATTGTCAGAATGACACCTAGAAAAGCCATTATCTAATAGGAATCTATCCATTTTGGCATAACAAGCCCGAGGATCTTGTTTGAGACCATAGAGAGACTTCCTAAGGTGACAAACAAGGCTAGAGTCATTTTGGATAAAGCCAGGGGGTTGTTCCATGTAGATTTAATCATGTAAATATCCATGTAAGAAGGCAGATTTAACATCCATCTGATGGACTTCCCATTTAAAGGAGGCAGCAAGGGAAAGAACGAGGTGGATAGAATTCATTTTGGAAAAAGGGGAGAAGGTTTCAGTATAGTCAATGCCTTCAACTTGTGAAAATACTTTAGCAACAAGACGAGCTTTATGTCTATCCACTTTTCCATCTGGTCCAAACATGGTTTTGTAAACCCATCTTCATCTGACAAGTTTTCTTCCTTCTGGAAGAGGAACAAGATCCCAAGTATCGTTTGCCAATAAGGAATGATACTCTTCATTCATAGCTTCATCCCAATCTGGATGACTGGAGGCTTCTTCAAAGGTTTCTGGATCAAGTTTTTCTGGAACTTGAGCCAATAAGGAAGAGGCTCTTTCGAACTAACAATGTGTACGTCGTGGATCGGCAAGGTCACTTGCAAGAGAACCTGCTGCATCCCGAGTAGAGCGGACCCATATTGGAAGCAGTGGAGTATAAGGAACAATTTCAAGAGGTGGAGGAGGATTTTCATCCTCATTGTCATCATCTGAACTAGAAGGAATTCTATTAAAAATAGAAGAGAGAGAGAGAGGTGGCACATATGCCGAATCAAGCTCGCAGGCCAAGGGTGGCACACTCGCTGAACTAGGCTCACAGGCCAATATATTTTCATCAAATTTTACATCTCTTCTAATGATTATATTTTTGGATTTTGGTTGAAGAATTCTATATCCTTTGACATCTTCAGAATATCCAACAAAAATGCATTTTTCACTCTTAGGTTTTAGGGCTTTATGTCTTGCATCTGGAATTTAGGCCCAAGCATCACTTCCAAAAACACGAATGTGACTTACATTTTGTTTGATTGAGCTCCAAGCTTCTTAAGGAGTTATATTCCTTAAAATCTTAGTAGGAGCGTGATTTACTATGTAATTTGCACAGTTAATGGCTTCTGCCCAAAAATTGAGACCAAGTCCTTTAGATTGAAGCATACAATTAGCCATTTCTTTTAAGGTGCGATTCTTCCTTTCAGCTACACCATTTTGTTGTGGAGTATATGGAATAGTATGTTGCAATTGAATGCCATGCTAAATTCTAAACGATATATTAAGATACATGAAGTAATAATTGAAGAGGCTCTTCACTAAAAGAGGTCTTGGTTGTCCTTCATCATTGATTTCATTTATCACTAATGTTATTGTGAAAACAAAAATTCAGAAAAGCAGGAAAAGATGAATCTTAGTTTTGAACTCTTGATCAGATAGAAGAAGTATTTAACTTAAATACTGGTTTGTCTCTTCATATGCAGAAAGAAACAAGATTAAGATCCATCAACAATCAAAGCATGTAAAGGCATGTAAAGATGAATTCTAACTGAAAATATTGAGTCGATAGAAAGAGTGCTTAACTTAAACACTTGTTTATCCTTTCATATGCAGTTTAAGAATGATCATTAGATCCATCAATACTTGAAAATAAATAAATCAAAAATCAAAGCATGTAAAGGCATGTAAAGATGAATTCTAACTTAAAATATTGAGTCGATAGAAAGAGTGCTTAACTTAAACACTCATTTGTCCTTTCATATGCAGTTTAAGAATGATCATTAGATTCATCTATACTTAAAAATAAATAAATCAAAAATCAATCATGTAAATGCATGTAAAGATGAATTCTAACTAAAAATCTTGAGTCGATAGAAAGAGTGCTTAACTTAAACACTTGTTTGTCCTTTCATATGCAGTTTAAGGATGATCATAAGATTCATCAATACTTAAAAATAAATAAATCAAACATAAGCAAACTAATTCAGAAATTGCAGCTACGAAATAAACTAAGAAGTGTACTTAGCTCGGGGTGGGGGCCCTCCACCCTTGCCTCGCACACTGAAGGTAAACTCAGCTACTTAAGACCTCAAGCAATCAACCAGCATGTAATGACATCAAAATATGATAGAATAGATCTTTAATTTTGTATCCAAGTCTCAGAAATAATAATAATAAGTCATACAAGTTCCATTATCCTCTTACTTGGAGAAAGAGCACCCCTATTTATACATGAGTTCTTTGAAAACAAGATAAGAAACTCAATATTACAAATCCACTCTTCTCTCAACCAATATCCCTATAATTACAAAATATGATCCCTTCAAATCCTCACTCATCTCTCACAAATATTGGATAAGATATGTTATCCAAATCTCCATGATCTTATCCTTGGAATCTAACATGATCTTCTCCTTAGAATAATCTTGAACAATTATCCCTTGAATTATTGAAATGGTGGAGGAAATATTCAAGAGGATTTTGAATAATTATTCCAAATAATCCTACATATTTACAAAGCTCATCCACATTTAAGATATTAGTGAAATATGTCAATTTTCCAATAATTAATCACACATTCTCTAATAATATTAAAAATAAATAAATTGGAAAAAAATGAGGTGAACCCATGGAGATGGTATGCTAAATGGTTAAATGAGGTAATGGAATGTGAGGAATGGAAAGGATAAACATGATGAAAATGTGACAATTACGAGACCCAACACCTTTTATCTTCTTATTCAAAAGAAAAGGGCATACTATATTTCTTTGGACCTCTATGCAATACCGGTTCTTTATTTTGCTAATAGGAAGTACATGGACCTTCCTCATCTGGAAACCCTACTTTGGTTTCATTGCTTCTCTCCATTCTTCTTTGCTTGAACTCCTTGGTGACGTTTCTTGTACATCTAAAAAGGGATGAGATAAAACTCATTCCTTCAATCATTCTAATCTATTTCTCCTTTTTCTTATTCTCCTGATAGCAAATTGCTGAGATCCACGGGCTGAGCCAATATTATGCTCTGATACCACTATATTTTTCCCAAATGGGGAAAGACAGGAATATTGAAAAACATACTTGAAATAGCATTGTAAATCATCACATAAACAATGGAGACCAATATGGAGCCATTAGATTATGTATAAGAATAGCAAATCAATACAAAATAGTGAGGCACAAATAATATGATATGAGCAAACAAGCCTCCCATAAACAATCACCTCCAAATATGAGATGCTACTACAATACAAAATGCCCGAGAGTTGCTATAGCACAGTCATAACATGCATAACTACATATAGAGATCATACAATGATGTAAAAAAACTGATATATGCCACAATAGATGCTACACATACAGATCTAGGCACTATATCACTTTCCCTAGACAACCCAAGAGGATTTCCAGAAAATGTACAAACTATACAAATGTAAATTGCAGCCCCAGGGTTGAAGGTTTTCTGCAACAACAAAAATGATAAGATATGACTGAAGCTGATATAGAATAGTACAGCTCTTCTCCAATAGATCCTCTGGATGAAATTATGTCCCCTCCACTGAATAAATCATCTCCCAAAACACATACTGCAACCACCCTTACAACTCCTCCCTAAAATAACGCAGATCTAGACTAAAATTATGCTATAGGGGATAATATCACCTTGGCTTGATGCAAAATATGTCAATAAATCCCAAGGGGCTTCTTTTCTGGCCTCCCAACGGAAGGAAACCTTCCTCCACTAGAAATCTAGCTCAGAAAACACCCAATAAAATCCTCCACTGCTGCACCCTGCAACAAAGAAAAACTCTAAGCAGAAATTGTGTTGTTAAAGAAAGATGTAGCTTGGAAAAATGCCGGAATGTGGAAATGTAGTGAAAATACTTCTCCTGAGTGGGCAATCGAAGTCCCCCAAGGATGAAGGTGGGATTCCCGCTCGGGAACACCCTTGTGCTAAACAGCATTGCAATCTTAGCTAAACCGCTGAAGAGAACCACAAGTCTTAACATACCATAAAAAAAAAAAATAATCCAATCATGTCCACAATGGCTGACATCCCCTTCCTTATATTCTTGGTGAACTTCCTCACCTTGGGCCCCACTCATTAAAGCCACTACTTCCATGCATGGAGTCTCCCTATAAAACTGCCCTATCCCTCAATGAATGCCACTCCTTCCATACCAGCGCTATTTGATTTGGTCAAAGTTGACCCAATCTATATGCTCCATCCCCTTTTCACACATAAGGGTCTTCAATCCAGATTTTAGATGACCTCCTTTCACATTAGGAGTGTTTTTATTCCTACTAAGGAGATTTATGGGTCTTCATACCCTCTTGTAGGAATCTACAGGGTAAGTTCTGTAGATCAAGAACCAAAGGTCACCACTCACAAACAGATCGTAAAATAGTACACCAGTATAATCACGTGGTTAAAACCCTCAAAGATGGAAACAGTCCATGGCCTGAGCCAACGTGACCACTTCAAGAAATTTATTAATATAAAAAGAAAAGTTACATATGTTTCTCTCATAAATGGTTACAGGACAAATGACCCTCCGTGATCTTTAAATAGAGATCATGGACCAATCCGATGTTAAGCCACGGATCAAGTGTCGTTAGTATCAAGGTGAGAGATAACCATCGAATCACTACAAATCATGATCGTCGGATTATAAGTTACAAATGTACATGGTAAAGAAACACACTTTACCTAACTCTACGCTAGACTAAGTTATTCTTAACTATTTCCTATGTGTCAGAATATCCTAACATCCCCCCTTAAGAACAACTTGGGATAGGATTGAAGGATTTACAAATGTGACACAAAAGGAGCCTATCTCCTATGTGTCAAAATATCCTAACATCCCCCCTTAAGAAAAAATTGCGATAGGATTGAAGGATTTACAAAAGTGACACAATAGGAGAAGGAAGGAGGCGTTAGAGCCTATCCCCCCTTAATGAAAAATTTCCTGAACACCAAGCATGGATCGAATTTTGGTAAACTTCGCTTCTATGAGTGCCTTCGTAAAGATATCAGCTACTTGATCCTTGGTTGGACAGTACCGCACTTCAAGAACACGATCATGAATGAGATTTTTGATGAAGTGTATGTGGTGTTCAATGTGTTTCATACGCTGATGCTGAACTGGATCTTTGCATAGCTGAATGGCACACTAATTATCACACCAAAGTGTAGTTGGATGTTGCTGATGAAGACCAAATTCAGACAGGATCTGATGAAGCCACATGGCTTCCTTGCTAGCTTCAACTACACCACAATACTCTGCTTCTGCTGAAGAAAGAGAGATGGAACTTTGTCTCTTACAATACCATGTAATAGGTCTTGAACAAAGAGTGAACACATATCTTGTAGTAGACTTTCGATCATCAAGGTCACCAGCCCAATCAAAATCAGTGAAACCAATCAACAATGGAGATGCTACTGCACTGTAATGAATCCCGAACTGAACTATACCTTGAATATATCGAATTATTCTTTTAGCTATTTTCTAGTGACTTTCATGAAGTTGGTGCATAAACCGAGCGACAAGACCAATGGCAAAGGAAAGGTCAGGACGGGTATGGGTTAGATACATAAGTTTACCAACAAGTTGATGATATAAGGTAGCATCAACTTTAGGGGTAGTACAAGTGACTGAAAGCTTGACTCTAGACTAAAAGGGAGAAGGGATTGGCTTACATTCTTCCATGTGAAAGTCGTGTAGAAGATCACAGGGATACTTGGACTAAGAGAGGGTAATGCCTTCCTTGGATTGTAAGACTTGAAGACCAAGGAAATAATGCAAATGTCCTAAGTTTGTCATTTAAAACTTCTTTTTGAGGCTAGACTTCACATGGTTTATATGGTTTGGATCACTACCAATAAGGATATGATCATCAACATAAAGAACAAGGATGGTGAAGGACCTACCCACTTTTTTGGTGTAGACAGTGTTGTCAGAATGACACCTAGAAAAGCCATTATCTAATAGGAATCTATCCATTTTGGCATACCAAGCTCAAGGAGCTTGTTTGAGACCATAGAGATACTTCCTAAGGTGACAAACAAGGCTAAAGTCGTTTTGGATAAAGCCAAGGGGTTGTTCCATGTATATTTCTTCATGTAAATCTCCATGTAAGAAGGCAGATTTAACATCCATCTGATGGACTTCCCATTTAAAGAAGGCAGCAAGGGAAATATCAAGGCAGATAGAATTCATTTTGGCAACAGGGGAGAAGGTTTCAGTATAGTCAATGCCTTCAACTTGTGAAAATACTTTGGCAACAAGATGAGCTTTATGTCTATCCACTTTTCCATCTGGTCCAAACTTGGTTTTGTAAACCCATCTGCATCTGACAAGTTTTCTTCCTTTTGGAAGAGGAACAAGATCCCAAGTATCATTTGCCAATAAGGAACGATACTCTTCATTCATAGCTTCACCCCAATCTGGATGACCAGAGGCTTCTTCAAAAGTTTCTGGATCAATTTTTTTCAGGAACTTGAGCCAATAAGGAAGAGGATTTTTCGAACTGAGAACATGTACATCATCGATCGGCAAGGTCACCTGCAAGAGAACCTGCTGCATCCTCAGTAGAGCAGACCCATCTTGGAAGCAGTGGAGTATAAGGAACAATTTCAAGAGGTGGAGGAGGATTTTCATCCTCACTGTCATCATCTGAACTAGAAGGAATGCTATTAAAAATAGAAGAGAGAGAGAGAGGTGGCACATATGCCGAATCATGCTCGCAGGCCAAGGGTGGAACACTCGCCGAACTAGGCTCACAGGCCGATATAGTTTCATCAAATTTTACATCTCTTCTAATGATTATATTTTTGGATTTTGGTTGAAGAAGTATATATCCTTTGACATCTTCATAATATCCAACAAAAATGTATTTTTCACTATTAGGTTCTAAGGCTTTATGTTTTGCGTCTGGAATATGGGCCCAAGCATCACTTCCAAAAACACGAAAGTGACTTACATCTGGTTTGATTGAGCTCCAAGCTTCTTTTGGAGTTATATTCTTTAAAACCTTAGTAGGAGTGCGATTTACTATGTAATTTTCACAGTTAATGGCTTATGCCCAAAAATTGAGACCAAGTCCTTTAGATTGAAGCATAGAATTAGCCATTTATTTTAAGGTGCGATTCTTCCTTTCAGCTACACCATTTTGTTGTGGAGTATATGGAACAGTATGTTGCAATTGAATGCAATGCTCAGTGCAGAAGAGCAAAACCAAAAATTATTATTCCAATTTAGTTGTGTGCTATTTAGGAATATTACACAATTCCTTAAGAACAACCGGAGTTCCTTGGGTGCCTTTGAGTAGTCGACTCACTTCGTCCTGTCATGGATAGTCCTTAGTGTAATGCTCATCATCACATATTAGAAAATGATACTTTGGTTTACGTTTCGAGTCATCATCATTATTTCTTTCAGGTCCTGTTTCAGGGTATCGACTTTGGCCTTGCCTTTACCCTTCTTCTTATCTTTGGAAGCTTTTCGTACCAAGGTAGACTGGATGGCATTCACTTCCACTGTTTTGCCAAGATTGGAGGGTGGTTGAGAAGAAGTGTCGGTAGAAGGAGTGGATTTCTGCTTTGCAAGAGTAGTGGAAGAGTTGCGGGAATTCTTTGAAACGGAACCAGTGATACCATCGACAAATGGTGTCACCAGTGCTTTGGAGGTTCCATGTCATGGAGCATCAGCCAAGAGTTCATAATTCTTGCCAGACTGGGAGGAAACTAGATCGAGGTACTAGGCACAAGCAATGGCCTGAGCCTCGGTAACATGTGCCCCCATAGTGATGTCCTTAGCTATCGAACCGATAAAAGAGGTAGTGAACCAGTCAGTCAAAATTTGATGAGGGATTTCAAAATTGATCAAATGACGACAATGTCTCCATTCATAAATGTGATCAAAGATATGTGTGGCCTGATCTTGTTTCAGGGAAGTAAGGAGGTGCATTCTCGTTTCATAGTGAACCAGTAACTGAAATTGTGTGAGAAACGTCATTGCAAGAGAGTTGAAATCTTGGAAGATTCCATGGGAGATTTCAATGTACCACTTTTCAGTGGCACCAATGAGAGTCCTTTGGAAAATATGTAAGTGGATAGAATCATCAATCCAGGAATTAGAGGAGCACCATAGGTAGTACATCATAACATGCGCCTGGTGGTCTTCTCCAAACTTTCCTTATAACTTAGGACAATCGCCAGGAATCTTGGTGGGAATTGGAGGCCAATAAGTATTATGAAATATGGGATCATTTGTTAACTTTGACACATCAGGCAGTTCTAGCATAGCAAGGAATGAAAATTGCAAGTTAAAAGGCATTGCAGACCTTTGATAAGGATCATCGTTAGGGTTCCAACCAGGTCGAGAGAAATTTTGAGCCCATATGTTCTATCCCAGAGGATTTAGTCCATAGGGTTTATAATTTTCAAAATTTTGCCCATATCCTGGTTGGGGACCAGGTACTGATTCTGAGTGAACCACTGAGGTCCATCTTGAGCAATGTATGGATTTTTTTGTGGGATGAAAGTAGTGTCTTGGGGTGGACCTTGTACCATGAAAGGTTGACCTGGGGAAACCAATGGTTAGCCTTAAGGAATTAAAGGTTGGCCCTGAGGCTAAAGAGGTTGCCCCTAGGGTCCAACTTGGCCAAGATGCTGAGGTTGAATAGGCTTTCCCTAAAAACCAAGTTGGCCTGATGGTTGAGATAAGTCAGACTACCCCTGAAGACTAGGTTGACCTTGTTGGCTAACAAAAGCCCGTTGACCTTGTTCCACAAGAAGTAGGCCTTGCTAAACGTAAGGCTAGTTCTATTTTACAAAATGTGATCTCTAAGGTGGATAGGTTTTCCCCTGAGGAACATAAGGCACTCCTTGTTGAATATGGGATTGACCTGGATGACCGTAGGGTTTTCCCTGTTGAGCCAAAGGTTGTCCCTGTAGAAGGTAGGGTTGTCCTTGTGGGCCATAGGGTTGTCCCTATTGGTACGTGAACTGATTCAGGGGTTGACTTGTTTGAACATACAATGGACCTGGCTGGACATGCCCATGGTAATATATGTGATTCTCGAACTCATCGTAGTGATATGGGGGATTGATCGGAGCCTGAACCTATTAAGAACCCTGAGGGGTGTATTTTTGATGTTGAACAACCATCATATATTGGTCGTACGAAAAACCTCCCGGAATAGGATTAGAAGAGATAGGCACACTACCAATAGTTTGATTGACTCCCGATACGTGAGGTTGTCATCCACTCACAATGGGTCCAGCAGACATCATGGAATCATTGGGATGTGTTCCTCGAATAGTAGAATCTGACGGCAATGATGTAATCACACTAACAGATGGTGCGAAGGAAGCCACACATACAGTGGGTTGGGTTGGGACAAACGTGACAGTTGTCTAAAGAATGGGAATCGAAGAAGATGGACCTGACACAAATGAGCCTGAAGAAGGAGCCATAGTACTTGACCATAACGGGTTCTGGTACAAAGATGAAGCACCAGAAATTATCTATCCCAAAGAACGATAAGTAGCCGGAAGAGGCTAGAGGAAGGCTAAGTCGTCTCACAAGGAAACCTTTCAGGAGAGAATTGATATTCCCCAGTAGATATGAGAGTCTCTTCATTACTAATAGGACTCGAGGCATCCATGTCGGATGAATACATGCTATCGGAGAAAATTTGGCGAGCGGTAGAGGGAAAATCACTGGACAGTAGTGTCACAAGAGAATCTGAGCATTGAGGGGGATCTTCTCTTAGAAATAAAAAAGGATCTGGGGGCTACCAGTTGATGTCAAATAGATCCTCAGGGGGAGACCAAGTGGCAAGAGGTTGAATGCTTAGGATGACAACACTTTCAAATTATTGGGTCTGAAAAAATGGAGGTGTCTCATAAGAGATTCTTAGGAGATACTCTTCACCACGAGGTGATGAAGAGGAGGATGAAACAGGTGGTTCTGCCATGGTTACTTTGTCTCAAAAGAAGAAGAGAGAAGAGATAATTAATTAGAGGCTTTAACAACAATCAGTAAGGAATTACTCATGATTCGTCCAAGAAATAGCTTAATGGGCGTGTGATGTAATCGTGGGAAATTAATTTTATAACATTGAAACAAGACTCTGCCTTTTCATGTTTTAAGAGTCTAGAAAAGGACAAAAGGTGACTCTAGTCACTTTCAGTTTGAACGAGCTCGAATTGACAAGAGCTCGATGATCTTTTAAAATTTAAAGAGTCGCGGAAAGATCAAAATGACTACTCAAGAACTCTAGGCAAAAGGGTGTACCAAGCTCCTGTGAACTACGATATAGACCTTGGCAAATAAATTTACCATGGACTTAACGTACGTGCAGACAGTGTCAACTAATGTTGTGTTCGATGTATCACGGTTATAGGGCAGCAGACTCTGCTTCCTATGGATAAAGGATTGCAACCTAAAAGGGTCTCCCTTTATATAAGTGACGGTACGGGGAGCAGAAGTTCGTACTAGCACTGTCTAATGCAATATTGTGAGTGACAGCTGTTAGGTTTAATGATGCCGGGACACCTCACTAGCCTAGACCTCTAAGTGTTAGCATTAAGTTCTAATGCTTCCTTAGGTTGACTGAATTAATTTTATGGTTTATCTTGAAGTTATGTTTCAGTTTCAAGGCCCTACCGAATGTTACCTCAAATCTCTAATGCACAACTATATGAGAGAAAGAATACCATTTCATTTCGATGAAAAACTAGCTAAGTGAAGGATAGAGGTTTGCAACAAAGAAGCAGTCAAACAAATGCAAGAATGACACTTTCCTTTATGCTACTAACACAGCCAAAGAAGAAAACGAAAACTCTTCTTTTCTCTTTCACTTTCCAATGAAGAAGAAACCTACTAACACAAAAGAGCAATTTTCATTTCTAAATGAGATGGAAGAATGATAAATTTTTGTTCTTTTGTATGAGTGATAAGCAAAAATGCAATGCTAGACCAAAAAAACGAATACTAGCTTCGAGTAGCTTCGAACGAAATCATCAAAACATTAAGAGACCAACTCCAAGAAAAAGTAAACACGCACTCAAAACTAGGCATGCATCTCCTTATGAAAAATAAAGGGCATTTAAGTCGAATCGATGAACAATGTGATCGATGATCGGGTCGATGGAGGAAAAATCAAACAGACACGGAATGAAAGCTTGACAACCATACTTCACATACAATCAACTAAAAATACCAAGCAACCGCATAAAAGGATGAAAATAAACGACCAAACTGACTCATAAATAGATCAGACACACAATGAACATGCGACCAAACAAATGGTTCGAAACACCTAGAAACCCTAGGATGGATAAGTCAGGTTGTTCAAATGTGAGATAACACAAACTAAAATGAATGAGATAGCCAAGTCAGTAAACAAGATCCAAATGGATTAATCCAAGGGGAAAAACTAAGATAAATGATAAGACACACTCAAAGCTCAGTGGAAAAGGCCCAAAATCCAATCCTACAAGAATCGGCGCGACTATTCAGTTGTATCCAGCGTCGAGTAGGGAAAATCACGTCTGTGTAGAAGAAAGCTCATGCTGATGGGCACGACTATCAGGAAATTAGTAGCGCCAAGCTAGAAAAGGAAGGAAAAAATAAAGGACCAACTGAGAAAAACTAGACTTATCACTCAAGGAAAAGGAAAAATGGCCAGAAGCAGTCAAAGAAGCCAAAAACAACATAGAAACGACAATTCGGCCAAATTTGGACAAACAATCAAAAATTCAACATGAAAAATAAGAGGCAACATGCATTGATATCCCCAGTGGAGTTGTCAACTTGTTGGGAAGGCAATCCCCTTTACAGACAGAGGCGATCCCTCTAGCCCTAGGGTGGGTCTAGCAACAAGGGAACATGCTAGTTTCTAAATTCCTAGTTCGTAAATGAAATGCGAATTGGAATAGATGTCCTATCTCAATCCAACTCTCTTGATGTAGTATGTTGCAGTGATCCCTTGATCTTCGTTCTTCAAGCCTTGTGCTTCGTTGGTAGCGAGATTCATACACCTGCACAAATATCAAGCAAACATTAAAAGCATACGAGCATACACGTTCATTTACAACTATACAACTAGTCAAGGAGAGTCAAAAACTTTGAATATTAACACAAACAAAGATGGAACTAGAAATCAATCATGTCATATTAATATCTAAAAGTGAGTTTACAACCTGTTCCTTGACCTTGTATACCTCCTTTGAAGGGTTCAGTCTGACACGTCTCAAAGCATTCATTCGTCAATTCAGCTCAAAGAGGCAAAAGGTTCAAACTCACTCTCACAACTATGGACTATTCTCTATATCAGCTCCTGGTTTATTCTCGCTATGTCTAACTAGTTGAATAAATGGAATGAAGAGGGATTTATAGGAGTGGAGGAGGAACTTTTGGATCCACTTATGGTGGAGGAAAGGTCTATCCCTTTGGGAAGTTTCATTTTTGTAGGAACTAGAAGGCCAAAGGGAGAAACTCAACCTCATCTAGTCGAACAAACATCCATGACTCTTCTCAAAAAATTGTTACATCTTAGAAGATTCATTTCCATATTAAAAAACCTTTCAAAATTAGCTCGGCACGGGGGCTCTTTAGAGACAGAGTGACCGTGGCGCGGGGCCTAGTGTAAATCTAGCCATCGGCTCTACACAACTGTGCCGACCAAAAAGTATATGTTTTAAAGGGTCAACTTCAGGAAAGGTCAACGGAGATTGTGTTCCTGACATGTTAAGGGATGCAATGACATTCATCATGATGTTTGATAGTACACAGGGGTCACTATGATGGTCCGCCAGTATTCAGAATAAGGAATGCAGAGTCGATGACAAAATATTGTGTAACAAGCCCAGTCAAAAAAATAGGTGGACCCACAAAAAGGTGATGTGGCAGCACCACAAGTCAACACATGACAAGTAGGTGGTAGAGGTGGCATATTATGTGGACCAATGAGGGCTTGCCACATGGCCCAATCACATGGTGCCAAATGGCACCTCAAATTAGGCCCAAGTGGCCTTGGATGGTGCAACCTCCATTTTTTTGGCTTGTTCTCATGTTTTTGGGAGTCGTTACAATATGGACATACGAATTCCATATATTATATAGTTTGAATAAAATATATTAAAACTAAAATTGGGCTTTAAAACAATATTTGGATTCAATGAGATTTTAACCCAAAACCTCCCAACAATAAGTATCTTAATATGATTATGCCAACCTCACACTTTGTCTTATTCACCCTCACACTTTTTTATAAAATTCCATTCAAATGGTTCAAGGAAACCATGGAGAATGATGGAGAATACTTGAGAGATGAGGGCACATGGAGGCCAATGGTGCCGTGAGAAAAGTGGAGGCAAAATGTGGAGGACCGATGCGCTTTACAACATTTAATATTTTTTTATTTGCAGGTGTAGAACCATGAGTAGCCAGAGGAGCAGAACCTTGCCCAAGGAATCTTGAGGGGCATCAAAAAGATTCCCTCAGGCACAGAACTTGCCGAAGTCAGAATTTGACAAATTTTATGTCGATTTTACACCTTTCGGTGACTATAATCCAATGGCGATGTTCGTTTTAGTAGTAGAGATTCCCATTTTTTGGCAATTTTCTAGATTGGTGTGAAGGTGTCATATTCCCAAGTGTGGACAGACGATTTTATGCCTCTCGATGCCACGAATTCGATGGTGCATCTAGATTCAGGAGCTGAGCATCCACTTCTTCAACCAACTTCGGGGGTTGAGGTATATGCAATATTGATGTCATGTGCCTCTTTTATCATTTTCTGTGAGATGTAATATGTTGCTTAGATCCTTTCTTGATGTATGTTGCTGGATCTATGTTTCTACTTCACGTGAGATATATTCACCATGGATTGTTATGATCCCTATGCAACCTTTTTGAAGGGATCCTCATGTCACCTTGTGTGATATTATGTCATGTTTATAGGAGGCCTATTGTGAGTGAGAGTTCTTGTAGCGGAATTTCTTGCGGAGAGACAAGCCACTCATGTTGAGGGCATATATCCTTGTATGACGGAAAACATAGTCCATGTACATCATCACCATTTCCAGCTCGATATGAAGCAGCCTACCCCATTTTGACACTGGGCCCGGAGACGTATCCCACACAGGGTGAACTCCATTATCAACATCTCGTGTTCTTATGTTGTTGATTGTTATCTTGTTTCCTCTTGCTTAAAGCATGCATATGTGTTCTTTTAATGCTCTTTTCAATGCAATTCTAACCACGTCACAAAAGTAAAAGATCATGGGTAAATTTGGTAACTAACAGACCCATATCAATGAGTGAAGAAGAATTTGGTTCACCAAATAACTCATGCATTCATTCGCACTCAAGAGGATTTAAGATGCGATGAAGAAAAATATTAGCAGTATAACATTCACAAAAAAAAATCATGAGCTCACTATTATGAAAAGTATTTGATAGACATGATTCCTTTGGCCAAAGATACTTTTTGAAATCATCAACTTCATAGTTCCATAATTATATGAGAGATACACACTCCAAACCCGACTTAAGTACAAGAGCCTTGCATGGAGATGAATCAACTGACATAGAATCTTGAATCCAATGAGAAACTGAATCTTGAATGTTCAAAAGACTATATGTTATGTCTCTATAACATTAGTGTATCTCCCTTATTGTTATTGCTAGTGTAGTCCCTTATTATTGTTGATGTGCCCATGTAGACCCCATATTTTTATTGTTGAGCCCCATAAAAGCCCACTATTTTTATTGTTGTACCCTTACATTATTATTCTTATGTAGGCTTTGATTATATTGTGACCCCTTAGACTCTTATAAATACAAAGGAGGTATTGTCATTTGTATCATCCAAGGATTGTTCATTTATGTAATGTAAATGAGGTTTCCCCTTAGGCTATTTCTCAAGTCGTTGATATATATTTTCTTTTATTTTGTGACCCGGTTGCATAATATTTAGTATCAGAGCTTTGGATACTATGGTTTTGCTAATTCAAATAGGTCATCTTGGTATTTTTGATATAAATTTTGTTCTACGAGGTTTCAGTCACTGAAATTTCGACTAGGTGGAGCCGAAATATTGGTGAACATTGTGTAAACATTTTGGATCTTGTTTCACTATAATTTCTAAGATATGGTCCAAAGTTAGGTTTTTTGCAGGATCCAGAATTCAATCTCAAATAGGTGACCTAGGGAAAATCATCATAACTTTCTCTCTGAGCATCGGATTTGAATTTCATAAAACAAAGTTTAAATTTCATTAAATTTAGTTATTTGTGTATCAATTGCAGGTCCAAAGGTTGAAATGTTGACAAATGGAACTCCGTACAAGTTCTCTCTACTGAAATATTATATAATAATTTTATCGTGGGATATTGGAAATAATGTTTTCTTGAAGAATCCAATTTTGGTCAGCCTTCTGGCATTGGAAAGAAGACTCAGAGTGCTACCACAAGATGAAATTTTAGACCTTGGTGATACAAAATTACGGAGATACAAAAATTTCAATATCGAGCTCCTAAAAAATAAGAAAAAAAATGTCTTGAAACAAAAAAATGGACACGCCTAGTAAGAAACCACAAAATCCCTACTATGACGCATGAAGAAGAGGAATAAATGAAGCATGATATATCAAAATTACGAGACCAAGTGCAACAAATTTTTCTCTCGCAAAGAGTAACCAAAAATGAACTAGAAGCTAAGACGGATGGTATAGAAGAAAAAATGAAAGGCAACATGGAATATTTGAAGAATGGTTTAAAAGCATACATGGAAAGTTTGAAAAAGTTGTTATAAGAAATGCTTTCTAGTGGTGACAAAGTACTTCATGAAAATCAGGATGAGGACAAAAGGAATATGAAATATGATTTTAGAGACTCCAAAATTGTGTTTACGACCCACCACATTCCAAAGATAGATATGAGGAAGTTTGATGGCAAGGATATGGTAACATGGATACTATAGATGGAGCAATTTTGTTATCTACATGATGTATCATAGACACAAAAAGTACACATTGCATATTTATTTAGAACAAAATCAATTTGTGTGGCATACATGGATATTTTCTCGTAAATCAATTGTCACTTGGAAAATTTTTGTGGAATAATTGGTATCATGTTATGAGGATATAAAGAGCAATACCTTCTTTATCCAATTGATAAATCTCAAACAAAAGGGTTTAATGGCAGAGCACGTTGAGGAATTCCAAAGATTGAATATCAAGGTAAATGATATTCCAAAGGAGCATAGGATTGATGTCTTCATAGGGAATTTAAAGGATAACATACAACATGAAGTTTGCCTTTGGGAACATGATTCATTGTGTTAGCCCCCCTATAAATTCCTTGACAAGCAAGCAGGGGGCTAAATTGTTTGTTGAGCCTTCAAGGAATGCATTTCACTGGCAACACATCATCCTTGAAAACTCTTTTGTACCTTCTGCCCTTTGATTATTTTCCTCTGTTGTTCCTAAGTCAATAGGCCTCACTAATTGTGACAGATTGTGCTCCTAAAGGCTTTCATTTTCCCCTTGTACCTCTGTAGAATTCTCAATTTCATCCCTTTTTCCCTTTTTTCAAAGCCTCCTTTTCACCCCAAAATCCCTCCTTTATTCCTTCTAAATCATCCCAAAAACCCCCTCTAAATCTTTCACACACCCCTGATGTGGTTTAGAAACCCTTGTTTCCTCTATTGTTACCTTTCCCTACCCTCAAAATGCATCAAAAATGGGCCAAGAACCCATTTTTCACATTATGTGGGCTTAGCACCTTTCGGCCCTAGCCCCCTTCCCCTTTTTCCACCATGTGACCCAGTGCCAAGACCAGGCGCCAAGGCAGAAGGCGCTCATCACAAATGTATATCGAGAGCATTTCTAGTCGTCGATCTATTTAAATTGGACAGTTTTCGCAGATCAACGCCATGTCGTGACCCACTCTGTTTGTCCCTCTGATCGCATTATCCACCATTCATTTACCTACAGATCAACGGCCAGAGTTTCACCCACCTTGGTGGTCCCCACGCCAGCGTGCCCTATTCAAAAATCGGCTTGTTTTTATTGCACCACCTTCTGAGGGCTGGCGATATTTTTTTATTTCGCGGTGATTCCATTCATCGCACGTCGCGTGTCCCGAGCACTGTTTGAAAACTACCCCTCCATCGCGTGTTAAAATTCAACGTTTTCCCCAGCGCAATATCACTATGCACCGTCTGATTTGCGATCGTCCATCCAACGGTCTTCGAGCCACGAAGTTGCACGAAAGTTAATCCAAGGCAAACAGTGCCCCTGGCCCACCATCCGTCGCTCTCCACTGCGTTTTCCACTGTCGATCTCCTCCTGAGATCGAATGGTCCAGATTTAATGCATGCCAGGCATTGACATGGTCCCGCCACATCACCAATTCCATGTGTGTCATCACATTGTTCGTTCATCCCCTTTATAATTCATGCAAAGGTCAAATCTTAAGGTTTTACGTAAAATTTCCATCTCACCGTTCTCCATATACATCTCTCGTTGTTCCATGGCATCGTCCCCCATAGTATCCTCTGCATTCATCATCTTCACCCATGCCGTGTTGCCATTTTTTGCAGTCATCCACACCACCCTCCCCATGCATGTTTTTCTTAACGTGTTTTCATGTTTTGCAGGGTTACAGGCAGGCAGAAAACCGCCATGATTCATCTGCACTATTGTAGTGGCACAGTGCACATAAGAAGCTGAGTTTAAAGCCTGATGTTACAGGAAAATTTCCGGAAAGGTGTCTGCAATGTGAATTCCATCAAAGGACAGAGTTCAAACTCTGTAAAACCTATCTGGAGCCATTAAAGCGCAGGATTCGCGGGTACAAGCAATCATGAAGTGGCAAAGAGTATCAGTGAGAAAACAGAGTGTTTAAGGCACGTAATTGAAGATTTTTTAGCCTTAATCCATGTATTTAAAGGCAAGGTACCAGAATCGAAGACTCGTGGGTCGCTCAGAAGGTAAAATACATAGAAGACCATATCATCAGGATGTTCAAATCAGCAGAATGTTTCCTCCTAAGAAAGGACACGGTACACATTATTGTTTCAGTCTACATTGTGTCCAAGTGAAGTTTTCCCCCCTGACAGCAGTCCTATGCCATCAGAAGCATTTGTTACACAGTATGGCAGACCCTAGCATCGTTATGCTACATTTTTGTTTAATTTCACCAGAAGTACTACAGAGTGTTGCAGCAAAGTACATCAGAGACATACCTGGAGTAAATTGTAGCCTGACGAAAATCACTCTTCCATCCAAAGGGTACCAGAGATAAATGCCCAGGATTTAAAACAGAATGGGGCCTTGACCCTCTTCCTCTTCTGAGTTTAATGCCACATTTAGTTTTCCACTACCCCCTCTGCCCCTCTTTCAGCTATAAAACTCATGAAGAAACTCATTGTAAAGGTTGTTGATCGGCTATCTGTGAAATGCAAGTTGTTTCTCTTGAGACATGTTCTCTGTGTAAAGTTGTAAGATAGGCTGAGGAAGATGTTTTCATACTGAATACCAAGCTATTGGCAGTGTTGTACTTGACTGGAGTTTCTCTTTAATATTACAAGCACATTTCTTTGGATCCTGATCTAAAGCTGCGGTGATGTTTTCATGTCTCTGTGTTTTATTTCATTTCATTCCATTTCTTCTGGCACGCATCAGAAATTTGGCATAGGATTTACCCTTGTTAGGTACCCTATGTTGCTGCTCTCCCTACCTTTAATGTTTTCTACTAAATGTGTTATCTGAGGATTGATTTCAGTTATTTAACCAGTGTAGTGGTCTGATATATTTCTAGCTGATGTATGAATGAATGAAATCTGTCTTTAGATGTTCTTGTTAGGATTTAATTGTATGAATTGGGAACTCTGGGAGTTTAGAATTGTGCCTCTATCTCACTAGGATCCTTTTCAACTCAGTTAAACCTCTCCAAGTTCCCTTAAGCTAGATGCCGAAGCATTGAGAGTTCAAAGTCTCTCTCTGATCTCAGGTTTTCAACTTCGTGTTCTGAATCTTTATGTTCCTTATCTAAAGAGTTAGCCTTTGGATTTTAGATCACAGGCGTTCAATGGCATGTCCTGTCCCTAGATCTGATTTCTAAAGGTCACCTTGGAGGTTTCCTTGCTTCACATTTCTTTCTTGCTTTCCCACCACACTACCATCTTTAAGATCCAATGCTTTAGATGACTAGCCCAACTGAAAGCCTGCATATCGAATAGCAAGTAAACCCTTTCCTGACTCCATTTTCCCAATGGTCTTGAATGTTCCCTGAAATTATCTCCCTTTGCCTAAAATCCTCTTTTCTCATCCATGTCTTATATTGAACCCTTCTTTCCTGATTCCCAACAACCAAACAAACAATCAAACAAACAAACCCTGTGCCTATAACTAGCCTAATATCTTCATTTTGAGCTTCAAAGATATAAAACCTTTTCTTATATTGAGAGATCCCTCTCTGGACCCAGGAGGGCTAGATCCTGAGGTCTGAAAGTGGTTTGATGTTGTCTCATATTTTGGTATTTCCAACCTTGCCAAAACATGGGAACACCAACATAATGGCGACTCCACTGGGGAAATTCTGAGTATTTTCCATCATACTGCATCACAAGAGCCTTAGAAAACCTAGAAACTCTGGTTAGGTTGGTAGTGAAACACTTCCACTTGCAATTCACTTTCTACACCATTGGTTGTGTTTCTCCCACACTCTTAGACAGAGTCTGGAAAGGGCCAGGTAGCCTCCATATCTCACCCTCTTTCAAAGGTGACATATCTGGTAAAAGCCCTCCCAGTCAATCTCTGGTTAGAGTTTGCTATGTTTGAAGGTTTCCTTGAAAAGGGACATCTCATAAGCACTGTGGTGGACAGTGTACCCTTCAGAAGCACCCTACACCCTCCACCTGGCGACTCCATAGTTCATTAAAGATCAAATACTCCACTGGTGATCAGTAGGCCTGCTGATTATCTTGGTTTACATAATACTCCACTGGGAGACCAGCCTTCATAACGACATCAACCACAATAGAAAGTAACAATCAAGGTTAAGCTCATTTGTTGAAAACAACATTCCGGCTTTAAGAACCATTCACACAAGAGCTTATCCTAACCCAAACCCACCTGAAATAGTTGACAACCATGAGAGCATCCTCAAGAGATCTCCTGCACCTATAAGACCAACTATTTCTAGCCACATCCATAGAGCTAACTCTACACCAGAAGACTTTACATCTCTATCAGACCCAATTTTTGACCTAGGCACTCAAAACAGTTTACCAAGAACTAGGTCATTCAATGTCCTAGACCAGCCAGACCTTGAGCTTCCTGGTTCACCACCTCAAAGTGGTAAATGCATTAGGGACAGAGAGACCCCTCCATCCACACCCCCTGATCTTCACTTCATTCAAAACTTGGGGCTCTGCCACCCTAAATATGCTCAACAGACTTCTGCTGGTCCTAGCATCCCTGTCATCCATATACCAGCTGCTCAAGCCAACCCCTTACTTCCTCACAACATCACCATGGCAGCCTGGTATGCGCCTCTGGTTTTATCTCAGCCTCTAGTACCCTTACCCAATGATTATCAGTCAAAGTTCCCACACTTCACTGCAAAAGAATCTACCACAGCCCAACACCATGTAGATAAGATGGAAGATTCTTTTGACTACATGGAGATAGATGATGATACAGTCAAAATGAGAATCTTTGCCCAGAGCTTAGGAGGTGATGTGAAGAAATGGTTCAAAAGCCTACCTCCTAATAGTATCCAAGACCTTCCTGCTTTATATCAGACCTTCATAAACAAATGGGAATTTAAGGCCAACCCTCTCCAAATCCTAGCAGAATACAAGAACTTGAAAAGAAACGTAGGAGAGAGTGTCCAGGACTACTCTACAAGGTTTAACAGCGTTTATAATGCTCTTCCGCCACACATGAAACCTCCCTAAGGAATGGTTCTAGTGAAATACCCTGAAGGCTTGGATGTTGACATGGCCTACCAGCTTAGGGAGAGGGATTACAACACATTGGAAGACATGCAAAATGGAGCAGTGAGTGTAGAGGCAAACCTGATTGAGAAAAAGGTAAGACTGAGAGCTGAGAAAAGGGTAACATATAGAGATGACACTGTAGCTTCCACATCTGACCCAAATTATAACTGCCTATCTAAAAATGTGGAAAAGCTACAGCAAATGATGGAAAAAATGGTTGTCACAATTAGTAACCAAAACAGAAATCAAAATCATAACCAGAACCAGAACTTTAGGAGAAACAACACCACTCCCAACAGACAAAGAGAATCAGATCAACAAGTTATTCGCCCATTCCAAGAGAACTTTCTTGATGAAGATGAGGGAATCATAGAAGAGTCTGAGGGAAACACAATAAACATGTTTGAAGTGGAAAACTCAATCCACAACTGTTCCACAGAAGAATATCAGCCCTCACCCTCATATTGGGAGGAAGAAAGGTTATAATCTGAGGATTACAGGTTAGGATTTGAAGATGCCATCATGCAGGTCAGGGAACAATATGAACTTAGAAGCAAAAAGAGCCTAGACACTGCCAAACCAAAATCTTCTGAGGTTACCATCAAGAAAAGGCTTGAGAAAACTTCTAAAGTGACTACTGAAAGTAATAAATCAACAGCTGAGAGTCCTGAGAAGAAAAAAGAAAAAGACAACCAAAACACTGATAAACAAAGTCAATCGACTAGCAGCACTAGCACCGCAGTTAGCGCTCCCGATAAAACAGTTCTTGACCCTGTACATAGTGAGAATCAACCCCTCTGAATCTACCACTAAGGTAGTGGCTAACAAAACAGAGTTGAACATTCCAAAGAGTCAGTCCACTTTCAATTTGGAGAGTGAGATTTCAAAAATTAAAATCTCTGTCCCACTCTCTGAGCTGGCCACTTAGGATGTATATAAAGGCCAAATTTTGAAAGCATTAAATTTAGGTGAGAACAGTGACACTGTAAATCTGAGTGATGATCAACCAGCCCTTCTGTTTGGTCCAAAGATTGAAGGGAAGTTTCAGGAAGGGGTAGTGCCCCCTTTTTATATCAGTCTCAATATCCATGATAAGATCCTCCACAATGCAATGCATGACTCTGGGGCCTCACACAACCTGATGCCCAAGATAGTTATGGAAATATTGGGACTAGAAATAACCCAACCCTATAAAGATTTATATTCATTTCACTCTAGCAGAGTAAAATGTCTGGGCCTAATCAAAGACCTGTGTGTAAGCCTTACCTAGATTCTAGCAAAATGTATGGTCATGGATGTTGTGGTGGCAGATGTTCCACCTAAGTATGGTATGTTGCTTTCAAGGTCATGGGGAGCCAAGCTGCAAGGAACAATGTAGATGGATGGGGCTTATGCCACAATTCCTGTTTTTGGCCAACTTAGAAGACTGTACAAGGAGGCACAAATGAAATTCCTAGTCAGTAGCCCCGAAAAGCCTGAAAATTCACCTTTATACTCAGTACACACGGATCTTGACTCTTTCATTCTTTGCAATGATGAATCCTTGGAGGAGTCAAGATGCAAAAGCAGAGATACTCACAATGAAATAGAGCCCATGGACTTTAACATAATGGCCACTTTAGACTCGGAGAAAGACGTAGAAAACTTCGAACAGTGCACTAAAACAAAAACTCAGAGTAAACCAGAAATAGGATGCAATCAACTAATTAGTCACTCTCCGCAAGCTCATACACCACATCAAGAACGAAATAATGGTAAACTCGAGAATGAACTTGTATGGGAGATGAATTTCGATGGGTCATGCACCAAGAGAACTGCAGGAGCAGGAGTATGGGTGCATAACACAGAGAGTGACTACGCAGAGATCCATGCCTGTAACCTGCACTTCAAATGTACAAACAATATTGCAGAGTATGAGGCTCTTATCCTAGGCTTGAATTTGTTGAAAAAACTAGGAGCCCATAGGATAGCTGTGCATGGGGACTCTGAGTTGATCATTAAACAAGTGAATGGTGAATATATGGCCAAACATCCTAGTTTGAGGGCATACAGGAATGACGTTATGGATCTATTGAAAACCTTTGTAGAATACGATCTGGTGTTTTTCCCTAGGAGTCAGAACACAATTGAAAATGGATTAGCCTACCTGGCTAGTTCGTATCACAAGCCTCTCAGTGACCAAAAAATCATCACTCAGACCAAATTCAAACCTGCAGTGCCGGATAACAAAAAATATTGGCAGGTTTTTGAAGGAGATAAACAGATTGAGGATTTCCTGATAGGCAGAAACGAGTTTGAATTTTTCGATTCAGACTCTAAATCTGACAATTTCTTCCTAAGTGAAGAGTCCTCAGATGAGGAAGAACCACCCTGTAACATAGAAATAAACGCTTTAAATGAACAAATTGGAAATCCAAACGAAAAATGTGAAAACGCAGATAGTGAAGAAGTAGAGGTGTTGCAGGCCAAAGATAAAAACATACCTTGAGGTCTGGCACCTTTAGAGGACCTTTTTGACTTTGATGATGTAGCAAAAAATCCCACTATAGAGCACTCAAATTCTGAGGTTGAGGAATGCAACATAGGCACTGAAGATAAGCCCAAGATGATTAAAATGGCTAAGTCCCTACCTGCAAACATGAAAAAGAAATACATTGACCTATTCAAGGAGTTAATTGATGTGTTTTCCTGGAGATATGAGGACCTAAAGGCCTATGACACGAACATCATACAACACAAAATACCTTTGAAAGAGAATCAGAATCCCTTCAGACAAAAACTTCACAGAATAAACCCAAAACAGTTTCCTGCAGTGGAAAAGGAGATTAAGAAGATGTATGAGGCAGGCATAATTGTGCCCGTGAGGTTCTCTGATTGGGTATCAAACCTAGTGGCTGTGAGAAAGAAAACAGGGGAGATCAGGCTGTGTATTTATTTCAGAAATATTAATAGAGCCTCACTCAAAGACAATTACCCTTTGCCAAAAATGGAACACATCCTTCAGAGGGTAGTAGGCTCAAAAAGGATCTCCCTGCTAGATGGGTTTTCAGGTTACAACAAAGTTTTAGTACTCCCATAAGACCAACTCAAGACCACTTCTACCACTCCATGGGGCACTTTTATGTATGTAAAGATGCCTTTTAGACTGATGAACACTGGTGCAACCTTCGAAAGAGCAATGGACATATATTTTTCGGATGAAATAGGACACTTCATTGTCATCTATCTAGACGACATAACAGTCTATTCCAAGAGTGAGGAAGAACACCTGAGAAGAGTGTTTGAAAAATCTAGAAGGTTTGGTATGTCATTAAATCCTAAAAAGAATATATTTGGGCTGTAATAAGGTAAGCTTCTTGGCCACATCATATTTGAGAAATGGATTAGGATAGACCCACAAAGAGTTGAGGGAATACTACAAATCACACACCCGAGAAATATCAAAGAGTTACAGTCCTTCATTGGGAAAATCAACTTCCTCGGGAGGTTTATTCCCAACTTAGCTGAACACCTTAGGAATATGACTAACATGTTAAATAAAGGTGTAGGATTTAAGTGGACTGTTGGGGCTAAGAAATCTTTTGAATCAGTTAAACTTGCACTCACCCAGGCTCCTGTCCTAATTAGCCCAGATTTCTCAAAATATTTCCTGATTTTTTCATTTGCCTCCGAGCATACGATAGTTGCAGTTCTACTGCAGAAAAATCCAGAGGGAACGGAACAACCCATTTCTTTCTTTAGCAAAGCACTCAGGGATACACCCTTGAAATAAAACATAATGGAAAAATAGGCCTATGCTCTGGTTAAGGCTTTGAAAGACTTTAGGGTGTACATACTGCATTCCCACACCATAGCCTATGTGCCAAATATAGTGGTTAAAGACATCTTGTCCCAAGACCCAGATGGGAAGAGGGGCAAATGGATTGTTGTGATCTTAGAGTATGACCTTGAGATAAAACCCACCAAACTGATTAAAGGTCAGGGCTTAGCTCAACTAATGGCTGAGTCAAATCTACAAGCCCTTGACATTAACATGGTAGATGCCTTGGACGAGCAGTAGGGATTGTCTGATCCCACTGTTGAGGAGAAGTTTCAGAGCTCTCCTTGGTATTCTGACATTCTGTATGTGCTCACAAACCTAAATACCCCTCCTGAACTGTCAAAGACCAAGGCCAGATTCCTCAAACTAAAGGCCAGAAACTATTGTATTCTGAATGGATGTTTATACTGGAAGAATACAAATGGCCTATTGCTTAAATTTTTGCCTGAGTCTGAAGCAGAAAGGATCAAACAAGAGTTCCATGCAGGAGAGTGTGGAGGCCACCTGAGCTGGAAAGCCGCTGCCAACAAAATACTCAGAGCTAGTTACTATTTGCCCACACTCTTCAATGATATCCATAAGATGGTAATTGCCTGCGACCAATGCCAAATTTTTGAAGGCAAAAGAAAACTCCTCCCCTTACCTCTACGACCCATCACTGTTGAAGGTCCCTTTATGTAATGGGGCCTAGATTCCATAGGAGAAATTCACCCTACTTCTTCTGAACAACACAAATGGATCTTAACAGCCATAGACTACTTCACTAAGTGGATAGAGGCTATACCTACTAGGAATGCCACAGATTCGGTCATCATTAAGTTCCTAGAAGGCCATATCCTCTCTCGGTTTGGTTGTCCAAGAAAAATAATCACTGATAATGCTGCTGCTTTTGGATCCAAAAAATGGTTGATTTTTGTCACAGGCATCAAATAGTACTTAGTCATTCAACTGCCTATTACTCTCAGGGCAATGGATTAGCTGAATCATCAAACAAGAGCCTGGTGACTATCATCAAAAAGCTGTTGGAAGAGAACAAAAAGTCATGGCATAACAATTTAGTGCATGCTTTGTGGGCTGACAGGCTTACAACAAAGAAATCCATTGGCATGTCACCATACTAGCTTGTCTATGGAACAGAAGCCGTGTTTCCTACCAGCCTTGGGGTACCAGTGATCAAACTTGTTCAAGAGATACAAACAGAAGAAGATAGCATGGTGAGGAGAATAAACCAGACAATTCATCTCCAGCAAACAAGGGAAGAGGTCTATAACAGAGCTGTGAAAGTTCAGGAGAACATAAAGAAGTTGTTTGACAAAAGAACTAAGGCTTCTGATTTCAAAATTGGAGACAAAGTTCTGAAGTGGGACTCGAGGAGAGAGGACAAAGGAAAGCACGACAATTTTGATAGTTTGTGGCAGGGTCCATACATCATCCAAGCCACTGTGGGTCCAAATGCATTTTTTCTACAAGAACTAGATGGTACAAAGCTGTTTGGGGGTCCTATCAATGGCAGGATGCTCAAACACTACTTTTGCTAATTTCCAATTTCCAGTTTCCATTTCCATTGTACATACCATTGCAATGTTTTTTTTTCAAGAAAAAGAGAAAATGTTTCAAAAAAACAGAGAGAAAGGAGAGGTTCAGACATGCTCAAAACATGAACCTCTGAAGTGCAAAAGATTGGCTCTAATATGATCAAAACCTGAGCCAAAGAAAGTAAAGATAGCTGGTTCAAACATGCCCAAAACCTAGACCAGCAAAGAAGAAAGAAGAATCATCTCTAACAAGTCCAAAATCAGAGCTGAAATGAAGAAAAGAAAGTGACTCTAACAAGCTCAAAACTTGAGTCACAAAGAGAAGAAGGATGCTTCAAACTTCAGATTTCAAGCCTTCAAAGTTTTGTCTTCGGTTTTCTGCAAATTTCTGTCCATGTGCAACTGTCTTTATGCCTTGGATCTACAGCAAACTAGACTATCTAATCCTAGTTTGACTGATTTTAAATTTCTGTTGTAGAATGTAGAGAAGAAATCTGCTGGACAGTCTAATCCCAGCAGGTATTAGATTAGGTAGAGAAACATGTGAGGCCAACAGTTTAAGCTGGTCTCATGGAGTAATAAGGGTAGAAATAGAATAGGTTTATTTTCTTGTTTGTAAAAAATAAAATGATGTAAAGGGTCTGCTAACTCAAATGCACCCTAGAAGAAAATGCTAGGATTATATGATGGGTAGGTAGATTGTCAGGAGAGTTTTCTACTAAATTGATGTCTTCACATTTGAGGCAGCTAAAATCAAAGAAGAAAGGGACTCAAGCAGCAGGCATCTGGCCTACACCAAAGATCATTTTCTGGATTCTTGACTCCTTCAAGAAGAAGCCATCCCCATGTGGAGCCACTGTTAGCCCCCTATAAATTCCTTGACAAGCAAGCAGGGGGCTAAATTGTTTGTTGAGCCTTCAAGGAATGCATTTCACTGGCAACACATCATCCTTGAAAGCTCTTTCGTACCCTCTTCCCTTTGATTATTTTTCTCTATTGTTCCTAAGTCAATAGGCCTCACTAATTGTGACAAATTGTGCTCCTAAAGGCTTTCATTTGCCCATTGTACCTCTGCATAATTCTCCATTTCATCCCTTTTTCCCTTTTTTCAAAGCCTCCTTTTCACCCCAAAATCCCTCCCTTAGTCCTTCTAAATCATCCCAAAAACCCCCTCTAAATCTTTCATACACCCCTGATGTGGTTTAAAAACCCTTTTTTCCTCTATCGTTACCTTTCCCTACCCTCAAAATGCAACAAAAATGGGCCAAGAACCCATTTTTCACATTATGTGGGCTTAGCACCTTTCAGCCCTAGCCCCCTTCCCATTTTTCCACCACGTGACCCAGCACCAAGACCAGGCGTCATGGCGGAAGGCGCTCATCACAAATGTATATCGGGAGCATTTCTAGCCGTTGATCTGTTTGGATCGGACGGTTTTCGCAGATCAACATCGCGCCGTGACCCACTCCGTTTGTACCTATGATCGCATTATCCACCATTCATTTACCCGCAGATCAACGGCCAGAGTTTCACCCGCCCCAGTGGTCCCCACGCCAGCGGGCCCTATTCAAAAACCAGCTTGTTTTTATCGCACCGCCTTCTGAGGCTGGCAGTATTTTTTATTTCGCGGTGATTCCATTCATCGCATGGCGCGTGTCCCGAGCACTATTTGAAAACTGCCCCCCCATCGCGCGTTAAAATTCGGCGTTTTCCCCGGCGCGATATCGCTATGCACTGTCCGATCTGCGATCGTCCATCCAACTGTCTTCGCGCCACGAAGTTGCACGAAATTTAATCCAAGGCAAACAGTGCCCCTGGTCCACCATTCATCGCTCTCCGCTGCGTTTTCCACCGTCAATCTCCTCCTGAGATCGGACGGTCCAGATTTAATGCATGCCAGCCATTGACACGGTCCCGCCACGTCACCCATTCCATGTGTGTCATCACATTTTTCGTCCTTCCCCTTTATAATTCATGCAAAGGTCAAATCTTAAGGTTTTACGTAAAATTACCATCTCACCGTTCTCCATATACATCTCTCGTTGTTCCATGGCGTCATCCCCCACAGTATCCTCTGCATTCATCATCTTCACCCACGTCGCGTTGCCATTTTTTGCAGTCATCCACACCACCCTCCCCATGGATGTTTTTCTTAACGTGTTTTCATGTTTTGCAGGGTTACAGGCAGGCGGAAAACCGCCATGATTCATCTGCACTATTGTAGTGGCATAGTGCATAGAAGAAGCTGAGTTTAAAGCCTGATGTTACAAGAAAATGTCTGGAAAGGTGTCTGCAACATGAATTCCATCAAAGGATAGAGTTCAAACTCTGTAAAACCTGTCCGGAGCCATTAAAGCACAGGATTCGCGGGTACAATCAATCATGGAGCGGCAAAGAGTATCAGTGAGAAAACAGAGCGTTTAAGGCACGTAATTGAAGATTTTTGAGCCTTAATCCATGTATTTAAAGGAAAGGTACCAGAATTGAAGACTCGTGGGTCACTCAGAAGGTCCAATACATAGAAGACCATATCATCAGGATGTTCAAATCAGCAGAATGTTTCCTCCTGAGAAAGGACACGGTACACATTATTGTTTCAGTCTACATTGTGTCCAAGTGAAGTTTTCCCCCCTGACAAGAGTCCTATGCCATCAGAAGCATTTGTTACACAGTATGGTAGACCCTAGCATCGTTATGCTACCTTTTTGTATAATTTCACCAGAAGTACTACAGAGTGCTGCAGCAAAGTACATCAGAGACATACCTGGAGTAAATTGCAGCCTAACGAAAATCACTCTTCCATCCAAAGGGTATCAGAGATAAATGCCCAGGATTTAAAACAGAATGGGGCCTCGGCCCTCTTCCTCTTCTGAGTTTAATGCCACATTTAGTTTTCCACCTACCCCCTCTGCCCCTCTTTCAGCTATAAAACTCATGAAGAAACTCATTGTAAAGTTTGTTGATCAGTTATCTGTGAAATGCAAGTTGTTTCTCTTGAGACATGTTCTCTGTGTAAAGTTGTAAGATAGGCTAAGGGAGATGTTTTCAGACTGAATACCAAGCTGTTGGCAGTGTTGTACTTGACTGGTGTTGCTCTTTAATATGAAAAGCACATTTCTTTGGATCCTGATCTAAAGTTGTGGTGATGTTTTCCTGTCTCTGTGTTTTATTTCATTTCATTCCATTTCTTCAGGCACGCATCAGAAATTTGGCATAGGATTTACCCTTGTTAGGTACCCTATTTTGCTGCTCTCCCTGCCTTTAATTTTTTCTACTAAATATGTTATCTGAGGATTGATTTCAGTTATTTAACCAGTGTAGTGGTCTGATATATTGCTAGCTGATGTATGAATGAATGAAATCTGTCTTTAGATGTTCTTGTTAGGATTTAATTGTATGAATTGGGAACACTGGGAGTTTAGAATTGTGCCTCTATCTCACTAGGATCCTTTTCATCTCAATTAAACCTCTCCAAGTTCCCTTAAGCTGGATGCCGAAGCATTGAGAGTTCAAAGTCTCTATCTGATCTCAGGTTTTCAACTTCGTGTTCTGAATCTTTATGTTCCTTATCTGAAGAGTTAGCCTTTGGATTTTAGATCACAGGCGTTCAATGGCATGTCCTATCCCTGGATCTGATTTCTAAAGGTCACCTTGGAGGTTTCCTTGCTTCACCTCTCTTTCTTACTTTCCCACCATACTATCATCTTTAAGATCCAATGCTTTAGATGACTAGCCCAACTGAAAGCCTGCATATTGAATAGCAAGTAAACCCTTTCCTGACTCCATTTTCCCAATGGTCTTGAATGTTCCCTGAAATTATCTCCCTTTTCCTAAAATCCTCTTTGCTCATCCATGTCTTATATTGAACCCTTCTTTCCTGATTCCCAACAACCAAACAAACAATCAAACAAACAAACCCTGTGCCTATAACTAGCCTAATATCTTAACTTTGAGCTTCAAAGACATAAAACCTTTGCTTATATTGAGAGATCCCTCTCTGGACCCAGGAGGGCTAGATCCTGAGGTCTGAAAGTGGTTTGATGTTGTCTCATCTTTTGGTATTGCCAACCTTGCCAAAACATGGGAACACCAACACATTGGAGAAGTCATTCAAGGTGGCAAGAAAAGTTGAAATAAAAATTATGGCAACAAGGAAGTATGTCACTCATAACTATAAATATGGAAGTGTTTCTGCTCCGAGCCTCCCACAACCTATAAGGTTGACACCAAAAACACTAGAGGAAAAAATAGCAAAAGGGCTTTGTTATAGTTGTGCTAACAATTACACTAAGGGTCATAAGTGTTATGAGAAGAAATTATTTTACATAGATTGTGGAGAGGAGGAAGAAAATGAACTAGAAACATCAAAAGAAGAGGATATACACCAGGAACAAACCCCAGAGAAAGAAGAAATGAATTCAACCATATCTTGTAATTCATTGGCAAGAATTACCACTCCTCAAACTCTCAATATATAAGGAAGTTATCAAGAAAAAGAAAGGTAGTAGTGGTGATCGATTCTAGTAGTACCCAAAATTTTATTCATTGTAAGATAGCCAAGGAATTGAATTGCTTTCTATATACAACACCAGAGAGTCAAGTGATGTTTGAAAATGGAGGAACTATAAATTGCTTAGGTAAGTATCATAATATCAATATACCCATAAGGGAATATGTATTGAATATTCCAATGCTTTACATTCCAATGGGTGGTGTTGATGTTGTATTAGGAGACCAATGGCTACAATCTTTGCGGATGATAGCTTTTAATTTTCAATCATTTTTCTTGAAATTTTCATGGGAAGGAAATAAAATTGAATTAAGGGGCATCGTAAGGAATCCAGGGAATATAATCAGCTCTAATGGCATGAAAAAACTTTCGAAGAAATAACAACGTGGCATAATTGCACAATTATGCTCACTAGATGTTCAAAAATCGAAATAATTTGTTTCTCTAGATCTCCAAATAATCTTGGAAAAATATTCCAAATTATTTAAGACTCCCAAAGGCCTCCCACCTATTTTTTATCATGATGATGCTATTAAATTGATTGTAGGAAACGTTCCTCCAAACATGATACCGTACATATATCCTTATGCCTAAAAGAGTGAAATTGAACGCATGGTTGCAAAAATGCTAGAGTCAGGTATAATTCAACCTAGCCAAAGTTCCTTTCATTGATGAATTTTTGGATGAATTACATGGATAAATTTAATTCACCAAGTTGGATGTTCATTCATGTTGTGAAACCAGATCCAAAAAGAGAAGAAAAGAGATATCAATGCCTTAGAAATAAGCCACTTCGAGGGGGAAACCTCCAATACATTACATGAATGAAAAATTCTTGGATGATCCAAATTACAAAACCTCATTTCTATATATAGGAGTTCATGGGGCCCAATGTAATCCTAGTGGGGCCACAATGTAATCCTAGCTGACCTAACAATAATAATTTAAGGGCACAATAATAACAATATGGGGGTTACAAGGGTACAATAATAACAATAAGGGGGTTACACTAACAATAAGAGACTATACTAGTAATATAGGGACCTAACATGCCCCTCTCCTTCAAAAAAGTGTTGTCCTCAACACTTGAGTAGCTCTGGGTGCTTCTGTATAAAATTCTCATCCTCCCATGTAGAATCTTCAGTGGGTAAGTTCTTCCACTCGATGAGATACTCTGAAATTGATCGATTCCGTAGTTGTCGAGTTCTTGTTTCCATGACCGCTTCTGGTTCCAATATGATTTTTCCTTCCTCATCAAGTTCTGGCAATATTGTTTGAACTGGAAGATTTTCACCTATGACCTTCTTTAAGCATGAAACATGGAAAACTGGATGTACTCGCGAAGAAGCAGGAAGCTCCAATTTGTATGCCATAGTACCAATCTTTTGCAACACCTTGTAAGGACCATAGTACTTTGGTGACAATTTATTATCCTTCTTAGCTTGCTTGAGGGACATTTGTTTGTATGGTTGTAGCCGTAAAAATACCCAGTCTCCTACATCAAAACTTCTCTCGCTGCGATGTTGATCTGCTTGTTGTTTCATTCGATTTTGTGCCAAATTCAAGTTGTCCTTTAAGAGTTGGAGAACTTCTTGTTGATGCTCGATGTGATCTTCCACTGCTTGAACCTTCGAATTTTCTCTTAAATATGATGTGATGGATGGTGGATGATATCCATAAAGTGCCATAAATGGGGTCATTTTTGCTGCAGTATGGAAGGAAGTGTTGTACCACCATTCAGCAAGAGGTAACCACTTGACCCATTGTGTTTGTTTATCAGATACAAAACAACGAAGATATCCTTCCAAACATTTATTTACTATCTCAGTTTGACCATCAGATTGAGGATGATAAGATGAGCTATGAACTAATTGAGTACCCAAACAAGAAAATAACTCCCTCCAAAAATTTCCAATAAAAATGGGATCTCTGTCGCTCATAATAACCTTTGGGTTTCCATGCAGCTTTTGAATTGTGTCCATAAATGTAGTAGCAACTGTACTTGCTTTAAATGGATGAGATACCACCGTGATGACACTCTTTCCTTCGGACTTAGGTAAACCTGTGATAAAATCCATTGAAATCTCCTCCCAACGTTGACTTGGAATGGATAAAGGTTGTAGAAGACCCGAGTTCTTAATTGTCTCAACTTTATTCTGCTGGAAAACCAAAAAATCCGCCACAAAATTTTGAATATCAGATTTAAGGCCATCCCAAAAAAAATCTTTCTTCACCCTGTGGTAAGTTTTTAAAAATCCTGAGTGTCCTCCTAAAGGAGAAGTGTGCAATTCCAAAAGAATCTTTTGTTTTAGTTGGGATTTCTTACAAAGATATAAGCGATCTTTGTACCATAAGGAATCATTTTTCCAACTAAATGTATCAGATGTACTAGGATCTTGCTGCAACTTTTGAATGAGTGTCCATACATCTTTGTCCTTCTTCCATTCATCTCTTGCTTCGGTTATCCAATGTGGTTGGATAATAGAAATGGCACAAAGCAATGCTTCCACCTCTTCATTCTTTCTTGAGAGTGCATCTGCAACAACATTTAGCTTCCTTTTTTTGTAGATTATTTCAAAGTCATAACCCAACATCTTTGTGACCCATTTTTGTTGCTCTTCTGAAGATAGTCTTTGTTCCAAAAAGTGTTTAAGACTATCATGATCAGTTTTTACCTGGAAGTGTCTTCCCATTAGGTAAGTTCGCCATTTCTTTAGTGCATGCAGTATTGCTAACATTTCCTTCTCATAAATAGGTTTTTGTAAATACTTTCCTTTGATTGGACGACTTTCAAAAGCAATGGATCTTCCTTCCTGCATTAAAACAGCACCAATTCCATTTCCTGAGGCATCACATTCCACAATAAAGGTTTTTGTGAAGTCTGGCGTAGCTAAGACCGGTGCTAGGCACATTTCATCTTTAAGATGTTCAAAGGCCTTAGTTGCTTCAGGAGTCCATGAAAATGCATCTTTCTTCAATAATGTTGTTAGAGGTGCTGCTATTCTCCCATAATTCTTAACAAACTTGCAATAATACCCTGTTAACCCGAGAAATCCTCGCAACTGCTTTATGGTTGTAGGGACTTTCCATTCCTTAATGGCTTTAATTTTGTTAGGGTCTACTTTAACACCCTCGTGAGATACAATATGACCCAGATATTCCACCTCTTTTACTCCAAAGAAACATTTGGATGTTTTTGCATATAATTGTTTCTCCTGCAATAGTTTGAGCACCTGTCAACATGTTCAACATGATCCTTCCAAGACCTGTTGTAGATTAGTATATCATCAAAAAATACTAGCACAAATTTTCTAAGGAAGGGTTTGAAAATGGAATGCATCAACCCTTGAAATGTATAAGGTGCATTGGTAAGGCCAAAAGGCATGACCAAAAGGCCATAATGACCTTCATGGGTTCGAAATGCTATTTTCGGAATATCTTCAGTCTTCATTCTAATTTGATGATACCCTGAACGAAGATCCAATTTGGTAAAATAAATTGCTCCATGTAATTCATCCAATAATTCATCAATCACAGGAATGGGAAATTTATCTTTAATGGTGAGCTTATGGAGCTCCATATAATCCAGACACATGCACCATGATCCATCCTTCTTGTGTACCAATACTACAGGAGCAGAGAAAGAACTTTGACTGGGTTGAATTATACCCGCCTCTAACATTTCTGCAATCATATGTTCAATTTCGCTCTTTTGTACATAAGGATATCTATAAGGCCTGATGTTTGGAGGAACACTTCCCAGAATAAAATGAATAGCATGATCATGATCACGAATAGGTGGGAGTCCTTTTGTAGTTTCAAAAACCTTGGAATGATTGTCCAAGACTTTTTGGAGATCTGCAGAAATAGATGATTTTGATGTTGGAACTTCTAGTGAGCATAATTTTGCAATTAGGCCTCGTTGTTATTTCTTTAGAAGCTTTTTCATGACATTAGAGCTTATTATCTTTCCCGACTTCCCTGCAATACCCCGTAATTCGACTTCCTTTCCTTCTGAAAAAATTTCAAGAAAGTTCTTGAAAATTAAAAGCTATCGTCGCCAAAGATTGTAACCATTGTACTCCTAGTACAACATCAGCACCTCCCATAGGAATGGAAAGCATTGAACTATTCAATACATATTCCCCCATGGTTAGCTTGATATTATGGCATTTTCCAGAGAAATTTATAGTTCCTCCATTTGCAACCATCACTTGACATTCTGGTGCTAGGTATAGGAAACAATCCAATTCCTTGGCTACCTTACAAAGAGTAAAATTATGGGTACTACCTGAATCAATCAACACTATTACCTTTTTCTTCTTGATATGTCTTTCTATCTTGAGAGTTTGAGGAGTGGTAATTCCTGCCAATGCATTACACGATATGGTCGGACTCATTTCTTCCTCTTCTTGTGTTGGTTCTTGGTGTATATCCTCTTATTATTCATTTTCTTCTTCCTCTTCACAATCTATGTAAAATAATTTCTTCTCAGCACACTTATGACCTTTAGTTTATTTTCTATCACAACCATAGCAAAGCCATTTTTCTCTTTTTTCTTCCAATTGTTGTGGCATCAACCTTGTAGGTTGTGGAAATATAGGAGTAGCAAAACTTCCCTCTTTATAGAAGTGAGTGGTAGGCTTCCTTGTCACCATAATTTTACATTCAATTTTTCTTGCCAACCTGAATGCCTTCTCTAATGAATCAGGTTCCAAAACACAAACTTCATGTTGGACGTTATCCTTTAAAGTACCTATGAAGAGATCAATCTTGTGTTCCTCTGGAATATCAATTACTCTTATATTTAATTTTTGGAATTCCTCAATGTGCTACCCCATTAAACCCTTTTGTTTGAGATTTATCAATTGGCTAAAGAAGGTGTTCCTCTTTGTATCCTCATAATGTGCTATCATTTCCTCCGTAAAAATTGACCAAGTGACAATTTTTTTACGAGAGCAAAGCCATCGATACCATACAAATGTATTTTTTTCTAAATGTAAAGTTGCAATGCGTACCTTTTGTGTGTTTTGCACATTATGGAGATAAAAATATTACTCCATCTATTGTATCCATGTTACAGGATCCTTTCCATCAAACTTTCTCATATCCATTTTTGGAATATGTTGGTTCTTCCCTCCAACATTAGAGTTTATGAAATCACGATTAACATTTATTTTGTTCTCATCATGAGTTTCCTCTACTATATTTTCACCATTAGGAAACATTTCTTGTATCAACTTTGTCAAACATTCCATGTCTTTTTTTAGATCATTCTTCATGTTTTCTATCTTAGCTTCCATGTCATCCATCTTAGATTCCATGCCAGCTTCCATGCCATCCATCTTAGTTTCCATGCCATTCTTCAAACCATCCATATTAGTTTCCACACCTTTCTTCAAAACTTCCATGTCATTTTTTGTTGCTCTTTACGAGAGCGAAATTTGTTGCACTTTCTCTTGTAATTTTGATATGTCATGTTGCCATTCTTCGTCTTCATGAGTCATAGTAGAGCCTTCTAAATGCTTAATGGGTGTTGAATTCTTTTTAGGGGCCATTTGAGAATCCAATACTAATATATATTCTATAATATGCCCTTGGAATCAATTCAACTTAATTCTTCAAACAATACTTATGCAATTCGGAAAACAAAATACACACCTTTTACTTTCTTTTGAGGAGCTCGATATTGGAATTGAATTATCTCTACAATTGCGGATCCTCAATATCTTAAATTTAGCCCTGTAGTAGCCCTCTGAAGCTTCTTTCAAATGCCATAGGTCTTATCTGATTTGGATTCTTCAAGGAAAATTTATGTCCAATATCCCACAATGACCCAATTTTGGACTCGTTCAGTAGAGCAAACTTGTACGACTTGCCATGTGTCACTGTTTCCTCCTTTGGTTCTGATATTGATAGACCAAAAACTATAGTCCATGTACTTGCGGCCATTTTTTACATCATTCCAATATTATGCTCATAGAAAAAGCTATGAATATTTTCCCACGATCACCTCTTTGAGATGAAATTCAGAAGCCTCAAAAATCCCTAACTTCCACAGATCATATCTCCGAAAATATTGCGAAACAATATCTGAAATTTTGCGATGATGTTCCTCAGGATTGCGGCTTTGCACTCTAAAAATTTCAGCTTTTGAACCTTCTTAGAAAAAATTTTATTACGAAAATACCATGATGACCTGTTTAGGTTAAATTCAGGAGCCTGCAAAATGACCTAACTTGCACAAATCATATCTCCAAAACTATTGCAAGCCAAGCTCTGAAAGTTTGCGACGATGTTCCTCAGGATTTTGGCTTCACACTCTAAATTTCAGATTCTGAACCTTCGTAGAAAAACTTTTATAGCAAAAATGCCACGATGACCTGTTTGGAGCAGCAAAACCCTAGAATCTCATAACGCTGATACCCAATGTTGTGAAACCAGCTCCAAAAAGAGAAGAAAAGAGATATCAACGCCTTAGAAATAAGCCACTTAGAGGGGGTAACCTCCAATACATTACATGAATGAACAATTCTTGGATGATTCAAATTACAAAACCTCCTTTCTATATATAGGAGTTCATGTGGCCCAATGTAATCCTAGTGGCGCCACAATGTAATCCTAGCCGACCTAACAATAATAATTTAAGGGCACAATAATAACAATATGGGGGTTACAAGGGTACAATAATAACAATAAGGGGGTTACACTAACAAAAATAAGGGACTATACTAGTAATATAGGGGCCTAACAATTCAGGACATCATCAAATTCAAATGAATATGGAAGATATTTCAAAAACAAGATTTAGAACTCATGAAGGTCATTCTGAATTTTTGGTCATGCCTTATGGCCTTACTAATGCACCTCCACATTTCAAGGTTTGATGAAATCCATTTTCAAATCCTTACTTAGAAAATTTTTGTTAGTGTTTTTTGATGATATACTAATCTACGAAAAGACTTGGAAGGATCATGTTTAACATGTTGATGAGTGCTCAAACTATTGGAGGAAAAACAATTGTATACAAAAACCTCTAAATGTTTCTTTGGGGTACAGGACGTGGAATATTTGGGTCATATTGTGTCTCATGAGGGTGTTAATGTATATCCTAGAAAAATTAAATCAATAAAGGATGGAAAATCCCCACAACCCTAAAGAATCTTTCGTTGGCGTAATTTTGTTTCCATTGATGTCACCTATTAATGTATGTAATCATGAGTCCCTATGTATCATCTTGAGTCTGTTGTAAACTTGTTGAGGTTTTTCTTGCTAATTTAAATTGTTTTCATAAGTCCCAGCAGTTCTCTAGAAGAGATGTCATGAGGTAACAAGGCCTCAGCTGAAGTTGAGTGACTTGTCTTCTAAAGGTCTAGTTGATGATGTGAGTAGAGTCTTGTTGAGCTATGCAGATGGTTTCCTGTTGTCAAGTTGAGGTTGGAAGGATGTTTTATAGGTATGATCAACCCACTAAATCATTGTTGCAAGTTTGAGGGAAATAAATCTTGTTTTATTTGATGCTCTACCTCAATCGCATGGATAAAGGCCAATGGGAGTGACTAAAATTGTCCAGTCGCTCGCTTGTTGTGTTATGGGAGCGACCAGTAGAATCGTATCAATGTTTTATGAGCGAATGAAGAAAAACATGAGAAAATATCTGGATTTCATACGCTCATTTGGAATTAAATTGGTTTTGGCGAATCTTATTGTCGGAATTTTGCTGAAAAAGGCCAAGACAAGTTATGGGGCCTCCGAAAAGTGATCAAGTTTGAAATTATCAAAATGCTAGTGGAATGAGTGGATTAATTTAGTCAACAAGTCCAGATCAATCAAATATGAAGGATGTGAATAGGATTGGGCAAGATCCATCACTTTAAGAATTAATTGATCTCAAGAATTACAAATATGTGAAGGCAGGAAGTTCATTTGGTTGGTTCTCCAGAAGTGTAAGTGAGTGAGTGTGCATGAGTTACTAGTGCACATCTAGTGAGTTATGCAATGATTTCATAGTTTCAGAATTGCAATGTGTTTTAGAGTTGTGTGCAAATATTGAAGATCAGTTTGGAGAGTGTGTGTGGAGAGATTTTTTCTCTCAATTGGAGTGTGGACTGTAGATGCATGAGTTTGTCTATTTGTTGCATGTTTTGTTTATGCAACAATGTTTTCAGTTCTGAATCATATTTTCTTGTAGAAGAATCGTTTGTACTTGGAGTGGGGGTTTCAAGTTAATTGCATGTTGATTGCCTATTGTAGGAGTGGGTGCTCCAAGTTGGTTGTGGCTAACATTTCTCATTTTAGTCTAGGGTTGGGTGCTCCATTGCTAGTGGGTGCTAGCTGATGTAACATAAATAATAATATTTTGAAGTAATAGATAGTAAGAAGAAGCAACAAACATTTCGGTGATTTTTTTCCCTAGAGGGAGGTTTTTCCACCTAAAATATAAGTGTCTACATGTGATAATTGTTTTTAATTTTCATGTGCATGATCTTGTTATATCTTTCTGAAGTAAATTTCTAAATAAGTTATATTTGCAGAAATAATTTTATTTTTTCATAATACTAATTCACCGCCCCCCGCTCAGTATTAATTTTGTCTAACATCTTCAAGGATTTCTTGGGTTGATAGGGTATTATCACAAGTTTGTTAATAATTATGGGAAAATAGCAGCACCTCCAACAAAATTACTAAAGAAAGATGCATTTGTTTGGACTACAGAAGCAACTAAGTCATTTGAACATTATAGCAACCACTAGTCATATACGCAGCAGAAATATTAAAATTTGTAAACAAAGACTTCCATTGTTGTATAAAATAATTGTTGATAGGATGATTAAAAATTAGAATGAGGGCCTGCTTATATACCCTAAGCAGGTTCCCTTTCATGAATGGATATGTCTCTAAGACTTGCCTCTTCATCACTAACTAACTAATCATTAGTTAATGACTTATTATTTATTATTACATTTACATTTATATTTATTATTATGAATTATGAATTATATTCATAACATAGCCTCTCCCTTCAAGAATATTTGTCATAAAAGCTTACTTAATAACATCTTCTCATCTTTGTACCTTCATATTCATCGATGCATGACGATATGATACTCTGAGTGATAGACAAAATTGTCGTACTGAGAACAGATCAGACCATCCTAGATTGATCTTCTTGGGTATCTTCTGATCTTTGGATATGTGTGGTGAATAGTTATCGTATGAATGGATTTTGCACGCCTCAGTATCCCTAGGAACATGATTTTTTTGTTTATTTTCTAAGTGATACTAGTACGTAGCTTGATTAGAAAGTCTTCTCTTGTGATTTGGATGTCAATACATAACTCCTTTGGTTTGGTTTTCCCTTATCATGTTAGTGGTTGATTCTTGATTTCCTTCAGGCATTGTTGTTGTTGAGTGGGTGACTGAATCATCAGTTGGGATGTCCGACGCTTGAAATATAGCTTCTGCTTTAACTTATTTAAATTCTTATTCTTCCTTACTTGTGATATTGACTGGATTAATATTAATCCCTTTGTCTTCAACTTGAACTAAAACTACTAATGACATCAATACTTCACTTTGACTTTGTTCTAGCTTGTCATTCAACGATTTCTTGTCATTTTTAAGTTTATGTATTTGTGTAATTAGGTTTTGGTTATGATTCCTTAAAGGTACAAGTTCATCCTTTTCTGAATTGTTGATTTTATTCTTAGTAGCTTCATCATCTTTTAAAATTTTGATTTGTTGTAATAATGTCTGATTAAGGCTCTTAAAACGTACATTTTCTTCTTCTTTTTCTAATAAACGCTTTTTGAGTTCCTTATTTTATGCTTTAGCTTTCTTGACTTGTTCAAGTAGTTTTTCTTGGTTATCTCTGAAGCACAAAACTTCTTTTTCTTTGTTGGAGATGAATTCTTCAAGCTCTTTTTGCTTCCTTGATATAGGTTTCTTTTTTATCTTTAAACATAAAGTCTGAGATATATTTAAAGTCTTCTGATGCAGACATTAACGATTTTGACTCCATTGTCATGTCTCAAATGTGATAATCTTCCCCTTATAAAGAAAGTCAAAATTTGTTTTTCTATGTTTAACATGAATGAACCCAAATCCTTAAACCAAGGTTGACCGAGTATGATGTCAACCTCTGTATATACCATATTTACAACAAGAAATTGAGATATGTACTCATAATGATTTATTGTCACTTGTAAATCACTAATTGTATACTCTTCTTGGTCAAAAATATTTTACTTACCCCAATGCTTGGCTCTGGAATTAATAGCTTATTCTCCAAGTTGATGTTGATATATTTTTTTATCGTTGCTTGTGTTGATAGTGATATTAATTTTTCTTTATTGGATACTTCCTTTTAATGTAATTACTCTGTGATTTGTAACTGAAAACCCATTATAATAAAACCCTTCTTCCTTCGAAATTTTAGACTTGAGCTCCATTATCTCCATCATTATTTTTTCCATGATTGATCCCATTTTTTTTTGTCAATTTGACTTAAAGTATTATGTTTTTTTTTTTAACCTTAATTTTCCTTAATATTAATTGCCTTGATAATTCCTTATAATAATTCCTTAATATAACCTTAAATAGAGCCTTCCTTTAGTGATGAGTTCTTTGACTAAGTAAATTATAGTTTGATTTATTTATTTATTTTTACGTCGTAAGACGTTCTTATTTGAAAACAACTCCTCTAGGTGTCATTGTGTCAATGTCTGAGCCATTGGATCAAATGTTAGATGATTGAAATGTTTTAGGCCATTAGATTCACAAATAAAAGTTTTATATATGTTTTTTATAATGTTAGTTTTTTTTAAATAAATGATTGAATTTAATTTTTGGTGACTTTTTCAAATTACACAAAAATAAAAATAAAAGTAAATTAAATAAAAAAATTGACATATTGTAATGAACATTTTAACTAGGTCAAATAAAAAATAAAAATAATACTAAACTATAAAAACAACACATGGTATTGACTCATGGTATTCATGTGGAATGTGGTTTATGTAAAGGGGGAAATTAAGATGGCCTAACTATGGATCTACCAAGAGCCAAGAGGGATCAAATGTCTTGATATGCAAACTTCATTGATCTCTCTCATCAATAATATAGATCTAAACTAATTATTTAATAAAATTATTTACTAAACTATAAAACAACCCATGGTATTGACTCATAGTATTCATGTGGAATGTGGTTTTTCTAAAGGGGGAAATTAAGATGGCCTAACTTTGGATCTACCAAGAGTCAAGAGGGATCAAATGTCTTGATATGCAAACCTCGTTGATCCAACTAATTATTTAATAAAATTATTTTTAAATGTTTATAACCATTATTCTTTTAAAATTTCACTTAATAAAATGTATCTAAATTTTCATACATCCAAATATACATAGTTTTTCTTGTTCTATATTATTTTTGTTACAACTATTTATTATTTAAAAAATACATGGTTTTTTTTGTTATATATTGTTTATGTTACAATTGTTTTATTATTCACGAGTAGTAGTTCTTAATATATAAAAAATTAAATTAATAATGAAATTTTTTAAAATATGCAATCTTTTTAAATTTCCAAATTATTTCACATGACATGATTTATCTTGAGCAATAATGATGAATGTTCATAATTCTCATTTCTTAAATAACACTAAATTTACCTTTAATTACGTAATTGTAATATTTTTTAACTACATAACAATTTCTAACTACAGACATACTCTTTCTTCTCTTAAAAACAAACTATATACATATCTTTAATTACCTAATTTTAGCTAAACAATCTTACATGTTTTTTACTTTATAATCATAAACAATTTTCATATTATAGGATGTCAAACTTACTCAACTTTTTAGTCTGAAATTTTAAACAATGTTTCCCACTACATAAATTTAGCTTTTATAATTTATTTATTTATTTTTCAATTCCAAAAAAAACTTACAAAAGAAAAAGCCCACTCAGTCCCTATTGCAAATTATAGTTTTACAAAATTGACACTATGATTAATAATAGAGTAAGTTGAGACAACCTTAAGGGGTTTTTTTTGTACAATTTTTTTCATAACCTTTCCCTCCATCCAATATATAATGTAGAGTCTTCTAAATAGAGAGTATATTTTAGTTTATAACTTGATCCATAATCAAAGAAAATGGCTAGGGATTTCACAAGATATTACTTTATAACTTGATCCATAATATAAGAAAATGGCTAGGGATGTCACAAGTTATCATTCACACAGTGATGTATTGACGTTCTTAGTTGAAACAGATCCTATTAGATGCATGGTGGCCAGAGACACTAAAAAATTCAAAAAATATATATGTTATGACATCCATATAGTCTACAAACCATCCAAATTTCCCATCTTATACTACAATTTCTAACAATAACCACTCAATTTACTCTTCAATTTTTGAAACCCCCAGCCATGCTGAGGACATCACACTGTAAAATCTAATGTTCCTCTGGTTTTTTTAAGGGGTTCATAAACAAAACAGACAACAAGAAAGTCAACATTGTGGTATTATAATTTATTTTTGAATCATTGTGACAAACAAAACATCACATTAGCTCACATAGTAAATATAATGTTATAAGGATCTAAGATGATAACAAATTTTGAATCATGATAACTAGGTGAAAACCAAAACTAAGTAGTAGCCACAAGCAAAAAATCTCAACAACTCACAGAATATATTCAAGGTTGCAATGAACCCCATACATTGTGATGGACCTAATGGGAATCTTAGTGCACATAGAAAACCACCCTAATAATTCTATACTCTTGATCAATTTAGAATAACCTAGGATGTGTAAAATATTTTAATAAGATAAACAAAACAGACAACAAGAAAATCAATATTGTGGTATAATACCTGATTTTTGAATCATTGTGACAAACAAAACATCACATTAGCTCACATAATATATATAATGATATAAGGATCTAAGATGATAACAAAGTTTTGAATCATGATAACTAGGTGAAAATCAAAACTAAGTTGTAGCCACAAGAAAAAAATCACAACAATTCACAGAATATGTCCAAGGATATAAGAAACTCGATTTGTAATTATGAAATATAAAACTATAACTTAAATTTGTGAATTTAATTTGTATGTTTTTTCTTATGTATATAGAGAAAGAATAAACCAAGTTTGGAGTTACAAAAATGAACCATAACATAAAGAACAATATCTCCTTCCAAAAATGTCTCCATATTAAAATGACATTCACTTTCTAGTATACCAAGACTATTGTTCTTCATATACAATTTCTGATAAGCATGCAATTGGCTATCAGGTATATAGATGAACTTGAAGTAAACTCTACTTTTGTTAATAAAAAATCTCTTTATTTACATCTATCCTAGATAGATTGTACTTGAATGTATTTAAAATATCTTATTTGAGTTATGTGTTGGATTATTAATCATGAAAGGATTTTCACCCCCAATTTCCTATTTCAATATATATACCAAAATTTGTATATATGTGAACATATTATGTTGGTTTACATATATGTTTTCACCCCCAATTTCCTATTTCAAAATCTATAACAAATTTTTTTGGTTGATAACTCTTATCATCAATATCTATGAAACCTCCACGACTTGCTTCTATGGAAGCAAAATTTTTGTTTCATTCCTTCACGATGACTTGTTCTTTGCAACATCTTATTTCTTTTAGGCTACTCTTTCCTATGCTATTGTCTTACGACGTTTCTTTTGCAACATATGGTGCAATTGCTAGTTATAATTTTTTTTTAACTCTCTTTTTTTTTTAATTTTAATTTTTTATTTTAAGTTACAACCCTAGTGAAACATGGCTATTCACCTCTCTCAATTATGACTTAAAATATATGTCCACTTATGTGTATTTGACTCAGTTAATTTTCTCGACGTAAAAAATAAACTTACCATTCACACAAAGAGGTTTTTTATTCCTTTTGTTCTTATTTTATCTTGAAAATTCCATGGGAAATTACCATGGGTTTCTAAAACCACGAGCTTGTAGACCACTTTTTATCAATAATGTAGAACCATTTTTTTTCTTTTGGAACTATTTTCTTTTAAATCTTTTTTTTTTTCCTTTTAATTTATTTCTCCTTTTTTTTAACTTTCCTTCTCTCTTTTATTTTATTTTATTTTATTTTATTTTTAATTTTAATGGCCAAAGGCCTAGTGAAATGGAGAAACTCTGAAATTTAGTGTAGCCAATGCTTCAATTGGCTCCAAAATTTAGTTTAGTGAATTTTTCAATTGTGATGGAAACAAGGTTGATGAAGAGTTGATGGCCAAAGGCCGCATCTATCGTAGCTTTCATACCAAAGTAGTGACCACTAGTCGTATACGTAGCGGAAATATTAAAATACTCTGTAAACAAGGACTTCCATTGTAGGATATAAATTGTAAATTATATATTGTATAAAATAATTGTTGATTGGATGGTTACAAATGAGAATTAGGGCCCACTTATATACCCTAGGCAGGTGCCATTTCACGAATGGTTATGTCTCTTAGACATGCCTCTTCATCACTAACTAACTAATCATTAGTTAATGACTTATTATTTATTATTACATTTAAATTTATATTTATTATTATTTTATTATGAATTATATTCATAACAAACATATTAAAGAGGAAATGTGCCAAGCTTCGATTTTAGCTACTCCATACTTCGCAAAAATCTTTATGGTGGAATCTGATGCCTCAGGAAATGGAATTGGTGTTGTTTTAATGCATGAATAAAGACCCATTTCTTTTGAAAGCTATCCAATCAAGGGAAAGTATTTACACAAACCTGTTTATGAGAAGGAAATGTTGGAAATACTGCATGCCCTAAATAAATGATGCCCTTACTTAATGGGAAGACACTTCAAGGTAAAAACGGATCATGATAGTCTTAAATACTTATTTGAAGAAATAGTATCTTTAGAAGAGCAGCAAAAATGGGTCACTAAGATGTTGGGTTATGACTTTGAAATCATCTACAAAAAAGGGAAGCAAAATGTTTTTGTAGATTCACTCTCAAGAAGGGATGAGGATGTGTTTGTCTATGAAGTATTTTAAATATTTCCATGTTTCATGATTGAAGAAGGTTATCTGTGAGAAGCTCCCATTCAAAAAATATTGCAAGAACTTGTTGGGGAAGGAGAAATCATATTATATCTTGAAGCAGTCATGGGAAAAATAATCGAACAACTATGGAATCGATCTTCCTCCAAGTGCGACACTTAAGGTACACTTTGCGACGACAGTGATGACACTTGTGCGACAATGCATAAAAATTTGGAAATAAGTATAATACATATCTACATGATAAATAGAACCCATTGGCACCAAATTTACCCCTTTAAGAAAACCATATATTCGGTTATGCAAAATTAAACACTCCCCATGCCCAAAAGACGACGCTTGCAACAGTAAGAGGAAAGTGCGAACGACACTTGCACAATGAAAATGACATTGTAAATGACATATTACAGAGCAAAGATAACATGAAAATGGCACATATTAAAGAGAAAAAAAAGCAAAAGAAACAATTGTAACATGAAATTGATTCTTTCAAAAGAAAAGGTGTGTAAACGCGATAACTTGGAAAACCCACCGAAATAGAAGTACAATCACAACCAAAAGTGAGAGATTATCAATGAAAGTGAAAAATAACTATCAACATAGGTTGAACATTTCACAGGCACTATCTTGATGGCATTGTGCTATGCCTGTTTGATCTTCCATAAAATAATGTGCTCATGAACTTGTTGAAGACTGACCATGTGTGCGCAGGTGACTTTGACACTTAAAATCTGAGAAGAAGGATAGAAAACTTAGAAAAGAATCAATTGTTTATAAAATTAATATGGAATGATTGATCACAAGATCCACAATAGGATCCAAAATTCAAGTGTAGACCAAATTTTGGAGGGTGTTTTTCACAGTGACAACAAACGATTGAAATTGGTCTAAGATATATTGTCGGAGATGTACGAGTTCATGGCTACATTTATGTTGACTGGGCTAGAAATTTTATTGGCAGGAAAATAACATCAAGTTGCTACTTTAGTTTGGGGTCTGTGATGATATCTTGGATGATCCAGAAACAAAATTTTGTAGCTTTAATCTCGTTGAAGGTAGAGTAAATTGTTGCTAGCATGGCTCAGTGTGAGGCAGTTTAGTCAAGAAATCTCTTTGCAGAGTTATTTGAGTAGGTTCTAGATATGAAAATCATATATTGCAACAACAAGATGTTGGGAATTTTTAGTTTGGTAGGTACTCCAAATCCCAGGCTAGAGCTTTGTGGAGGAATGTGCACCAAAAAAGTGCTTTGCGGGCTTAGAACCCAAAGTGGGGGTTTTGTACCCAAAGTTTTGGGGCCAAAACCATGAGGATATTTGATGACTTGGCACATGGAGATGGAAGATAATTCTTAAAGGAGCAAGGGCCAACTTTAAGCACCATGATACCCCTTGTCAAATTGGAGATATTAGTTTTATATGTTTTATGTGGGTTTTGCAAAATTATTTCATGTAGGCTCAACATGAAGTAAGCCCCCAAGGGCTAGTTGTGCATACTCTAGAAAAACATATAAATAGAAGTTGAATGGAGGATCATTTCACTCATCCAAGTGTGAACACATCAATGTGATCTCTTCTAATTTGGAAGCAGATCCATAGATCCTAGCGAAGGAGAAAAGGAGTAATAGGTTGTGTCTTCTTAATTCATTTTAGAGGGTTGATTTCCCTAGGAAAGAGGCTTAGGTTGTAGGGAGGAGATCTAGGCTAATGAGGTGTTTGTCTAAGCTGAATTTTGGTTCACTTCTAGGCTTTAGACCTTTATGAGGTAATTGAAACTTTGGATCCTTGGTTTGAGGAGGTCGAGAGGCCTAGAAGGAAATTCTACCTAGGCCGCATTCACAGGAAGGACCAACGAAGTTTTTGAGCCTATCTTGGAGGCTAAACGTAGGGTTTTGTAGCGGTAGGTTAAGGTTTATGTGTGCCCTAACCATGTATATAATAAACTTATAAAAAGTGCACATTTTCCAAGGAAAAAGGGAGAAAAAATAAGGTATGTGTGTCTCCTTTTGTTGATGACGTCTGCTAGAGGATAAAGTTGAGTTTGGATAGAAGTATAAGGTCATCCTAAGGTTGTAAGGAGGTAAACAAGTGGATGGTCTTGAGAGCCCTAAGTGCAATACAAAGAAGGAAATTTGGACTGCTAGGAGAGGCATATTTGTAAGGCTTGATGACTGATCTTTGAAGGAAAGAGGAAGGAGGTCAAATGGAGTTTTTTGACTAGCCCAAGTTTTTGTTGAAGAAGGAATTTTGACAGTGATAGGCGAGAACCCTCCATTCCATAAGTGTGTATTCGTTGGGGATCATAGGAAGGAACTAGTGGGAAATTCTCTAATATTTGTGTCCTTGAAGGACTAAGGAGAAGCTAGTGGGAAAGAAGTTCTGAATGTGTTGAATTATTGAAGGACAAAGGAGTAGCAAGTGCAAAGATGTGAATGCCCGAAGTGTTGAGTCATTGAACATTAATATATTGAAAGTAGGATATTGAGAAATATATACAATAGTTTAATGCTTGAAGGAAGTCAGAGCATGGGAAACACAAATTTTGAGTAATCAAATATTAATATATTGAAAGGAAAGTAGCAAGATACATAAGACAAGGTTCATGAAAACATCAAATGAATCTCAGGTGAAGAAGAAAGCCCACAACCACTGTCTATTTCTGATTAGAACAATTTACAATAGTAACCCTCCTAATAACCCTCCTTGTCTATTGAGAGACACTCAAAACTTGTTAAACCTTATATAATCTCCATGTTAACCCAAAAACCCATTATTAAGTCATAGATATCGAGTGACTACATTTATATTGCTATATTGTTATATTGTTATGTAGGCTAGAACCCCTCATAGTCCCATTTTATTATAATTGTATCTCCTTTGTCTCCTACACACACACATACACACACTAAGGATACCTAGTCTTATATCATCAAATATCTTGTTTAATGTAATTATTGTATACAGAGGTTTCCCCTCGAGTGGACTGTTTGGTTTCTTATAATTTTTAAGACGTGAGGATCATGACATTTCGTATTAGAGCTCTTGATCCTAGGGTTTTTCTTCTTCAAACGGGCCATCATGGAAATTTTGCTATGACATTTTTTGTGTGGTTTTAGTTGGTGAAACCTAGAGAAAATTTAGAGGCAATCCCAAGGAATATCTGGTTCAAGTTTTAAATCATTGTTTGTTATATTTTTGAACATATGCTGCAAGGAAGTTGGTGAATGGTGTTTTCATGGATGCCAACATCAGATCCCAAACATTCTTAATATTTTTATGGATTGCATCAGTTGGAAGCTCCAAAGGACAAGAAGCCCTATAATCCCCACACTTTTTGAATATTTTGAGGATGCATATCAATGAATTTTATTTGGATACCATAACCACTCAATGCTCCTTGTCATGACGATTCTAACGGTCTGTGGCACGCCATGGGGATCCTCACTGTTTGGGAGATATGGTCGATTAAAGATTGAAACCCCTATTTCTAGTCAAAATCCCCAAAGGGTGATGATGTGACATCTTCTCATAAATTAAGAAAATTTCTAAAACAATAAAGGACTTTTGATGAATAATTTAATAAAATATGTGAGGTCAAATTTCATTTGGTCCACAAAATTGGAAAATCAATTTATTTAATGGTCACTCCCATTAGCATAAGTCGGCCTCAACAAGGGCCCCTCCTCTTCACTATATAAAGTGAATCGGTGCACCTTAAAGGGAATTCATTCAACATCTATTAATTTGTGATTATTGTAGCCTAAGTAATATATAGAGTAGGTTTAAATTTGGGGTTTTTGGGTTTATGTTTTTATTTCTTCGGTATTGGATTTCATGGGTTTTTGAAGAAGCTTGTCTAAGGAAAGTTTGATTTTCTAAGGCCACATACATGTGGCCTTTTCTAATCCCTAAATTTAAACTCAGTTGTATCAATATTTTCTAATTCATATGGCATGATCAAACAACTATGATGATAAATCTTATCATTTATGGCCATTTTTTACATCACATAACGTCCTCATGAAAGTATCAGTCGATTCCTTAGCAATAAGATGTTAAAAAAGGTTTTCATTGATGTCAATATGGCATTGACTAAGATGTCAATATTCTTGAGATGCCTAGTTCCAGCAGATGATGCCATAACCCTTGGTTAACTAGGTTACCATCAATAATGATGTCAATCCACGAAGATGTCAAGATAACTCTCGATGCCATTCATGATGTAATACATTAAATGAATGAACATCATTGTTAATGGCACTTGATAAAGGTTGGAAGACTAGGAAGATATTATTTGAATCTCTCCTAATTATGTTGCACTTGATGAAGGTTGGAGGACATGCACTATTATTGAATACATGATGTTATACCTTCGTGATAGAATGAATGATGGATACTATCAGGATGACATGCATGTCTTACATAAAGACACCATGATCCTTTGATGAAGAAGATTTATGCATGTACCTTGATGTTGAAGCCTCGAAAATCATTGCAACAACATTGGGGGATAACCACCCGGTCCGGACCTTAATACAGCTCATTTTCTGTTTATGATAGTGGCTCTGACTGGTTTGACTAGGTCCAGTTACCTTTTCCCTATCGCTATTGGTTTAAAATGTATCTTTAACTACCAATAGACAGGGATATCAGATCACTTCTTCTTGCTGATCGGGCAAGAGAATGACCCTTAAGCTGATTTGGGTTCAGCCAAACCACAACTAAGATTTTTTCCTCTTTGAGAAGAGGACTTAAAAGAATGTAAAACTTAATCTAAATGCAAATTTATTCTATAATGCAAGCAAAAGAAACTAATCTAAATCCTATATTAATTAGGTAGATATAGATATAACCCAACTAAGAGCAAGATAATTAAATGATGAGGGAGGGGGCAAGAGGTTCGAGCACGATGGAGCTTAGGGTTTGCGCCGATGGGTCGTCTAGTTTTTTGGCATTTGTAGGTGGTCAATATTCCTGGGCGGCCTCTATGGGGCTCGGCATTTCCGAATCCAACCTTCCTCAGCGAGATGCAGACAGGAGATATGAGGATGACTGGCACACCATTACAAACCAGCTACCATTGCCTCCTTATCCATTCTCGGCCCTCATGGCCGCCGCCGCCACCACAGATCTTCGACTACATGAGGGGCAAAGGCCTGCACCAGCAGTCAGCTTTGGGTGGAATGGGGATAGTCTCCTATCCATTTCGTGAATCTGCATCTGCATGAACGATTTTGGGAATCTCTCGCGATCTTGGTCCATGCTCGGATCTCTGCCGCGTACTCTATTCTTCTCCCCAACATCCCCTTTACCGGGTGATTGCTGGCTGCTTTCTTCTTTCACTGAGAGGAAGCTCATGGTGCAACGAGGCAAGCCCCCTGCTCTCGATTTTCCCCCTGGCTCTGAAATTTTTCCACCTTCATCAAAATCTTTCCAAATTCAAACAGTTCTTGTCTTTGGTAAAACCCTGCTTTTATGGGTCCATTCAGAGTACATGGTGTGTCATCTAGCACAGGCCCTGGAACTCAAGCTCAGGATCCCTTCCTCGGCTATGCATCTCATACACGCACGTAAACAGCTAGATTTCAGTCACCCTCTTTCTTTTTATAATATATTCAAGGATTCTTCTGTTATTATTTCTGTTAGTATGAATCTTTTGTCGAAGTGTACGAAAAAAGACCACTTTAGCTACGCATAACTAATAGCCCTAACATCAAATGTGGCTGCCAATATCTTTAGATCTGTAGTTAGTTGATCAAGACAAGAGCTGCGAAAACCAGATCTATGCATAGAAAGACATTAAGCACTAAAAAGAAGGTTTTGCTCCATATATCCAATAGACAAGACAAGAACAATTTTTGAAAGAATTTTTTGTATTAAGGGAACATGGGAGGAAAACAAGAAGGTGTTTCCAATTCTCCTCAATGGTATGGGTTCTTGGAAGTCCTCAGCACTTCAGATATAGCATTTCTCTCTCCTGTTGGTGTAGAAAACCCAGACAAAGATAGAACTCAAAGGGAGCTCACACAACAAATAATGGAAAATATGACAATGATAATGGCTCAAAGTCAAACTAAGAGTTTAGATCCAAAGTGATCTAATGGGCAACAAAAGGTGAAGAATGGTAGGAAAAACCCTCCTATTTATAACAAAATATTGGGTCATTCTAGATCTTGGTGCATGATTAAAATAACATTAACCAAATCTAGATCCACCTTTTATGGAATATTTTATTATATTTGTTGGAGGGAAAAAGTATTTGACTTGGGTCAAATCCCTTTGTTTGTGAATAATAAATAAATAAATGATTTATTTATCTTTTTAAGGAAGTGGTTGAAGGATAATTAAATAAATAATGATTTATTTAATTATTTGTGGGTGATTTGGTCATATTTAACAAGGAATATTATCTAAATAAGATTTAAATAATTATTCCTAGAAAATAATAAGATAAATAAAGGTTTATCTAATTAATTTCTTTAATTTTGGGTTAAACATGACTGGGAATAATAATTAAATTATGGTTTAATTAATTATTCCATGAGGAAAATCAAACAAATATAGGTTTGTTTAATATTTCCTTTTGGGGTTTCCTGTTTTAACATAGTGAAAGCAGTTTTACTTATGGTAAAACTGGTCTTACATGGTGTACTTGGGTCCATCTAATGATAATAGGTTAGATGACCAAAAAATGGTGTAACGGATTGCCCCCCAGCGTGCGAGTGTCAGGAGAAAATCGTATGACCGAAGTACGTTGTAAGAACTCAATCACCAGACAACAAAAGGGAAGTCAGAGAGAGAAATGCAAGGTAGATAGTATGCTGAAGAACTAGACCCTGAGGAGACGAGAGAGTGCACACAATGCTAAAGGCGGCGGGGGGGAAACATACTATGCATGAGACTAATACAAAGAATAGTCTGTCCCGATAAACAAGGAGTTTGAACCTGCCTCAAGTACAACCCGCTGCAACAAACCGGACCAGAAATACGATGAAGGGATCCACATACACGCGTACGGGATATGACGAGGACTTATACAATAATATTTGAGTACATGAGATACAAATACAACCCAAATACACAGAAAATGGGGAGAATATAAATACGGTGATGCTTGCCATGGTAAAAGACGACTATCCCTCGTGACTGATCAGATGTCGTTATACATAGACGACTATCCCTATAGTGGGATGAGTTATTGTGGAGATCCAGACCTGCCACTTCTGCCTGGTCGAGTATGGGGGCCCGATGGTAAGTGAAAAATTACTATTATTTTGTGGGCATGTTAAAGTTATTGAATAGTAGATAGGGTACTGATTCATGTACTTTTGGTATGCAGATATAGCTCCGGTGAAACCGGCCGGATATATGGGACGACCGGAAGCATCAGGAGCTGCAGCCCCGAGTGGATCGAGAGCGGCGCAGGGTGAGGATGCAGCCGCCCTCCTGGAGGACATCCGTCGTAGATGTGAGAAGTTGCTGACCGGTGTTTCAGAGCACGGGTGGCAAGACTTAGACGACCAGTACGTAGAGCCATGTATTGGTCTACCCTCGGAATGGTGAGGTGTCATGCGGCGCATGGCGATGGCCGGTCAAGTAATACATGATCTACGCGCTGTAGGAGTAGAGCCATTGGCTCGGGATCCGCCAAATAGTGATTAGTTGTGGGGCATGTGGTGCCCCCTAGTGTGTATGTAGGGGCAGGTGGTGCCCCCAGTTTTGAGTTTTCTGTAACATGCTATGGGCATGTCAAATGTATCAGAGTAGATGGACTCTAAACACATGTTTTGCGACACATATTATGGATATGCATATTTTTTAATGATTATGAATGTTATTGTCTTGTATGAAATGCGTGTGATAAATGCCAATCTAGAACATTGTTTGCAATACTATATACATAGTGATTCTGTTCTCGAGGTACATGGTTGAAAGTTATGGTTTCAAATTCACGTATCAATAGTTTCACTCGTAAATATCGTCTAAACAGCACAGGGTTACGCACACGATAGACACCATTTAGTTGCATGACAAGAAGTAGGGAATCTAAACGAACATGCAGATGGCGGATGCGATGAAAGAGGGCATCGGCTAAGAGACCACGCACTTCATCATATTCGGCATGATTGTTGGTGGTAGTACCAATGCAGACCCCGTTTGAGAGCACAAGGGCATGCAAGGGGGTGAAAATGGCCCAACCTGCCGAGGCTAGATTCCAGGAGTAACGACTTGCACCATCGGTGTAACCGATATAGGGTGGGGACGGCAGGTCCTATGGAATAGTGTTACAAGACAAAAAATGGGGGGAGGAGGGACAATGATGGCAGCGTGAGTGTATAGTAGACATCAAGCGGCAACTGCGAGAGGGAGTGTGATGGGCAAGATGGCTATGACGCATATACAAACTATATGGTGGTATATGGGGGCTATAGGAGGGGTGGTTGGGACTCGTGCTACAGAGGTCAACAGAGATATGGGTGGTGTTATCTCGTGTATGGGCGGAAAGGAGGAGGTCAAGGGTGGAAAAGGTTCCCAAGGAGGCATCCGGACGAGAAAAGAGGGGAGGAAGAGTGGAAAGGAAACCACATGATGCGGAAAAGTTGATTAAATCACCCGTAGGGGAAGAAAGGCTCGCATATGGATCGTCACGGGGAATGACAGAAGAACAGGGAAACAAATGGTTAAAAGATGTGGAGCCCAGGGTGGTCGCTGAAGGGGGGTCAAGCGAAACAACAGGGGAGGATTCAAGGGGAATGTGCTCCAAGGGTCTCACAGAGGATGATAGGTAAAGAATGGTGGTAGTAGACTCCGTCATCTGGACATCCGGGGGGGGAATGTCGATGGGAGCGGGGAGATCCTCAAGCTGACGCGAAGCATACTACGCGAGTATGGGAGAGACGGACTGATTTTGTTCAACCTCATACTCACAGACTACTTCTAAAGAGGCGCGGTAATGCGTCAGGTGAGGACAATGGTGGGAATAATGGCCATGGACACCGCACAAGGCACAGGGTTTGCTAGTGCGAATAGTTTTTGGGTTCTTGGTTACGGACAAGGACGGGAGAGAGGGGTCAGGGACCATACACTCATGGAACGCGACTTTAACCATGGGTTGAATGCGAGGAAATTCGGGACAAGTATGGGTGGCATGACCGACGACATCACACAAGGCGCAAGGCTTTGCTGGCGGAGAAGGAGTTGGGTCGGTCGGGGTGACCTTGTCTTTGGATGCCCCCTTGCGAGCTTTGTCTTTCTTTCCTGGAGCCGTCACCACAGGGGTAGGGTCCTGGGGAGGTGTGGGGGGCATGGTGGGAATGGAGGAAGCGAGGGGGACCGGTTGAACCGGTGTCAAAGCAAGATAGGGTTTGGGGTGACCAGGTGGGGTAGAGGCTGGAGGGTCAAGGTACTAGACGGGTATGCCCAGGTTCAGGTTAGGGAGAGAGAGGGTGGCCATGACAAGGACCGTATAGACTCCGGGAGGGGGAGCCAGGAAAGGTATCTGACTAGCGAGACCTGTGGCCGGGGAGGACGGCTACGGGCGGTCCAGGGCACAGAGAGGCAGGCAGGGAGGATAGAGGGTTCGAGGGATACCGGTATGGGAGAAGGGCCGGAGAAGGAGGGTGCGGCCATTTGAGATGAATAGCTGAGAAGCGGGTTGCGGTGGGCGAGGTTGAGTCTGAGGTTGCTGACTAGCCGAAGCGGGTCGCTTAAGGGCAGTCTGAGACAATTGCATCATGCAAACATTCGACAAGCTGGGATCGGAGAGATGAGAGGAGAGGGGACAGAGAGAAATTCAGTAGGGGAGTCTTTGTGAACGCAGAGGCATTGAGATCGGAATCGACGGTTTTCTTGTTGGCTACAGAAGAGATGGTCGTCTTAGGGGAGGTCTGAGACTTTGGCTCATGATAAGTCAACTGGTCGATGGTGACTATCTTTCCATTGTGAGGAAAAGACATCTTGCGAAAAACCGCCGTGGGACGGCGAGGCCTCGCGCAGGGTACGCTTGGCCCCAGAATGTGTAGTCTAGGGAGCTCTGAGTGACTTCGCGTCAGCAGCAGTCTGCCGCAAGGGTGATGGGACAATTACGGAAAAGGCCAATGGGTTGGGAACGACAATATCCCCACTGAAGAAGGTGATCCTGCCGAAGGGCCAACTCGGGAGATCAGGAGATCGAGTTGCTTCCAAACCGAAGCGGACATCACACGGTGGATGCCTCATCAATTATACCAACGGCCTTGGCATTCAGTTTTTGGTAGGTTGCAGAAGGCACGGAAGCGAGAAGAGGATGTTGGATTGACCGGCGTGAAAACCATCATTTGGTCGTCAGCGAGGATCTACGGTGCCCACGGCGGACGCTGAGACCTTCTTTTGGGAAGGGCATGACTGGAGGAGTTCCAATGTGGAAATGGCAGCAGGAGATTGCGCCAAATCATCTACTATGCTATACGAATGAGCAGCTCGACCAGAAGCAGCATTTCGATGTAATGGTCCCTTAGGAATCTTGGTATGAACCTCGACTTTGGGTTGAGGGATATGTAAGGGACCATTGGATGTCGAAAGAGGCTCTGTAGAAACTGAAGAAGGGGACTCGGGGGCAGAATGAGCGGAAGAATTGGGGTACTGGCGAGACCGAGTTTGAAGGTGAAGGTTGATGGTTGGGGATGGATCAGAGTTCATCATGAGGATCTGGTAATCAGAGGAACCAGAAGGGGAAGGTTGAGTGGCGACTTGTCCGTCAGGTGGTTGGGCAGCCACGAATCCTTGCTGAGGGAAAGGATCAGTAAACACAGCTGGTTGAGTAGTGGCCACAATAGGGGGAGCATGAGGGGAGGCATGTTGTCCTCGCAATGTGGCTTGAGACTCCCACATCTACCTTATCTGTGGTAAGAGGGGACAATCGTGGGTGTAATGACCGTAAACACCGCAACATGAACAAGGCTTATTGGTGCGAAAAGGCCTGTCCGGCTTGGGCTGAGCGCCTTGTTGCTGGTTAGCAGTGTTAGAGTTAGTACCTTGAGGATTGGGTCCACGCATACCAGGGGCAGATTGATTTAGATTGCCTCTCCGCCTTCGTTGAGAAGAAGGGGGATTAGTCATGCCTTGCTGTGCAAATACTTGCCCTAGAGGGGGCTGTAGGTGCTGTTGCGGGGCTGGAGGAGGCAAGGGAGGTGGAAACGCATATGCTGGAGGAGTTGGCGCACCAGGCTGCAGATAAGGATAATGGTTAGGTTGGGCAACATTGAGGTAAGCAGGAGGTTGGGAAAAAGTATGAGGCATGCCGTATCCTGGATACATGCTACCTGGAGGGGGAAAAGTGGCTGGCCCCTCCCGGAGAAAGACCATAGCCCATAGGAGGTTGAGCATACGGATGAGAAAGGGCTCCAACGATACCGTCGGCGGAATGAGATGCCCCCAGGGCGTTAGCGCCACCGGGCCTGGGAAGGTCAGGAAGGACGGTATAAACATAACCAGACTAAGCATAGATCAGGTCATATTTCAAGGCTACTTGGAGGGCGGCTTCTTCGGTTTGAGGGAAATGGGAGGCGACATATTTGCCAATGGGAGGTAAGAGAATGCGAAGGAACCAGTCCATATAAACTCGATCTTCGAAGGGGGGAGCTCGACATAAGCTTCGTCTTCTTCGCCATTCCTGGACATGAGTGGAAAGGCGGGTCGAAGAGGTTTGCTTGAAAGAATTCAAAAGCTCTGTACCAGTATCGTATCGGAGAGGGAGATGGAAATAGGATAAAAAGCTTTGACCATCGTGCCAGGCATTGCCGGAAAGAGAGTGGCTTGGTCGCACACGGCACCGAAGCTTGCTGGTGGCGACCATTTAGACCATGAAAGCAGATTGTAGAAACAGGTATGGGTGGAGAACACACATGGAAAGATGGGACACCGTTTGGTTGGATCTTCTCCAAGGCAGACGCGGGCACCCCACCCAGATATTCGGAGGGAGCTTGGTTGGCATAGCGAGGCTAACCAACATCGTGGCGGATAGGGGATTTGATCAAGCTGATTGAAATCGGGAAGGCCGGGCCCCTGCCATGTAAGGAAGCAGGGTGGCAGGGGCCGTTCTGTGGACCAGTTACTGTAGTAGTAGTCACAGAACGTGGGGCAGGTTACCATGGCATTAGGCCCTGGACCAGACATAGTGAAGGTGACAGGGGGAGAACCGGAAGTAAAAGGAGAACCCAATGAATCAGAAGAGGAGTCGGAGTGCAGACTCGGAGGAGGACTAACTCGACGACGGCGGGAAGGAGTAGGTCGCCGATCGGAAACTGAGGGTGAAGGACAAGAAGTCTCCAGGATGTGCGCTTTGGGGGCGCAATGGTGACAACACAAACATGACACAAGGGGAAGAAGAACGATCGACAAAGGCAGGGAGGTGCAGAATCAAGTGATTACAATGTCGAAACAAGGGCGGAAAGGTGCAGTGTCAATTGATTTTAAAGTCTTTGCCTGGCGGTGTAAACCGGGCTCTTCTTCGCTTAGGGTGAGTGTGTGGCATGCGTTAATTTTAATTTTTAAACCCTTTTCGTTTTGAGAGCAAGAGAAAAAGTGTGCTGCGTAACTGAAAATAATGCTGCAAAAAATAGTATATAATGCTGAAATAACAGAAAATTAACAGCTACTAGTGCATCGATCCAACCCAAGAAGGCGGGTCTCTCAAAACTAATCTAAAAGAGGGAAAAAATATAGTCAAAACACACTAAAAAGAGGCCAATAGATCTAGGGTCAAAAGGGACAGGGATCTAAAGGAGAAATCTGTTGAAAAGAGGTGCAGATCACAACCAAGAGGCAGAGGCAAGGTGACTGGAAAAAAGGAGGAAATCAGCAAAAAGCAGAAGGGGCAAGGAGGAAGCCCTAAAGGAAGATCCAGACAAATCTTCAGGAGGTGATTTGAAAGGGAGGAGAGCTAATTAAAAGGGATCTGAAAAGGAGGTACTAGATTTGGAAAAGGGGCGGCTGACACTCTGAAAACAGACACCTGAAACAGTTAAAACTCTTCCACCAAAAGTGGAGGGTATTGAAGCCCTAGGGGGCTATTTTCCCACTTAGATGAGAAAAAAAGATCAGAAAGAGGTCGAAACGGGATAAGACAAAGGCTGGAAAACCCTGACAGAAGCTTCAGAAAAACCCAGAAAAATTGCAGAAAAAGAGCAGAAAAATTGGCAGGTCGCAGGTTCTGACCTGTTTTCTATGCAGGTCGCAGATACTGGGCTGAAAAGTGTGACCTGGAGGTCCAGGTTGTAGGTTTTGGGCTGAAAAGTACGACCTGAAGCTCCGGGGGTCCCGGCGGCAGATTTCCGGGAAAGTTGCCGTCTCAGTTACGGCTGATGTCTGTCACCTGCGCAATAGGGCCAGAAACATGCGGAAGTTAGAAATTTTAATGTTTTAGGGTTTTATAGGTGAAAAACAACATGAAAATAGGAAAAACAAAAAGCTGAAAAGAAACCCTAGGGTCTAAAGTAGCTGGATATGCAGGAATATGAAAAACGACAGCGGTCGTAATTGAAAAACCCGTGTGGAGTCACCAATTGTTAGTATGAATCTTTTGTCGAAGTGTACGAAAAAATACCACTTTAGCTACACATAACTAATAGCCCTAACATCAAATGTGGCTGCCAATATCTTCAGATCTGCAGTTAGTTGATCAAGACAAGAGCTGCAAAAAACCGGATCTATGCATAGAAAGACATTAAGCAGTAAAAAGAAGGGTTTGCTCCATATATCCAATAGACAAGACAAGAACAATTTTTGAAAGAATTTTTTGTATTAAGGGCACCTGGGAGGAAAACAAGAAGATGTTTCCAATTCTCCTCGATGGGATGGGTTCTTGGAAGTCCTCAGCACTTCAGATCTAGAATCTCTCTCTCTTGTTGGTGTAGAAAACCCAGACAAAGATAGAACTCAAAGGGAGCTCACACAACAAATAATGGAAAATATGACAATGATAATGGCTCAAAGTCAAACCAAGAGTTTAGATCCAGAGTGATCTAATAGGCAACAAAAGGTGAAGAATGGTAGGAGAAACCCTCCTATTTATAACAAAATATTGGGTCATTCTAGATCTTGGTGCATGATTAAAATAACATTAACCAAATCTAGATCCACCTTTTATGGAATATTTTATTATATTTGTTGGAGGGAAAAAGTATTTGACTTGGATCAAATCCCTTTATTTGTGAATAATAAATAAATAAATGATTTATTTATCATTTTAAGGAGGTGGTTAAAAGATAATCAAATAAATAATGATTTATTTAATTATTTATGGGTGATTTAGTCATATTTAACAAGGAATATTATTTCAATAAGGTTTAAATAATTATTCCTAGAAAATAATAAGATAAATAAAGATTTATCTAATTAATTTCTTTGTTTTGGGTTAAACATGACCAGGAAAATCAAACAAATATAGGTTTATTTAATATTTCCTTTTGGGGTTTCCTGTTTAGACCATAAACAACCTAATAAATGTGTTTTATTAAGTTATTTTACATAGTGAAGGCAACTTTACTTAGGGTAAAATTGGTCTTACATGGTGTACTTGGGTCCATCTAATGATAGTAGGTTAGATGACCAAAAAATGGTGTAACAATTTCCATTTGGCTGAGGGGAGGCGCAGCAGGTCAGACCTCTGCTCCCAAGGGCTTCTCCTACAAAGAAGTAGTGAACGCCCAGAGTTCCAAGCATTCGGCTCCTCCCCCGAAGGCTCCCAAGCCGTTTGTGGTTGACAAGATGGAAGAAGTTCCATCTGTGGTCATCTCCAACCTGGCTATCGATGAGAACCTGCAATTCATTTCAGAATATGGCCTCATTTGCAGGTTCAATGGGCTTTGGCCCTGCACTGAGCATTTATACAAACGGTTACATTCTTCCTGGACCACACAGTGTAAAGTATTTTTCTTCTCTAAGGGCTTCTACATTGTTGTTTTTTGTGACAGCAAGGATTATCAGAAGGCCCTAACAGGAGGTCCCTGGTTTTGGGGATCAGCAGGGCTTTTTCTCACCCCATGGTTTCCAGACTTTGATTCGGCCACAACTGTCATCTCCAAGCTTCCAATCTGGGTCAAGCTTCCCAACTCGCCTGCTCACTTGTGGCACTGTGCGGTCTTTGAAGCCATTGGAAACACGCTAGGTCACTTCCTGGATATTGATCCCTCGAGAGGTCTTAAGGGTCTATATACCTATGGTAGAATATGCGCAGAGATTGACATCAGCAAAGGCTTACCTGACCAAATCATTCTCAAAGTCGGGGACTTTTCTTGGTCTCAGACTTTAGACTATGAAAACACTGCGTTCTGATGCAGGCACTATCATCAAGCAGGCCATCTGCAGAACTCATGTGCACTTTTTCTAGCTCAAAAGAAAAATCGAACTCGCAAATCGAAAGATAAGAGCTGGAAGCCCTTTGACCCGCCTCCCCTGGAGATGCATGAGCCCTCTAGCTCTGATGATGAAGAGGAGGACTCGGTGGAGGAGATGGAAGATCAGCAACATCCGCCTTCCCCGAAAGGCCCTGTGGGGCACCCGACTTCCTCGACTTCTCATAAACACTCGCATGAATCCAACACCTCTGAGTCAGACAAGGATTCTTCTCCTCTAACCGTCAACGCTCTTCAGGTGGTTTCAATCCACCCGCCCCCGAATGGCTAGGTTAAAGTCACCAAAAAGAAAGGGAAGAAATATCGATCTTCGAATTCTTTGCTCTCTAGATAAAGCTCTTCTTTTGTTTGACTGTTTACTATTGTTCTTCTTCTACTCCGCTTGTGAGCATCGTGTAACTGTGGCAGTTAGCTATTTCCTTCTGGCTCCCCCGGTTTCCTACTTCTCATGATTGTAACACCTTTGTACTATTAGCTTTTTAATAGAATGGTCCCTCCTAATTTACAAAAAAAAAGATAATTAAATTATGAGAATTTAATTATGTCTGGCTTTTAATTAATGTCAAGATAACGAAGAAATTCAATTTAGCTGACATTTGTGAATACCAAAACACATCCTATTGAGACCATTTAACTGAAATATTAAATCAACAACACTCCGGAATAAATTCACAAAAATGATATTGATTTTCAAAATCAGTCAAGCCAATAATTAAACAATAACATGTGGAAGAAATTCGCAACACATTACTATTTAATAAATCAGTTTTATAAGATGGATTTCTGAGTAAATAGTTACTCAGAAATCAGAGTTTAATCCATAAGAACAGAGATACATCACACTATTGAGACAAATTATCCATATCAACATAAATGCATAAACATGAATAAAATGAAACAACAATTTTATTATCATAAAATTGAAGTTGGTATTTGATACAGAAATGCCAAAAATATTAGTTAATTGAATCCGTTTTTCTGATCTTGGTCTCTAACACTACTTTACATTACTTGAATTTCTGCTTTCAAAACTAGAGCTACAGAAATGCAAACTCTGTCTATCATACATAATTCAATATATAAAGAAAAATCCTTAATAATGTTCAGATCTGAAAATTTTCTCACCTCCCCATCCACAACTCTAAATTCCCATTACAAAAATGCTTTTAGAAATCTATAATTGCAGAGAAGAGCAGCCATTTTTACATTTTGCAATCTGCAATTTATAATATTTCCAAAGGTACTTTGAGATGAGAGTTTGTTGAAGAAAAATCTGCCCAATCCAATTTTAATTTCTCAAGAATTCCAATCTTTAGTTGCTGGAGCCTTCTCATTGATTGAAAGCTTTTTCTTCTCATCTCTTCAACTGTTTTCCTGCAAAAACAAATCAAAAACAAAATTAAAATGCAAAAATAAAATCAAAATGTCAAATCTAGAAATTAAAATAAATCTAATTAAAACTTGATTAAATAAATAAAAATGAAACATAAGTTTTCTTTGATGTTTGTGCTGATCTAATTGGCCAATGAAAACATATATGAATGAATTTTCACTCATAAGAAGTTGTGGCAAATTAAAATGCAAAAAATAAAACTCAGAAAATTAGTTTTGTTTAAAAATTCGTAGCTTGATCTTTTGCTGAATTTTAGACCCAATAAGTGATCAAATCTGGAAATAAAACATCTTCAAGAATAATCTTCATCATTTTATCTTTCCAATGAGCTATCCTGAACCTCATTTGGCCAAGTAAAACTTCATTTATGAGTCTCTAAAGTTGGTATATGAAAATTGCCAAAAATCTAGAATTTTTATTGCTTGGGCTAAAAAAATCAAAATTTTAAATTAAATTACAATCCTAAATTAGATTATGATATTTAATTAATTAATTCTAATTAATTGCAATTATATTATTCATCTAATTTAGTTATAATCTAATTCTAAATTAAGTTTTAATTATCTATTAATTAATTATAATTACATTATTAATTTAAACTAAACTAATTATTTAATAAATTATTTATTAATTGATATTAATCTAACTAACTAATATATAATTAACTATTTATAAACTATTTAATCTAATTAATAACTAATTATAATTTAATTAAATTAATTATAATCTACATATTAATTAATTTAATTAATTTAAAATTAATCATTTTAAATATTACATATTAAATAAAAAATTAAACTAACTTATATTAACAATCCACTACTCTAACATTAAACTAAACTAACACTCGCTATTTTACTCATGTTAAACTAAAATTATACTATCATAAACTATACTACCATTATACTAACTTAACACTAACGTCTACGTTACATACCTTACCACTTCACTTATATGAATGGGTTTGAAAAAAAAACGAATGACTTATGCGATATAATTTTATTTTTTGTTTTTATTTTTATTTTTATAATTTTTATAATTTTGTTTTTATATTAAATTTTAATTTAATTATATAATAATTAATTTAATTAATTTAAAATTTAATGTTAAAAATTAGTTTTTTGTTTTGGTTTCATTTTAATGATGCTTAATTAAATTATAAATTTATCCAAAGTGTTATTTTCTTATCTAAATTACAGCTACTTTGATCAAAATAAACTATAACCACTTTGACATTTTGAGTTTTCGAGATTAGTAATTTATTGGAATAAATGACTGAAATCCTGATGCTTAGTGATTTGGCTGTATAAGTAGAAAAATGAAAAAAAAAAATATTAGTAATAACTAACTAGGGGTTAATATTTAAACTAAATGCATTATTGAACTTATTTATTTACAAAAATGAAATATTGTACCTTTTACGCATTTTTTAACCTAGGCGACATAATTGATTAGACTTCAAAGGAGTGTCATTTGGTTAAAAATAACTTTTCTTGACTGATAAGAGAATTTTGAAAGATCTTAATAAAATATTGAAATCTCAAAATAATTACAATTTTGATGAAAAAGAAATTTCTCAGATTTCACGATACTTCATCAACTTCTCTTGTTTTGTAACTTCTTCCTTAAGTATGTCTACCTTTGTAATAAGAAAAACAAATTTTGGTAAGAGATTTAAAAAAACTAATTGGAGACTATTAACAATTTTTTCCTATGTACGTCAATCATTGTTAGGTCACAAGAAGGCCTTCCATATAAATCATGGAAAAGTCACCAAAATCAAAACTGAAAACCAAAGGAAAAGAATTCTTAAGCTGAAGTAAGAAAATAAATCAGCAAACAAAAAATAAAAATGAAGAAATTTAAAAATGGAAAGGAAAATCTAAGTTTTGAAATACAAACTCTAACAAGAATGTTTATACCAATGTCTTAACAACATGAAGTAAAAAAAATAATTATGTAATCATTCATTTTTATGTCAAGATTAAAATAATTTATACCTTGCAGGGTTGTAAATGTTTTAGGCTTTAGATAGCAATGATGATAAAATTCAGCCACAATGAAAACTTTGTCTGTTGTCAATCTTCTTGTTTAAAAGCATTATATTAATCATTTTCTAATAAAAGGAATGCTTTTAAATAAATAGATTAAAGGTTCAGAAACTTCCTAGTGTAGCTATTTCAACGAAGATTATTGTTGCTTCTTAAAATGAAACCAGGAGAAGAGCATAGGGCTTCCAAAATATGATTTGGCAGATGATTGAAAGCTTTTATGAAGAGCTGCAAAACAGATTTTTTTATATCAACATAATTTAAAAACAAAAATGAAACTAAAGTAATGAAATGGAAATTAATGAAAGTGGGTACATGAATCTTACCATTGGATAATTGCATTTGATCTTACCTGAAGGAATCAATTTCTCCAATATTAGCTGACTTCTTCTTTTAGTTAACATTAAAAATATGAAGAAGACAAACTAAACAAATTCCTATAATCCAAAATCATTATTTATTTTATTTAAACTAAAGCAAGCAGTAAAATGTAAAAAGAGAATGATTTGTGTTCAATGGAGTTGAAATTAAAAAAAATGCATCAAAAATGAGATTGAGAATTTGCAGTGATTAATGTTCTCAAAATATTATAATTTTTATACAAATTTCATGATTTTATAAATTGTTCAGAGTTAAGACCAAATTTAGGATAATGAAATTTAAAATAGAGAGGTCTTGAATTTCATATTTAATTATGGAATTATTTAAAACTGAAATATATGAGAAATCAAAATGATTTGAATATGCTACAAATTGTCATCAATCGCTATAGTATCATAGCGGTTACCCAAGATTGCTTTAAATTAACACAATGCCTTATCGGATGATTCGTATTGCATGTAGAGGCATGCGTTGGAGTTTATCACATTGGGGGTTGCAGTAGCAAATTGCCGATATGAGATCATACAAAAAGAATATATATGATGAGATGGAGCGATCATACTATTGAAGAAATGTTATATTTGGGATCGGGGACAATTATGTCGCAAATTGCACATCGCACACCGCATCTCGCGATTTGTACTTTGCCCATTGCACATTGCGCATCGCAGATTCGGAATAGTGACATGACTATGAATAAAAATGTGATGAAGCGACTGCAATATTGGAAATGGGATGGATGACGTGGCTTTCGGCATTATGATATGAGTATCAAAAATGCGATGAGCGATATAGATATCGACATATCGGAATATTGGAAAATAGTCATGTTGTAAATGCCAATATGATTCTTGCGATAGCAACAATGCAATGTTTATAATAATTGGTGATGAGCGAGGAGCAAAAAGCGATAGCGATGAGCAATCAACGATGAGTTATCGCATTGCAACTTTTAAAATGAGCGCACAAGGATGTATTCAATTTTCCTCCCGATTTGCGATTTGCAATTGGACTTATCGCATGGGAATTTTCAAAAGTTGATTCTTATGATATGACTTTACCGATTCGTGATTGCGATCAAGCTTTTATCGCATCAAAGCTTTTCAAATTGAAGAATTAACCTTATTCCTAATGTGATATGCACGTTTGCGATCCGATCCATTGCATCGGAACTTTTGTGATGAAAAACAAACTTTTGAATTCATCCCGATGCGATATGCGATTTTGCGTTTCATTTTATCACATCGGAGTTAAAAATGACATGTTAAACTTTTTCTTTCATATTTTTGTGAAATGCGATGAATGATACGGCTCTCAGCGATCGGCGAAATTAAGTGCATGATGTAACAATATGATACGTTGATATACGATGGAGAATAAGCCCGATAAATCTATTATGAAAGTTTAATATCACATCGGGTCTAAGACATCGGTGGTTTTAAAATTATGACCTTACCACTATTGCGATTGAACGGACGCGATATTTCTTATGAACTTGATTTAAATTTAATTTCGAGTCCTGAATTATGTGTATATCACAATACTGGTAAAGTTGATTATCGGAGATCAGTGATTCAAGATAATGGAAGTATATTCAGTTGAAAACCTTCGAGATGCGAAATGCGATATGGTATTTTATGAAAAACTAAATGAGGTAACACATCGAAGGTCTTGCATTAGAAATATGAAAATAAAGTTGAAACGTTTCAAACATGAATCTTTCGATACTGTTTTAAATTTCAATTAGGTTTTCTAATGAATGAAAGTAAAATTAAAGAATGCTCAAATTCTAATGAATCATAAAATAAAATTTCCCTGAACCTGTTGCAAATTTGAAATGGGTTTGCCGCTTACTTCAAATTTTGAAAACAAATAAAAACCTGTAAATAAAACAAAACAAGAATAAAAAATAATCTAAGGAAAAGAGAAACTATTAATAGATGAAAATGAACTTGTAAATGCGTACCTGGAAGAAAATTTACAGTAAATTTTACCTTTTTTGAAGCTTCAAGTTCTCCCAATTTTTCTATAAGTTCAACATCATTTTCTTATTTTAATCTAAAATTCTAAGTAATGATTACATCCTTTCCAAAATTACATCAGAAGACTAGTAAAAATGAGTTAGTAGAATTACTTGTGAATAAAAAAAATTGTCAAGTGATAGAAAATTCTTGGAATTTCTTCATGTATGATCAATGTTATGAATTTTGAAAAAAAACAAGAAAGTTGAAGGCTTAACAAATAAGTATGATCAGATAATTCAAGAGCTTTTCAAATGATCTAGGCTTCTTCTCTATAATTGAAATGGATGCCAAAAAGAAATTGGATTCATTGCTTGTTTTATTGAAAATCTGAAATAATGAAATAAATGCAAACGTAAAAGAAAATTAATCGATCCCTATTTCTAACTTAATGAAGCAAACATGATTAGGTATAGTCATACTTCTAATGAAGCCATGTAAGCATTTTAATTCCTGCATGTATGTACATGTCAAACATTAGTAAAAATGCGAATATAATTAAACTAAATCTGAAAGCAGAATGTATCTTTATTATTAGTAGATTATTCATCATTACCTTCTCTTGAAATGCCCTTTCCAACTGAATTTCAATTGGATCATAGAAATCTGGATGGATTTCCATTATTGAGTGGGAAAGGTTTAAAAGAACAGATGGCAAGCCAGGTTGTAGAAATGATCTTTCAGCAACAATGGCCTGTGCGATTTTGTTAGTGTTATGATTAAGTGCTAAATTATTAACGATCTTCCATGAAGGAAATATTTCCAAATGTCTTTCATACTAATCAATGAAAAATGGATAGGAGTCCAATAAATCCAACAGAATATTATTAATTGAATTAAATAGCTGGTCATATTGTGAAAATACATTCGCTTGTTGGTACTGCTTTTGAGAAGAAAGAAGTGATTGATAAGGAATGAACATCAATTGAAATTGAAAGTTTAATAATTCTTGATGTTCACTATTATAATTTGAATCTTCATTTATCCATTGAGGCAATGCATCAATTGAGTGTTCAATATTGAGCTACTTAATATGCCAGCATAAAGTATCTAAAATTTTAACACTAAAAACAGAAAATAAATCTGAAGTTAGAAATAAATGTTAAAATAATAACAAAATTGAATCATAGTTTACACTAGTGTTACAATTATTGTTACAACACAATTGGGACTGATTTAAAGCAATTTCATCTTCACAAGAATTGGGTAGAATAATGTGATTGTTGATACCCATTTGTGAATTAGAAAAAAGGGTATGACTCTGAATATGAATGTGATCTTGATCATCATATAAATCATAGATTGGAATGGTTTCTTGAATGCTGAAATCATAAGTATGATTATTTATTTGAAAACGAGAACTATTTCGAACAATTTCTAAATTAGATTGTTCTTCATTTTCCCATGTGATTAGACTTTGATCATGAGGATTCAATTGTAAAGAAGACACATTAATATCCTCAATGTCAAAGTAGTTATCATAAATGATCTCAAGGCATTCATTGGAATTCTCTTCGATGTTATTCAATGTATCAAAACAAGAAGGAATATTTAGCCCATGTTCATTAATGCCAGAAGAATGATCATTAATTAATTTTTCTATCCTGATAAAAACTAATTGGCAATTCATCAGCCTCTATGTTTTCCGAAATATCTTTAATGTGAAGAGAAGTTAAATTTCTATTAGAAAAATTATCAGGATAAAGAGAAAAATATGAATCCGAAACAATGCATTTGAAAATATCTTTATTTGAGCACTCTGGTGTATTTTCTTCATTGCAATTTTCATATTTAAAATCATTTTCTTAGTTACTTATGCTTTCTTGAAGAATGTTGCTTTGTTGATATGAATTTGGAATTTTTTCATCATGAAAGAATTTAGAAATTTGTACAGCAGATTGCTTATTATTGGAAACTTTAATTGCTGCTGGTATTTGCCGGATTATGATCTGTTTTTTTTATTCTAATGCATAATGATTTTCAAATTTCAAAGTGGTGTCTTCTTCAATACTGCTGCTAATATTTTCTTGAAATTGATCAGTGAAATTAGGAGGAAATTGATTAAACTTTGAAATAATTTCACATGGGTTTTGAATGGAAGGAAGAGAGCAAATATGTTCAAACCAATATAATAATTCTTTTTTCGAAGCTTTATCTTCAATTTTAAATTTTAAACAATTTAAACGAAACCTGATGGTAAAATCAATTAAAGTCTCACCTTTAAACCTTCGTAGATCTTCAAAATCATCACATACCTGTTCGTAGATATATGCATCAAGTTTACAAAGGAATATTGTAATAAATTGATCCCAAGTGTGGATTGAAGCAACTAGAAGTGATTTGCACCAGTTTCTAGTTTTTGCCGCAAATGTGAGAGTAAAAATTCTGCATAAAATGCCTTTATCAATTCCTTGAAAATCATAATTTGAAACATTTTGAATATATTGAAAGACATGATTAAAATCAGAAGAATTTTTCTTACCATTAAACTTTACCTGAGACAAGAGTCTTACTATTTCTGGTGGAGTATTGGAAGATGCTTGTCTAGAAATACAACTTCAAATTGGAAGTTTTAAATCAGCCATTGTAATAAAAATGAAATGTTAGAATTCAAAAGACTCCAATAGACAAGAAGTTTCAGGCCCTCCTTCTAGCACCAAAAATGTTGAAACCTCGAAAATCACTGCAACAACATTGGAAGATAACCATCCGGTCCGGACCTTAATACAACTCTTTTTCCGTTTATGATAGTGGCTCTGACTGGTTTGACTAGGTCCCATTACCTATTCCCTATTGCTATTGGTTTAAAATGTATCTTTAACTACCAATAGACAAGGATATCAGATCACTTCTTCTTGCTGATCAGGCAAGAGAATGACCCTTAAGCTGATTTGGGTTTAGCCAAACCACAACTAAGATTTTGTCTCTTTGAGAAGAGGACTTAAAAGAATGTAAAACTTAATCTAAATGCAAATTTATTCTATAATGCAAGCAAAAGAAACTAATCTAAATCCTATCTTAATTAGATAGATATAGATCTAACCCAACTAAGAGCAAGATAATTAAATGATGAGAATTTAATTATGTCTAGATTTTAATTAATGTCAAGCTAACGAAGAAATTCAATTTAGCTGACATTTGTGAATACCAAAACACATCTTATTGAGACCATTTAACTGAAATATTAAATCAACAACACTCCAGAAGAAATTCACAAAAATGATATTGATTGTCAAAATCAGTCAAGCCGATAATTAAACAATAACATTTGGAACAAATTTGCAACACATTACTATTTAATAAATCAGTTTTATAAGACGGATTTCTGAGTAAATAATTACTCAGAAATCAGAGTTTAATCCATAAGAACAGAGATACATCACAATATTGAGACAAATTATCCATATCAACAGAAATGCATAAACATGAATAAAATGAAACAACAATTTTATTATCATAAAATTGAAGCTGGTATTTGATACAAAAATGCCAAAAATACCAGTTAATTGAATCCGTTTCTCTGATCTTGGTCTCTAACAGTACTTTACATTACTTGAATTTATGTTTTCAAAACTAGAGCCACAGAAATGCAAACTCTGTCTATCATACATAATTCAAGATATAAAGAAAAACCCTCAATAATGTTCAGATTTAAAAATTTTCTCTCCTCTCCATCTACAACTCTAAATTCCTATTACATAAATGCTTTTAAAAATCTAGAATTGCAGAGGAGAGCACATTTTGTAATCTGCAATTTATAATATTTCTAAAGGTATTTTGAGAGGAGAGTTTGTTGAAAAAAAATCTGTCTAATCCAATTTTAATTTCTCAAGAATTCCAATCTTTAATTGCTGGAGCCTTCTCATTGATTGAGATTTTTTTCTTCTCATCTCTTCAATTGTTTTCCTGCAAAAACAAATCAAAAACAAAATTAAAATGCAAAAATAAAATCAAAATGTCAAATCTAGAAATTAAAATAAATCCAATTAAAACTTGATTAAATAAAACATAAGTTTTTTTTTTATTTTTGTGCTGATCTAATTGCCCAATGAAAACATAGATGAATGAATTTGCACTCATAAGAATTGTGGCAAATTAAAATGCAAAAAATAAAACTCAGAAAATTAGTTTTGTTTAAAAATTCGTAGCTTGATCTTTTGCTGAATTTTAAACCCAATAAATGATCAAATCTGGAAATAAAACCTCTTCAGGAATAATCTCCATCATTTTATCTTTCCAATGAGCTATCCTGGGCCTCATTTGGCCAAGTAAAACTCCATTTATGAGCCTCTAAAGTTGGTATATTAAAATTGCCAAAAATCTGGAATTTTTGTTGTTTGAGCTAAAAAAAATCAAAATTTTAAATTAAATTCTAATCTTAAATTAAATTATGATATTTAATTAATTGCAATTATATAATTCATCTAATTTAGTTATAATCTAATTCTAAATTAAGTTTTAATTATCTATTAATTAATTATAATTACATTATTAATTATAAACTAAACTAATTATTTAATAAACTATTTATTAATTGATATTAATCTAACTAACTAATATATAATTAACTATTTATAAACTATTTAATCTAATTAATAACTATAATTTAATTAAATTAATTATAATCTACATATTAATTAATTTAATTAATTTAAAATTAATCATTTTAAATATTACATATTAAATAAAAAATTAAACTAACTTATATTAACAATCCACTACTCTAACATTAAACTAAACTAACACTCACCATTTTACTCATGTTAAACTAACATTATACCCACCTAAACTATACTACTATTATACTAAACACTAATGTTTACATTACTTACCTTACCATTTCACTTATATGAATGGGTTTGAAAAGAAAAACGAATGACTTATGACTCATCGCAATCGGCATTTGAGAATTATCGGAGTTTCAAAGAAATAGACATTTTCCAAAATTCTGATGCGATATAATTTTATTTTTTGCTTTTTTTTTTTAATTTTTATAATTTTGTTTTTATATTAAATTTTAATTTAATTAATTTAATTATATAATAATTAATTTAATTAATTTAAAATTTAATGTTAAAAAATAGTTTTTTGTTTTGGTTTCATTTTAATGATGCTTAATTAAATTATGAAGTTATCTAAAGTGTTATTTTCTTATCTAAATTACAGCCACTTTGACATTTTGTGTTTTCGAGATTAGTAATTTATTGGAATAAATGACTGAAATCCCGATGCTTAGTGATTCGGCTGTATAAGTAGAAAAATGAAAAAAAATATTAGTAATAACTAACTAGGGGTTAATATTTAAACTAAATTCATTATTGAACTGATTTATTTACAAAAAAGGAATATTGTACCTTTTACACATTTTTTAACCCAGGCGACATAATTGATTAGACTTCAAAGGAGTGACATTTACAAACCAGTTGACCAAATGAGGTGAAACAAGCATCAATGAAAAACTTATAAAAAATTGATCGTAACAAAGCAATCAAAACAAGAATCAAAAGAAAATGAAAAATTAACAAAATCGTAGGATAATGAACTTAATAAAAATCTTAAAAGGTGTTTAGCCAAAAAAATTTATAAAAAGGGTCCCCATTATTTGAAGTGAACAAGTCAAAAATGGGGGGGTTGTGTTTTACCACAACACTTGATCAATAATGAAGGAAAACAATGAAGAATCAAACCATAAAGAAGCCCAACACTTGAAGGCATTATGCCCTACCTCCATTTCTGCACCAATAAATGAACAGTCACATTAAAAATTATTTTTCACTACCTTAGATGCATAATTTCTCTATGAGAACTTCACCATCCTCTAGATCATAATTTTAGCTTTCTAATGAGCCCTCACTTGCCTCCTAACTCCAAATATTTTAAGATAAACCTAAGTCAACCTGTGTTAAAACCTATCAAGTCAGCCTACCCTTAAAAGACATGTCACTTCATTTAGTTGTGGAAAAATCACTATAAATATAAGGTCTTGGACCTCACTCCTCATCATCAGCTCGGTTTGAATATATATTACAGCTCAGATAAATAGGAGATAGGGATATATGTCCACATATTACAAACAATCTAGAAGAATAAAAAAAAAAATTGTGTCACAGTGGAGCTGTAATAGCCAGGGTAAGTTTTCGATCAGTGGATCTTTTCCTCAACTCGTGGAACTATGCGTTTGGAATCACGATTGTTGTTAGACCAAAACCCGTAGGTGTTAGTCAACAATCGCATCGCCAGAGATAAGGATCCATAAGAGGCGGTGAGTCCATGTCGTGAAACACACGGGGAGCGTTGGTTTATCTAATGTCAAGCAATATCCCCCCCCAATGCAAGCTGGGTGTGTATTTAACTCGTAACCTATGCTCTAATACCACTTGTTGGGAATCACTATTTACATTAGACCAAAACCCGAAGGTGTTAGTCAATGATTGCATCGCCAGAGATGAGGATCAATGAGAGGCGGTTAGTCCATCTTGCATAACACACAGGGAGCATTGGTTTATCCAATGTCTAAACTGTGCCATCATAATATTTGGACTGTGAACACCTCATCTCTTGCTGAATTTCAGAATATTGAAGAGTTAGGAGCTCGATACCACCACAAACAGCTACAACAACCTTAATCACATAATTGTGACATAACATATTGGAAGAGGACAGGGACATTAACATACCTATGCAGGAGATTGTGGAAAATTTTCCTTTAATAATTCTTTTGGCAAAGTTATATTTTTTATTGTGAGAAGTTTTAGTTCTACAACTCGGTGCACCTCATATTACCTTAAAAATTGTGGTTAACCTTTTGTTGCAGGCTAAGGATATGTGTTTGTGAAACTCGGACAATGCTTGAAAAACAATCTCAGAGACACACCTACAATCAGTGTATGAATAAGTCTTGTAGCATACCTTGTTGTGGATTGTCACCTCCTTAACTCGGACTTTAGCACAGTTACCTCAGATCAGTAACTGAAGGCTCATATTGTCAACAGTAATGCCTTGTTATAAACCTTTGAAGGCCAGGATCTGTGATATTTCATCTTGTATAGTGGGCAGTCAGTACTTGTGAACTTAGATTGCAGAGATAAGCTCGGATTTGTGGATTTGACTTATAATTGTTCAAGGGCTGAGTGGTGTACTAATCTTAAAGGACAGTCAAGGTGGTTGGACAGTGGTTTTTGAGAAAACCTACTCGAAAGACATTGAAACTCCTCTTGGAATTGGTTGGGAATTTGGTGTCTCTTGTGGGCAGATCATTGAGCATCTTTGAAGTGTGTGGAGATTTGAAAGTTGGAGCCTAGACCAAGTGAATTTGGAAGCAGCCCTAGAGCAGTGAAGTACTTGGAACTCTTGAAGAGTTCTTGGGAAAGAATTTTTGAAGACATCTTTTGAGCATTGTTGAAGACTCCCTTGGAGAGTTCTTGAAGAAGCCTTTGAATAGGCTTGAGTAGGTGTTGCCTATTGAATACACCTTATAGGTCTTGGAGATATTATTGATTCATTAAAGCAATCATGAGGTGACTTTTGGAGATATTTGTTTGGGTGACATGAAGAGTAGTGGCGATACCTTCTAAGAAAACAAGGTTGTCATTGATGGTGTGATGTGGAGACTAAGTGAAGAAATTGTTGAATATTAGCAGGGCTCATTGAATAAGACATTGGGATCCGTGAAGTATAACCAAATATGTATTGATGAAGTAAAGAAAGGGTTGGAGCCTCATAAAGACATGGTTGGTGCCCTAGAGTATACGGTTGGAGACCTAGAGGATTAGAGTCCTCAAGAAACCAGGTCGGAGCCTGAACCAAATAGAGGGTTGGAGCCCTTGAGGTTGTTGCCTCATAATTGACAAGTTTGGAGCCTTGGTTGTCTAAGTTGGTGCTTGGAAAATATAGGTTGGAGCCTAAGAGATTGAAGATCAGTGTCTTCATCTAGGGTTGGAGCACTACATATATTTTACTTGATTCATTACAAAGAAGAAATTAATAAAAGAATTTATTTTTATTTTTCATTTTGTGTTCTAAATATAAGTGATTTAACTCGTAAAAATAACAATTGAAACTAAATATTGATTCACCCCCGCCCCTCCCCTCTCAGTATTTCCAACAATTGTTTTTAGATCCATTAACTTCACTCAAAGCCAAGGAAGAAAGTCTCCAATGCTCCTAAAGATGTGTCCTCCTCAACCATCGAAATTGAATTCAATCAACTTGTGAAGGCTCCATTGTTCAATGGAAACTTTGATATATGGGAGGCAAGGATGAGAATTTCTTAAAGACTTAAGGCATTGAAGACTGGAAATCAGTGATTACTAATAACATGATGGAAGGAGAATCCAAGGAGTATAATACAAGAGCAATGAAAGCAATCTTGAATGGAATACCTGATTCTATGAAGGCCAATTTGGAAAAATATTCATCAACAAAAAGCATATAAAACAAATTTCATGATCTTCACTCAAAAGGAGCATTGACCATGACCTCTAGTCAAGAAGATGATGGAAAGAAAGAAGGAAATCTAGAACCCATAAAGGAAGTTGAAAAAAATAATGATGACATCAAGGCCAAAGAAGACCTAGAAGAAGAAGAAAGAAAATAAGACTTTGAAGAAGATCTCCTAACTAAACTTATAGATGCCATGGAAGAGGTTAACAGTTTAAAAAAGGAAAATGAGGGACTTAAGAAGAAAGCGCAAGATGGTGACCAAGACAGGACAAGGAAGGAAGTTGAACTTTTCAAGCTTCTAGTACAAGAAAGAGATGAGGAGCTCGCCAAACTTGAATAATTTCATCAAAACAAAAGAAAGCATCATGAAGAATTCATATCTATGACAAATCAATTGGATAAGGAAATAAAAGGGAAGAAACTTTTTCAAGCCACCTTGAACAAAGACTTAATAGCTTGAACAATCTTGAAGTAGAGTTTGGTCAATACAAGGAAGAGGTCTCCTCTCTTATATCTCAACTAAAAGAAGGAAGGAAACAAGCGCAAGGATCCGGGAAGGTGATGGAAACTTTGGAATTCATAGAAGGACAAGTTGATGAAGCAAAAAAGGAGAGAAACACCATGATATGCCAACTAGAAGAAAAGGATGAAGAAACATTCAAAATAAAATCAAACATCAATCTTCTCAAGGCCAAAACATGTTTAGCTACAAGACTAAAAGAAGAAATGTAGAGCAGTCTAGAAAAGGAGAATGAATAGATATTCATGATTAAATCAAATATCATTTCCCTTAAAATCGAAGCACACGAAGCAACAAGGATGATGGAAGAAATGAAGAAGCAACTAGCCATGCTGAATGTATACCCAAAAATTTTCGAACTATCTCATACTCTATCCCAAAAGGAAAAAGAAGAAAGATGAATATTGTGAAAAACTGAAAGGAGAAATTGTCACTCTTAAAAACGAAGTTGTCTCATTGAATAAGAACTTGAAAAGCTCTCAAACCCTAGATGACATCCTAAGTCATCAAAGATCTTCACTTGATAAATCAAGTCTTGGCTATGCAAGTGAACCCTCAAGCAAGAATTATAATTCTTCAAACAACAAGGATGTGAGGAAGCTGGGAAGAAATGATACTCCCAGTTCCAGCAAAGGCAAGAGCCAAGATGACATTGGAAGAAACCCTACTCCAAGGAGACTTCCATATGGTGTCAAGAATGCAAAAGGGAATGAATATCATCAAAGAATCCCAAGGCAAAAGTACTTCAGAAGTACTTCAAGGAACTCTTCATCTCCCAGGTACCAAAGTATATTTCTTGGATGGTGTTATTCTTGTACAAACTTTGGGCACATGGCAAAAGATTGTAGGGCATATCAAAAAGACAAATATAATGGTCCCCATCAATCTCCTTGAAGCAATTTCGCAAGAATTCATGATTTCTTATTCATGAACAAGATAGAGTGCTTCAATTTCCATCACATTGGACATATGTCACGTGATTGTAACTTGACTTGGGCTCCTAAACAAGCTAAAACCATGACAACCAAGCCAGAGAAGAAAGTTACACAAGTATGGAAAAGGAAGCAAGTTGAATCTGAAAGTCTCTTGAACACTCCAGCCAACAACACATGTTGTTGACTTGATGAAGTCATCCTTGATGTTCCAAGTATTTGATGGTGAGACTCTTCCAAAAAGAGACCATACAGTTAAGGCGAGTTGGTTCATCAGATGAAGAAATACAAACACATCTATCATGGACCATATTTCCAGACAAAATAGCACCATGACAGGGGGAGTAACATACCTATCAAGGACTACTATTCATGAAGAAAACAAGCAGCTTGACAGGGGGAGTACTTGGGCAACCCGTTTGCCATTGATGTCAAAGGGAGAGAGAATGTTGGAAGGGCAAGAATATTTCCATCAATGAAAAAGGGGGAGATTTTTAATCAAGGTTGTCAATGATGTCAATATGAAATTGACTAAGATGTCAATATTCTTGTGATGCCTAATTCCAGAATATGATGCCACAACTCTTGGTTGACTAGGTTACCATCAATAACGATGTCAATCCACGAAGATTTCAAGATAACTCTTGATGTCATTGATGATGTCATACACTAAATGAATGACCATGATTGTTAATGGCACTTGATAAAGGTTGGAAGGCTAGGAAGATATTATTTGAAGCTCTCATAATGATGCTCCACTTGATGAAGGTTGGAAGACCTGTACTATTAATGAATACATGATGTTATACCTTTTTTATAGCATGAATGATGGATACTATTGTGATGACATGCATGTCCTACATAATAACACCATGATCCTATGACGAATAATAGTTAGTCATGTATCTTAATGAATAATTAATGTAAAAAATGAAGAATGAAACCATAAAGAAGCCCAATACTCGAAGGCATTCTTCCCTACCTCCATTTTTGCACCAATAAATGAGCAGTCACATTAAAAAATATTTTTCACTACCTTAGAGGTAGAATTTATCTATGAGACCTTCACCATCCTCTAGAGCATAATTTTAGCTTTCTAATGAGCCCTCACTTTCCTCCTAACTCCAAATAGTTTAAGAGAAATAGAATTTTTAAGATGGAATATCATATATGTTACCTGAGAAAACCTGTGCTAAAACCTCTCAAGTCAGCCTACCCTTAAAAGCCATGTCACTTCATTTAGCTGTGGAAAAATCACTATAAATATAAGATCTTGGACCTCACTCCTCATCATCAGCTCGGTTTGAAAATCTAGTGTAGATCGGATAAAAAGGAGAAAGGGATATATGTTCACATCTTGTCAAAAGTCAAGAAGAATAAAACAAATAATTGTGTCACGGTGGAGTTGTAACAGCCATGGTCAGTTTTCAATCTATGGATCTTTTCCTCAACTTATGGAAATGTGTTGGGAATCACAATTGACGTTAGACCAAAACCCGCAAGTGTTATTCAACGATCGCATTGCCAAAGATAAGGATCCACGAGGGGCAGTTAGTCCATGTCGTGAAACACACGGGAGTGGTGGTTTATCCAATGTCCAACAATCTCCCCCCCAACATGAGCCGGGTGTATATCAAACTCATGACCTATGCTCTGATACCACTTGTTGGGAATCATGATTGTCGTTAGACCAAAACCCAGAGGTGTTAGTCAACAATTGCATCACCAAAGATAAGGATCCACGAGAGGTGGTCAGTCCATGTTTCAAAACACACGGGGAGCATTGGTTTATCTAATGTCCAACACTGTGCCATCAGATTATTTGGATTGTGTACACCCCATCTCTTGCAATCACATAATCATTGAAAGTAAATGTTGATAGAATATAATAATAGATTGACAGAAGACGGGCCAATATAATAAATCAGAATTTACAATTCTTCTTGTCCAGCAAAGATAGAGAGAAATTTTTGTTACAACAGTCAACAGGATGCCCTAGCCAGAAAATACCTGGCTGGTCAAACCAGTTCTTCCAACCTCCCAGAGGTTTAGTCAAACACATACAAGATCAACCTCCCTTCAGTGTCACACACACCTCATGAGACATCTCCCAAAACAGTCAACGCAAGTCAACAAAAGGATTTCTGGCATCCAGATTTCTAGCATCCATTTATGGAATCCATATTTCTCGCATCCACTTCCAACATCATCCATATTTATGGCATCGAGATTTCTGGCATCCATATTACCGGCATCGAGACTTCTATCATCATCAATATTTATGGCATCCAAATTTGTGGCATCCATATTTCCGGCATCAAGATTTCCAACATCCACATTCACATTTGGTAGAGAGAGAAGCCTCTTCTAGGTTGTATGAACCAATCAAATCATGAGGAATGTGTGTGATGAGATGATGAGAAAATGAGCATCAAGTCTCTCCAATTTATATCCATCAATGAGGATGTGTGACATATCTGTTGGGCTTGTGAGCCTACATTACAATTCAGGGCAACCTTAACAAATTGAACGTGTGTGGAAAATAAAATCAAAATACAAGTTCTTCTCATCCAAACAAGATGATATTTAGATCAATCTTCAACCTCTTTGAAAGAGGAATCCAAAAAAATTATCATCATCATCATATGAGAAATGCAACAAGGAATCACATATTTATTAAGAATAGTAGTATTGAATACATATCAACCACAAGGGAGACCTCCAAGTGCAATGAGAACCATCTCTCGATTAGCTATTTCTTCTCCAATAGCTAAGAGATTATTATGTATTTCAATGAGCCTCATAAAGTAGGATTGAATGGATTCTTCTTTTCCCTTCTTGATATTCTTCAATTTATTCTTGAAGAAAAACACTTGATTAGCATTGCTAGCCCTGAACATGCTAATAATCTTATCATACATCTCTTTATATGTGCCAACTCAGAGATGTAAGCAACCAAGTGCTTATGAATTGAATCCCTGATAATCATTTTTGCTTTGATTTCCCCTTTTCTATACTTCGTCTTTGTGGTAGCAGGTGCATTCGATGGAGGCTCATGAATCTCCCCCTGCACATAATCCATGACATCTTGTTCTTCTAATTCCAAATCCAAGGACATCTTCCATGCATGATAATCAGACTTGTCAACCAACTTATCATCAGATTTGAAACCCTTATAGGTTGAGGAGGCCATTGGTCCTTGATAGGATTTCTTCTTCGGTGATTGCTTTTCACACTAGCTTGGGCTTTGTCTTCACCTTAGCTCTAATACCATGTTAAATTTAGATAACCATGGTATGTTCTATGCTTAATGCAATTTTACTTCAATCTTTCTTATAGGCCTGATTCAATTTAGAAATCACATAAACATAAAATAAAATGTTGATAGAACATAATAATAGATCAACAGAAGACAGGCCAATAATATAGATTAGAATTTACAATTGTTCTTGTCCAGAAAAGATAGAGAGTAATGTTCGTTACGACATTCAACAAGATGCACCAGCCAGCAAAGTCTTCTCCAACATCATATCAGCAAATCCTCCAAGTTTCACCCACACCCCTCAAAGACAGCGCCAAAAAATTCAATGTTAGTCAATAGAAAAAGACAATGTTGGTCAACGTTGTGGTCAAAGGTCACCCTTTTTCCTCGATCTTTGTGCCCTATAATGTGACATCAAGAGATCAAATTTTTTGCACAAGAAGGAGGTCAAAACTCCAAGATTTGACCCACGGTCAACCTTGGTCAACGCACTATCAAAGAGCCCTAAAAAAATCTTCACTTCTTTAGCTTCAGATCCGCACATGTCAGAGAGAGAGAGAGGCCTCCAAAGGTTGATCGAACCAATCAGATCATAAGAGAAAATGTGTGATGAGTTGACGAGAAAATGAGCTTCAAGTTTCTCCAATTTATATCATCAGTGAGGGTGTGTGACACATCTATTGGGCTTGCAAGCCTACATTGAAAATGTTAAACACATGCATGGTACACACATAGGGAAAGAGTAAACACACACAAACAGAAAGATAAGCATGAGTTATTTTACTATTAACCATAGATGTATATTTATATTACATTGATGTGACTCTTGGATTCCGCATTCCAAGGTCACTTGGGCTCCTTTATGACCATTCGAATTCCACACCTACCCATTGAGGATTAGGTGTCCAACATTCCCCCCCTTAATCCGAAGGGGTATGTGTGAGTCCAAGAAGAGAGTTGTAATAAAAATCTGCAAAGTATGCATGGCAGCACTTAGGCTGAATCAGCTCTCTGAAATGTTGGCATAAAGAGGTGTCTTAAGGATGACCACCAACACTAGAATGCTTAGTGCAGTTCCCAGAACTCTTCCAAACCTAGCAAAAATTTGAGGGCTTCTGCTAGAGGAAGTGTCCCTCATATTTGAAGAGGGAGACCTTCAACCTAGAAGAAGGGAATTCTAAAACCTGCGATGGTTTAAGGATGACCACCAACACTGGAATGCTTAATGCATTTCCTAGAACTCTACCAAAGCTGGCAAGAAGCTGAAGTCTTCTGCTAGAGGAAATGTCCTGAATTATTTGAAGAGGAAGAATATGAACCTCGCATAGATGGTTTAAGTTTGTCCACCAACCAAATGCATGCTTATGGGCATCCATGTCTCTGGCTACAACTCTGAATCTGGAATGACAAGTTGTGGCTCAGGCTCGCTTGAACGATTGTGTCTCTGGCTACAATTTTGAATCTGGAATGAGAGATTATGGCTCAGGCTTGCTTGATGTGGCTTCGAAGCTTGTATATGACCACCATTTTCCCCCCTGTCAGGTACAAGGTGAGATGATGGCACAAACTCAACTGCAATATTGTTCAATATTCTAGAACAAGTTCTGACATGCGACTTAAACATCTTCTTGCTTGTTGATGCCCATTGCCAAGAAGTGATCCATCCAAGATGAATCTTTTTTCTTGCAGGAGGCTTGTTTCTGAAGCATCTGTGTGAAGAATGGGTGTTCCGACCACAGTGCTTGCATGGGTGAAGATCGAAATAGTGATCTTTCATATGGCCAACTCGATCACAGTGTTGGCAATTTTCCAATCTGTTGTTTCTGATTTGGAAAAGGAGCAGGATCTGGAATAGCTAAAGGTGAAATGTCATAAACAAATCCGGCACTCTGAAATTTGATAGGCTTGGAGTAGTCCGAAATATGAAAGGACACATCCTTGTCATATCCAAGACCAGTTTTGTGCTTGTTGTGGACAAGCTATTCCCAAGGTCCGATGATGGGCTTGGGAGGTGCTGGCTGGATTTTTTCTTCTTTCTACAAATCTACCCTTAAAATGGGTACTTCATCTGCAATTTCTTGTTGCTGATGGGAGTCTGTCTCAGTGTTCTAAACAAAAACAAGTTCAAAATGATGACTCCACTGTTGTAATTCTTCTTGTTGTAGCTGAGATTCAAGCTGCAAAAAATCAATCTGTTCTTGTGCATTTTGCATAGAGGTTTGAATATATGTGAGAGTGTCTTTGTAAACAGAGCATTGCCCTAGCCACTAACGCGGCCAATGTATTTCTTGCCTACGTTATAACGCTCTTGTTCTGTTCTATATATGTGTTACCCTGGCAGAAATAGGTTTAATTTAGGTCTTTGTACTTCTTCCATATTTGTCTTCCCCTCTGAGCTGATGAGGAGGTTTTTTGACCTGTAACAGATGCCCCCTAAAGTGTGAGGTCAGAGACGAAGACGATGGCCGAAATAATTTATAATTTGTAGAGATAGAGAGAGATTGAAAGACTGAGGAAAACTTGAAACAACAACATATGTCAGAAAATATAGTATTTGCCTAGAGTCGGGCATGTCCCATGCTCAGTAGCTTTAAACAACATGATTTCTCTATAATAGAGATATGAAGAATATGTCCACCAATAGGCACAATGTGGAAGTGTCTGTCATAACAGGATCAGGCTGAAGAAGCTGTCTCCATAAACAATATTGCAGCTTGGGGAAGGGAACACAACTTTAATGGTGTAGCCTTTTTCCCCAAGGTCTTGACCGCCGATTCACTTAAAATGCATATTTCTCAACATGTGAATGAAGGAGTTGTCGTTGAACATGTGAGAAATCGTCTGATTACCAGTCAATAATGAAAACTGTTCACAGACGCGAAGGTGGCCACCGATAATGATGATGGTCCCTAAGATGCCCAGTACAATCTAGCAAGTGTGAATAAAAGGAGTTGAAGTCGAACACTCGTAGAATCATTCGACCAAGAGCCAATGATGAAGACCCTTGATCAAACACAAGACTACCTGCCACTGATGTCTGCAAGTATCTGGGTACTGATGTGTTTCTGGATCAACTTCCTAGATAAGGTGTTGAAGTCGATAGGAAGTGATCTGTTGAGAGGTAGGCACTGAGGCGTCCTACATCAGTCAACACGAAACGGAAACCAACTGGTTTTGTTTATGATTTGAGATAAGGAAGAGTAAATGGGAACGTCAGACGACAAATAATTTCTGGCATAATGAACGGTTTGGTTGATAACAGGAGCAGTAGATAACGAGATCTGTTTGAACAATAGAAGGCACTCTAGCAGGGTACTAGGCAGCTGAAGCGTGTTTGAACACCAAAGAGTGTGTTAGGATTTTACCGGTGCAGGGACACTGGGATTTGAAGGCTAATACTCATAGATGGTAGGGTTCGGCTAACTGCAAAAGAGTTTTCTGGGAAGTGCCATGTTCAAGAATTTTGCTGCCAAATCGACCTTTTTTGGAAATGTAACAGAGGTAGTATCCATTTTGTCCAAATTTTTCCCCGTCTGATTAAGTTTAACGAGTCCAGACGAGTAAACTTGGTGAATTTTTCATGTTTAAAGAGTCTGAAAAATGTCAGGAAAGACGACTTTGTGCCCCATCTGATTAGATTTAACGAGTCCAGATGGGAAAACTCGGTGAATTTTTCATGTTTAGAGAGTCTGAAAAATGTCATAAAAGACAACTCCATGTCCTGTCTGATTAGGTTTAACGAGTCCAGACGAGTAAACTCGGTGAATTTTTCATGTTTAGAGAGTCTAAAAAATGTCGTAAAAGACGACTCCATTGGGGTACCTTTGTCATGTATTGATAACCGGGCACGGCAAAGGGATAATAGTAAGCCCGAAACAGTTCATTTTCCGTAAGTTAGTCCATCGAATCCGGAAAAGTGAGAAATCTATGTTCAATGGACGTCTACCTCATTTGTTATGAGTACGAGGAGACGAAGTAAACTCAATATTCTTTGTGAAATTTTAACGAGTCCAACAAAGAAAAACTCGGTACCTCCGTGAAATTTTAACGATTCACGCGGAGAAAACTCGATGTACTTTTTCTGTTTTAAAGAGCTTTGAAAAAGAGGAAAAGAATGGCTCTTTGTTCTCTGTCTCAATAGTTTAACGAGCCTGACAAAGGTGACTCGGGATTTTTTCGGTTTTATGAGCGAGAAAAAGATTCCTAAAAAGAATGCTCAATACTTCTCCATAGTTTTAACGAGTCTGAAGAAGAAAACTCTAGGTTTTTCGGATTAACGAGCAAGAAAAGACCAAAAAAAAAAGAACGCTCGATGCCAACTTCGTATAATTTTAACGAGTCCGAAGAAGAGAACTCGAGGTTTTTCGGATTAACGAGCAAGAAAAATACCGTAAAAAGAATGCTCGATAAAACATGAGTATGTCTGCTCATAAATCTTGATCCCTAATTAGAACATCAGTACCAAATCTCGAAAGTTGCGACATGTGTACAGCGAGAAATCACGACTTTGCCGACTGACTTAAGAGATTCATGCCCCATAATTTGCTATAAGAAGGTCAGAAGACTTTCATTTTCACTGTTTTGAGTGCTGTGAAGAAGCTCTGGAGTGGAAAAGGGGTGAAAATTTCAGCTGACGATTACGGTCAATTCGGGCAACAGTTTTCTATTCCGCGAGATCCAGGTAAGAGCTAGAACCTCCTGTTATCATTTAATTGTTGATTTGTTAGTTTTTGCTGGTTCAATTTTAGGAAATTTTGAGGCCCTAGAAAAATATTTGCGCCTAACGCAGGTCAGGAGTATGACAGCCGCGTTAAACGCATAACCCGTGAGGGGCTTGCGCATTAGAACGCTCTGTTTTGTACTAGTGCCCGCGTTAGGCGCACCATGCTTTCTAACAACTCAATTTCTCCATTTTTGAAGTGGCCCAGTCAAGTTTTAATCGGTTGAAAATGTTGCATTTGCAGGTGTTCAGCTGTTAATCATGAGTATCTGGCGAGAGAGAGAGCATGAGCGGGAAGAACGAGAGATGGTGACGGATGCAGCGAGCTTAATGGCTCTCCGGAGGTGTGGGTTGCTCAAGTATGCCCGTTTAGAACTGATGAGGGGTCAAGAGGACCTCCTGAGGTGGCTGATCCAGCAGTGGGACGAACGGCATCATGTCTTTCGGATTGGTGGCAATGAGCTCGCCATCGAAAAGGATGATGTTTACTTTTTGACCGGCTTGTCATGTCGTGGGGCGAGGCCCAATTTGACGGGGTCCAGAGCTGACCCTCGTTCCACTACTGATTTGATCCATGCACACTGCATACGTGGCACCCAGGCTGTGAGTAACCGGATACCTATTGTACAGGCGACTCTGAGACCCCTGCGGGCTATATTATGGATGATTGTTCGCTTGGCAGGTGCCAAGAGTCAGCATGTGGCGACCAAGGCTCAGATGCTCCTAGCCTTGGATTGTATGCAGCCTCAGGTTTTCAACTGGTGTGACGGTGTGGTCCGTCGGGTCCGAGCAGAGCTTACTGCATGCAAGACCCGTACTCAAAGGGAGTTTGGGTACGGTACACTGATTGTTTCTTTCATACTGGAGCGGATACCACTGATGAGGCCTAGGATCCCTACAGTGCCACTGGGTCCACGCGAGCCGAGGCAGGCTCGGTGGGCCACTTTGCTTCCACGGACTGGAGAGGGTCCCGTCCGTCACTGTTTTGATGAGGGGTTTTTTGATTGGCTGGACTCTCAGATCATCATGATTGAGGATTATCCCTATGCAGGGATGAACTTCACAGGCGATCCCGAGTTAGTCCTGTCCCCTGGCACCCAGTGGGGGCCCGATGGTAAGAAAAAATGATCAGTGTTTTTTCAAAGAAGTTTTTTGTGTTTTTAGCTTTTGAATGTTTATGTAAAAATTTTTGTTTAGAAAGGGGTGAAAATTTAGTTTTGACATGAAGCTTTTGCTTGCTTGACACAGATGTGGCACCTGTCTGCCCAGTTGGGGCCCCTCGCTATGCGCGGCGAGGATTGCAGCTACCCGGGGCTGGCGCACCAGTAGAGGATGCAGAAGCTGGCGACGATGATGATACCCAAATTTTACATGAACTCTCTAGGAACCTGGAGGGTCTGAGTATGGGTATACCACCGCTTCCTATGCAGGAGGTTCTAGTTCGTCTGCAACAGCATATTGTGGGTGTGTCAGAGAGATACTTAGTCCCTCTGAGGAGGATAGCTAGAGCAGTTGTATGCTATCATGAGCATCAGGCCTAGCTGGTGGAGTAGATGTATTAGTGTCAGAGCATGGCTTAGTGTAGCCAAATTTTGTAAAACACCCCAAGTTTTGGGAGATATTTCTTTTCGATGTTTTCTATGTACTGGACATGACATATATATATATATATATATATATATATTTTGGTGATTAGTGTTTTTAAATTTTTATGTATTTTTGATGTGATAAAAATATATGTACTCATGAGTAAATATTTTACAATAAATGCGAAAAATGCCAATCTAACACGTAATTTGCCAAAGAATCGGCTAATGCATTAAATTCTCTAGGAACGTGTTCAAATGTGATTGTTTGAAATTGACGTTCTAAAAGTCGCACTCGTAAAAAATAACGCAGCAATACCGGGTGGTGGACACGGTAATAATTGTTTAACTGCATAATGATGAGTTGGGAATCTAACCTGACCACTAAATCGGAGATGTCACGAGATGCCGCTTCCTTGAGGAGTTGGATCACTGACATGTACTCGGCAACATTATTGGTGGCGTTACCCAGGAAAATTCCCCCGGAACCAAGAAGGTCCGACTCAGGAGTATAGAGAACCCAAGCAGCTGAAGCAATGTGTCTAGTGTGACGACTAGCACCGTCCGCATATCCGACGTATGATAACGAATGCGATGACATCTATGCGAAAGAAAAAGATTACATGAGAAAAACACCTTTAAACCAAAAACAAAAATCCAGAAGCATCAAAATAAAATAGGCAAAACGTATATACATAAAATTACAAAGCATATGCCTAGTGCGAAACTAGGCAAAATACTTCTTCAGATAGAGCCCGTTGCGGGGCTCCTCGAGTGGAATTCCATTACAGTCCTGTAATTCATAAGCTCCTTTTGAGAGGGCTTTAGTAACGATGTAAGGACCGAGCCATAACGGTTGGAGTGTTCCTGCCCCCAAGAGGTCGTGCTTTTGATCATATAATAGAATGAGATCGCCCTCTTGGAAAGAACGAGGCTTGACAGATTTGTCGTATTGAGCTTTAACTCGGCGCTGGTGAGCTTCGAGTGCTAGTGTAGCATCTCGACGAGTTTCGTCCAAATGATTGAGCGAGAGCAAGCGCTCTTCTGTGGCGGTAGTGCCAGGCAGGAGTTCAACGGCAAGTTTGAGTGATGGGATTTCGCACTCGATCGGAAGTACTGCCTCCAGGCCGAAAGCAAATTGGAAAGGTGTGAAGCCTTTGGCAGCTTTAACGGACGTTCGGTATGCCCATAACATAGAATACAACTTCCGATGCCATGTGGTTTTATGGTTTCCGACCAATCGACGAATCATGGTTTTGAGGACGCCATTTACGGCTTCTACTTAACCATTAGCTTGAGGATAATGAGACGAAGATTGATCTTGTCGGAAACCTAGCATGGATGTTAATTTGGTCATCATATGATTCTGAAAATGAGATCCATGATCGGTGACAATCGATAGGGGTATGCCGAACCGACAGATTACCTGATTAAACAGGAAGAGAGCGGCGGTTTCGCCATCGGCCTTAAAAGTGGGAAGGGCTTCCGCCCATTTCGTAAAATAATCGACAGCAACCACTATGTAGTTGTGTCCATTTTCCGAAGCGGGATTGCAGGTGACGAAGTCAATTCCCCATTTAGCGAAAGGACCGACGGAGATAACCGGGTGAAGGGGGGTAGGATGTGCGCGCATTTCCTTTGTGAAAATTTGACATGGATGGCACTTCTGGACTGCTGCAATGCAGTCTTTAAACAGAGTGGGCCACCAATAACCGGCGCGCAAGATTTTTTGGGCAGTAGCTATGCCCGAAATATGGCCACCACATGCCCCCGCGTGGCAGTCATTCAAAACGCGTTCTACTTCATCGATAGTGAGACAACGTCGGAGAATAGTATCAACACCACGACGATATAGTGTATCGTTTAGCACGAGGTAGTGCTTTGCTTGGTGGCGGATACGACGACGGTCGTCAGACGTGAGAGCTGGGCAGAAGCACTAAGTTTGTAAGTAGACTAAGATGTCTCCATACCATGGGTCCGAAGAATCGACCAAGTAGACAGATTCATCAGGGAATGGATCATGAGCTACTTCTGCTGGGTCGATTCTGGGAAGGTCCGATAATAATTCGGCGAAGACGAGGGATTTCTTTGCTTTGGTAGCCGTGAAAACCAAATCAAATTGTTGGAGGATGACGATCCATTTGGAATATTTCCCGCCAATAATTTGTCTAGACAAGATATGTCGCATGGGATTCTCCAAAGCAATCACCGTAGTCTGTCGCAGCAATATATAATGTCAGAGTCGGGTGACGGCGAAAACTACCGCCAGAGAAAGTTTTTCCACATGTGAATAACGTAACTCAGGTCCGATTAGACCTTTTGATAAATAGTAAATCACATGTTCGCTGTCGTCATCGTGTATTTAAACCAAAACCATTCCAAGTGAGGATGGTGATGCTGCTAGATAGAGGAGAAAGTCGCGTGAGTAATCGGGGGCACTAAGGAGTGGGGCTGAAACAAGTGCATGTTTCAAAGCATCAAATGACCGTTGAGCTTGGTCATCCCACAAGTATAGTGTTCCTTTCTTCAATAATCACATGAATCCTTTCGTCATCTCAGCATAGTTAACGATGAAACGACGCAAAAAGTTTGCCTTCCCTTGCAAGCTTTGGAGTTGAAGGATGGATTGTGGTGCCGGCAATTCAACAATTGCTTTAACCTTATCGGGATCAACCCTAATCCCGTGCTTGGAAACAATGAAACCTAACAATCATCCGGACTCGACCATAAATACGCATTTATGAGGATTCAAGCATATATTGTAGAATCTACACCTAGCAAAAATTTCTCTTAAATGAGTTAGGTGGTTATGTCGCTTCTTGGAATGAGCCGGAAGGTCATCCAAGTTAGCCTGTACAATATGTCGAATGTCATGAAAAGAATAGTCCATAGCCCGCTGAAAAGTTGCTCCAGCATTCTTCAAGCCGAATGGGAGTTTTTTATACGCAAAAATGCCCCAAGGACAGATGAAAGCAGTTTTATGTTGGTCATCTTTTTTTATGGCAATCTGGTTGTATCCCGAGAATCCATCCATGAAGGAAAAAGATTCACATTCGGCACAATCGTCGAGAATTTGATCAATGAAAGGTGTAGGGTAATTGTCTTTTGGACAAGCGGCGTTCAGATCGCAATAATCGACACAAACTCGAATAGTGCCTTGTTTTTTATCAACGGTAACCGGATTGGAAACCCATTCAGTTAAGGGAACGGGGTAGATGAAGCCAGCGTTTAAAAGTTTTTCTACTTCGACCTTAATGGCGGCTGCTTTGCACGGGTGGACAGGTCTGAGTCATTGTTGAATTGGTTTAGCATTGTCATAAGTCTTGATTTCGTGCTCGACAATAGAAGGATCTATGCCGGGCATTTCTTCATAAGACCAAGCAAAGACATCGCGGAATTCTTTAAAAAGAGATGTGAAGGACGCAATTTCCTCAGGATTGCAGTCGGCTCCAATCTGAATATTTTCCACGATACCCGTTTTGACCGAGATATCAATGAGCAGTGTCTTGGAAAGATTACCCATGTTCCCTTCGGAATCGATAGTGTGAACAGTCGTATAAGAGGAGGGAACTATCTCAGGTTGGTCAAAAGACGGGATTTTGATTTTTATCGCCTCCGAATCAATCGTCGAAGTGCGATGGTGAAACTCTCCCCAAGGTCGTTCTTCTAATGACATGATCTCTCGAATAGCTTCGTCTGTAGGCCAGACTTCATTGAGGAGATCCTTAGAGAGAGCTGTTATGGGAGATAGGTTGGTACCTGTGGTCAAAATTATATCAGTGGAGGGTTCATATGTGCTTTGGATGGCTTGATAAGCCAACTCAACCGGCGAAAGCGGCATCTGATCTCCATAAGAATCAATATCTGAAGGTGTCGGGATGATCCATGGGTCGATAGAGCCATCTAAAAAGGTGGATATCATTGCAACCGTGTTTTGGATCTGTGGCGGTGGTAGAGGAAAACAACCCAGTAGGGAAGATGCCTTCAGAATACCGGTACCGATACTGACGTAAGAGTCAGGGACACCTCCTATTAGGGGTACAGAGCTACTTGGTAAAGTGGCATAATCAGGGGTGCAGAAGGATAGCTGATCGACCGTGACTATTTTCCAATCCAATGGAAATAAGATGAGTCAGAAGACCGAAGACACGATGGCGGTCATAGCATAAGACCAACTACGACCGAGTAATAGATTATAGTCGAGATGACGCTCTATGACTTCAACGTCCACGTTTACCGTTTTCCCACTCAGAGTGATGGGAAAGCTAGCAAGGTATCCTTTTGGTAGGAAAGTGTGGCCATCGAAAGCTTTGAGGGAATTCGATGGCGGGGTTACAGTAGGAGAACCTAAATGGAGCCAGCAAGCTTGTGACATAACGCAGGTCGAAGCACCTTCGTCTATGACAGTACGATGGATTGGTCTCCCTTTCGACACAACCTGCACCTGGAATGCGAGTTGATGTGAGAGGCGAGGTTTAGCCTTTTCCATATCAAAGATTGCTAGCATGGCATCTTGGGGATCTATTCCACCAATGGCCGAAAGCAAGGCTTTCCTTTGTGTTGGACAAGTTTGTAATACTTCAAGAGCAGACATGGCTGACGGTGCCTGCGCCAAATCTTCTACAATATTGTAGTTTTGGGCTACACGTGCAGAGGTATTATGAGTCGTGCGTCGAAGTGTCCCTTTGGGGGGACGAATTACAGGTTCAACAGTAGGCCTTTCGATATGTAAATCGTTGGGCGGCAGCAGATTGGGACTAGTTCCAGATTCCTGAGCATCTATGGTAGGATTTCCATAAAGCTTGGCGCAAGTTTGAAGGTCAACACTCTCGATGCCATAAATGGCAGATGGTCCTTCTCCGGAAGGATACGAATCACCATTGTCCCGTTGATGGGGTTGTGGTGGATTGTCAACCATGTGTTGATGTTGCTGCGGTTGATTGGGGAAAGGATTGTGAAGAACGGCAGGTGTTCTCCCAGAATTCTTGTTAGCAATAAAATCGGTGCATTCCTGCAGCCGAGGACATTTGTATGTCAAGTGATCCTCCGCACAGATTTTGCAAGGAAATTTCATGGGTTTATCCTTTCCTCTGTCATTTCTAGCAGCATTTTTCTGATTAGGGTTGTTCTGATTATCCGACTGCTCTTCCGAAGAAGATGTTTTCTTCTTGTTCTTCTTATTTTTCCCGCTAGGTTTTTGTGATATTTGCACCGAATTTATCTCAGCGGGAGGAAGAGGAGTCGTTTGATGGGGGGAGGTGGCAGCCGAGGATGGCTGGGAGGTTTTCCCCCAAGACTGATTGGTGGCTACACCAGAGATCGTGCCAACGAGACCATCGGCATGAGCTCCGGTTTTCTGAGTAGCCGGAGGGTTTGGGTTACCAGGGGCATGGGGGAGCAGATCGTAAAGTGTGCCGGATTGTGAATAGATTAAATCCAGGTGCTGGGCACGACGAATACATTGATCTTCTGTCACCGCACCAGAAAGGCCAATGTCTTTAGAGATGTGGGGTAAAAGAGACTTGCAAAACCAATTGGCCAAGAGATGGTCCGGTATTGGCGCTTTGACGAGCCTCCTCCTACGACTCCATTCATGAATATGGTCGGAGATGTGGGTGGCGGTGTCTTGTCGCAACGATGTTAATAATTCTGTTCCGGTTTCCACTCTAATTGGCAGTTGAAAGTTCTTTAAGAACTCCGTCGCTAAAGCGCCAAACGTATTGATGGCGACGCGTGGCAATTCAATGTACCACTTGGCAGCATTTCCTGTAAGGGTGCGGGGAAACAGTCGAAGTCGAACACTATCATCTACCATGGAATTGGATATGGACCATAAATCGAAGGTAATGATGTGTCCGGCTGGGTCGTCCCCATGTTTCCCGTCGAACTTCGGGATATCAGAAGGAATCTTATGCAGTATTGGAGGCCAAAGCGGGTTGTGGTTGATGGGGTCGTTCGTCAGCTTATGGATGTCGGGTATGTCCAAAGCTGCCAAGAATGGCAATTGTGGATTTGCCCCCGAGTCTAACCAAGGCAGTATGGGCTGGCTACTTGGACCATAGGGTCCTCCCATCCATGTGTTACCAGAAGGGTAAGTGGGACTTTGATAAAAACCTCCCATAGGTGGAGGAGTAGGAACATACGGTTGCTGTCCATAGGGCATAGTGTATTGAGGGGCAAATGGTTGGTTGCCCCCAGCGTAAAAGTGCCCTCCCACTCCAGATGGAGGTTGGGGTTGGTTAGTCCAAATGGATGCAATAGAGTTTCCTGGAGGCATACTAGTACTTGCATAATTTGGCAATGGTATAGATCCTACACCTATGTTTGAACCACTTAAGGGGATAGTATTTACAATGGGTTGTCCCATTTGTCCTAAGGATTGCATAGGAAGAGAAATATTCCCTGCTACTTGTGTACTGATAACACTGCCCCCTGGTATAGTGGCCAGGGGGTTTGAACTCAACAGAGGGTTCCAACCGAAAGGGTTGCTAAAGGGCACCGAAGTAGTCATGCTCGTGGGAGGAGCTACCGTGGTCCCCAACGTGGTTACGGTAGGAGTAGATGCCGAAGGGTTCGGTAAACTACTGACAGTTGTGTTAACCATAGGATTGGGGGTAGGCGAATGTTGACTACTGGGGTTACCCAGTAATGGCATAGAACTGACCACCGGCGGGGAGGATGGTGGCGAACCAGGAATGGTTTCCATTGGTATCGACCCTGTGGATGCCGGTGGAGAAATAGATGTTGGTGTTGCCGCAGACATATCTTGGCGTGGTGTAATTTGGATTATCACAGGTCCTAACGGATCAGTGAGCGGAGGATTGTAATTAGGTACAACGCCTTCAGTGAAAGGGTCCTCTGGGAGTTCTGGCTGATAAGGGTCTATGTGATAATCAAGATTAGTCAGAGGAGACTGCCCTTCCGTAGAAGGCTCGGGTTCACCAAGGTTCAGTTCTTCCTCAAGGTTGAGAGGAGGTAGACCTTGTTGTCGTCGAGACAGACGGCGTGGGTCAGGGGACGCCACGATGACCGGTTTAATTTTAACAAATTTTATTAAATTGTGATCTATTATGAAGTCTCAAATGACAGTAACCACACACTTAACAAAAAGAAAAAGGACTTTCTAAAAACAATCAGCAAGCAGCCAGAATAGGGTGCCCTGTCTGAGTACTACCATTCATTGGTGATGAAATCCAGTATCGCAATAGTATACAGAGAGGGTTGGTCGAAAGTACAGTTACGGTCATTCTAGAGCTTCGCCCGAATCTCAGACGATAGGTGTAAGCACTCTCGTGAAGACGAGTACCCTTAAAGACCGAAGACAGAGTGGGTCCGTCTGTTTCAGGTACCAGGACAGCCTGTCCCAGTCACCTTGTGTAATTCCCTAAAATTATGGCCACTAAGGATACCTCAAATCACAGACATCATCAGGGGGTCCACGGTCAAGGACAGTGTGCTATATGGGCAGAATACCTAGATCCCCGATCTAGTTTCGACATCCCCGAAGGGAACCCCAATATATAACACACCCACAGGATGCAGTCGAAGGCGAGCTACCTTCTAGTGCACCCAAGTGTTGTCTCACGCTGAGCTCCGGTAAAGGAACGGTCCCGATAATGTGAGTGCAGCAGGATTTCACTCGTTAATGACTCTAGTTTTCAAGTTTTGAGATCTTGGGTAGTTTTCTCACTTTCCTAACCCAAGATCCTAGCCTGAACTACTGTTTGTGTGAGCTCAAAAAAAAGTTATTAGATTGATTTTAGTGTCGCTTTATTTTTAGTGTACTTTGTTATTAGTATTGTGGAGGGGGAATGGACGTATGAAGTATAGTGAGACTCTGACTCAAGAAACCATGCAAAACATGCTCTAAATATTAAATTCAATGAAGAGTGTTTCTACAGGGAGAGGTTTCTTTTTCAATCATCCATGCACCAACATGTAAATAACACAGCTCAACTTTTGAATATTCAGACTTCTATCTACCTCTTTTAACAGTCTGTGAACTAAAACTTTCAGAATAAACTCAACTAGATGCAGAAAAATAAATAAATAAAAAATTTCTCTTTTAAAAAGTAAATGTTTTGCACACTAACTAAATAAGAGAAACAAATAACAATGCCAGTTTAGCAGACAAGCACAGGGATTCAGTCGCTGAAAGGTACTGATGGCCAAAAAACTCTACAGCTAAAACACAGTCACAGCAGTGAACAGCAAGGTTTTTGGCTGAGTAACGCTCTGTCTGTGAGAAAATGCAGCGTTATAACGCATTGTATTTAAGCATAGACCGCGTTATAATGCATTGGATAGCCTACATAGGTCGCGTTAACCAGGGAAAAGCTCTTCAGTTGGCCAGACAGGAACAGGATTGAACTCTGCAAGCGTTTGGTATGTCTACTGGGCATCAAAAATGGTCGGAAGGATCTTTGAACAGAGAAGAAGAGAAGAAAGGAAGGAATAGATAGTCCGAAAACTATGGGGGAAAACTCCCCAGTGGAGTCGCCAATTCTGCTATAGGGTAAACTGCTTGGGTGGTTGGTTTTCGAATATCCCTCTCAGGGCTTTCCGGTGCCCGAGGCAGACAGTAAGATTAGCTATGCTGTTCACAAAGATGGCATGAGCATGTTCATGTTAGCTTGAAATAACTTGAAGGAATACAATAGAGAATTACCTCTTTGACGGTCTTGGAATCCTTTGGAGAGCGCTGCGCAGCGAAGCAAGAGTCCTTCTTCACCGGCTCCAAATCTGAGACCTGCAATCAGTCAAAGCACCCGCGTAATTTCTAATATAACAAGTATCCTATCAATTAAATCAATATACAATAAACATCTAGATTATACACATATGAGCCATTCATATCATACTATGTAAATGTTCAAACAATAATGACAATATTAAGCATTGAATGGACAAAACGAACACAGTTCTATTGATTTTGAAAGAAGGAGGATTACAACCATCGGTTGTACCAAGCCCTCCTCAGTCTCCCAATCTCTCTTCTCTCTCTAGTGAAGAAGTCCAAGTCAACAAACTCTCTAGGAGCCTCTTTCACTCTTGGCCTTCACAATGTCACACTATTCTCTATTCCACAAGTATGCAAGAACCTTGAGCAATCCTTCGACCTTCAATTAAGAGCCTTCAGCTCCTTTTTATAGGAGAGGGAGGAGGCCATTGTTGCCCTTCTCTTTCCACTAGTTTGGAATGGAAAAGGCTTAGATGTTTCCTTGATCTCCATGCTTTTGCCTCTCTTGGAGTTCAACCTTCTATGGCAATGACCAATAATGAACTGGTGCTTCTGTAGTTTCCTCTGTGCACTGACTCCTTTGTGAGGGAAAGTCGGAGATTCAAATCTTTCTCCGCGCTCTTTTCCCAATTCAAACTTAAAACACGAGTAACGCGTCCCTCCAGTGTAAACAGAGCGTTGCCCTAGCCACTAACGCGGCCAATGTATTTCTTGCCTGTGTTATAACGCTCTTGTTCTGTTCTATATATGCGTTACCCTGGTAGAAATAGGTTTAATTTAGGTCTTTGTACTTCTTCCATATTTGTCTTCCCCTCTGAGCTGATGAGGAGGTATTTTGACCTGTAACAATTACAAATAGCCAAAACTTTTCATGAACAATACCCTTTCATGATACTTGGGAATTTACATCATAATCCAGAAAAATGTTAAAAATCGATTACGAATCTCAAGAAGGCATATTCTTTGCTTTAAACTCTGGTTTAGGATGAGGTCGTTTGGGGACTGTCACACTACGCACTCCATTTTCTATTGCCACCTTCACCTCCTCCACCTTAGCATTTTCCGGCAAATAGAAACAACGGACTAAAATTTTCAACAAATTTTAATATCATTCCATTATTCAAGGAGCAGATACAATGGTGTTAGTGCCAAAGAGGTGTTGAAGGAGAAGCCACTTTTCCACAACCCGAAGTGAAGCTTCGTCAATCACTTCTTCAATCACTGCACCTTTAAGGACATAGACGTTAATGATTACATAGTTGTCTCATAAAAAATACACAACATTTTTTTTTACACACACAGCTGACTGTTACAGAGTCAAACGGTTTCAGAAGGCTCAATGCCCTGTTGCCTTCGCAACACGCTCGAAATATTTGTTGCTGTCGATGCCAAAGGGAGTCGAACCAACTGCGAGGTATTAGAGTGGTATTATCAGTCACTAATAAAGGGTGTCGACTATTCGAATAGCGAGACAAGGACTAGTTCATGTCATATTCGAGATGGTGTCAACTGTGTGAAGCGAAGTAAGTTTGAGAGTTGTGTATGAGGGGTCGAGTGAGCTGAGCTCGACTGCAAAGAGATTTCGATTGTGCGCAGGAGAAGGAGCTCTGATAATTTAAATCAAATTCGAATGTGAGTAGGCTCTATGCCGACAACGTACAATGTGAAGGAGGCATGTAGTATACCAAGCAGTATCGGGCTATACTAAGTCAAACTCACTACGCTGAGGAGTTTCATTTGGCTATATTGGAACTCATGCGGAATATCCACAAAAGCATGGAATATCCAATAGTATATGAAACAGACACCAGCGTTGTCATATGAGTCGACTAGGGCAGTGAAGGGTGATGGTGTTGCAGGAGTAGCAGTGGTGGATGAGTCAGAAGAATTTACAATGTTGTAGGTTTGGTAGAAAACGGTTCTGAGGACAGAAAACTGGAGGAGACCAATGGTATTAACTCAGTAATGCCTCTACAGTAACACCTCTACATATTTATTTATCTCTCCAGACCTGTCAATTGCACCTTGTCTGCTCTAATTCCTACCAACTCTAGGTTTGACTGAATGTTTTCTTAACCAAAGAACGTGTATGTAGATAAATGAAACAGTCAAGCATGTAGATGTTGGCACGGAATGGAAGGGTTAGAGACCTAATGCATAATTTCACAATGAGGAATAATATTGCATAATTAGTGGTTGAGAATCCCATAGAGCAGACCACACATCAAGGCTTCAATACCATGTTAAACACATGCATGGTACACACATAGGGAAAAAGTAAACACACATAAACAGAAAGATAAGCGTGAGTTATTTTACTATTAACCATAGATGTCTATGTATATTACATCGATGTGACTCTTGGATTCCGCATTCCAAGGTCACTTGGACTCCTTTATGGTTGTCCGGCTTCCACACCTACCCAATGAGGATTAGGTGTCCAACAACAAATATGGCTAACTTTGCACATGTGTGGAAAATAAAATCAAAATATATGTTCTACTCATCCAAACAAGATGAAATTTAGATCAATTTTGCACCTCTCTAAAAGAGGAATCCAAAAAATATATAATCATCATCATATGAGTAGTGCAACATGGAGTTTGTATCTAGTTTCCCAAAATTAATAGTTAGGAGCTCGATACCACCACAGGAAGCTACAACAACCTTAATCACAGAATTGTGACAGAACACAGTTGAATAGGATAGGGGCATTAAGATACCTGTGGAGGAGATTGCGAACAGTTTTCCTGTAATAATTCTTGTGGCAGAGTTATATTTTGGATTGTGATAAGTTTCAGTTCTATAGCTTAGTGCACCTCATATTACCTTAAAAATTATGGATAACCTTTTGTGGTGGGCTAAGGATATGTGTTTGTGAAACTCGGACGGTGCTTGAAAAACAATCTCAGAGACACGCATATAGAAAATGTATGAACAAGTCAAGTAGCATACCTTGTTATGGATTGTCACCTCCTTAACTCAGACTTTACCACAGTTACCTCGGATCAACAAGTGAAGGCTCATACTATCAATAGTAAGGGATTGTTACAGAGCTTTGAAGGCCCGAATATGTGATATTTCATATTGTACAGTGGACAGTCATTAATTCTGAACTCAGATTGCAAAGATGAGCACAGATTTGTGGAGTTGACTTATAATTGTTCAAGGGCTCAGTGGTGTACTAATCTTAAAGGACATTCAAGGTGGTTCGACAGTGGTTTGTGAGAAGACCTACTTGGAAGACATTGAAACTCCTCTTGGAATTGGTTGGAAATTTGGTGTCTCTTGTGGGCAGATCATTGACCATTGTTGAAGTGTATGGAGATTTGAAAGTTGGAGCCTAGACCAAGTGAATTTGGAAGCATCCCTAGAGCGGTGATGTACTTGGAACTCTTGAAGAATTCTTGGGAAAGAATTTTTGAAGACATATTTTGAGCATTTCTGAAAACTCCCTTGGAGAGTTCTTGAAGAATCCTTTGAAGAGGCTTAGAGTAGGTGTTGACTATTGAAGACACCTTCAAGGTATTGAAGATATCATTGATGCGTTAAAGAAATCATGAGGTGTCTTTTGGAGATCTTTTTTTGGGTGACATGAAGAGGAGTGGCAATGCCCTCTATGAAAACAAGGTTGTCATTGATGGGGTGACGTGGAGACTAAGTGAAGGCATTGTTGAAGATTGACAGGGCTCGTTGAAGAATAGATTGGGAGACATGAAGTATGACCAAATATATCTTGACGAAGTAAAGCAAGGGTTGGAGCCCAAGAGGTTGGAGCCTCGTAAATACAAGGTTGGTGCCTTGGAGGATAGGGTTGGAGCCCTAGAGGATTGGAGTCCTCAAGAAACTAGGTCAGAGCCTGAACCAGATAGAGGGTTTGCGCCCTTGAGGTTGGTGCCTCAGAATTGACAAGGTTGGAGCCTTGGTTGTCCAAATATATATATTGGAAGTGAAGGGCTCCAAGTTTTCTTTTTGGTCAACAAGATCTAGTGACTACTCTTCTCAGAGAACCTACAATTTTTTGTTTTAATCTTCTCTAGTAATTAATACGTCAAACTATGACCTTACAAAATGTCTCATCTATCTATGAAAGTGAAAAATTGTTCAGTACACAGAACTAGTTTTTTTTATCTAAGTTCATGAAACTTTTCAAATGCATCAGAACCTATTTCAAAGACCCATACCTGCGTAAAACAGGTATTTTTCGAAGAACTCGAGCCTGTTATCAATTTAAAAAGGACATGTGAAACCTGTATAAGAATATTCAAACCAAGAAATCCTTTAAAATTGTCTAAAAAAGAGGCTAAACCCTGTCAAAAATTCGAAAAAACCCTGTTATATACTGCATTCAGTTTATAAAGAATAATATTGAGTTTATTAGTTTTTCCAAACTATATAAAACTCCAAAAAGGCCTAGAAATCCTCTGAAGGTAACTTGAACCTTTGTGCTTGATTTCAAACGATTTTTAGCCCAATTTATCCACTAAAAATCCTAAGAAACCCCTGTTTCTTATTTCATAACCAGTGAGAATCTAAAATACATTTTGAAGATTGAAATTGAAAGATAAATTCAAATGATAGAACCATATTCTGCTTATTTTATCCAAGAACCTCTATCCAAGCCAAAAATACTTCTGTAAACTATTTAACCTTACATAAGAAACTAGAAAGCCTAAAAAATAGAGTTTTAGTAATCTTGAAAGCCTAAAAATGCCTAAATCTACTCCAGCTGTGTCCTCCAAGACTGCTATCATTGTGAATCCTCTACAACCTCATGTTGTAGACATTGAGCACATCCCCTTAGCAGATTTGGACTACAAAATAGCAGACCCAATTGTAGAATTCAATCTGTTAGAACATCACAATTGGAGCTTTGAAAAATCCCTAGATCAGGTGGAAGAAGTTCAAATTTGGGAATCACATTTGCCCAAATATGTTGTCCCAATCACTCATCCATGCCCAGAGTTAATTAGGTTGTGTCAAAACTATTATGTGTCTGAACAAAGAACAAAGAACAACTTTTTACAATTATTGTTGAGTCCATAAACCAAATGTTACAACTCAAACCTGATCCTAAAGCAGTCTCTTTGCCAATAGAAGCACTTACCAAGCTGTACATTGGCCTTGATTTTCCCAAAAGATTCCATATCTTCCAAATATTCATGCCCTTACATGTAGAAATTCCTCAAATAAATCCCCCATATTCCACTTCAAAATTTCCAGAATGTTTAAGGCATGTCATTTCCATGATGTCATTCATCCTAGGATACTTTACAGATGAGCATATTGATGAGTCCATCCTAGGGTTTTTGTCTACTTTAACACCAGGACAGCCTCGCTTTGTAATTTTCAATTATGTTGATTACATTGCTGACAATATCCATGACGAGTTGATCAAGTTACTAACTGAAGGAGTGTTTAGATACACATCTTTTCTCTTCCATATGTTTTTGTATTTTCAAGAAGACAAATTCCCTATAACTCTCCAAAAGCTTGATATAGAATAAAATCCACTTTCAGTCATCTTTTGGACTTCATTGATCAGAAAAGAGTCCTCACAATTCACTTTTGCAGAGTTCATAGATAATTTTGTCCATCCATTGATCAATATGGTGACCAACACTGAATAGCCAAGGATCAATGGTGAAATGAAGAAAATCCTACAACTATCTAAGCAAACTAGGACTGGAGATTGGTATTTGTATAAAAAACACACAGAAATCAGAGTTTTTGGCTCTAATCTTCTACCCTACAAACTACCTAAATTTGTACCAATGAGGGTTTTTTCCTTGGAGTATATCAGGCAAATCTTGAATTATGATTCCATTAACTTCTTAGTAGCTAAGAAGAAAAAAAAATTCAAGTTAAAGAATCATATGGGACCATTTATTGGTAAACACATAGATGCAGAGACAAAAGCAACCAAACAGTTACTAGAGTATAGATTTGAATAGAGTTTCTCCTGGAACTATGATCCACAAGGAATACTGAGCAAAATGAGGGTTAAGTGCAAGCTAACACCCTATATTCATGAGAAAAAACCAGAGATTGAGAAGTATGTCAATCAGATTGAATGGGTAGAAAACACTTTGATAGATGCAGTAAAGCAGGATGATACTAGTCACACCTTACAAACTGCAAACCAAGCAGAGAAAGCCACCAAAAGAGTCAAAGAAGAAGGAACATACATTGCAGAGACCACTACTGAGAATAGGTTCAAGTTAAGATATAATAAAAATCCTAAGATAGACTCAATTGATAAAGAGAAAGTGACTATTGAGGTTGAAGACATAGATGTCCCAGCAACAAAAAAGACGCGGCTACAGTCATCAGAAAGGAGCCAGTACCAGAGAATTTGAATGAATGACAGATTGATAATTCAAGTACACAGATGATAGGAAAATAGCAGATTTTAGAAACATCAACTTCACAGACAGTAGAGGAAAAGGACCTTGATATAAGAGAAAAATACAAACAGATTAAGACAAAGAATGAAGAGATTAAAAATGGGATTTACTCTCAATATTTAAAGCAAACACCGAGTGTTCAAAACAGACTATTATCTGCCTTTGACTACTCAAATAAAAATTTGATCATGTTAGTGTTACAACCTACAGTGAAGACTCCAAAGACAGTTTCAGACTACAAAAAAGGTTGATCTAGAAGTACAAACAGAGAAAATTCATGCACTTGATCAAATAAAATTTCATAGACAGAGTTTAGAGATGTTGTATTCTACCATTACAATCAAGGATATGAGTGTTCAAAAACTTCATAACACAATCATAAACATGAAAGATTAAATGAAAGTTGACAAAGCCTCATTATATGCTAAAGACTTAAGGATTACTTCTTTAGAAGAGCTAGTTCTCCAAATAGGATGTGATCCTGAAAATGTGAACGCAGCATAACAGTTAGTGAAAAATAAAAATGAGGACATTGCAGCATTGAGGAAATAGCTTAAACTTCCATCAACTGAACATCCTCAAGCCAAAGAAATTATACAATAACATACTAAAAAGGATGACATGATGAACTTAATATTTTAGTTAACAGGACAGATCAAAGAATGGAGACTCAAATGGACAAACTTGTCCATGAAAGGGAAACAACAAAAGCACAAGAAGTTCCTTCAGTTATTCCTATGGTTACTACAGTTGTGTCTTCAACTCTGGCAGAAGAGTTGGCACCCAAAGTACCACTGGCTACTGCAGTGCCAGTGACATCATCTACAACTTCAACTACAGATTCATCTACTATAGCAGCTCAGCCCACAGATAAGGATAGTAAATTAGTAAAAGCCATGGAATAAATGTCACTTCAGACAAGTGAGATTAACAGATTGAAAAATATGATTGATAACCTTGAGGATACAAAGAAGTTAGCTCAAATAAATTCTAAAACTCATGAGCAAAGAGCTAATAGGTTAAATGAAGAACTAAAGAAGCTACAAAAGGATTTAACCTTAAAGGAACCAATATCATATGTGAAAAACTATTTATCGAACAAAATCATTGAAGCCATCAATGATGTGTGGCCCTCAATTCAGGTAATCTTTGAACATATATATTTATTAAAGGCAGCACTAGCAGAAATTCAAAAAACCAAAGATGAGCTAGGTACTAAACCTGAGCAAGCCACAGAATTGATCAAGTTTCTCAACAACAAAAATAGGCAGGAGTTGGAAGAAATACAAATAACTGATAGGACAGAGACAATCCTTGAAATAAGGAAGGTCATCTCAAAAAAAAATCTAATGAAACAGCTTGAAGAGAAATGTGAAAGTATGAACATAACCATAACTAAGTTTATGGTTAAATTTGAAAATTTGAGGGAAAGAGTTTGCCTAACATTTTGGTCATAAATGATAAGCTTATGCCTCAGGAGGATTATAATAAGAACATCAAAGAATATGCAAAAGAGCATATTGAAAATACAAGTGGACAAGGCACTCCAACAGAGAAGGTCTTACTCATAAGTTTTGAAGATTTATTTTATCTGCAGCATGAGATAAGACATTTTTTTGTCATAAAGCCAACTTTTTCCAGATATACTGAGGTAGATGAAAATTTCAGGAGGCTGAAGAAAATACAAATTCCAAATGATGAAGTTTGGCAATCACTTACTGATTTACTGTGAAAGTTAAAAAGCAGATAAAAGGAAGAAAATAGTTTGCTGATTTTTCAGTAAAAACATAATTTATTACAACAATAAAATAGTTTTACAGAGTTAAAGAGTATCAGAAATTAAAGGGAATTAGAGTAAACGAGTATAAGATAAAGAAGATCAAATTTCAAAATAGATTTAAAATATCTGAGCCAGCAAAGAGGACACCAAGGCAACCAGCTGCACCTAATCCACAATTAGTTTCTATTTTATTTGGATCAATAGGACAGCTTGTTGATTTGTTAAGCAGTTGTCCCTATTTTTTTGTAAAGATATTTCTATGTTCCTTAGATAATTCCTAGAAGTATTCTAGGGTATTTTGTAAACAATATTGTATAAATACTTCATCTTTAGAAGTATTAGTGTGGAATAAATTGCTGAAGATTTCTATAGTCATTTTTGTTGGACTTGAAGGGTTTTGTGTTGCAAATTTTGAGTAGCGAACTGGATCAGATCAACTAGCATCATATTTCAGGATTCATGTGATGAGCCATTGAAGTGAAGTATTTTCTACTTGTCATTGTTTATCTTTTTTGTTTCATGCATCCATTATGTGTTCTAAATTTGAATGAATAAACAGGAGTATTATTTCAGGATTTGTTAAAAGCACCATGTCTTTACTGTTTATCATTTCTATGTTTTCTGTTGATTTCCAGAGTAGGGACCCTTAATTGCTCCCTCTTTCGTTTCACCTATGCCTACTTCTTCTCTTTTCCGGATCAAAGAACCCTTCATTGCTCTTTATCCCAATCATTCCACTTCACCAAAAAGCCTTCCAAGATCTTCAAAGACTTATCTATCTTGCCCTGAAAACATTTGACTTTTTGACCTTCATCCTAGTTCTGTCTGCTTGACTTTTGACTCCTTAGCCTAATGGACAATCAGATTTCCCACTATCCACCTCATTGAGTGATTTTTCCCACCAAACCAAACCAAACTTCACAATCATAACTAGCCTAATATTTTATAATCAAAACAAAGTTAAATCTTACAGAGAGAGCCCTCTCTAAACCCTAGGAAGGCTAGATCCAAGAGTTTAAAAGTAGGTTTGTGGTTACCTCTAGTGTTCTTAAATTTTAAATCAAAATCTCACAACTTGGGAATTACTAGAGTGATAACATGCCCTCAAAATGCCAGGTGCGCCCTCCCAGTACCAGGTGCACCCTCCAACTTGCAGCTGAGTTTTGGATGAGTTCCTGGTGTCCAAATTCAGCTTAGGATAACTCACAGGAAATATTATCATGTCTACTTTCTATATCTATGCTTGGTTTGCAGAATGGACTTGATTTGACACCTCAAAAAGTGTTACTCGCAAGACTGATCAGGTGCGCAGCGCCAGTGAGCCCTCCAAACGGCAGGCCTCTTTTGGAGGCCTTCCCAGTGTCCAAATTCAACTCAGGATAACTCACTGGAAATATTATCATGTCTACTTTCCGGATCTATGCTTGGTTTGCAGAATGGACTTGATTTTACCCCTCAAAAAGTGTTACTTCCAAATATCACTCTCTTGGCTACACAATGGACCTATAAAGCATTGAAAAATCAATTATAGCTCCTCAAGAATCAATTCTCCCAAGACTGGTCACAAAGTGCAGAATGAGGGTGCAAAAATGAAGTGTGCGCTTGCAGGAAACTTTTGGAGGCCTTACTCAACTCCAAATTGAGCTCATTATAGCTCATTTGAAAGAACTTTATGTATAGTTACCATTTGACTCATCAAGAAACTCATTTGGACAATCCAGTGAGGAGAAATGTTGATTTTCCCAAGGTCTCTCCAGAAGTGAAGAAAACCTCTTGTAGCAACTATGTTTTTGACATTTTTCCAAAACCATGACACCTGTGTAAAAATGGAAAGAGATTTTTCTTCCTTAGCCTATGTGGGACAAAAACATCTCTCACTTTTTTCAAATTCATCTCTTTTTGGTCAGAAACACAGTTTGACGAAAAGCTGGTTGTATGTGTGGCAAATGATTTGTTCCTTGGAATGACTTCATGAAAAATGATGGAGATCTGATTTTTATGAGTTTGAATGGCATCATACTTTCTTAAATGACCTCCCTTATGCCTCCTCTAATCAGATGTCTCTGATTCCATACCAAACCCTAGCTCAGTGGGAATGGAAATTAGGGTTTGGTGTAGGCAAAACAGGGGATTTGGGAAATTTATAGGAATGAAGGGAAATAAAAGGGATAGGGGGCTTCTAAATTCTTCAGAAAATATTTGGAGGTAGGGAGGGATGTTAAGAAGTAGGGGAAAGTTGAATTTCAAGGATTAAGTGAGGGGAAGGGGTCCAAAAGGGAAAAGTGTAGGCCTAGTCTCAAAAAGTGTCAAATTGTAGCAATAGGCTAAGGCTTGTGGAAAAATGATGATTTTGAGGGATAAGAGTGATGGGAAGTGTTTAGGAAGGTATATTAAGGATGGGGGAAGGTGTAAGTGCATCAGGATACAAGTCTTGTTGAATATTTAACCATGGAAGTCATGAAACCAAGAAAAATGTCCTTAAAACCCTAGGAGAGGGAAATGAGCTTTCCAAGCACAAGTGAGAGACAAACATGGTAAACACAAAACCACTTACTTGGAAATGATAGTTTGGAACCTAAAATTGTTAAAGACCTTTGACTATTACTACTCCTTCAAAAGATGAATTTGATGGTGAAATGACCAATTTTCATGATTTTGACCCTATGACCTAATGATGACACAACAAGGAAGAATGAGCTGAATGATGACCATGATGACTATGGGACTCTTTCAAAAATGAATGACCTGAACATGATGATGTTCATTGACCATGGAAGTGAAAGGAGTAGTAATGATCTCAATACCCTAATCAGTTACCAAATTTTTGCATGACCTAGTGGAATGATAAAAAAATTATGAGTGAAACCTCTAACATGACATGAAAAGAGGATTTTTGATCACTGATGGAAGGATGCAAATACTAACACTAACATTGGTCTTATTAGGGATGATAGCTCTGAAAGAGGTTTCAACAACCACAGAACTATGGATTTTGCAGATAAGTGCCTTATCCATTGGGCCTATATGGTCAAAAGACTCAAACTAATAACATGACTGAAAACTAATAACCCAAAAAAATAGACTAACTCAAGACAAACTCAAATGGCTGAAAATTGACTCAATGCTAACTTACTGAAATAAAAACTTACTAAACTTATTGATGGTAGCATATCATCGGGACTTGAGAGCTTCAAATTCTAATGACAACCACCCACCTACTGAAGACATATGTACAATCATGTGAAGTGATCCTTCCAGTGTAACCAATCTAGCAGATGGCTACTTACTTGAATTCTTCTCTCACTTTCCTCAAGCAGGTAGAAAAAACAAAAACTAGGCCACTCCAAGTGTCCACTGAACATATTCTTCTCGTCCATGAAAACAAGAAAATACATCTTCCCTGCTAACTATAGCAAATCAGTAAAAGGATCTTCAAAAATATGAAAGGTTACCTTTTCTTGAGATCCGACAAAAACACAAGCACACTCTTCATTCTGATCTAAAAGAACACTTGGTTGTTGATCCATAGGAAGGCATATGGAAGTATGACTTTCTGTTATCTGAGTGTTGGCTATAAATTCCTCAAGCATGGGAAACTCTAACTCTACCTCTTGCAAGTTATCTACCTTAGGCTCATACTCCTCAAATTCATAGTCTAAATAATCCTTGAACATAAAACATTCTTCAAGATTGTTAAACATGACAGCCTTATCCTCTTTATGAAAGAAAATAGTCTTTGTTAGTTGATCTCTTTGCAGGAAATCATTATCACAAACTGACTTACTCTCAACAACTTCCTGTATAGTTTCATCAACCTCATGATTGTCATCATTTAAACTCGGATTTTCACTTTCAATGATGGAATTAGTTTCACTAACACATTCTTGACTATGTGAACACTGCAAACCTGCATTAGCTTAGGTTGTAATATGATTGTTCAGGAGTTTATCTATCTCATCTTCAGACAGATGAGAAAATTGAGTTTTAGAGAAGTTAACATTGGCTTGATGATTTTCATTTTCAAGATCAGGAATAGGCATTTCTCTTTCTAGGTCCTGGTATTTTTCATCCAAGTAGGAAACTACCGATTCTTGTTGGGAGGAAAAATCATATAGGACTTCTATGATCTCGTTATCTAGACACTCTTCATCCCCATACAAATTTTCAAGAAACTCAATGAAATTATCAAAGATCTCACAACAAGTATCAATCATCAACAAGGAAGAATTAGAGCTTTGATAATGTTGAAAGAAAACTGAATGAAAGTCTTTCAGAGAATATAACTAGCAGATTGTAGACTCTCATACCATGATCTTTCTTTTTCCTCCATGGTAGCCATAAACATCTTCATTAGACAATCTTCAGGAAACTCAATATTTAATATGTGAATATTGTTGGACATTGGGTTCAATGCTCCCCGTGTGTTTCGCGACATGGACTAACCGCCTCTTGTGGATCCTAACTCTGGCGATTGTAGCGAATATTAATGCTTGTGGGTTTTGGTCTAATGGCAATCGTGATTCCAACAAGTGGTATCAAAGCGACAAGTCTCGAGTTCGAAACTCACCTGGCTCGTGTTGGGGGGGAGATTGTTAGATATTGGGTTCAATGCTCCCCGTGTGTTTGGTGACATGGACTAACTGCCTCTCATGGATCCTAACTCTAGTGATTGTAGCAGAGACTAATGCCTCCGAGTTTTGGTCTAATGGCAATCGTGATTCCAACAAGATTCATCTCCCAATGACTCTTGGCCTTCCTTATTTCCTAATATTATTTAATATACAAAATGGAATATCCTCACCCAACCCTTAGGATTAGGTGTCAACATTCCCCGCTTTAATCTGAAGGGATGTTGGTGAGTCCAAGCATCGATCTGAACTTTTCAAACTTTTCTCTTCCAAGTGCTTTGGTGAAGATATCAGCAGTTTGCTCATTTGTGGAACAATGATGTAGATGGATGGTTTGCTTTGTTGCATGATGTTGAATTAGATAGTATTTTGTATTGATGTGCTTTGTTCGATCATGGAACTTTGGGTTCTTGGCCAAATTTATTGCAGAAGTGTTGTCGATCATGAGTGGTGTTGAATACATTTGTTTCATCTGCAAATCTTCTAGGATTTTTCTGAGCCACACAATTTCCTTTGTTGCTTCAGCTGCTGCCACATATTCTGCCTTGGTCGTGGAATCTGCTGGAACTGACTATTTGCATGATCTCCATGAGACAGCGCCTGATCAAAGACTCATGGTGTAACCTGTAGTAGACACCCCTGTTTCTTTGTCCCCATCAAAGTCTGAATCAGAGTATCTGATCAAGCTGAAGTCACCCACCTGTGTATATTTGAGTCCAAAGTCTTGAGTCCCCTTCAGGTACCTTAACACTCTTTTTGCAGCAAACCAATGTCCTTCACAAGGTTTTTGCATAAACCTTGAGAGGATTCCAACAGCAAATGAAATGTCAAGTCTGGTGGTGGTCAGGTAGATAAGACTTCCTATAAGCTGTCTATACTTAGTTGCATCCTCGAATTCCTCCCCTTCAATGGATGTGAGCTTCAAGTTTTGTTCCATTGGAGTGGTTAAGGGATTGCATTCATCCATGCCAAAAAATTTCAAAGATATCTAATGTGCTTCTTTTGAGAAAAGAAATATATAAATTTGGGATGTTGAATTACTTGATGATACCCAGGATAGTAATGAACATGACCCAAATCAGTCATTTCAAAACATTTCTTCAATTCTTTCTTCATGGATGCAGTATAGCTCTCATTGTTCCCTGTTATCAAAAGATCATCTACATACACCACAAGATATACAACTGTTTTTCCAAATTTATTAACAAACAAGGTTACATCATCAAGATCAAAATGTTTGAAGTCACTTTTCAGAAGATACTCGGTTAATTTCTCATACCAGGCTCGTGGTGCTTGCTTGAGGCCATACAAAGACTTTATAAGCTTGCAAACTTTGTGTTCTTGGCCCTTTACAACAAATCCTTCTGGCTGGGACATAAAAACTTTCTCCTTTAGATCTCCATTCCAAAAGGTGGTTTTTACATCCATTTGATGGACTTTCCATCCATTCTGAGCTACTAGGGAAAAGAGAGTCTGGATGGTGGTCCATTTTGTTGTGGGAGCAAAAGTTTCTTCATAATCGATTCCTTATTTTTGTGCAAAAACTTTTGCCACAAGCCTGGACTTGTGCTTGTCAAGTGAGCCATATGCTTTATACTTGTTCTTGTAGACCCACTTACAGCCAATTAGTTTTGTTCCCAAAGGCGGATCAACCAGCTTCCAAGTGCCATTCTCTATCAAGGCATCATACTCTTTTTGCATCGCTTCTTTCCATTCATCATGAGAAGCAACTTATTTGAAGGAAGCTGGTTCATGATACGTAGACAAACTCAATTCATAGTTATAAGCAATATCCATATCAACAGGAGAATCAGAATTATCTACATCACCTTCGTTTTGTTTAGAGGAACTTCTTGTTCCTGTTTTTCCAACCTCATCGGGATGAACATTCTCCAGTGTCTTTGTCAGCCATTTGGGAGGACCTTTCTGAGATGACCCAGGCTGCTCATTTGACTGAATTGGGATTGATTCAAGATTCAATCTCCCAATTATGTCAATCACATCATTCAATGTGTCATCCATGGTTGTTTCTTCATGTGGGGGAGAGAGTGCTTCAGGACATGATTCCACAGTTTGATTCAATATAGGAATCCCCCTTTCAAGATGTGGAGATACGGTTATCAAGTGTGGAAAGACTTTTCATGTGTGAATATATCCAAGCGATCAAGTTCTTGGCTCAAAAACCTTGTCACTCTTGGAAAGATCGGGAATATGACGCTCTCTTCTTTGTACAAACTTCTTTTTTGCTTCATCGTAGAAACGATATCCTTTGGAGGGTATTGGAGTACCCGAGAGAATACATTTTCAACTTCTAGCACCAAGTTTGTTCTTTTGACCCTTGGGTATCAAGGCATAACGAGTGGAGACCCAAGAACTGCAAGTAGCACTAGAAGGAATGTGGCCATGCCACATTTCAAAAGGAGTTTTGTTTCTAATTGAGCTTGAGACACCTATTCTTTATGTAAGCAGTATGATTTTGCCTTGACCCAAAATATGTTCAATTTTACATTCTTGAAAAATAATGTTGACACCTAATCCTATGGGTTGGGTGTGGATATGTAATATTGTATAATAAATAATATTAGGAAATAAGGAAGGCCAAGAGTCATTGGAAGATGAATCCCAATAGCCTCACCTCCATGTATAAATACATGTACATTCTTCATCTAATACATATTCTAATTTGCGGAGTTACCTCCTGATTTGCGGAGTTACATGTACATTCTTCATCTAATACATATTCGAATCAAATGCTCAGAGAGTGTTATGAATATTTTATTAATTATTAGTTAGATATAGTTATATTAGGTTTTATTAACTAAAAGGGCATAATCAAAGATCATGCCTCTTCGCCAAGGGACACCTTGAGGCTATATTTAAAGCCTAGGCGATCCCTCATTGTAATCATCTCTTATCTTCATCATTAATAATATATATTTATCAAGTTTACTAGAGTTTTTACACTCCATTGGTATCGGAGCCATCGCTCTTCGGGATCTGTGTGATCACCCAGGAATTACAGAATTCCAGAATTGCAATTCCAGAATTGCAGATTTTTTTAAAACAAGTGCAGAATTACTTTCCGAACTGTTCAGCAGCCATTTCAGAAATTTAAATTCTGCAATTGAAGACGCCAGCAGTGACACAAATCTAATTTTAAGTTCTGAGGTTCATCTTCATCAGGTTAAAAAAAAATTTGACAGAAATTTCAGAAATTTCTTAAACCAAGTACAGAATTCAGATTAGAAGCACAGAAGGCCGAGGAGATAAAAGAAGAATTATTGGTTGGGCTATTTTTCTATTGGATTGGTCTTTCAAGCTCGGATTAAGGACAGTTCTGTGATAGCTCGATTATAAACCTCAAACAGTGATAAACCTCAGAACCTCGGACCTGTGATCAAACGTAGAACAGTCACCTGTATTGTTCTTGTGCCTCGGTCTTATGGGAGGATAGCATACCTGGGATTATCAACTTATTTTATAGGTGAGATCTGCAAGTACTGATTTATTCCTACTGTGAAACAACTAACGAGATCTGCAGTGTTATCTGAGATCGGAATTGTGGAGGACCGGAAGACATTTGAACTCCGCGGCACAGTAGAACGATAAACCGTCTATCCTTCTGCCTCATATATATATATATACTTAAACTTCCGGACAACAGGCCGTTGTTCAAGTTACCGTCGACCACTCCAAATCGTGAAACAGCATGTAAAATTCAATCGGAAACAGCGTGTCCATAACCAATATCCGCCTGTCCGATTAAGTCGCCGTCCAATTGCACCAGAATCTTATCGACAGTTTTGTGGAGCCCCTGCTTCACCATTTGCTAAACCGGGTGACATTTTAATTGGTGACAAGTTTTTTTTATTAAGCAATCGCTGTTTCATATCTGGCGGTCAACTATACAATCATTCTGTTAAACTCCGGTCTTCCATGTACCCCATTTCGCTGCGCTGGACCCTCCTTGCACCGTCGGCCTACCAGGAACCTGACGTGAATCGAACACGTGGTGAACCAGGCGTGAATCGAAAGCATTCATATTGTTACAAGGAACGGTGTGTCTTTTGGTCTTTCTGCGGAACGGCACATTTTAAAAAAACACGATTTTTTTTTAATTATATATAAAATATATATTATATAATTTAATTGATAATTATATATATATATATATATATATATATATATATATATATATATATATTAATTATAATTATATAGTTCATTTATATATTATATAATTTCCATTTAATAATTATATATATATATATAATAATTATATAATTAAATTATATATATTATATAATTTTTAATTAAAAATTATATATATATAATAATTATATAGTTTAAAAAATATATATGTATATATATATTATTATTATTATTATTAATTAATTAATTAAATATTAATTAATTAATTTTAAAGAACAAGAGGAAATATCAGTATGTCTTTATCAATGATGACGATTGATCAGATAAAAAGGCAAATGTGGCTTAAACAAATGGAGGCTAAGGACAAGGAGAACAAAATATTGCAGAAATTTAATGCGATCATGAACAATATGACAGAACTCTACAGTAAGCTAAATGATAAAATAGATAAGTTAAGTCAAACACAATCCCCAATATCTCCTAATAGGGAACAAAATCAACAAAACAATTCCGCAGATTCAGGGAACTCAGAAGAGCATCAGGAAAAAACTGATTCCCCACGTCACCATGAAGATACAGATGTTTGTAAGCAACAAAATGTTCCATCCCTAGAACTGAACGAAACATGTGAAGCGACAAACACATGTGAAGCCACTGATATAACGACAGAAGCTGTTGAGGCCTTCGGTGATGAAGCACTTATGGTTGTTAAGAAGGAAGCGTTTGATGATGAGAAGAAGTTGCATCAAACGATAATTGTTGGTAACTTACCTCTAAATCTAAAATGGAATCACAAAAAATCGCCAGAAGAACAAGGAATAGTTGGGAAACATGAAAAAGTATTCCAAGATCTACCCATAAAAGTGCCTTCCGATAGGAAAATCAGACATCCAATAGAAGTCAAGACAGTATCCAACTCTGTCGATATCAGATCTTTTCACTCTCCACGTTCCCAACAGATGGAGCTCGAGAAGATGCTTCACGATCTTTTTAAAATATGGGAAGTAAGAGCTCATCGCTTGAGAAAACCAGACATTCGTCAACATTGTCCATCATTACGTATGCTTTGAGGACAAAGCATCTTAAGAGAGGGGCAATGTTATGAATATTTTATTAATTATTAGTTAGATATAGTTATATTAGGTTTTATTAACTGGAAGGGCATGATCAAAGATCATGCCTCTTCGCCAAGGGACACCTTGAGGCTATATTTAAAGCCTAGGCGATCCCTCATTGTAATCATCTCTTATCTTCATCATTAATAATATATATTTATCAAGTTTACCAGAGTTTTTACACTCCAGAGAGAAAGTTATGATGATTCTCCCAAGGTCACCTATTTTACATGAAATTCGGGAGCTTGCAAACACCCTAACTTCCTTAGATCATATATTTGAAATATAGCGAACAAATATATGAAATTAAGAAACGCGCTTCAACAGGATTTCGCCCAAATGGGTTTTTTTTTCAGCATCTGAAGCTTCACAGAAACAAAGTTATAGCTAAAATGCCATGATGACCTGTTATTAGTTGGGAAATCCTTACATGAGGAGGATATGAGGGTCACACTTTATATAAATTCTTAGGTTGAGACGGTCTTCAACAAGTGAATGTTGGAAGGATTTTACGAGCTTAAAAAATTATTAATTACTGATAATTAAATGACCACAACCAATTATTAGTGTTATGCCACAACCCCATGGGGTCTTAGCCCACTAACTGGGCTTACCAACTTTAAACACGAATATCTCTCAAACCATGAAGAATTACGTGGCATGCCATATATCAACGGAAAAATATCGACAAGTAGAAACCATCCAAAATATCCTTGACTCGGAATAGAGTAATTTGTCAAGTCAAAATTCATATGCAAGATCGGGGTAGCCCTTGGTGCTTCTTGGGTTGACATCAATGACAACCATTGATCAACATCCTATCAGTGGAGAAGCATTTTCGAAAGGCCTGCAATTCGATCTCCATATTCAACATGAGATCTATCACCTTTTTGACAACAAACCAAATTTCAAAACCTACACTGAGGTAGATGAAATATTCAACAATATGGTAAATTATTGTATCCCAAATGAAAAGCAGAAAAATGGTTACAGTCAGCAACAGAATTCCTCCAAAATTTCAACAGCACATCAAATTTTGTCCACCTTTCCTATTTTCGTGTTCTATTCCTGAAATATATGCATCTTTGTTAGATATTATTTTGTCATCAATTCCTTTTTGGAATCCAAAGTTATTTCAATAGAAAGTCTATAAGTATTTTGTAATAAGACTTAGACGGGGTTGGAACTTGAAAGAAGAAAACATTTTTTGTGATTGTAAGCAGTACATTTTGAAGAAATCAATTCAGTAATACAAAGGAATTTTGATCTTAGGATTCTTGTGTCAAGCAAATCGTGATCTTCTTTTTGTAATTTTGTTTTCCATTCAAGTTCCACATGAATGTTTTCCTTCTTAAATTGTTTACAAGAAGAATAAGGGTCAAATTTATTTCAAATACTCTGCTCTGGCTTGTTATAAATTTCAATGGCTTCTCTCTGATATTAAGTATATAATTCATTTGTGTATGCTCTATATTTAATTGATCCTAATTCTAGTTCATCTTATCCACGCCACAATAGCTCTAAAAGATCCACGAGTTTGCCTCCCTCGCCCTGTGTTCTCCCCCTCTATTTATTTTATTTTATTACTGAAGATATCATGAATTCATGCCCAATGAACTTCTCTTCCATTTTTCAACCTAAATCTTAAAAAATCAACTTTTTCCTTTCATACCTAACTTAATATCCTAACACTAAAATCAAAATTATATAGAGAGAGCCCTCTCTGAAGCTGGAAGAGCTAGATCTCAACTTTAAAAGTAGGTTTGTGGTTACCTTTGTAGTTTTCTTCCTAAACCTAAGAAATTACAAAGTGGTAATAAAATCTACAATGGAAGATGTCAAGGCTCAGGATGATCTGGCTGAAGAGTTGGTTCATATGTTATTCTAAAGAATCCAACTTGTTGACTCCCTTTGAACATTGGATAGTGGGAATCTATGTAGTAGTGTTTTCACTTTTAAAGAGTTATCCTTGACAAGCCGACATATGGAATATGTGAAGAAATTAGAATAGTGATAAGCATGGTGGGCAGATTAGTCAACTTTTTCAAGTAGGAAGTTTGAAAATCAAGTTCATGCATAGAATTAGTTGCGACAACCCGTGTGAAAGATAGGTAGTCTATTGCAGCAAGAATTAAAGAAAGATATTTGGTCAAGGGGAGAGAAATATTTAAAGGAATATAGGAATTTTGAAGGATGTTAGAAGAATCCATTTCGACACGGGGAGTGACCATTTTCCATTTATGTCAAAGGGGGAGAAAAATCAGGAAAAGGGATTCAGAGGCATGAAGTCAAGGGGAGCAGTGATCGCATGGGGAGTATGTGTTTCCATTAATTACAAAGGGGGAGATTGTTGAATGGTGTTGTAATTTATGCCAATGTAATATCTTGAACGCTCTTAAAAAAAAATGGATTGCAATAGTTGGAAGCTCCAAAGGAAAAGAAGCCCAAGAAGACCCACATTTGTTGAATATTTTGAGGATGCAGGTTATTTAATTTTGGAGACCATCATCACTTGATGCTCCTCCTCATGTTGATTTTAATGGTATGTGGCACACCATTAGGATCCTCACAGTTTGGGAGATATGGTCAATGAACGATTGAAACTCCTATTAGTGGTCAAAATCCCCAAAGGGTGACGATGTGGCAACTTCACAACAATTAAGAATTTTGCTCAAATAAAGAAATAATTTTGATGAAGAATTTAATCAAATATGTGATGTCAAATTTCATTTGTGAATCCATGGTTAAGGGCATAAAATTAAAGAATTCTACCTCCTAAAATACTTCACTTTAGCTCCACAAATTCAAAAATTAAAATTTTGAATTTTCCCCTCCCATTGGCATAAGTGGGCCTCGACAAGGGCCCCTCCTCTTCACTATATAAAGTGACTCGATTCATGTCAAAGGGAATGAATTCAACATATATTATTTCATGATTTTTGTGGCCTACGTAATATCTGGATCGGGATGACATTCGAGGTTTTTGGGTTTACATTTTTATTTCTTGGGTGTTGGCTTTCGTGGATTTCTGAAGCAGCTTTTCGGAGGACATTTTTATTTTCTAAGACCACATACCTACTGTTAAGGAATCAACGGCATTAGCATTAGGTGATTTCTCTTCATTAGTGGTTGATTGTGAATGCTTTTTACTTATTTAGATTAGGATCTTCTTCTTCTTATTTTATTAGTGTTCTTCTTCATCAAACAGTAACCAATGCATAAATATAAATATACAAGAGACGCAATATGTGGGATATGAGCCAGGGCCAAAACCTCTCACTCTTTGAGAGGAAAACCCGCACAAATTCCTCTTATGGAGATTCCAATTGATGAATTCCAAGACCAAGACCAAGACCCTTGACCTAGTAGCCACTCCAAGACCAAGACATTAGTCTTCTTCTTTCCTCTTTGATCTCCTTATCATTGAGACACCATTGAGATATCCTCTTTGCACTACGATAGCATTGCACCAAACTGTGATATCACTACACCGAACTGTGGATCCCATTGCAGCACCTAATTGTAGCTAGTTAGCACCGAGATCTTCATCAAGACTGAGATAGCATCACAGCATCATATTGACACATTACCGAGCTATTGTACTACTGCAATTATGTCACCATAGCACTAAGAATAACACCAAGTTTCACCTCATCCATATAGGTCAGAACACCATCTAAGATTACTAAGTATATTTTTATCACTGGTATTATCACTGATATAAATCGAGGCACTAAACAGTTGTATCATCATAGTATGGAAGATAACCCAAGAATGTAGCATGTATGAGATCTTGACCTCCTGAAATATCGAATATGTGACATTATCAAACTACTATTACCCTCCGAGAATCATAGAGAAACTGAATTGTGTTAACCCATCCGAAACTACAGAGATATCCAAACTGAACTGTTATTCTAGGGTAACCCTAGCCGCGTATATATAGTGGTTGTATCCATAAATAATTTGACATATACATCTGAATAGGTGTGTCTATATATGTTGTGTCGACATGAGATTTGTGTACATTTTGAAGTCGACATCAAGAGGAGCACTAGTGCTTGTCATTGGAGGGCTTTCTAGACATTCCTATAGACTTAAATACATTCTTTATATGCCCAAGAAGGGTCATGCATGACATTGACTCTAAAACAAAGATTCCTTTCTCATGAAACCCATGAAGCAAGCCAATAATAATTTATTTTCTTCATTACATCATTTACAAGAGTCACAATTACATGTCATTATGAAGACCGAGCCTAGTTACATTTTACAACACTCCCTGTTAACTAGGCAGGTATTCAAAATCATACTTGGTCATTCTCAATTTGAATAATTTCTTATAAAAAGAATCGGATTGGCAACCCATCGGTATAGCATCATATCAACCAGCATTGTCACATAGCAAGGCCTTGACTAACATCTCTATCTCTCCACAAGATCTGACCTCAATGCTGGAGAGACTAATGATTTATAGACATCCTAATCATTGCCTCTCCTGGAACATACCCTGCCCGAGTTCTCAGGGTTTTTTCCACCACGACTATTTTTATCTTGGATTCCCAATCCTCAAAGAATATCAGTCCTCTACGAATACTCTTATCTTGGTTTCCCTATCTCATCCTCAAAGAGTATCAGATGCCAGATGATTACCCAATCCTCCATTCTGTCTTCCCGTGTGAAGACAATAATGATGTGTCTATCTCACCCTCTCAATTAGGGAGGGCATATTCCAATAAAGGAGTGTACTAATTCCTACACAAGGAATGTACCTAAGCTCCATCTTGGCTTAGGAATTTCCAATTTTCTTCCAAGTAAGAAACTTGTTTCCAGGCTCCCTCTTAATCAGGGACCTATAGTAGCTCCTCAGGTGGACTTAATGGAACAACCAGTGTCTTTGAAGAACTCCTTCCTTCAATGTCATGAATTTCTTCTTAGTTATGGCATCTTCCTATTTTTGGATTTCTTCATATGGAATAGAACATCCATCAATTTCATATACGATTCAGTCATGTCATCATTCCTTTCATCAGAAAGTGATCCATCAGTATTAATCTGGCCTAGCTTCATGCCATGTTGTGTTATTCATGCCATATCTTTCGGAAGGATCTTTCATCCTTTTATATGGTATTTCTAGGAAGACATCCATAGCTCTCCCCTAGGGCAGTCTTGCATAAGCTCATCCAGATACTTGTTCAATATAAGAAATGAACACTCAAATCATACTTACCTTTGTGATGGTATTTCATCATGGCATATTCCTCTAGGTATCAAAAAATTTCATACATGTTGACATATCTCCCAAATATATCCATTTTCAAGGGTCTCCATCTTTTTCAGACTTCCATCAGAGTCTTCATATATTTCTGGGAGATTTTCGCGTCAAATCTTCTTGGTCTTTTGGATGTTGATTTCCTTTACCATGGTTGCATATCTTACAATCTCTTCTTTCATTTCTTCACACATGTCATTCCCAGGAGCTACCAATCAGAGTTCCTTAATTATAGTCAACAACCTCATACTTCATATGAGGACATATTATATTGATTTCATCTCGTGTGAACCATGCCTTCCAACTACCTTTCATAGGATGAGATTCCTTTCCTTTGATCATGCTTCTCAATATAGAAGTAGTGATCCATGTTACCTACAACCATACGACATGACATTATAATATTAAATACAAGCATACATACCTCATTTACCTTTTGGTCATCTAGGCTTCTTTCAGCAGCTTCCTTGATTGAAAAGATCTTCAACCCTTTGATCTTCTTCATCTCTTATGTCATCATACCATCATCCCATGAACTTCTCAAGTTGGAGTTCCTGATGAAACACTTTCTTCCTCTCTAGATCGGTGAACCTTCCAATGAATATTCCATCAGAGAATCTTGAGGATCTTGCATATCCCATCTAGTAGATGTTTCCTTTTTGAGTTGATGTATGATGAGCCTTGTCCTGGATAACTTCTTCCTTCTAATGAGGTTCCCAAGAGCTATAACCTTCATATTTTACTACCATATATTGTGTTTTTCCTGCCCTTCATGATTTCCTATAGTGATGTCATGAGCTCTTTCTTTTAATGTTTTCATGATGCCACAATGCATCTTATTATAGCCATATCTTATAAACGATTAAGGATCTATGACAAGACCTTTTGTGAGGGAGACTATCTTAATCATAGATCTCTTACTCCCTTTTTCTTTGAACTTCTTTTCTTCGTGTTCCTCCATCTTTCTGGTGATATGAGCTTCCTTTCTATAATGTCCATAATTTGTCCATAGCATTGAATATTAGCTATGCTCTTATTTATTTTTTGAGGACCAAATTTTCTAAACACCCCTTTCCTTCTTGAAAATATTTTAGTCCTTTAACCTTCAACACTTTTGTCCTCAATTTGTCTTTTTCTATATAGCATAGAAACCACAAGATGTCGAATGAGGTAACTTTCTTGTCCCATGGACATTTGTTACCTTGTTTATTAGTTAGTGAACTTAGAACAATGATGATTATATTCTTATCATTTCTCTCAGATCTCACAGTTGATATTTTGAGAAGATATCCCTTGATTATTTGATACCTTCAACTTTGTGTATATCAGGTCGAAGTGATATGACCTGCTTTATTGCATCTTCAGAGAATAGTTCTTCCAGCTTATCATATATCTCTTTGATGTCTCCAATCCTACTACATGGGGATGAGGGGACCTTTGACTGATTTCATAAGAAATCTTTGAGCCATTTGATCCCTTTACATGTATTCAAATAATGTTTGACCATTGGAGACTTTTCCATAGATATGATCAATGACTTCACTATCTTCAAGGATTTTCTATCCTCCTTTTTCCATGCAAGGAATTTCGATGACCTAACGAGCTTATGGATCTTCCTGCAAACACGAACTCATTTTACCAAATTTTATTAAAGAATGAAATATACTTACTTGAAAAGTGAAGATTAAATCTTCAGCTTGATCACTTTTATGTTGGTTGAAGAAGATGTATTAGTGTTTCCTTTTGGATGATCTTCTTCCAAATGAAAAGGACTTTCTTCAATGCGAGAGATTGCTCCTTTTATGATGGAAACACATTTTGATCCAGCTCACTACTTCCTTGGATGATCTTCTTTAAGGACAAGGAGAGGATCCTAGCTTCAATGGGAGGAAACTCTGCTCTGCGCTGCTCAGACTCTAGCGTTGCTAACTATTGCATTGTCACTTCTACACTCCTCTGCACTAGCTAGCACCCGTCCATCCTGCTACATCTGATTTTGACTCCCGTAGCAAGGTGATAATCCAAGAGGTGGAATCCTCAAGGATCCAGCCCAACTTGTAGATCTCTGGGTCTACAACTCAATATCACCCCACCTCCCTCCTGGAGGTATATGGACAATCATAGCAAATTCCTCCTCCTCTATCTTCATTGCTCTGGCCTTAGGATCATGCTTCTCATCCTTGTCCTTCTTCCTGAGAGGACATTGTGTGGCATAATTTCCAATCTCACCACATCGGAAGCATTTGATCTTTGAAAGGTCCTTCTTCCTCCTGTGTTGCTCTTGTTGCCCCTTTGATGCAAGGGTTTCATTCTCCTCCTCCTCCTTCTTGATCTTTGAACCTTTGTTGCGATTTCTGTCATGTTGACACTTGATTAATTCTCTCCTCATCTCTTCTTGCTGAAGAGCTTCCCACATCGTTTCCTAGGCGGGAAAATTCTCTCTGCCCAGGATGCTCGAGACAAAGACTTGATAGTCTTCTTACACCAAATTGAAGGCAAGTCTGACCATATCTGTGGCCTGTGGCGCTGATCCCACAACTGCCAGCTGATCTCGGTTTTCCCGAAGTCTAGATAGGAATGGATCAGTGCGCTCTCCTTTCTGCATCCTAGTGGTCCGCATTTTCTCCTGCAGAAAAATCTTCCACTACTCAGAAGACCCCTGATATATTGTCGCCAACGTATCTCACATATCCTCGGCTGTCCCTTTTCCAGATATGTGTGAAACAATATGATCCTTCACTCCATCGAGGATCAAACACTTCGCCTTAGCCATATTCTTCTTGAAGGCCCTTAATGGTGTTGCATCCACCGATTCAGCCTGAGCACTGTCGATAAAGTGCTTGAGGTCATGCTCATCTAGAAGGAAGGAAATCCTTGCCTTCCAGATCACATAGTTGGAGGCACCCTCCAACCTGTCCTGGTCACGCAATCCACTGGTGTCCATCTCACCCAACTACTGTCGATCCGCTTCCCCTCACCCATTGCGCAGATGACTTTACGCATTTTTGTCACTTAATAATTTCCCAAGGTTGTGAGAGAAACCTAGAGGTAACCACAAAATCACTTTGGAAGATGGGATCTAGCCCTTCCATCTTCACAGAGGGGTCTCTCTTTATGATTTAGATTTGTTGATTTAAGGTGTTTAGGCTATTATTTTAGTTCAGAGGTTGATTTTTGAAATATTTGGTTGAAACATCAAGAATAAGCCATTGGGCAATGGTGTCATAAACCTTAAGTAAATCAAGTGTAAAAATAATAGATGAAGTGTAGCACGGAAAAGTAGGCAGACTATTGGATATTTAGAGCATTTATGGAGTGAATAAGATCAAAATATTAGGAATCAACTAAATATAGAGAATGCTCAGATGAATTCTATACTTAATATTAGAGTGAAAACATGAATATTGTTTATAAGCCAAAGCAGAGTGTAATTAAACAAATTCATCCCATGATTTTCTTTAAACAATATAGATAAGAATAACATATGGAAAAACATAGAAATAATAAATACAAGAGGAAAGACATTGCTAAATAATCTAACACATGAATCTTGGACCAGTGTTTTGTATTTCTAAAAATGATCACCTTTAGCTCAGTGAACAACTTTACATAAAATACTTATTTCTTCATACAAGTCCCAACCAAAATTACTTTGAATTATGAAGTATATATACATTTCTAAACAAAAATATCAAGATTTGCTTAAAATATCTAAAATTGTTTATATAAATACTATAGAAATATAGAACACTGAAACTATTGAATCTGGCTGGCACTAACTTCGAGGGTTGTTGTTGATGATTGGACCTAAAAAAAAGTTGTCTTATTTTTTCTTTCCTCGTTTAGGCTTGATGATTGTTTTACTCTAGTAATTCACATAATTTTTCCCATCCTTGTTCATCTGGAAGTGATGACTTGATTAACCTTCGATAGGTCTCATCTACCTCAGTATACTTTTCGAAGGTAGGTTTAATAAGAAACAAATGATTGATCTTGATTTAATAAGAAACTTTGATTTATCTGCAACAATAGTGTACATTTTCGTCTGAGAATCCTCGATCTTGACTAACTTACCCCCCATTCCTTCCAGTCCAAGGAGACCTTTCAGATGCAATACATTAAATTTTTTGTGAAACTTTTGTGTAGTAGTCTCCATACTGTTACATTTCTTGTCTAATTATAGCATTAATATTTTCTTAGGGAGCACCCTTCTTACTTCCAAGATGGTATATGTTATGTCTTCTATCCAACTCTTCCAACTGTTCTCTAGTTTTTTAATTCAACAATTTTATCAAAGCAATGGCATCACTTGGTTTAGTGCCAGGGCCTTTCTTCAGATCAGCTATCAATCCTTTTGATTTATGCACTAATTCATCTTGTTCAAAGATGATTTCGATTGATGGTCATATATTAGTGATAGCTTCATTTATCTCCACCCAAATGCTATCCTTATCTTATGCAATAGTATCTGCAATAGTGGATTGGTTCTCTAAATACTCAATCCTTTGTGTGAGCCTAATGTCTTCTGTAATTATTTCATATAAGTGTTATCCACTTCTATTTTATGCTTCTACAAAATATTCATTTTTTTAGTTAATTTCTCAATTTCTTGACCTTTAATGGACAAGTCTTCCATAGCTTTGGTTAGGATTGATGTTGTAGCAGTGGATTCCCCCCCTGTTGTTGAAAGTGTTGTTGAAGTTGATAATTATGCAGTTATTGTACATGTTACTGGACTAGCATTCAAAGGGATGGCTTGTACTGGAACTATCTGCTTCTCTTTCTCCTTTAGAAGTGTTTCCATCTCCTTCTCCATTTTAGAAATTTTATTGTTCTGTTCAATAATGATTTTGAACATGTTCTTTTTTTCCTTTTCTAGCACTCCCATTTCTTTGGCTTGTGGATCCTCAGTGGAGGGGAGCTTAAGATACTTTCTTAATGCTGTTATGTCTGCATTCTTACTCTTTATAATTTCCTCAACAACTTTTACATCATTGGGATCATATCCCAATTTAATAACCAGATATTCTAATCACTTAATTTTTTAGTCTTTAGCTAGTGAAGAAACATTTTCCAGTATTAATTGTGCTTGTATGTTTTTCACTGAAATATGTAGCCTTGATGCTAGTATGGTTGAATTAGTGAGTGTTATAGATCATCTCACCAGACTGCTTATGTACGTCCATTTGGTATATGGGGTGGATTATCTATGTATCAAAAGAGAAAATGGATTGTTCGTAGTCATTTGCAGATCGGGGCTGCGCAACTTTGGGCTCTAGGAAAGCAATTTGCATTCTCTCCTCCTCTGTGTCAAAGGCTAAAAGAAGCCTATGATGGGAGGTGGTTATCTGCTTCCAAAATTGTGAATATGTGGTGGCCTTAAGTTCTTGATTCTTGTGTTTAGTTTCCTTGTAGGTAGCAAAAATACTTTGATCTTTCTTTTTCTGCTCCATTTCTCCTGTTGGTGATGAATTTGGTGTATTTGTTGTCATTGTGGTCAAAGGAGTTCCAGGAATGATCTCCTCTCTCCTTGAAACTAATGGTGTGCATGAGTCTGTTAGAAGTCTCTTTTCATATTTTTCTTAAGGTAATGGAGTAGGTGAAGTCGAAATTACCTAATCTTCGGCATCCTGTAAAGTATTCTCCTACCACTCTTCTTGATTCATATACTATTATATCTCTAGTCTGGGAGTGTGGACATAAGGAGCATGCTTTTGTTCTACCCTTAATTTTGAAATCATTCCAAAAGGATCATAGGACCATGTAAAACTGTACTTAAAACTTATATGTTTCAAAATGGCATTTGCATCTTGTCTTGTTGATCTTGCATTGCATATGAAGGTGTCAACTTGAGTCTTTATCTTGAAATGCACCTTCTTCTTTGTTGCCAAAAAGTGTAGCTGGTCCATGTTGATCATCTGCCTGTTGTACTCCAAGGAAAATATGAAAATTGGCACAAACTTGGGGAGTTTGGTCACTTAAGTTCATTATTCTCTTGATCTTTGGGTGCATTCTTGGTTTTGCATCACTATTTAATAAATTGGCAACCACATGTAAAAATTGATCTACAAAGTCACTGAATCTAAATTTAGTGATGTTATTTCTAACCAGGGAGGTCCAATGAATAACTGATTGAGGGTTTCCTTAGTTGTCTAATTTATGTAGGTGGAAAGAAAACCTGTCTGATTGATAGTACAGATGTAGGAATTTACAGGGTAAGTTCCATAGATCAAGAACCAAAGGTCACCGCTCACAAACAGATCACAAATCAGTACACCAGTATAATCACATGGTTAAAACCCTCAAAGAGGGAAACAGTCCACGCCCTGAGCCAACGCAGCCACTTCAGGGAATTTATTAATATAAAAGAAAAGTTACATATGTTTCTCTCATAAATGGTTGTCAGACAAATGACCCTCCATTCTCTTTAAATATAGATCATGGCCCAATCGAGTGTTAAGCCACAGATCAAGTGTTGTTAATACCGAGGTGAGAGATAACCATACTACAAATCGTGACCGTCGGATTATAAGTTACAAATGTACATGGTAAAGAAACACACTTTACTTAACTCTACATTAGACTAAGTTATTCTTAACTATTTCCTATGTGCTGGAATATCCTAACATCCCCCCTTAAGAACAACTTGGGATAGGATTTGAAGGATTATAAGTTACAAATGTACATGGTAAAGAAACACACTTTACTTAACTCTACACTAGACTAAGTTATTCTTAACTATTTCCTATGTGCCGGAATATCCTAACATCCCCCCTTAAGAACAACTTGGGATAGGATTGAAGGATTTACAAAGGTGACACAAAAGGAGCCTATTTTGTATGTGTAGAAATATCCTAACATCCCCCCTTAAGAACAAGTTGGGATAGGATTGAAGGATTTACAAAAGTGACACAATAGGAGAAGGAAGGAGGCATTAGAGCCTATCCCCCCTTAATGACAACTTTCCTGAACTCCAAGCATGGATCGAAGTTTGGTAAACTTCGCTTCTGTGAGAGCCTTCGTAAAGATATCGGCTACTTGATCATCGGTCGGACAATACTGCACTTCAATAACACGATCATGAATGAGCTTTCTGATGAAGTGTATGTGGAGTTCAATGTGTTTCATACACTGATGTTGAACTGGATCTTTACATAGCTGAATGGCACTCTGATTATCACACCAAAGTGTAGTTGGAAACTACTGATGATGACCAAATTCAAACAGGATTTGACGAAGCCACATGGCTTCCTTGCTGGCTTCAACTGCACCACAATACTCTGCTTCTGCTGAAGAAACGGAGATGGCACTTTGTTTCTTACAAGACCAAGTAATAGGTCCTAAACCAATAGTGAATACATATCCTGTAGTGGACTCCCGATCATCAGGGTCACCAGCCCAATTAGAATCAGTGAAACCAATCAACAAGGGAGATGCTCCTGCACTGTAATGAATCCCGAACTGAACTGAACCTCGAATATATCGAAGTATTCTTTTAGCTGCTTTCCAGTGACTTTCATAAGGTTGGTGCATAAACCAAGCGACAAGACCAACGGCAAAGGAAAGGTCAGGACGGGTATGGGTTAGATACAAAATTTTACCAACAAATTGACGATATAAGGTAGCATCAACTTCAGGGGTAGTACAGTTGACAGAAAGCTTGACTCCAGACTAAAAGGAAGGAGAAGTAGGCTTACAGTCTTCCATGTGAAAGTGGTGTAGAAGATCACAGGCATACTTGGACTGAGAGAGGGTAATTCCTTCCTTGGTTTGCAAGACTTGAAGACCAAGGAAATAATGCAAATGTCCTAAGTCTGTCATTTCAAACTTCTTTTTGAGGCTAGACTTCACATGGTTTATATGGTTTGGATCACTACCAGTAATGATAAGATAATCAACATAAAGAACAAGGATGGTGAAGGAATTACCCACATTCTTGGTGCAGACAGTGTTGTCAGAATGACACCTAGAAAAGCCATTATCTAAGAGAAATCTATCCATTTTGGCATACCAAGACCGAGGAGCTTGTTTGAGACCATAGAGAGACTTCCTAAGGCGACAAACAAGGCTAGAGTCTTTTTGGATAAAGCCGGGGGGTTGTTCCATGTAGATTTCTTCATGCAAATCTCCATGTAAGAAGGCGGATTTAACATCCATCCGATGGACTTCCCATTTAAAGGAGGAAGCAAGGGAAAGAACAAGACGGATAGAATTAATTTTGGCAACAGGGGAGAAGGTTTCAGTATAGTCAATGCCTTCAACTTGTGAAAAACCTTTAGCAACAAGACGAGCTTTATGTCTATCCACTTTTCCATCTGGTCCAAACTTTGTTTTGTAAACCCATCTGCATCTGACAAGTTTTCTTCCTTTTGGAAGAGTAACAAGATCCCAATTATTGTTTCCCAATAAGGAACGATACTCTTCATTCATAGCTTCATCCCAATTTGGATGACTGGAGGCTTCTTCAAAGGTTTCTGGATCAAGTTTTTCTGGAACTTGAGCCAATAAGGAAGAAGCTCTTTCGAACTGAGAATGTGTACGTCGTCGATCGGCAGCGTCACCTGCAAGAGAACCTGCTTCATCCCAAGTAGAGCGGACCCATCTTGGAAGCGGTGGAGTATAAGGAACAATTTCACGAGCTGGAGGAGGATTGTCATCCTCGCTATCATCATCTGAACTTGAAGGAATGCTATTAAAAATAGAAAAGAGAGAGAGAGGTGGCACATATGCCGAATCAGGCTCGCAGGCCAAAGGTTGGGAAACAATCATTTCATTATGATTATAAAATCATCACATAAATGGAAGCTATTTAAAAACCAACAATTCTCACACTAAGGTCTGTTCCAAAAGTATAAGCCTTTAAACTTTAAAGCACCATCGCATATGGAGTCATACATTCCAATATCTACTCAACCTCAAGGCATTAATTTGAAATGCTGCCTTACATACTCCTCATGTCAAATATTTATACTTGACATAACAATTCGACTTGATTCAACATACCAATTGCCTATCATTTAAAATAACATCGCCCACACAACATTACACGTCGATCATTGGACTAAATATGCCACATCCCCATTTCAGTCAACGCAGTTCAGAAATACGCCATGGTTTTAATACAAACGTGCTTACCTCATGAACTCCACGCAAATTCAATTTCACCCTCACCTTAAAATGCAGTTTTATAATTCAGCTTCTCAGTGCCAATTCTGCTATTGCGTACCCTCCAAACTCAGCATGGTGCTCGATTTTCTGTTTTGATACTTTGGATGACTCACCCATTTCAGAGCTCGATTTATCGCAAACCGATCATCAAAATTCTTTGACTAGCATCGCTCCAAGTGAATAGAGCCAGCGTATCTCTTTGATCAATGCAGAATTCAATTTCCTCCAGCGTACTTACTGACTTATTCACCAGGTTCAATACATTTGTTTCAACGCCGATTTAATATTCTGCACACAAATTTCCACTATGCAAACAGTTCATATAAACCCTCATATTTTGTTTAAAAGTCTAATGCCAATAAAATAACATTCCAAATTGTAACAGCGCTTCATCTACAATTAACACATCGATTCCTCCTTTAAAACTCAGATCCTCTTTAATCGATTTCCTATACTCTCACTCTTGCAAATTGCAGATTCGTTCCCAAATTACGTTATTTGTTTGGTTGATTCAACGCCCGACACAAATGCATCAACCAATTAAAATCCATATGCTGGATCAATGTCCATGCTCAACCATTCGATCATCAGCAATGTGACTCAAACTGTGAACTGCGCCTTCAATTATGACAAAACATCATTAATTAACATGTAAATCAATATAATGTAGGCCAATAAATGTTTACATACCAGAATCGAACCAGCAATCCGACTCAACCTATCATTGCTTCGACCATAACTCAACATTGAACGCTCTTGCTCTGCGTTTCAATTTAACTGCGCCCACCTTGAAGTCGACCTTCAGAAACTGATATGCCAGTTGAATTCCGATTCCAAATCCTCGTGGATGATCGATACAGATTGAATTCAACTGAAATCGATTTTTTTCCTCATACGTTTATTCCACTGACCTTCAAACAGAATTTAACCAAAACAAGTCCCTCATCGTATAACCAAATTCAATCAATTACAAACCCTTTGACTATGTGCAGAGTTTTTTTTTATGTTGATCGATACACAATTACATCGAATCTATTCACAGATACTTAAAACTTCAACACGTGTTTCTTATCCATTCTCTCACAGAAACCTTAAAATGTGTTTATCAAATATTCAATACAAGATTTTAACTACACATCAATCAATCCATTAAGGCGCATAATTCCAAACCAATGCTTCATATAACAATTAAACTTACTTACATGGAAATATCAGTTCCTGGCCTAATTTTCAAGTAATTGGCCCTCTTACAAATGCCCGGAGGCTTACAACCTCTTTCTCTATTCTGCACTCTAATCTCACCTCTCCATTTTCCTTTGAGGCCTATCAATTTATACAAATTAAAAATGCACTAATTTGAGTTCAATCCCTTTAATATCTCAACAAATCCCCAAATATCTCAACACCCCTAAAAGATAGATCTTTATCCCTAAAACTATGAAACTAATTCTATCTTAGGCTTCCTAATTATCTCTTAGATATCTCTCATCTAATTTCTCTCATGTTTTCCAGTTGTTTGGAAACATTTACAAATTCTCACAAATAATTAATTAAAAATATAATTAATCACTCAAAAATAATATTAATATTTACATGAAATTAATAAATTCTCAAAAACATGAGACCCCTATGTTCAATAAAAATACAAGGTATTTTTCCGAGCTAATGCTCCTGCATCACTTAATGAGTAACTAGGAATATTACTTCAGGACTAACTTATGGCTCCCTATCTTAACTAAGTTACCATTTAAATGTTTTCAACTGATTTTCGGTATTAGGAATTCTTAACTGTTCCTACTCCCATTTGACTTCTGCCTCCTTCCTCTATTGTCCGGATCAAAGGATTCTTCATTGCCATTTGTCCCGACTTCACCATTTCATCAAAAACCTTTTATCAAAAGCTCTGAGGGTTATCTATCTTGCCCTGAATACATTTGCATCTTTTTGGCCTTGCCTTCTAGTACTGCTATCTAAACTTAGACTCCATTAGCCTAATGGTCAAGTAGATTTCTCCTTACTTTACCTTTAAGTGATTTTTTCCCACCAAACCAATTCAAAACCAAAACCAATTGTCCTATCATAACTAGCCTAAAATATAAATAAAAAACAAAGATAAATCTTAAAGAGAGAGCCCTCTCTGAACTATAGGAAGGCTAGATCCTATTGTTCCAAGTAGGTTTGTGGTTACCCCTAATTTTCTTAAACTAAAAATTAAAAGCCCACAATCTTGAGAAATTACTAGGGTGATAACACAGTGATGAAGGGCAGTAGGTCTAGCATCACAGCAGAGACCCACACCAAAGATCAGTGCAAAGCTTCGAGGTGAAGCAACGTTGTACTAGAGCACATTCCTCGCTAAGAGGGAGTGTTGATTTTTTTTACTGTTGGGGTAGCTTCGAATGTGCTCTTGCTCCCAAAATTTGTGGAGGGACTAGAGTACATGAGATCTCCAAGACCCAGAAAGGGATTTGGGAAATTCCATCTGGGAAATAATTAATTAATTAATATTTTTAATTAAGGACCCTAAGTCTAACTTACGAAAATTAAAATATTAAAGGTAATTAATTAAAACATATGATGGAAATGACTCAAGTCACACGGATCAAGCTTTCTTTTAATCTTAGCCATCAATTCAAGATTAGATCGTGGTCGTTTGTTTCCCAACGAGAAAGTATAAAGGAAAGGCTTGGGGTCAGTTGGAGAAAACACACACGGAGACAGAGCACTTACACTAAGCTGAAATTCTCGGGCAGGTTTGCTAAGAATTTTCAGAAGTGTATCAGCTGCGAAGAGGGGTAGTATTGGCTAAGGGGATGATCTGATCCTAGTGCCAAGAATCAGCAAGAGGGAGAGAGGCAGCAACCAAGAACAATGCAAAGGAGCAAGGGCAATAATAGCAGTTGCGCAGCGCAGAGGGCTACAGTCGCTATGCAAGTGCTACGCAGGACCAGAAAGGGCAACGTTGAGCCAGCAGGAGACCTCCAGAGTTACGCAGAGGCCATCCAGGGCAGCGTAGATATTACGTCACCCAGTCTGGGGTTACGCAACCCTCTCCAGGCCAGCGCAGAGGCTAGCAAGGCTGACGCAAGGGCTTTAGGGTCAGCGTTGGGGTTTCTAGAAGCAAAAATTGGTTGAGCCCTATAAATCTCGTTTGAAGGTGTGGACCAGTCAAGTTTTCAATCTCCAGAACAACAGGTTATTGCAGATCTATTTTTTCTCTATCGGGTTAACCAGTAAGGTGCCCAGATTTGTTGTATTCGGAAACTACTTCATAATATAAACCCTCCAGCAGCTAGAAGACCGGTTTTCTCGCATTAGGTTTTTCCGAGAACAGTTGTCCTAAAAATCTTGTCACTTTGTCTATGTGCATGTATCCTTTGCTTAGATCTGAATCGATGAAAGTATGTTGTGTTTACTTCGATATTAATCTGAATTTCAGCATTAATAACTTGATTAAGTAGGATAAGTATAACCAGATCTAATAGTAGGGTTTTTGCATAAAGTAATATTCAGAAATTTTCACAAATCATGTCTCCCAAACTCGTTGGTTACCAACTTGTCCTTCGTCTTCAAATTTCCATAGGGACTACCCCCCATAGCCTATTGTTGGGAAGCAGCTAGAACAGAGAGGTCGGGGATCAAAGTGACAGCCCCCGACTTGAGTCTTTGTTGCAGTGCATGTACAATATAAGCGACAACATTTTCTAGTGTCGTTGCCTGTGAGGAGTTTATCTCATTCTCGGCGCTTCAACGACAATCTTCCTAATATTTTATCTTTCCTCATTCCTTATCCCGTCAATGCCACAACATTTTCTCGCACCTTTCTTTCATCATTCTTCATCTTTTCATCGCTTTATCTTTTTTCCTCTCACTAATCTTCTCATCTTCTCTATATTCACCTTTAGCACATGGACATTTCGATTGGTTTCATGTTTGCGTGGCAACTCCACTTCTTTCATATATTTTTCTTAGACAAGAAGACGACATCCCTGATATCCATCTGTTTTTCCCTGAATGATTGTTTGGCTTTTGCCTTCTGGATTTTGGAGTTAGATTCATGTTTAAGTGGTGACTCCACTTCTTTCATTTCTTGCAAGAATTTCTGCTAAAAGCTCGCTTCTTGTGCATCTCTTGTTTTTTGAATAAGAATCTCTCTTTGACATCCATTGGCTTGTTTCCTCTTTAACCAAGTCATCATGGATGACTTGTCTGCCCCTTGTCGTTTCACTAACATTCAAGGTTATCCTCATGACCTTACAGAAAAAATAAGTTAATCAAGTTAAAGAATTAACAGAAATCGTTAACAGCATGCAAGAGGAGGATAGAAATCAATTCGTTGATATGGAAATTCACATGGCTAATATGAAGAAGTCTCAAGAGAATAAGTTGCAACATGATAATGATCGAGATGTGCCATATTGTAGACCTTGTAATTACTTTCTTGATGAATCCACTTGTTCCTTTGCAATCAAAATCCAAGATAGTGGAAAGGCAGGAACAAGTGATCAAGGGGATCATATCAGGGAATAAACTCAAAGGCTTAGAGATATGCAATTCAGTCAAGCTATGAAAGTCATGAAACTTAGCTAATAGAATCACTCAGTGGAGATGATATCCATGTACATCAAGTTGATGGCTATAGAAGAGCAACATGCTAAGGAATTGAAAACAATGGAAATTTATCAATCTAATCAGATGGCCACCATGCAAAATTATTTGATCACTATGAAAGAAAATCATAAAGAAGAAATGAGGTCTACTCAAGTAAATCATGATAAAGTAACAAAGGACATGGAAATTGGTTTTCAGAGCAGGTTTTCAACTATAGATTAAAAGCATGATGAGGAGCTAAATGCCAAGAAAATTAATCACTCCAATCATATAGCCACAATCAAGGAAAAGTGTGCTAAAGAGATGGAGGCTATGATGTCCAATATGCAAGATCATTTGATTACCGTAAAAGCAGATAATAACAAAGTAATTAAGGATATGGAAGCTAGTCAGATATGCCTTCAAAATAGGTTGTTGACCATGGAGGAAAACCATGCCAAAAAGATTAATGCTATGAAAAATGGACATTCTAAGCAGATGGGTGCCATGAGAATTGAAAAAATCACTCTTCAGAATAAGCTGCAAATAATGGAAAAGATACAGGTACAGGGATTTCAGCATAAATCAGAGGACGAAAAAAACAAGGAGTCTTCGACATATCACAAGACTCCCATTCGTCCAGAGAGAAGTTCTCATCTCATTGCAAGAAAGTCACTTACCCCATTCAAAACAAGTAAGTTGGAAGTGCCATGGTTGAAAATGAAAATTGCAAAGATCAAGCCTATGTGTCTCCATTGACAAAATATATCCAGGTTAAAATTGAGCATGCTTCAAATTTTTCATCCAAGCAGTTTCGATATCAAGACAAAAAATCTATGTTAGTCCCATTATTAGTGTCACTGCCTGCCAAAAACAAAAGTAAAAAGCAGAAAAGAAGAAGGAAGAGGTTTGATGGATCTGATGGCCGAGAGCAGCTTGATATTCGGATAAGTCAAAGTCCTAGCATCTTCATAATTCAGCATGGCACATCTGAAAAGCAACCCACACATATGCCTGAAAGTTTGTAGATGCTCAGTATGCATTATGTTGAAGATGTCTAATGCCATGGGGCATCTTTTGTATAGTATCTCTAACCCTACTCCTTTTCATTTGTGTCGTTATCTAGTTTTATTTCACGCATTTAAGCCATATGTTCATTATATTTTCCAGTTTGTTAGAGTAGAATTTTTCTATTCCAATAGATTTACTATGCATGCATGATGATTTCTATTTTGAATGGATGTCAATTTGATGGATTTATGTTTGCTTGGATGCAGTATTCTCGGATTCTCACATTACTTCATGGAAGCAATGTGTCCCCATATGGAGCCAGATGTTGCACATATTTTGTCAAAGTTCCAAGGAAGAAATTGTACCATATTTTTCAAAGGATCAAGATCATCAGGCATCGGCATTCTAAGTCATTGTAAACCCATTTTACAAAATTTGTAATGTAAATGATGCTAGTAAGACCATGTATGTTTGTAACAACCTAGGTAAGCCTATTATTTTGGTGACGAATTTCAACCTAGGAGGTTTTTCACCTCACTGATTTATAAGTGTTTTTAAACACGAATGATCAGTAGAGTTTTTCCCTCTAGCCTCGCCTCAAAGCTAGGGTGGAATTTATCGTCAAAGTCTTAGGTGATTCCTACTTTTCTAGGCGAGTTTTTTGTAAAAGTGATTTGGGAATAATTTAAGCTAATTGGCTAAATATTATAAATCATTTGGTCTACTAGATCATATTGCGTCGCAGAATTGGGTAAATTATTTGAGGGTCTATAACAAAAGTGCATTCCGCGTTTGAGGGTTGAATTTTGTAAAATCTTATGTAAAAAATATTTTAGTGCATGGTCCCTCATACTTAGACACTATGGCTAAAATATTTGAGGGTGGAAAATTAATTAATCCCCTCAAGTGTTAATTAATTATTTTTTCTAGAAAAAATAAAATTAATCCTAAGCTAGAAAATTAATTAATTAGAGTCAAAATAATAAAATACTGGAGAACTTAAATTCTCCAAGTGGAAAATTTTGGGGGTCTTAAAGAAATTAATTTTTGGAGGTTCCCCACCAAGGAAATATTGGAAATTTCAAAAAAAAATTGACCCTTGGGCCTTGGTAGTCAAGTCAAAGTCAGAATTTTGAGGAAATTAACTCAAAATCATTTTTTTGAGCTAATAAGAAATAAGTTTAATGAGAAAATAGAAAATTTCTCAAAAATAATTATTTCAACGGCAAAGATTAAAAGATCATCAAAGATTTATCAACGGTCGAGATTATTTTGACAGAGATCAAGTCAACTAGCCGTTATTTTCCACTTTGAGGATTTATCTATAAATTAGAGGTCATTTGTGTCTCAAGCCATCTGATGTTTGGCTAATGTAACTCTATAAAAGCATGTGTAAAGCTATTGTCCCACTGACATTAGGGGAATTTTGAGGTCCAAAATGGGCCTCCTAAGGAAATTATAAAATAATAGTAGAAATAATAAAATAATATTAGATTATATCATCAAATTTTAGAAGGAAAAAAGAAAGAACTATTTTTCCAACTCATCTCCCTATGTGTTTACTCAAATTTCGAGCGGCAACACTCGTTGGATGCAGAATTTGATTCTTCATCCAACGAGTACCCATGTTCCATACTTTCGATGGACCCTGCTACATGAACCATCGAAAGTATGCAACATGGATACTCCTTAGATGAGGAATTAAATTTTGCATCCAACGAGTACTCCCGCTTGAAGTTTGAGTAAAACCTTAAGGAGATAAGTTGAAAAAATAGGTTTATTATTTTATTATTTTGTAATCTTTTAACTTTTTTACTCCAAAAATGGTGAACCTGGAGTGTAAAAACTCTGGTAAAACTTGATAAATATATATTATTAATGATGAAAGATGAGATGATTACAATGAGGGATCGCCTAGGCTTTAAATATAGCCTCAAGGTGTCCCTTGGTGAAGAGGCATGATCTTTGATCATGCCTTTTCAGTTAAAAGATAACTAAGTCTAATTAATAAATAATAAAATATACATAACATTGCCCCCTTCTTAAGATGCTTTGTCCTCAAAGCATACGTAATGATGGGTGTTGCTGGCGAAATGCTTCAGACTCCCAAGATGCTTCTTCAATGGGCAAGTCCTTCCACTTGATTAAATATTCGGTAATAACACGAGAGCGCAGCTTCTTATCACGAGTAGATAGGATACCCTCGGGCTCTAGAACGAGCTTGCCTTCATCATCCAAAATGGGAAGTGTTGTTTGGGGCAACTGATGGTTACCCAATGCCTTTTTTAAGCAGGATACATGGAAAACATTGTGAACACGACTGGTATCGGGAAGGCTCAACCCATAAGCGACTTGACCGATCTTTTTAATAATTTGATACGGACCATAAAACTTTGGAGCTAATTTATTTTTTCCTTTTTGTTTAAGGGACAACTGCTTGTATGGTTGAAGCTTGACAAACACCCAGTCTCCAACTTCAAATGATCTCTCAGTGCGATTACGGTCAGCTTGTTGCTTCATACGATTCTATGCAACACTCAAATTTTCTTTTAGAATTTGGACGACATTTTGGTGTTCTTCTAGTTGATTTTTTACTGCTGGCAAATTAGTTTGAACTGAAGCAAAATCTTTCCACTTCGGAGGCTCATATCCATATAGAGCCTGGAACGGAGTCATTTTTTGTCGATGTATGGTAAGTAGAATTATACCACCATTCAGCAAGATGCAACCATTGGACCCACTTGTTTTGTTTCTCCGTAGCATAACACCGTAGGTAAGCTTCCAAACATTTATTAACAACCTCTGTTTGCCCATCTGTTTGAGGGTGATAAGTTGAGCTCATATTGAGGTAGGTTCCAACATGGTTGAACAATTCCTTCCAAAAGTTTCCTTTAAATTTGGCATCCCTGTCACTAACAATAACCTTCGGAAAGCCGTGTAGTTTATAAATATGTTTGCAGAATATATCTGCAATTTGCTTTGCAGAGTCTGTTTTTTTAATAGCGATAAAGTGAGCATACTTAGTGAGTCTATCTACTACAACGAAGATCTTATCCTTTCCATCCGATACAGGTAATCCTTCAATAAAATCCATCGATATTTCTTCCCACTTCTGAGCTGGAATATTTAAGGGATGAAGTAAGCCAGGTGTCATAATGTTTTCAGTTTTATTTCTTTGACACTTGTCACATTCTGCAACATATTTTTGAATATCGTGACTCATACCCTTCCAGAAAAATGACTGACGTGCATTGTAGTAGGTTTTGAAATATCCTACATGTCCCGACGACATGGAATCATGTGATTCCTTGAGTATTTTTTATATAAACTTGGATTTGGAATTTAGATAAATTCTCCCTTTGTACCATAAGATATCGTTCTTCCATTCAAATTTTGAATTCCCTGGGAGATTGTTGATTATAGCCAACATGTCCGGATCTTTGGCATACTCACTTCTAATCTCATTAAGCCATTCAGGCACAACTGTTGAAACTGCAAGCAATGTTGTTTCCTCATCTTTTCTAGACAGGGCATCCGCTACTACATTGTCCTTTCCTTTCTTGTGTAATATCTCCATGTCAAAAGCGGCAATCTTCTCGATCCATTTTTGTTGTTCTTCAGAGAGTGTTTTTTGCTGAAGGAGATACTGAAGACTGTTATGATCAGTTCGGATGGAAAATTTACTTCCTAACAGATCTTGTCTCCATTTGGCTAATGCATGCATAATTGCGAGCATTTCCTTACTGTATGTGGACTTGAGACGCTCACGTTTATTTAGTTTTCTGCTTTCAAAAGCAATAGGGTGACCTTCTTGCATTAATACTGCACCAATACCGAATCCCGAGGCATCACATTCAATGATAAATGGTTTAGAAAAGTCAGGAGTTGCCAATACTGGTGCATTAGTCATTACTTCCTTCAAATCTTCAAAACATTTCCCTGCTTCTTCATTCCATTTAAACGAATTTTTCTTTAAAATATTTGTAAGAGGTGCAGTTCGATGTGCATAATCTTTAATAAATCTTCGATAATATCCCGTTAATCCTAAAAATCCTCTGAGCTTGGATATGTTCACTGGTTTATTCCATTCCCTTATAGCCTTAATCTTAGAAGGATCCACTTTTACTCCTTCATGGGATATTAGGTGTCCCATATATTCAACTTCTTCTTTTCCGAAGGTGCATTTGGATTTTTTTGCATAAAATTGATGGTCTTCTAGTAACGTGAGAATTTTATCCAAGTGTTGCAAATGCTCCCTCCAAGTTTTACTATAAATCAAAATATCATCAAAAAATACTAGTACAAATTTCCTAAGATATGGACGAAATAACTCGTTCATAGTGGCTTGGAACGTAGTTGGTGCATTTGTTAACCCAAAGGGCATTACTTTAAATTCATAATGACCTTCATGTGTTTGAAATGTAGTTTTTGGTATATCTTCCAATCTAATTCGGATCTGGTAATAACCTGACCTTAAATCTAATTTAGAGAAATATTTTGCGCCATGGAGTTCATCCAACATTTCATCGATAAAGGGAATTGGAAACTTATTTTTAATGGTTATCTTATTTAATCCTCTATAGTCAATGCATAGCCGAAACGATCCGTCTTTTTTTCTTACCAATATAACTGGGGCAGCATACGGACTCTTACTTTTTGAAATGACCCTACATTTTAAAAGGTCTTGGATTATCTTCTCAATTTCCGTTTTATGGTGATGTGGGTAGCGATAAGGCTTGATGTTAACAGGGTCTAATCCTGCCTTGACTTCTATTGTATGTTCGATTTCCCTATGAGGAGGCATCTTCATTGGTAGATCTTGAAATACCTTTTCATGTTTCTGAACTAGTGCTTGTACCTCCTGAGATTCTTCGTGGTTGACTTTTGTAGATAACATCTCTAAATGACGACATTCGACTATATAAGTTGGTGCTCCCTTTCGGATCATCTTCATCATCTGGGATGATGATACGATTTGATTTTCTGGGGCTTGGAATCCAAACAACTTGTGCTTCCGTCCTTCCCATCTAAAGCTTATAAACTGCTTCTGATGGTTGGCCGAATAAGTACCCAAGGTTTGTAACCACTGAATTCCTAAGACCACATCTACTCCTCCTAGTGGTACGACATAGAATGGAGATTCTAAACTAAAGTCTTTAATCTGCAATTTGACTTTATGGCATTTTCCTACCTGTTCAATTTTCTTACCATCGGCCACCATTACCTTCATATTAGGCATGGGAAAAGTAAAGAGGTTGAGTCTTTTGGCCATGGTTGAATCTAGAAAATTGTGCGTGCTGCCAGTGTCTATGAGAACCATTACGTTGTTTTTCTTTATATGTCCCCTTAATTTTAGTGTCTGCGGTTGTGATATACCTATCATGGCTGATAATGACACTTGCAGGGTGCTGTCACCATCTACTTCTGGGGAGAATTCTAGGGTATCTTCTATCCCTTCTATGTCTGAATCATCATTCTCAGAATCATTAGTTGCTTCACAGTTATACAGATTTTTTTCTTTCCCATTAGCACATCTGTGCTTAGGGTCCCATTTTTCGCCACAACGTTTGCATTTGCCTTCCTTTATTCTTTGTATTTCCAGGTTAGATTTGTCTCCTTCGCGCAGGCGAGGTGGAACATATTTCATGTTATCTTCTTTTACAGGTTGAGGAAACCGTCGCCTTGAATATACTTTTTCTGGTTTCGATATTCTTTCAAATTTCTTTTCAGCAGCTTTTGCTTTTTGCCTTGCTACTTCTACGGACGTAATTTCATGTAGTTCGAGCTCTTCTTGTATGTGGATTTTAAGTCCCGAGATGTAAGACTGGATTAGACGAGATTCCGACAATCCGGGTACTCGTGTTGCCAAGGTCTCCCATTCTCGCGTGTACTCATCCACATCTCCTTTTTGGCGTAATTTGATAAATGTTGAAAAGAACTTTTCTTCTTTTATGCCTTGAAACCTTTTAAAGAACGCATCCTTAAATTTCCTCCAACTGATAGCGAGCGTCGTCTTTTTCCACCACATATACCAATTATATGCTTCTTCCATTTTCATGGAAGCATGCTTAATTTTTTCGTCATCACTAGTGATGTCATAAATCTCAAAATATTCTTCTGCCTTATTAAGCCATGCAACGCTATTTTTTTCATTACCATCAAATTTGGGTAGGTCGATCTTGGCTTTGCGCTTATATGCTAATGGTGGAACAAGAAGGGGATATTGATTAGCGAATGCATTCCAGAGCTGCTTATTTTGAAAATCTGCATTACTATCTTCTTGATGATGTGGAGAATCAGTCTTTTCTTGATGCTCTTCCGAGTTCCCTGAATCTGCGGAATTGTTTTGTTGATTTGGTTCCCTGTTAGGAGATGTTGGGGATTGTGTCTGACTCAACTTATCTATTTTATCATTTAGCTTGTTGAAGAGTTTTGTCATATTGTTCATTGCTTCGTTCTGCTTTTCTGTGGCCTCATGATGGTTTAGCCACATTTGTCTTTCCATTCGATTTGTCGTATCATGGATTTTTTTTATGTCGTTGGAGTGCCCTGAAACTGTACCTTCCAGATTGACTAATCTTTTTCCGAATTCTTCGGAATTGTTATTGATTTGCTTCTCAAGATCTCCTAATTTCTTCTGGAATTCCGCCATCGACATTGACGAAGACATCGAGCGTGTATGAGGTGGGGAATATCTTTCTGCCAGTTTCTCTTCCTTTTTCTTTAAAATTAATTAATTAATATTTAATTAATTAATTATTTTTTTTTGAATTAATTAATTAATTAATTAATTAATAATTTTTGTTTTGTTTTGTTTTTGTTTTGTTTTAAACTATATAATTATTATATATATATAGTTTTTAATTAAAAATTATATAATATATATAATTTAATTATATAATTGTTATATATATAATTATTAAATGAAAATTATATATAAATGATTTATATAATTACAATATATATATAACTATATAATTATCAATTTAACTATATAATATATTTTTTATATAATTAAAAAGAAAATCGTTTAAAATTATGCCGGTTCTGTTGAAAAGGCACGACTTTCTTGTGCTTGTTCCGATAAAACGATACCACTGGAAATTTAACCGTGTCGTTCCGTTTTAAAGGCACGCCGTTTCACAGCTCTGAATTTTTTTTTTAAACAATTCGAATTGTTATCCGTCAACCTGTCCCGATTTAAACCGTGGATTAATGCAGCCGTCCAAACCTGTTTATATATTCCACGTATGTCTTGTTCTGAATTAAGACGATACGCTATTTTAACTGGCCCCCGCTCACGAGTTGCACGTCGTTTTAATTGCTCCCGCGGTCAAAACGCCACCGCTGCCTTTTCCTCTATCGTGGTTGCTGACTATCCGTCCCAACTCTGTGTTTTTTTTCTGAATTTAAAACTGGCCGGTGGGTGTGTAAAAATGGGAGGCCGTATGGTAGTGTAGGTTTATTATTTAATCCCTGTTACCAACGAGAAGGTCCGGGCGGAGAGGGTTTGTGTTTTATTTTTTGTACGTGGGGGAGTTGGGAGTGAGAGGGAATGGGAAAGAAGGCAGCGGGGTGGGGAATGAAGTGTACAATTCTGTACTTGGTTTTAAAAAAAAAAAATTCTGAAATTTCTGTCGAAATTCTTTAAGCTGATGATCACACAGATCCAAAGAGCGATGGCTTCGATACCAATGGAGTGTAAAAACTCTGGTAAAACTTGATAAATATATATTATTAATGATGAAAGATGAGATGATTACAATGAGGGATCGCCTGGGCTTTAAATATAGCCTCAAGGTGTCCCTTGGTGAAGAGGCATGATCTTTGATCATGCAAGATCATGCCTTTTCAGTTAATAACCTAAGATAACTAAATATAATTAATAAATAATAAAATATACATAACAGAACCATCCCCCATGGTTGACATCATCATCTTGAATCCTATTGGTTCTTATAAACTGTATTTTGGTTGTACATTTTTCTTAGGAGGCCCATTTTAGACCTCAAAATTCCCCTAATGGAACGTTTTGAATAATCATAATAAACACCTTTGGGGTGCAGTTCATGGTGTCTTTGTTCTATTGATTTGTGGCATGTGTTGGATACGTGCATTCCTATATTGTGCTTTAATTTTTTATTAAAATCGGTATTTCATTGTAGATGATAAGAACATTCTATTGATAAGTTTCAGGCTTATCTTAGGTGACCTGATTCATTATTGTTCTAACGGGTTATTCTTAAGAAATTATATAGCGTTTGTAGGTTCCCCAACCATTGGGCTCCAAGTTCACACACTGTGGGCACACACTGACTATGTTTGGATCCTGAATATTTTATATGATTTTCTTACTTCGCCTCAAGGTTTTTTGGGAAATGGTACTCCCACTATGGCCCACCCTTTGGCAACCTTGCCTAAAACCAACTAATACATCCACTCGACAATTCCACGAATCTCACCTAACTTGGATCTGCCAAGAAAATGTTATCCAAATTGTCAAAACTTGTTGCTTTATCCTTATCTGGAGATTGAGTTTACAGGGAAGATTACTTGGAAAATAAATTCCCTAACCAATCTAATTTGTTTACCTAAAATACCCAATTATGTTGTTTTTTCCAATGTCATTGGTCTCACTACAATTCCATCTTGCAATCTTCAGATTCGTTTGTTATTGTGAACCTTATTAGTTTAACAACATTAGAGAAAAATAACATCTTGCACACATTGTAACTCCAAAATTCCAAAGCCTTTGCTGCTGAAATTTGGACCAGATATAGCATGACCTATCTTCTTTCCAACCCTTGAAGTATCCCTCATTTTGGTTACTCTGGCCAATGTTATGGATAAATCTGTAAAAGGTGAAGTTCCATGGTTTCCAAAACCAAGAATCATCCAGTCAGATACCAAATATTATGAACTAAATAGCGAAATAAGTGTAAGAAACTCTCAATTCAGTAATGAAAAGCCTAAATAATGTGGATAAGTGAATGAATAATGTGGCCTCTTTGAGGGGGAAACGTGTATTACAAGATACCCAAATACACAACACAACATGAATATTCAAATAAGTCTCATTGATCTATGTATAGAATATAAAAAGGTTATTACATTCCTACACTAGTAGGCTACCCTTTCTTCTTCCAAGTTACACGTTGATGGAAAAACCAATGTTCTTCCCTTATTTTGAGGATAGTACCCAATGTAAACCCTAGAATCTTCAAGACACAAGGCCACTCAACAACAATGCTTGAAGCCATTTCAATAATGTACACATTAAGAGCTAAACATGTCACTGATGGGAAGGTAACAATCATTCCTCTTGACTACCCAAGCTAAACCCAATTGACCCTACTCGGCTATCCTATCGACATAATTAATATAATAATATTAATAAAAATTTGGACCATAACAATATACATCATTTGACCTAGAATATCTTGTCACAACGCAGACAAAAAAAATCAAATACTTGATAGATGGCATTTTAAAGGTCTACAATTTCAATTTGAGATAAACGATTCATTGGGATGTGGACTAGTGGTTGACAGCATATCACAGTGCTAAGGACTCAGGTTCAACAGCAGTAGGCATAAAACACTGAAAATTAAGTTGTTAGCTGAGTTTGACAATGTTTATGATGCAACATTAAATTTAAACCCAGAAAGAAAAAATTGATTAGAGAGACTTAAATGCATAATTTGCTGAAGGGTTCTAGAAAACCTAAATTGTGCAAGTTGTGACTGGGTATCATAAAGCAGGTCATTATACCTTTCATCCTGACATGTCATAAAGATTCTTCATTTTAATTGAAATCAGAATGACTTGGAATGATTTATGAATACAGTACCAATGCATGCTATGTTTAGATAGAACCAACTTCCATATGTTACAAATAAAATCAGATTCACCTTCCTAATTAGTTTTTCATCATATACTTTAAAGTCAGGAAAACCCCCACTTCACATTCTCTATCGATGAATTACCTTAATTCTATTATGGCCAATTCATTAAATTTATAGCACATTCACAGGCAACAATCCAAGGTTATGTGCTGCAATATCAACAGAGAGATGCCTAGTCTGCTCCCGAAGAGCGAACTGGAAGTGCTCCTGAAGATGGAAAGATGTGGCGTAGAGTACCTTGCAAATTGAGTCCAATCTCCGCATAAGCTGGAAATCAAATAGAAACCAATCTCATCAGAATAATTTAATCATCCCTCTATACAAATGAACTTAACCTTTTTCAAAACAAGGACAAACTAAAGTTTTCTTACCCTGGGGTAAGCTAATTGTCCTCAAAGCATCCTCGGCATATGGAAGATGAGATGGCCATGATCTACTTCCTTGTCTCCCAATACTTCCTTCCATTGCCTTTGAATAGTGAAGAGGCCATGCCAGTACTTTGCTTCGAGTTGGCAACTCTGAGTGAATATCGTCATAAGAGAGACTAACAGTAACCTTACTGTTACAAAAACAAGTGAAGTGAGAAAAAATAAAAATAAAAATATATACAAAGAAAATTACCCAACCATGATTTAATCATATTATCCAAAAACAAATGAAATGAGGAAAAAATAAAAACAAAAATATATACAAAGTTAAATATCCAACAATGATTTAATCATATTTTCCAAAAATAGTGCAGAAAATTTATGCCAGAATCTAGTAAAACAAAACAGTATGGGCCCTTCACATATTAGAGATTGTTTGTTTTTCTTTATCCACCTATAAACCCATATTTCTGTTGAAGGGCCTGTAAGCGGCATTCAACACATGAAAGACGTGTTGTAAATACTAATGCAAAGGGAATCCTAACATACCACGAGGGACAAACACTTTGAATATAAATATTTGTGCTACATCATACACAAACGACATAAAAAACTCAAAAAGTGGAAGTTAAGTGATCCATCAGCAAGCCATAAGAAAGGAATGCATATCAAAAACGTGTACCAATATAGAGCATCGACCCTCAGTTTCCATATAGGTGACCCACTGTCCATTCATAAAGCCTTTATCGGAAAGGATGACCTTTTGGGACACCATAAGATCATCATTATTTGAATGAGGAACATGATTGTTAATCGAGAATTCTCCATAATAGGAATATGGTTGTTAATCAGGTATCCTCCAATCTATATTCCTTAGGAAACTATTTTCATGGATTTCAGTACATTTTCTACAATCAAATTTTATCCAGCTTCATTTAACTCCACAGCACCAGCATGCCATTATTTTGCACCTTTCCAATCAAGTACTACAAGATTACTTGCAGTAGATGTTACAATCCCACGAATTTGTATCATTTACCTCATCATTACACACAGGAAACCGATAAATAATATGGGAGTAATTTCCTGTAGCTGAACGTAATTGTCCACAAGAACGTACTAGATCACAATTCCAAGTGGTTGCTTAGATGTGAGCTTGATTAGCCATGATTCAATTCTAAATTGTATTAAAAAATGCTTCTGTGCTACATATATTTGTAATTGAATGGTTAGATGAGGTTAAAAAGACTAAGATGCCCTTCATATGGACAAGCTGGCAAGTTATAATGTGTTTTAGTTTAAAATTAAATGGCGCCACATTTACAAAGCCTCATAAATGGCAGTAACTTATAACTGTGTCTTTGTCAGGTCGGTGTCCACACAAGGTAGTATAAAAAACCTTATATTCAAGTGGGGCGCAAGCCCAGGAATGTGGGAGTTGTCCCCTATGTTTTTGTCATCTGTAGGAAGCTGGGGCATCAAAGGAACATACCTTGCCAAGGACGTTTCTTGTCTTTGAGAGAATGCCAGGCCGTCCCTCAATGGGACTTGGTATGCCTAGACATCACTTGACATCATAAGGGACAATTAAGCATCCATATTTTTTGCATCAATTTTTAGCTTGTATATCGGTAATGGTTTCATTTATTATATGCTAAATGAATAAGCTTTTTAATAGTTTCTTAATGTTTGTTAATTTACAAAATTTTACGATATTGAACCCTGATGGGTAGCCCGGTTGGTTGAATCCCCCCCTGCCAAGTCTTTGGCCCTCTGTCATGAGGCATGGGTTCAATTCTCCTTGGGTCCAACAGGGTCAGGCTCCGACAGTGAAGTCAACTGGGCATGCGGCCACTTCGGATCGGCCCACCTAGGGGTGTTGCTAGGGAAAAAAAATTACGATATTGATATAAGCTTTTATAGATTCACATTCTTTGATAATTTATATCGTTTGTTAGCTACATCCACAGATATACAGTATGATACTATAATTTAACAAGATTGCAACAAACATTGGGACAAACAAATGCATGCTAACTATGACTATGAACATGCTAACCCCTACACTTGCCCGCTTTCGCAAATCTGGAGGGGCAATAATGAGAAGCACATTTCATGAGCCCAGAGGTTTATAGAGATACACTAATATAGTTTTGCTTGGGCTGGGGGTTGTTTAACTAAGACTGGTTGCAGTATGGATAAGACTGATTGCACTATGGATTCAGTGATGATTCAGACACAATTTTACACAGATTGGAGAGGGTGGTTACTTTAAGCAGTTTTCCCACATTTTAGGAGACAAAGATCTGGAGCTTGTGTCAAACCAGGAGGTAACTCCTCAAATCAGAATGTTTATTGAATGAAGAATGAACATGTATATATACATGGAGGTGAGGCTATTGGGATTCATCTCCCAATGACTCTTGGCCTTCCTTATTTCCTAATATTATTTATTATACAATATTACATATCCACACCCAACCCATAGGATTAGGTGTCAACATTTCCCCCTTTAATCCGAAGGGATGTTGGTGAGCCCAAGCATCGATCTGAACTTTTCAAACTTTTCTCTTCCAAGTGCTTTGGTGAAGATATCAGCAGTTTGCTCATTTGTGGAACAATGATGTAGATGGATGGTTTTGCCCTGAACATGATGTCGAATTAGATGGTATTTTGTATTGATGTGCTTTGTTCGATCATGGAACTTTGGGTTCTTGGCCAACTTTATTGCAAAAGTGTTGTCGATCATGAGTGGTGTGGAATACATTTGTTTCATCTGCAAATCTTCCAGGATCTTCCGGAGCCACACAATTTCTTTTGTTGCTTCAGCTGCTGCCACATATTCTGCCTCGGTCGTAGAATCTACTAGAACTGACTGTTTGCGTGATCTCCATGAGACAGCTCCTGATCCAAGACTCATGGTGTAACCTGTAGTAGACACCCATGTTTCTTTTTCGCCATCAAAGTCTGAATCAGAGTATCCGATCAAGCTGAAGTCGCCTACCTGTGTATATTTGAGTCCAAAGTCTTGAGTCCCCTTCAAGTACCTTAACACTCTTTTTGCAGCAGACCAATGTCCTTCACAAGGTTTTTGCATGAACCTTGAGAGGATTCCAACAGCGAATGAAATGTTAGGTCTGGTGGTGGTCAGGTAGATAAGACTTCCTATAAGCTGTCTATACTTAGTTGCATCCTCGAATTCCTTCCCTTCAATAGTTGTGAGCTTCAAGTTTTGTTCCATTGGAGTGGTTAAGGGATTACATTCATCCATGCCAAACTTGTTCAAGAGATCTCTAATGTACTTCTTTTGAGAAAGAAATATAAATTTAGGATGTTGAATTACTTCAATACCTAGATAGTAATGAACATGACCCAAATCAGTCATTTCAAAACCTTTCTTCAATTCTTTCTTCATGGATGCAATATAGCTCTCATTGTTCCCTGTTATCAAAAGATCATCTACATACACCACAAGATATACAACTTTTTTTCCAACTTTCTTAACGAACAAAGTTGCATCATCAAGATCAAAATGTTTGAAGTCAAGTTTCAGAAGATGCTCGGTTAATTTCTCATACCAGGCTCGTGGTGCTTGCTTGAGGGCATACAAGGATTTTATAAGCTTGCAAACTTTGTGTTCTTGGCCCTTTACAACAAATCCTTCTGGCTGGGACATAAAAACTTTCTCCTTTAGATATCCATTCAAAAAGGCAGTTTTTACATCCATCTGATGGAATTTCCATCCATTCTGAGTTGCTAGGGCAAAGAGAGTCCGGATGGTGGTCCATTCTGCTGTGGGAGCAAAATTTTCTTCACAATCGATTCCTTCTTTTTGTGCAAAACCTTTTGCCACAAGCTTGGCCTTGTGCTTGTCAAGTGAGCCATCTGCTTTATACTTGTTCTTGTAGACCCACTTACAACCAATTGGTTTTGTTCCCAAAGGCGGATCAACCAGCTTCCAAGTGCCATTCTTTATCAAGGCATCATACTCCTTCTACATCGCTTCTTTCCATTCATCATGAGAAGCGGCTTCTTTGAAGGAAGTTGGTTCATGATCTGTAGACAAACTCAATTCACAATTATAAGCAATATCCATATCAACAGGGGAATCAGAATTATCTACATCACCTTCGATTTCTTGAGTGGAACTTCTTGTTCCTGTTTTTCCAACCTCATCAGAATGAACATCCTCCAGTGTCTTTGTCAGCCATTTGGGAGGACCTTTCTGAGATGGCCCAGGCTGGTCACTTGACTGAGTTGGGATTGATTCAAGATTCAATCTCCCAATTCTGTCAATCACATCATCCAATGTGTCATCCATGGTTGTTTCTTCATGTGGGGGAGAGAGTGCTTCAAGACATGATTCCACAGTTTGATTCAATATCAGAATCCCCCCTTCAAGATGTGGAATCTCATTATCAAATTCTTGCAAAGACTTTGCATGTGTGAATCTATCCAGGCGATCAAGTTGCCGCTCAACAACCTTGTCACACTTGGAAGATTCAAGGAATATGACATCTCTTGCTATCACAAACTTCTTATTTGCTTCATCATAGAGACGATATCCTTTGGAGGTATTGGAGTACCCCAAGAAGATACTTTTTCGACTTATAGCACCAAGTTTGGTCCTTTGACCCTTGGGTATCAAGGCATAACAAGTGGACCCAAAGACCCTGAAATGCTTTACCGAAGGAATGTGGCCATGCCACATTTCAAAAGGAGTTTTGTTTCTAATTGAACTTGAAGGACACCTATTCTTTATGTAAACAGCACATAGAACTGCATCAGCCTAAAACATCAATTTTACATTCTTGAAAAATAACATGGAGCGAACCATATTTAAAATAGTTCTGTTCATTCTTTCAGCTACACCATTCTGTTGGGGATTATATGGCACAATGGTTTGATGTTTGATTCCATGTTGACGAAGATAATTTTCAAATTCGTTTGAAGTGTATTCTTTTCCATTATCAATACGTAGAGAGCCAATATGAGTTTGTGCATCATTTTCAATCCATGCATGAAAATTCTTGAATGTTTGAAAAGCATCAGACTTGTTCTTCAATAAGTAAATCCAACACATTCTGGTGTAGTCATCAATAAATGTCATCATGTATTTATTTCCATTTGCAGAAGAAATAGGCATAGGGCCACATAAATATGAATGAACAAGCTCAATTTTTCTATGTGCTCTAGAGTGTGAGTCATGAAATGGTTGTTTGCTATGCTTTCCTAGAATACAAGCATCACATTCCTTAGGTTTTCTAGGAATTGTAGGCAGTCCATTAACACCATTTTTCTTCAACAAACAAAGGCTTTCATAGTTTAAGTGTCCAAATATAGCATGCCATAAAAGACTTGATGGGAATGTACCTTCATCATGATGTGAACTGAATGCAAAGTTTTGAGCATGAGCAGATGAACCTTTCAGCTTCAAGAGTTTCCCTTCTTCTATTCCCTCCATGACAAGTGAGTGATCTGATGCTTTTCTGACCTCTGCCTTGCCATCAAACAAGTGAATGGAGTGTCCTTGCTGGCGGATTTGGACCAGGGACAACAAGTTTCTCCTCAACTCAAGGAGGTATAGAACCTCATGTAGAATATGATCTGGAAGACCAGGCAACTTAAGCCTGACTGTGCCAAGCCCTGATGGCTTGAGTTTGGATTTATCTACGAAATATACTGCTCCATCAACTTTGTCAGTGAATTCTTCAAAAAAATCTTTTCTAAATGTCATGTGACATGTTGCTCCCGAATCTAGCAACCAATCATCTCTCCATGAAGTAAATGAAACATCAAATAAGTCTTCAATTACTCCATTGTTACAATGTGCTAGAACATAATGAGCGGATTCAAGTGCTTTACCTTTGTCTTTGTCATTAGTTTTACCTTTGTCTTGATTTCTTTTCTGCTCAATTTTCTCCCAAGGTGTTCTGCATTTGGATGCATCATGTCCATCTTTATTGCAACGTGTGCAATGAAGATTGGATTTGTCAGATTGTCTGCCCCCCCTTTCTGTGAAGTTTCCTCTTCCTCTTCCTCTTCTGCCACCTCTTCCTCTGGATGAATCTGGAGCATGACTCTTTTCTCTATGTGCCAAGTATGCAGCCTCTTCGGAAGATGAAGGGACTGTCATCTTCCCAAAAGCTTTCTCTCTTTCCGCAAACTTTTTCTCAAGTGTTTCAAAGGTGATATGGTCAAGGTTCCCACTTGCTTGCAAAGACTCAAGATAATGTGAGTAAGTCGGATATAATGCCTTAACATATGCTATGAGAGGTATGTCCATTTTTACACCAGTGCTTTCAATATCATGCATGATAGATCTAACTTCTGAAGCTAAGGCAAGGGGATCATCATTCTTCATTTCAAGACTGAACAACTTAATCATCAATTGAACATTTTCTAATTCTAAATGTGAGTCATAAAGTTCTTTTAGCTTGCTCAAGGCATCATAGGCATTTGAGAATGATGAAATGTGGCGACTCACCTCTTCATTTACGGAAGCTGCAATCAAGGCATAGGCCTTGCAGTTCTTGTTTTCCCAAATGGCGAGCTCTTTGTCTGAAGTGGGCTTTGCTGGTGGATTTCCTTCTTGTCCTTCACAGATTCCTTTCCACAACTCGTTAAAAATGAGTGTGTGTTTAATCTTCTGAGACCATTCAAGGTAGTTCTCTTTGCCGGAGAGAACCACCCCAACAATAGATATGAGAGAATGCATTAGTTTTGCTGGAAAAAATTCTTTTGAGGGGAAAAAATCTTCAATTCTGAAAGTATACTCAATTGAACGAGACAAAAAACACTTGCTAAAAATACCGAATTCTGCACCAAAAAAATATGTATTTTTTTTGTTTGAAGAGAGAAAATTTATATGGATGAGTGTATTGAAAATGTGGAGAGAGGGCGGTATAGTGGTATTATATAATGGAGGGGGCGGAAATAATATAGACAAGGCTGGACTTAATGGTATTATATAGTGAGAGAGGGCGAAAATAGATATATAAATGACAGAGCGTATCTATGAAAGGGAGTGGTATTGAATATTATGAAGGGCGGTATTGTTAAACGGAACAGACAAAAGGGGCGGTATTGTTAAATGAATGGTGGAGTGATGTATACAAACAGTATGGAATTCTCACCATTAAACTACAGCATGGAGAGCGTATGGTATTATATATGCAGAGGGCGTATGACAAAGCGGTAATGGAGGCGATATACGGTGGAATGGAGTATGGTGGGCGGTATTATATGCAGCGTATAAGTGTTGAATGGAGTATGGTGGGCGGAGAGGGCCCGTGGCACAGTCAGCTCTTCTCTCACGCGGTATATGACTGTATTGCAGGTATATAGAACGTGTTAACTGTAATGGAGGAGCTGGGCGTTGTAAGGTGAAGGGATGGTTTGCAGAGTTGAGTGGGACGTAGTGAAAGCAGAGGGGTAGGCGGGTTATGAATTGTGAACAGTCGGGTGACAGCGTATTACAACTGTGACTGTATATATGACTGTAAACTATATGTGTTGAATGGGAGCGGTATTATAAACATTGTGGTAAGAACTGAACAGCGCGTTATAGCAGTGAATATGCAGTGGAGGGCGTAATGATATGAGGGGGCAAGGAGAGATAGTAATGAGGGGAAGAAATGGGAGTGAGGGGGGTATGCAGAGGCCTGGAGAAATGGAGGCCGAGAGGCCGTTTAAAAAAAAACTGGAATGTCAGAGATGCAGGACTGCAGAATTGCAGAGTGGCAGGTATTTGCTGGAGCTGCAAATTGCAGAATTTCAGGGACTGCAAATTGCAGAATCTTCAGGAGCTGCAAATGTCAGAGCTGTGCATAAATTGCAGAAAAAAAAATGCAGAATTACAGTATATTACTATATAGCATCAATTTAATGAAGCAGCAAAACTATACAAAAAAACTGACTGAGCAAAGGAATGAGGGAGTTACACCACAGGCAAAAATGCCAATAGTGGGACTGGCTCTGATACCATGTCAAACCAAGAGGTAACTCCTCAAATCAGAATGTTTATTGAATGAAGAATGAACATGTATTTATACATGGAGGTGAGACTATTGGGATTCATCTCCCAATGACTCTTGGCCTTCCTTATTTCCTAATATTATTTATTATACAATATTACATATCCACACCCAACCCATAGGATTAGGTGTCAACAGCTTGCATTCTTGGAAATAATGAGAGGGGGGATGAATCAGTATCTCACTTCAATTAGTTAATTCTTAAACTTTCAGAGCATTAATGTCATTAGCATCAAATCAAACATAAACCAATATCACATCACAAGAACAGTACACAAGAAATATTAGGTCAAAACCCTTCCAGGAGAAAAACCACCCAACACTTTTTTAATATAAATTATGAGTACACTGTACATTGTACAATATTTATCAACTCCAACTCAAAGCAAAGCTCCAACTTCCTAGTACTCTAGAAAAGCATTCTATGAATCAAGAAGCTCCAATGAAATGTCCCCGACCATTTTGGAAGCTTATAACAAAGTCCGCTAGCCTAGAATGGTTCTCGTAGGTTAAAGCAGTGAAAAATTTAACAAGGGGACTTAATTAACCCAAGGAAACATTATAAAAATCTAAGGGATGAAAAGGGGACTGTTAAAATGTGCAACTAGCGCCAAATTCCACTTTGGACAAATCATTTGATGGAGATAATTATTGCATTGAATTCCTCTTTTCGAGAGGACCAAAATTGACCCAAGGTTCACTGAAATCAGACAAGGGGAAATATGTTTTTGAAGTTAATCCCACACGTGCAAATTATCAAGGTCGGCCACACCATCATGTAGGCTCATGATGCGCAAGAGACATGTCTTTTGACCCGCATGGATCCATATAAGAGAGATCTCAAACCTCATTTGGCATCATCACAACTCATCAAATCTTCTCTCTCCTCATCTGATTGGGTCGTACAAGTTGCAGGCAGCCTATCTCTCTCACACATACGGATTTTAGGAGGCAGTTTGACTGGGCATTGACTTTTGTATCAGCTGAAGTTTGACCAACATTGACCAAAGCTCTCTAGACCAGATTTGACTGCGATTTTTGATGGTTTGACTCTGTTAGACCAGGCCACATTGACTGGAACAGGAACTCCGGGTTGACTTCAAGTTGACTTCAGGGTGACTGCATTTGACTGTTGTTTTGCTGACTGTTTTGGGATGACTTTTACCAGCAAGAGAAGCCGAGTTCCTCTCTCCTTTGACCAAGCTGTTTTGGAAGAGTTTGATCAGACTTTGACTGTTGTTGACTTTCTGCTTAGCGCAGAATTTGACTGCGGTTGACTGATGGCAAAATTGACCTCTATGAACACCATACTACCAACAAGCTACATCATCAAAGACAAAAATCAAGGGTTGACATCAATGACAACATAACCAACTCAATGACAACTCAACTAGCTGCAACCATGCTACAAGGAATGGCATCCAAACATCAACACGGCTACAAGGGGTTGACATCAATGCCAACATGAGCTAGCTGCCACCATGAACCAATTCCAACATCAGCTAGCTGGATCCATGCACACCATAATGCCAACACTTTTAACCCTTCACAACTATGCTCCTTATGCCTTCGCTTTGCTAAAGTAGGTCTGTGGTCTTGATGCAAAGATTAGGACTAGATAATGGTGTCCAAAAAGATTTGATTTTCTTGCCAATGACTGCGGTATAGAGAGGGCTATTAGATTAGCCTTTAGGTTTCATTGAATAGGGCTAAAATGTCCTCAAAGTGCTCTTGTTAGCCTTACAATGCCTGCAACCATACTTCTGCAACTAGGACTGCCCAAAACATTGATATATTTGCCTCTATAAATTCAGTCTATGGTAGATGATTTACTTGAGATGATGTAACGCCAAACTGATCTTCTTCTGCCCTCAGTTCAAAGCCCTAGCTCTAATACCATGTTGAGAAATCTAGGGCATAATAGTTAGGGTTATTTTAAATTTGATTTCTCTTGAATCCATGACATTTTCTTGTGACATTATCATTATTATTTAGTTTTGTTTTATCATCAAGACAAATTACAATAAGAAGATCACAACACAAACACAAGAACACCAGATGTAGGTTGTTAGTCAGGGCCAAAACCTCTCCTAGACAGGAAAACCCTCAAGAATCTCTTCTTATAGAATTTCAATGAAGACTTCCCCAAAGTGACGAGCTAGCCAAAACCTTAAAGAATATCTCCACACAACAAGATTGAGGAAACCCTAGTTCCTCCTTCAAAACCTTGCATGTGTGAGCAGGAAAATCCTGAATTTGCTTCCTTTCTTCTTTTGCTGGCTTCCATAGAAATTCACTCCTTCTTCCCTTCTTCGTTGGATCAAGTCTCCTCTAATTCTCTCGCTAGATCAGAGATCTATTACTTGTTGGATGTGTCACCAAATGAGGAGAGCGAGTTCCTTTATATAGGCTTTGCTTGAGGATGAATTTGGGCCACCTTGAGCCTGTTACCCACCACGAAGATATCCATAGGAGAAATTCTTCCTCCATGATGGACCTCAGTCAGCAACCACCAACCCCTTGCAGCCCTTAACTAGTTCGTTGTGCCATTTCTCTGCCACCTGAGCCAGCCATGTGGTCCCTCACCCATATGTATTGATCGTATGTTTTTTTTTTTTTTTTATTGGGTTTACTTATCATGGACACTTTTGGGCATGGATTGATGGGGGGATTCTGCGGAAAGAGTGGGCTTAGTTTGTGCTTTTGTCCCCTTTATCTCTTTTGGGTGTTACCCTTGGATTTTAGTCCCATGGGATTTCCTTTACTAACCATTTGGTTTTAGGGTGGTACTACTTGGGAAACCTCGACTTTGGTTGCATGGTCCCACTCCCTTATCCACATATACTACTCCCCTTCCATATACTATACCCCCAATCATCATCTCTCCCACCTGGGTCCACATAGAGTTAGCCCCTCCATTCTGTTGCCCCCACCTTGGCTGGGGCTTGGAAAATTAAAAGCATAAATACCCACATTCAACAGGAAAATGTACCACAAGATGCAAAAGATTGTCAGGACAAACATAATTAGCACGTGGGCAAAAGCCAATACATGAGCTGTACCACGTACCCATGGCCATCACCCTGGTTCCATAGGCCCTAGATGAGCCTCCTTTATCATTCAGGAACCCATGATTGTCCCAAGCCCTGGAGGGCAATGAACCGCCCTACCAAAAAGGGGGTATCATTGTCATATCTTACACATCATGTTCTTGTCCTTTGAGCCCCGAGCAGTTAATCAAAGAAAAATAATAAAAGGCAAAAGGTATATAAAGAAGGGTGGAAAAAATCAAGGTCGAGGCACCTCATGTACCATGATTTCTCCCTCCTACACATTATATACCCAGGTGTGGGCTTCTCATTTTTCCCAAGTTACCAGGATTCGGATACGGATACAGATACGGATCCGGATACGGATTCGCTAGTTTTTTGAAAATCCTAGATCCGGATACGACAAGGATACGTCAAGTACAAAAAAATTAAAATATAATATTATTTTTTTTAATTTTAAAAAACACTTTAGAATTCAAAAGCCAAATACTCCTTGAAAGCATCAAACACTTTTAGAACTGATACCATTAGATATATTATAAATATGAAGACTAAAACATTGAAATGATGCATTCTCCCTCATACATATTACAATGATATTATAATGAACATATTATAATGATATTAGCTCAACTTCAAAAGATATGCCCTAAAATGTGAGGCCTAATAATTATAAAATTATAATTTTTTTATCATTAAAGCATGTATAAAAAATTTAAAAAACGAAGTATAATTTTAAAAACAAATAAAAATATCATAAACCCATAAAACAATGTATAAATAATAAATATAAATATTAAAAATAAAAGTAAAAAACCAAATTATCAATTATTAAATTAATAATTATTAAACTTTAATAAAAAACAAAACTCATTATAATAGATCAATAATTAATAATTATTAAATTTTAATAACAAAACAAAGTTACAAAACTCATTATAACAAAATATTAAATTAATAATTAATAATTATTAAATTTTAATTAAAAAAAATCATTATAAATTATCCCACTACAATATAAGACAAGACAAGACAAGTGAACGCACACAAAAATAAGTTGGATTGAAACTCTTTAGAAACCATTATAATTATTAAATTATATTATTATAATAAAACAAACAAAAAATAATAAAAATTATAGTATAGAAATGTCCGATATGCATTAAATCCATTATAATTATAATAATAATAAAAAACCCACTATGCCCATTATAAATAACGCACTATGCTAATGTTCAAAAAATCGAGAAGATTATGAATTTATAAAAATGACAAATGTGGAATACGCATTTTCTGGAAGATAGTTCCGCATTCCACTGCCGTCGAGAATTTTTGGGCGGAAATTATTTTTGTTTGCACCGTCCGACAGCTAACTCTCTGACAGGATCCGTTTCTAACAGCGCAGAGCCATTTCTTTTAAAATTAATACGCCACCCGACGGTTCATAGCCGTATTTTGGTGTATCCGGATCCAGATCCGGATCTGATCCGTAGATCCGCCGGATCAGCTAAGTAGACCCATGGATCCGATAACTTAGCATTTTTCTAGCTACCCTTGTGCCCTGATATGTGACCCAGGGTTGCCCCACCATATCACCTCTTTATCACATGCCACCACCATTTAAGGGATGTACCTTGGACATACTATCCCCTCTAAAGGTAGAAACCACTTAATAAGGTACCTAGCTAACCCCCTTTGGAGCTTGGAGACATTAGCACATGCCAAAGCCCACTATGTAAGGGCGTGTCATCATAAAGTCTCCCACTTGTTGTCCATGGTTTGTAAGCTCATTTACCTGATTACTTTAATGACTTGTGCTGGAAGGCTAGGGGACGCATTGAATCTTATGCAGGATTGCAGATGGTATCCATTTGGGTTTGATATCCCTATACAGGATCCTAACCCTCCAGAGGGCTACATTGGCACATATAGGGTGTGTGTAGAGAGCCATGGACCTCCACAACAGTAGATGGCACTCCATGGATTCCCAGAGATATTCAAAGATTGCTAGAGATCCACCTCTTGGACAAGGAAGATGCATTTGGCACACCATGCCCAGCTGGCCCCACAGGCGCACCACACATTTGGCAAGTGTCCCAGGACTTGTATGATGACATGGCAGCATTCATTCGATCATTTGAGCCATTATAGATGGTCTACAGTCATCTTTGACTCATATGGAGACCCATGAGGTCATTGGTGTGCCCCCACACCCACTTGGAGCACCACAGGTTTATTGTTTGGAGAACGAGGGGCCACCCCCTTGTCCATCACTTTTGAGGATTTTATTCATCATTATGGCACTTATGGACCTCATCAGGCCTCTTGGAGGGCCCTACGACATACATAGATTATTATTTGACCTCCTGAGAAGCTTATTATTTCATTTGTGAGCTAGTTTGGTGGGCTTGTCACCAAAAGTTAGTTAATTTGCACATTATTTTATTTTTAGGGGTTAATGTAAGGCTTAAGCCCATTAGGTAATTCGAACTACTAATTGGTGTATAAATAGGAGTTGGATGGATTCATTTGTATCATCACTTGGATTGGGATCTCTCACTCTTTAGAAAATTTCACATTTTTTCCTTGGTGGATATTTTTGGAAGATGGATGAATTTTGATGTATGGATTGGGTTCTTTTCTATCTTGGAGCTTCTTATATTACAAATGTGATGCTGGTTGGATATATTCTCTAACATGTAAGTGCAAGTTTGACGCTATTTTTCATTTTTTTGCATACATTGGAACTTTGCTATTATTAGGGATAATTATTGCACGTGTATAATGTGGAATTATGTGTCTATTTAGCTTATCTATGTATGGTCCATGTTGGAGGAATCAAATGTCCCAGAGATTTCATTATCTTGATCAGCCTTCACCATTTGTAACGAAGTATAAATGTTTCAAAGTCACTTTTCTTCTCTTGCCTTTAAAATTGGACGAAGGTGACATTTGGAGCCTCCTTGAGCGAAAAACAAAATCCGTCTCCACAATTCTCCTTGACTCCATATCCCCAAGAGGAATTAGGCACTGGTGACTAGTCGATCAAAGGGTAATCATTTCAACCCCATTTTTCACCTTTTTACTCCCTTTCCTAGGTCTAGCCTCATTAGGTCACCTAGGGCATCAATATCCTGTGAAACTGACCATAGAAAAACTTCGATCTCCTAGGCTCTTCTACGTTGGTGGGTCCCGTAGGTCTCCTCCGAATTTGAAGGAAATCCGATAGTGGAATCTTGGGATATCCCAAGCCCTAGCTCTAGGATCAAGTTTCGCCCTGGTGTTCCCAAGGCTAGTACCTAATGTTGAAGAATCAATGCATATATATATTAGGGTTTGATTCTTCGATCTTGATAATTACTTGTGATTATGTTGGCTTCTTTTACTTCTTTAATATCGTATCTTTCATCAAGCAATTACCATATTATGTGTATGAAGATCAAAAACAAGAGACACAAGATATAGGCACTATGCCAGGGCAAAACCCCCTCGTGGGGAAAAACCAGTCAAGATAATTCTTCCTTTCTATAGTATTCTTTGAGACTCTTCACCCTAGACATGAGACAAACTTTCCCTCCACACCAAGTCAGCCTTCCAAATCTTCGACCTAGCAGTAGCAGCTTCCAGTCTTCCAACAGCTTCGCAGATTTGCAGCAGCAGCAGCATCCAAAATTCAGAGACTTCGATCTCCCAAGAGAGACCACGAAACAGAAAGATTCCTTCACCAAAATTTTGATTTTCTCTTTCTCTTTCTCCTAGACCCATCTCGCGCTCCTTTTGCTTCCTTCTTCAATTTCGCAATTTTTCCCTTGTTGCAGTGAATGAATGAGCAAATGAATTCGACCTCCTTGAAATTATAGCCTTCTGATGGGTTTGAATTCCTCCCTTTCAGGCCGACTTGATCTCCTCAAGGCCGACTTGATGTGGAGGGCTACTAGACCACTTTTGACTCAAAAACAAACCTAATGACATAATTCAAAAGCCCAAGGAGGGTCAATATCAATTTGTAATGACTAACCTAGAAGTCCACAATTGGGACCTTGTACTAAATATGATCCAAGCATGAAACCCATGCTTTAATAAGTCATTTAATAATAAAAATAAATGTCAAAATGATAATATAGATTATTTTTCTTTAATTCTTTTGATGAGTACAATAAATATAAATTATATATATATCTTTGATCCTTTCTCCCCTCACCTTGGTAGGGTTAAGAATATCATTGGTTGCTATAATCCATCCCCTAACCTGAATTGGGTACACTTGGCCTCGTGTGGTCCCATTTTTCTTCAAGGATTATTGACAATTTTCCACCAAGTTTCCAGGACGGGGAAACGCGGGAGCGAGAATACGCACAAGGGGGGCGTATATAAGAAACCCCAAAATTTTGGGAAATTTTGGGGAAACAGGGGGACGTCAGAGTCATAAAAATTATAAAATTATTAAAAAAATAAAAAATAAAATCCCAACAATATGTCAATAACTAAATTAGTAAATAGTAAATTTTAATAATTATGAAATGTACATCTAAATATGATCATTGTTTCGTATTAGACTATTATGAATCAGAATTATCATTTGACATTTCTGCAATCATCAATGTAAAATTGTAAATCTAAAAGTAAATTACTAAATTGAATCCATTATTTGACATTGTGCAATGTTCCATCTAAATTCATCATTTGTCAATGGGCATTAATATTATGCAAGGTAATGTAAATTAAATTAATCATTTGACAATTGAAATTACACAATGCAAATCGAAAGTAAATTCATCATATGGCAATTACATTATGTTGAAGTCTAAAATAGCCATAGAATACTAAACTACATACAAAGCAATGAAAATACTAGTAAATTTCTCAAAATGTACTAAATAATAAATCGCAACTCCAATCCAGTGGCTCCAAATCACAAAATGCAAATCGTAACTCCAATCCAGTAGCTCCAAGTCACAAAATGAAAATCGTAGCTCCAAATGTTTCAGGTCCCTAAACGACAATAAATCTAAATCACAGCAAATTGCAAATGGAAAATGTCGAGCAACGACAATAGGAAAATCTTGGGCGACAAGGTAAAATGTCGAGCGACAACAAAAGGAAAATGTTGGGCGACAAGGTAAAATCATAAGGTTAATGAGAAATGAATGAGAAATGTGAATGGTTATATTTTAAAGTGTTAATTTATCCTTTAGTTTTTTTTTTCATTTTTTTTAATTATATTAAAATTTGTAATTTTTGTAATTTTTTATGTTTTTAATTGTTATTAGTAAAAAAAATCTAAGGGGACGCGGGGGGATGCTTTTCATCACTATAAATGTTGGGCGACAAGGTAAAATCATAAGGTTAATGAGAAATGAATGAGAAATGTGAATGGTTACATTTTAAAGTTTTAATTTATCCTTTAGTTTTTTTTTTCATTTTTTTTAATTATATTAAAATTTGTAATTTTTGTAATTTTTTATGCTTTTAATTGTTATTAGTAAAAAAAATCTGAGGGGACGCGGGGGGATGCTTTTCATCACTATAAAAAGTCCCTCGGAGTTTCCTCAAGTTTCCCCATAAAAGGGGACGTGGGGAAAAGTTTCCCCAGGAGTTTCCTCGTCCTGGAAGCGTGGGGGAGCAACGGAGCGCGTCCCCCACCCTGGGGGCGCGTCCCCGTAGAACACTGATTATTTATCAAGGACTACTCAGGAATCCAAGTTTCAAATGGATTTTAGGTATTTGGAATCCTCTTTACAAGCCATATACTTCTCCCTCAACCCTCAAATCCTCATCGCCTCTCCCTAGAAAACCAATTCCCTTGCTTAAAGAGCAAGCAAGCTCCATCCTTCATAATATCCTAGGGAAAGGGTCTAAGGGGTCACTTCCCTTATATTTGTTGATATATCCTCTATAAGTAGCTTCCTAAAAACATCGGGTCTCCTTGCATCGGTGAAATTCCATAAAGAGCAGGGAGCCTTAGTTGTGGTGACAGTGGGCTAAGTCTCCATCGTTGCCCTTAACCTAGCAATTTCCATGTTAGGAACTCCTTTCAGGTCCCCTGCTAGTTTGAGTGGTAACATTTCTGGCGCCGTTGTTGGGGACGAGACGTGTGCCTTGTTCTCCATACGACAATATTGATATATCATTCTTCGCGACTCCATTAGGGTGAAGCAAGCATTTGTCAAGGCAATTTCATTCACCCTGGCGACTCCCGTGTCATCAAGGACCCAGTAACATGTTGACCACATATATTCCCGCCACAGATATGACATGGATCCTGAGATCTCCCTCATCCAAATCCATGAAGAATATGCCAACGTTTGATGGGGATCCACATTCCGCAGCCAATCACGTGGTAAGGTTCATGAGGTATCTTTCAAAGTAAAATATAACTCAACATTGTGACCAAATGGAATTGTTTGTCCTATCCATTGCCCCCAATACCGATTCGCTTGATTCATGTAAACCTAAAAGCATTCCTTCTCTTCAGATGTTGACTGTACACACTTCTTGTTGCATGAAGGGTCGGGTTTCCAATCTCATGAAGACATATGCCAAATGTTGGATGTGGCCCTTCGAGAGGAGGAAGTTATTGAATATGGTTTTGTGCTTGAGGAAGAATGCCTTGATCCTTCTCCAAATCATCAGGATCAAGTGATTGATGCGTACGTTGAGGATACTGTTGTTAGGTCCCTATATTACTAGTGTAGTCCCTTATTGTTGTTAGTGTAGCCCCTTTATTGTTATTGTTGTACCCCTGTATACCCCATAATGTTATCATTATGCCCCATAAAAGTCACTATTGTTATTGTTGTGCCCTTACATTATTATTGTTAGGTTGGCTAGGATTATACTGTGACCCCATGGACTCCTATATATAGAAAGGAGGTTTTTTCATTTGTATCATCCAAGAATTGTTCATGTAATGTAAAGGAGGTTGCCCCCTCGAAGTGGTTGATTTCTAAGGCGTTGATCTCTCTTTTCTTCTATTTTGGGAGCTGGTTTCATAACATTGGTATCAGAGCTTTGGATTTTAGGGTTTCGCTGCTTCAAATAGGTCATCGTGGCATTTTCGCTATAACTTTTTTTCTACGAAGATTCAGAAGCTAAAACAAAAAAAACCCATTTGTGAAGAAATCCTGACGAACTTCATGTAAAAATTTCAGATCTTGGTTCGCAATATTTTCGGAGATATGATCTATGGAAGTTAGGGTTTTTACAGGCTCCCGAATTTCATCTAAAAGAGGTGACCATGGGAAAATCGTCATAACTCTCTTTGAACAACGAATTGGAATTTTGTAAGAAGCGGCCAACAGTACACAGACTGTAGTTTTCTATGTATCAATTTCAGAGCCGAAGGAGGAAACAGCGACACGTGGCACGCCGTACAAGTTCACTCTACTTAACCAGTCCATAATTAGGTCATTGTGTAATGCAGCCTAAGCCGCAAAAACTCACAGTAATCATATACTACATTTCCCAAGATTTCAATACGCTTTATCATGGTAAAAATCCACTTTATCCAAACTCTGAAATCTTTGAATTAAACTTACACGAATTACTCTGCCCATCTATTTCTTACCTTTATAAACCTTTATTGGAACATTTTCCATTCGGCCTTTACTCTTATAACTCTACAATTTACTTAACCCAATTATAACATTCCGCATTAAAATATCACACAAGTTTGGCAGAATTTTGTTAACCCCAAACACTATGTTATCAACCAATAAACTTTATAACTTACCTTCTGCACTCATAGCACATTTGTTGATGCTCCATTTAGCTTCAAATCTCCACCGTCTAATCTACTGTATTGGATCCAACGAACATCGCACTCCAACTAGCACACTATTTAAGACTTTTAAAACTTGCGATATAAATGGTTTTCACCGCTCAATTCAATGCTACGTGCCACTTACTTATTTGATCGTACCATTTTAACAAATACCACAAACCACTGTGAAGTCGTGCGATATACCATACCCGGATTTTAAAGACCACTATGAGGAAATGTGATATACCACTTACTGTCTCTTTTTTGCATGATATACCACCACAGTTTTATGGAACTGTTTTCACCATTCTGCGCGTCCCAACCTTCTGTTACACGACTCGACCAGTAACACTGTCCCACACACTGATATCATTAATGTTCTTTAGTGCCACTCCCTCTTAAGTTTTAAACTTATACTTCTCACCTGCATACGCATCTTATGCATGTTGTTCCGAAACCGATCTCCGGCTCTACACAGTGCACTCTAGATATCAATTTGAAGGGTCACGTTTTTTTAATGGCATCGATCCATTCTGTGATCAATGATTCATCTTTGACACACGCAAATCCACACAGGACTCAAACTATAAAATGAATGTTCAGCCTCTTCAAAAAAACACGCAGTCTCATGAATTCATGAAAATTGTAGCTTGGATACACAATGTCAGAAATTCCTACTAATAAACACAGATTTCAGTTATTTTCAAATTCGAGTTACACAGAGCTTGTATGAGCCAGGTCATTGCTTGATGTTATACGCCATTTGGCCTCTCTCTGTTCTTCCCATCTGCACACAATGTATTATGCAGAAACATTCTGATATATATATATATGATTTATAATTCATCATACAATACACACCACATAAACTCAGAAATTGAGTTCTCTATATTAATAAACATATATTTACAAAAAGAATTCCATTCTGGTCAGATCTTCTCTATCAATGGCCTCTTCACCTATTCTCTGACCCGTAGGTTTTTACAATCCAATCTTATCTAATCTTATCTAAGGATTGTTTTCCTCCTCCTATTTGATCTATTTTTTTAATGCCTAGAGGCTTATCATTTTATACAAAAGATTTTGTAACCAATTCTGGTTCAGATCATCTATCTTCTCAACAAAATCATGAATATCCTCCAAGTCCTCTTTTGACTCAACTAATCCCTAAGGATCCTCTCTCATCCACAAAATCATGAAACCAATTCCTAATCTAAGATTTACAATTGATTTCCAAATCTCTCATTCCCCTAATTCTCTCATGTTCTCCAACATTCGGGAATAATTACAAAATGCTCCACAAATATTAATTAATTCCTATTCTAAATGTCTCACTTAAATCACTCAAAATATTTAAGATTACATTAATAGGAAACCAACTTCCTTGAAATCATAAGACCCCTATGCCTACTAAAGTAAAATGAGTTTTCTAAGCCAAATGCTCCTGTATCATTGTGGGAGATTGGGCATAACTTTCTCTTGAAGAATCCAAATCAGGTCAGACCTATGGCATTGGAAAGAAGATTTAGAGGGCTACTAAAGCACTGAAGATAAAATCTCGGGGATCGGAAATTACAGAGATACATTAGTTTCAATATCGAGCTCCTCAAAAGCAAGAAAAAGGTGTATTTTTTTTCAAATTGCATAACTCTTGTTTGAAAAATCAGTTTGAAGTGATTCCAAGGGCATATTAAAGAATAGATATCAGTATTGGGTTTTAAAATGCCCCCTAAAAATAATTCAACACCCATTGTTAAATTTTGGGTACAAAGGACAAGTGTTTCCCCATGGCTTTGATCTTCTGGCCTAGGGAAAAGTGTCCACTCTATTGTGCCTCTTCTTCTAAAAGTGACTTTATAAGTAGTAAAGTTAGTCTAATTTAAAAGTGACTTTATTAAAATCAATGAAGAATTAGAAAGTGAAAAAGTGACTATGGAAATAAAAAGCTAAGTGGGTCTTTATTTAAGTGGGTGAGTGATTAAATAGAAAAAATGAAAATAATGTGCATTTGTTTTCAGCCCTTGATCTAAAGCTTTCTCACCCATTCGATCTAGGCATCACTCAAAAGTCACTTAGGTTAGGGTAAAAGGAGAGAAGAAGAAGAAAATATCACATTATTCTTTCATGAGAATTTGAGAGAAAGGCAGAGAGAGCAAAGGAGAATTTTTTGAGCAGGGAGGAAGAGAAGAAGAGCAACAGGACCTTGGCACGCATCCCAAGACAGTAGTACTATACAGCAATTTGGCACGCATTCCAAGGAAGGGACGACACAGATTTCGAGGAGAAATAGCAACACGTTAAAGGGACGAAAATCGAGGCCACTGGGCACGATTTTCGAGAAGAACCTATTGTAATTTCCGTACATGTATGTATAAGTCGTACGCAACATTCTAAGCACATTTCCCAAGGCAGGTCGCACGCATCCCAAGACAGTAGTACCATACAGCAGTTTGGCACGCATTCGAAGGAAGGGACAGCATAGATTTCGAGGAAAAACAGCAGCAGGTTGAAGGCACAAAAACCTAGGCAATTGGGCACGATTTTCGAGAACCTGTTGTAATTTTCGTACATGTTCGTACAGGTCGTACACAACATTCTAGGCGCATTTCTTGAGGCAGACCGTACAACATTAATTATTGTTTTTCTATCTGACTAGTTTTCTGTTAGCATGATTTTCGAGGTGGAGTTTTGCATGGAAATCGAGATAAGTCTGTATTTTGTAAATACTAGAATATTTCCTATGTATTTCATTTTCTCTGTAAAATATTTTCATAAATTAAGAAGAGCTCTCAAACTAGTTTTCCCCAAGAGTTGTAGGGGGTTTTTCTAGGGTCACATTGACCAAAAATCACTGTGTTATTTTCTATGGTTGTTATAACTTTCTATGCATTTATTTCCAGTATTTCCACCAGTAGTAAAATCTCCAAATTTTTATTTTCAGTAACACATTTCATTTCCAGATTTTAGTGTTTTTATCATGCTTGGATTTAACATTAAATGCATGGAGTGATAAGGGAAAACTAATAATCAAAGTGGGGACTGAAATTAAGCCCTCAGAAGGCTCTATTATGACTCATGAAGAGGAAGAACTGCAACATGGTAAATCAAAATTACAAGAGAAAGTGCAACAACTTTCGCTCTCGCAAAGAGCAACAAAAAATGAAATGGGAGTTTTGAAAATAGGTGTGGAAGCTAAGATGGATGGTTTGAAGAAAGGCATGGAAGCTAAGATGGATGGTTTGAAGAATGGCATGGAAGCTAAGATGGATGACATGGAAGAAAAAATGAAAGACAACATGGAAGACATGAAGAATGATCTAAAAGCTGACATGGAAGGTTTGACAAAGTTGATACAAGCACTAATTCCTAATGGCGAAAAGATAGTAGAGGAAATTCATGATGAGAACAAAATAAATGTTAATCGTTATTTCATAAACTATAATGTTGGATTGAAGACCCACCATATTCCAAAGATCGATATGAGGAAGTTTGATGGCAAGGATCCCGTAACATGGATACTACAAACGGAACAATATTTTGATCTCAATAATGTGCAAAACACACAAAAGGTACGCATTACAACTTTATATTTAGAACAAAATACGTTTGTATGGTATCGATGGCTTTGCTCCCATAAAAAAATTGTCAGTTGGTCAATTTTTACGGAGGAAATGATAGCACATTATGAGGATACAAAGAGCAACACCTTATTTAGCTAATTAATAAATCTCAAACAAAAGGGTTCAGTGGTGGAGCACATTGAGGACTTCCAAAAATTGAATATAAGGGTAATTGTTATTCCAGAGGAACACAAGATTGATATCTTCATAGGGACTTTAAAGGATAACATCCAACATGATGTTCGCCTTCAGGAACATGATTCATTGGAGAAGGCATTGAGGTTGGCAAGAAAAATTGAATGTAAAATTATGGTGACAAGGAAGCCTACCACTCACATCTATAAAGATGGAAGTGTTGCTACTCCTAGACTTCCACACCCTACAAGGTTGACACCACCACAATTGGAAGAAAAAAGAGCAAAAGGGCTTTGCTACAGTTGTGATAGCAAATACACTAAAGGTCATAAGTGTGTTGAGAAGAGATTAGTTTACATAGATTGTGAAGAGGAGGAAGAAAATGAACAAGAAACTTGAAAAGAAGAGGATATACACCAAGAACCAACCCTAGAGAAAGAAGAAATGAGTCTGGCCATATCCTGTAATACATTGGCAGGAATTACCACTCCTCACACTCTCAAGATAGAAGGACATATCAAGAAGAAAAAGGTAAAAGTGTTGATTGATTCGGGTAGTATCCATAATTTTATTCATTGTAAGGTAGTCAAGGAATTGAATTGCTTCCTATACCCAGCACCAAAGTGTCAAGTGATGGTTGCAAATGGAGAAACTATAAATTGCTCTGAAAAATGCCATAATATCAAGCTAACCATGGGGGAATATGTATTGAATAATCCAATGCTTTCCATTCCAATGGGAGGTGTTGATGTTGTACTAGAGTACAATGGTTACAATATTTGGGGACGGTAGCTTTTAATTTTCAAGCACTTTTCTTGATTTTTTTCAGAAGTAAAGGAAGTTGAATTACGGGGTATTGCAGGGAAATCAGGAAAGATAATAAGCTCTAATGTCATGACAAAGCTTCTAAAGAAAGAACAACAAGGTGTAATTGCACAATTATGCTCACGAAAAGTTCCAACATCAAAATCATCTATTTCTCTAGATCTCCGCAAAGTCTTTTACAATCATTCCAAAGTGTTTGAAACTCCCAAAAGACTCCCACCCATTCATGATCATGATCATGCTATTCATTTGATTCCAGGAAGTGTTCCTCCAAACATCAGGCCTTACAGATATCCTTATGTCCAAAAGAGCGAAATTGAACATATGATTGCAGAAATGTTAGAGGCTGGTATAATTCAACCTAGTCAAAGTTCTTTCTCTTCTCCAATAGTATTGGTGCACAAGAAGGATGGAGGAGGTTTCAATGGATTTTATCACAGGTTTACCCAAGTCCAAATGAAAGAGTGTCATCATGGTGGTAGTTGATAGACTTACCAAGTATGCATACTTTTGTGCATTATCTCATCCATTTAAAGCAAGTACAGTTGCTACTGCATTTATGGAAACAATTCAAAAGGTACATGGAAACACAAAGATTATTGTAAGCGACAAAGATCCCATTTTTACTGAAAATTTTGGGACGGAATTATTTTCTTGTTTGGATACTCAACTAGCTCATAGCTCATCTTATCATCCTCAATCCGATGGGCAAACTGAGAAGAATATCCTCGTTTTTTTGTATCTGATAAACAAACACAATGGGTCAGGTGGTTACCTCTAGCTGAATGGTGGTATAACACTTCCTTCCATACTGCATCAAAAATGACCCCATTTTTGGCACTTTATGGATATCATCCACCGTCCATCACATCATCTTTAAGAGAAAATTCTAAGGTTCAAGCAGTGGAAGATCACATCGAGCATCAACAAGAAGTTCTCAAACTCTTAAAGGATAACCTGAATTTGGCACAAAATCGAATGAAACAACAGGCAGATCAACATCGCAGCGAGAGAAGTTTTGATGTAGGAAACTGGGTATTTTTACGGCTACAACCATACAAACAAATGTCCCTCAAGCAAGCTAAGAAGGATAATAAATTATTGCCAAAGTACTATGGTCCTTACAAGGTGTTGCAAAAGATTGGTACTATGGCATACAAATTGGAGCTTCCTGCTTCTTCTCGAGTGCACCCAGATTTCCATGTTTCAAGCTTAAAGAAGGTTATAGGTGACAAACTTCCAGTTCAAACAATATTGTCAAAACTTGATGAGGAAGGAAAAATCATATTGGAACGGAAACAAGAACTCGACAGCTACGAAATCGATCAATTTCGGAGTATCTCATCAAGTGGAAGAACTTACCCACTGAAGATTCCACATGGGAGGATGAGAATTTTATACAGAAGCATCCAGAACTACTCAAGCGTTGAGGACAACACTTTTTTGAAGGAGAAGGGCATGTTAGGTCCCTATATTACTAGCGTAGTCCCTTATTGTTGCTACTGTAGCCCCTTTATTGTTATTGTTGTACCCCTGTAGCCCCCATATTGTTATTATTGTGCCCCATAAAAGCCACTATTGTTATTGTTGTGCGCTTACATTATCATTGTTAGGTCGGCTAGGATTATATTGTGACCCCAAGGACTCCTATATATAGAAAGGAGGTTTTGTCATTTGTATCATCCAAGAATTGTTCATTTATGTAATGTAAAAAAGGTTGCCCCCTCGAAGTGGCTGATTTCTAAGGCGTTGATATCTCTTTTCTTCTATTTTAGGAGTTGGTTTAATAACAAGTGCCGAAAAAGAGACTCGTGAATTGGAAAGCATGTCCTCTAAGGATAATGATAACAAAGATCTGCATCCCGACAACCCTCCGATGTTGCAAAAATGGATGATGGATTATGAGAAGTCTTGCAGGCAGTTAATGGCTACATATAACTCCCAAGAGATTTTCTCCTACTATTGTGAGCAATCATAAAGGCTCCGGAACGTAAAGTATGAATATAAAAAGAGTCCTATTGATGACCTTCTTGAAGTATTCTATCAAAATCATTTAGTAAATACATTGGATATCATTCTTCAAGAACGGATGAAGGAAGAAAAGTCTTCCATATCAAAAGAAGAGAATTAAAGGCATCCTAACTGACACCAAATATATAGTGAAGAATGGGGTCATTCTGAGGAGGATCATGATAGTCAAATAAATGAAGAATCTACAAGTGACTTTTGGGTTATTGATTGGGGGATTGGGTATGACTATAAAAATGAAGACCCCATGGTCTCTCAAATCCATAAGAGCAAGCTCAGGAAAGAAGAAGATACTTCGCCCCTTGTGAAAAACAGTGTTATCCCTTATGAAGCCCTTCCTAGTAATTGGAAGGGTCTCTTTTTATGTTTCAAGACAATTCAATCAAAGAAGAGCCTTCCAAATTGTGGATGACTCTAATGACCCTGATGTAAAAGAAACTGAGAAAGAAGTTTCTTTTAGCCATGCCACTGATACCGGATTTTTCTTCGTGTTTGAGCATTCCTCCCCTTGTTATATCCCTACCCCGAAAATAGATGTTTGTGACGAAGTTTGTTCCCCTAGTTTTGGTGAGGAGTTAGTTTCCCTTTCAAAAAAACAAGAATCATGGTTTTTCCGACTTGAAGGTTGGTCGACTCATCACTTGGAGGCTTCTAGACAATACAATTTACATTTATTATTTTTCTTTCTTGATACATGAGCCCTCCAAGGGCTAGTACATGACCTTGACCTTTTGAGTTGTCAACAAGACCCCTAGAGCACTCAATGGGTGCTTTGACCTAGGAGCCCAATATGATGGGCAAGAAACCTATTTCAATAATAATAATTTTCTTTTACAAATAATTTTTCTTTTCTTTTTCTTTTGACAAGTACATAAATAATTATATCAAGTCACGACTCCAGTACAAATTATGAAGAACGACACTAGTTACATTTTCAACAGTTGCCTCTTTTTGTAATATTCCCATTTTAACACACAGCTAAAAGGAATATTAAAATTTTGTTTTTATCACCTAGCAGCTAAATAAATGGGTAAGGAAGCCCATGCTTATTAAAAACATGAATAAAATCCCTCAAATGTGAAAGGGGATAGTCATAAGAGCTGGATTTCACACCCTTATGTGTGAAAGAGGACATTTGCATGAAGACAAGGTCAAGTTTGACCAAGTCAATAGCGTTGGGAGAGGAGGTGGAGAACACTTTGATAGACAGCGCAGTAATAATGGGAAGAGGGTTATTTGGTGGAGGAAACCCTAATGAGTGGGACCCATGGAGAGAGGGCTTTCACTTGTTTAAAAGGAGAGCAAGGCATCCATTGTCATTCATGATTTAGATTATTGATTTTATTGTCTGTTTAGACTTGTGCATTCTCCTGTTGTTTAGCAGAGTTGCAGTGCTGCTTAGCACAAGGATTTCCTGTTTAGGAATCCTTCTCCTTTCTTGAGAGGGCTCTTGAAGGAGTTGTACTAATTTGCCTCACATCCAGGCTTGAGGCCAAGCATCCTTCTTCAGCTACAGTGTTACTTCTGCAGCAGAATAATGTTGTGTTGCAGGGTGTTGCAGTGAGGGTTCACAACACCACTTCCATCACTTGTTTTTCAAAGGAGGAGGCTCTCTTTCCTTTGAGAGATCAATTTGGAAGCCCGTGGAGCATATTGCAGATCTTGGCACTTGGCCAACACTTTTTCTTGCACCTACAGCGCAGTATCCCTCAGTGACTGCGTTATTTTCAGTTGGGACTTGCAATGAGGGATTGCAATGATTGTTGAAGGGTGAGATCTTCAGTGTTAGGATTAGCCTTTCACTTGGAAGATCCATCGGAGGTCTTTTCTTCTCCATCCATTTCCAGTTCATGAGTTGCAGCTACAACCCTGCAACTCCGGAATTTTGCAGTTTTTGCATATTTCAGTGAAAACTTCCGAGATTGTCTTGAGATAGTGATCGAGAGCATAGATCTTCACTCCCAATGTTGTATGAGCCATACACTTGTATATCTATGTATTGACATATGTTAGCATGCAGTTGCTCTTATAAAACTGCGTAGTCATAGCCTTGGGCACTCTTGTGTAGCAGTGTTGGTCATATTTTATGTACTTGTTTCTTGAGGCTGATTATTGCCTATCTTGAGTAGTTTTTTCCTCAAGATCTTGTATGTATTTTGCTACTGTAACTTAATAAGATGGCTATGAGCTCTTCTCTCATTTTATGAGTTGATTTATCACTGCTACTCCATTGTTGTGTTTACGTATTCTTGATCTCCAACTTTAGAATATCTTAAGATATTCTCATTGTTGTAGAATTTTCCCATTTTGGGATATTACAGTGGTATCAAAGCATAATCTTGGCTCAGCCTGTGGATCTCAGCCATGATGCTATCAAGAAAAGAGAAGATGAAGACTCCATTATGTGGAGAGAGAAAGGAAGATAGGCTTACAAAGCTTCTTCCAAGATCTGTACAGAGCATTCATGAAGATTTCAAGAAGATAAGGAGGGAGATATGTACAGAATCGCCAAGAGGGTTTGAAACTGAGTCAAACTCTAGATTTTCTTATGGGAAGTGTGAGCATGCAGCCACACCCTATGATGCACAGCGCAGTCACATGCCCAGTTTTGCCATGAGAGAGACTAAGAGGAGAACTGTTATGAATCTAATTCATAACTAAATTTATAAATATAGTTATTAATAGAATAAATAGAAATAAATGTAATTACTAAATAATCAGTTAGGATTATGTTAAGTAATGATTAGTTAACTGAAAAGGCATGTCTAAAAGACATGCCTGTTCATGAAAAGGTACCTGCGTGGGTATAAAAGCAGGACCTCATTGTAAACTTTCAATCATGTTATATCTTATTAATAAAATATTATTATTATAAATACCCCGTGTATTTTTATAATTAAAAGCTAATTTCTGCTATCAAGTCTACAACCATACAAGTCTGCTGCTACAGTATTCAGATCTATAATTTCGCTGCTACAGTGGTATCAGAGCCATATTGAGGGTAGGTTGAAGGAATGGCACACAGTGTTGTACAAGCCAGCGAACGTAATTTACAAGCTCAAGCACATTATTTACCATATAATGTGCCATTACGTCAAGATCCCAAAAGAATTGAAATAATTAGAAAAATGCTAGAAAAGGTTGAGCACTTAGAGAAGTTATGTGCAAAATATTCTGCAGTAGTCCATAATAAAAAAGATGAAAAATGCAGTAATAATGATAAAGCAGTGAGTTTTTCTAAAGGGAAATCAAGCAAAAAATCCATGGAAAAGTCAACTAAATATATCCCTCCACCAATGCGTAATAAAAGTAAAGAAGAAGGGAAATGTTGGAAGTGTGGAGACAAATATTTCACAGGACATAAATGTGCAATTCAAAAACCTTATAACTGTGAAGCAAATTATAATGATGATGTAGATGTTAAATGTAAAAAAGATTCTGCTAGCTGGAAAACTATTGAAAAAGCTGGAAAAAGTGATGAACAGCGGAGTGTTTCATTCTCTGTTTTGAAAGAAAGTTGTGAAGAAACAAAACAGGATGAAACAGTCAATGATTATAATATTGAAGATTATAATTCAGATGATGTTGATAAAGACAATAAGGTTTGGGATCACGCTGATATTAAAACAGTTAACCAAAAGAATATGGGGCAACTAGAACCATTACCAGATTACACGAATAATGTTGGAATCTCCTGGAAGCCCCGTAGCAGAGAAGTTCATTCAAGGTACAAGTCAGGGATTTCAGCGTCGGCACCCATTTCTGTTAGAAGATTCGGGGTTCCTAGCGTTAGCCGTAATCTTATGCCTTCTGATGTTACCGCTTACATACGACCACAATCTGTTGAAGTTACGCCATCAGAAATTGATGCTGGACCTCAACAGAGTGATTTTACCTTGCTTTTTCATAAGAGGGGGCTGTCTGGTTCTGAGAAAGGAGATTCCAGAATTAATTTGTCACTCTGTCATTATCCTTGTTCCTCTATTTTCGGATTTCAACACACCTTCACTGGTGGGCGTCAGTATGCTGCTTTTTTCTGTCAGTCGAGTAAGGATAAATGCTCACAATATGTATTTTGTGAATTCCTATTCTGCATGCTTCATATACTAGAAGATCCCTCAGCTCCTTATAAGCAGTGTGACTTTATTGTGCCAAGTAGTGGACAGAGATGCAAATTTGCAGAATCCCTTGGCATTGCAGACATTAGATTTGGTTAGAATCACAAGCAAATGAGGATGACAGAGTCACGGTTGGAAGATATGAAGGATAATTCTTACTTTGGGAACATGTCAATATTAGTTATGGCTGCCACAGTTGCTCATCATGACCTGGAGTGCTCTGACCCTTCAAAAACGTTGGAACCTATAGAAACCAACTTCGCTGACCATAGTGGTAGACAGAGTTCATTGCCAAAAATCCGTGCCCACCCTAAGGCAGCCACTTTTGATGTTCCTACAGTAAATACACAGTACAGACAAGAACACCAGGTTAGTGGAGATGATAAACAGCCTGCAAGGTATTTTCCTGTGAGAAGAAAAATAGGTCATCAAAGGTCAGGCATAGCTGACAAGGTTCAATCAAAACAAAAAATGCTAGAAGCTGATAACGCAAACAATTTCAGGGCATGGAAGGGATGGATTGAATCTACACTCAAGTTTTTTTGTCAGCAGATTGAAGAATGTACAAAATTGAGGTTGCATGCTCATCTTCACCCTCGAGATTTTATGGATCCATCAAATGCCGAAGACCGTGGCTATAACTGTTACTTCTACGTTGGCCTGCGACAGAACAAAAGGATTGCGATGGAAGAAAGTCTGTTGCATTAATACGGCATGGTGAAAGATTATAAAAATATGTATATACGTTGTGTCAAACGTCACGGGGAAATCAACGCTAGTTACCCAGGCGGCGTGGCCGTGGCCGTGGCTTACCGTTTATAATTTGCTTTGACAAATGTCCAATTAATAATTTAACCAGCAAGCCGGTCGATGTTAATTTATAAAGTAACCATATCAGGCGTAAAATCGATTGCGGGTTAGTAATTGAGCGTGGACGTAGTCATTCAGTGGTACGGTTAGTGGTTTAGTGTAAAGTACCTGTTTATAAAACGACGACAGCATTAAGTTCTTATATATAAAAATTAAAAATAAATTAAAAATTTAAAAAAAAACCAACGAAATTAAATTTAATTAATTAAAATTATTTAATTGATTAAAAAAAAATTATTAATTTAATTAATTAAAATTACTATTTAATTAATTAAATTAATGAAAAAAAGAAAAAGAAAAAGGGGGAGGTTACTTAAAAATTTATATATACATATATATATATCAATATATAGAAGTACAAATTCAAATGAAAGGAAGAAGTTCTTCATTAAAAAAAAAAAAGAGAAGTTAAATTATATATATATATAAAAAAGGGAGAACTCAGTTTCAAGAGAGTATTATTGGAGAATTATATATGCCAAAGCCCCAGTGATTAAAGACATGTTTATCAAATAATCCGAAGTGAAGAAAGTTGTCGAAAAGTTAAAGCTTTGAGGACAAAGCTTTTCGAAGAAGGAGGCAATGTTATGAATCTAATTCATAACTAAATTTATAAATATAGTTATTAATAGAATAAATAGAAATAAATGTAATTACTAAATAATCAGTTAGGATTATGTTAAGTAATGATTAGTTAACTGAAAAGGCATGTCTAAAAGACATGCCTGTTCATGAAAAGGTACCTGCGTGGGTATAAAAGCAGGACTTCATTGTAAACTTTCAATCATGTTATATCTTATTAATAAAATATTATTATTATAAATACCCCGTGTATTTTTATAATTAAAAGCTAATTTCTGCTATCAAGTCTATAACCATACAAGTCTGCTGCTACAGTATTCAGATCTATAATTTCGCTGCTACAAGAACTCTTAGTGGTTTCTTGCATGAGTATGAATCTCAAACTCAGAAGTTTAGAGATCATATCAATTTTCCGGAGTTTTGCAAGATCAAGGTAAGGAGGAGCAAGCAGCATAATGTGGGTAGATTTCTTCTATCTACCTTTGATGGTTCCCCTACATGTTCAGTCAGGGCTTGGGTGGAAGAGCTAGACACATTTTTGCAGCAGCACCAAATTTCTGAAGATGAAGCCATCAGAGTAGCAGCGCTGCCTTTGGAGGTAAGGCCTATGCATGGTGAATATTTGAGTCTTTTTCTTTAAAGAATGCAAATACTTCTTCCTATGCAAGGTTCATTAAAACATTGGTGGAAAAGTTTGATAAGAAAATTTCTGAAACACATGTGATGAAGCAAAATAAATCTAAACAAACAAAGACCTTACATGTGATGGAGGAAATCATAAAACCAAAACCACTTCAGAAACCCATGGAAGAGGCTGATAATTTGCATCATACTTTGCTAGAGGCAAGACCTTTATCTTGTATGTTGGCACAAGAAGGCATGGAGACCCCTTTTTCAAAGGAGGATCCAATCATTGGGAGGTTGCCCTTTCATGTTGAGGAGGCTGAGGGCAACAGCGCTGTCAGATCTGGAGTTGATCTGGCACCTCATGCAGAGGAAGGAGGAGCTCTTGCTCCAACTAGAGGGATTCTTGCATCTTTGCAAGGAAGTCCCCAGGATCTCATGTGTGGAGATCAAGGCACAACTCATGTTCTACATGTGCCATTGATGATGAGGTGTGGAAAATGGAGATACAAGGAGGAGATAGGGAGGATGACCAGCATCATGTGATGAGGAGCACACATCCCTGTCTATTTCATGAGGTTGATGCACCTAAGAGGGAGACTGGATTGCGCAGTGAGAGTAGGGACAAGTTTGTCCATTCATGTATGCAGTCTATTCTTATGATAATGTCTCATTGTATGGAGACATTTCACCAAGGAGACCACCAGATCAGCAGATGATGAGAGATGTTTCACATTTTGAGGCACCATTCATTGATTTCAGAGGAGTGGAGACCTTGGGAGGTCATTTTACAGTGCTGAGAGTCTTGGGTAGACTCAAGGAGGAGAGAGGCATTCTCTCAACATCATCTTTACCCACTCTCATTTCAGATTCTGCATTGTGGCAGAAGCAGCAGGGGAAGGATAGCAGCCTTCCAACTTGCATCTTTGGCATGGGAGATGTCAAAGAAGAGGATGACCATATGACAGATGTTCTTCATGAGAGATCATCAGCGCTATCACTGTGGAGGATAGATCCATATTGGAACTCCCAGCTGTTGGTGGAGTATTCCAAAGATATTTTCACTTGCATGATATTGGATGACCAGTTGCATGAGGAGGGATATTCAGTCAGAGATGGGGTCATCTACTATCATGGTAGGATCTTCTTATCTGGAGCTTCCAAGCTCAAGGAGAAGTTGCTACAAGCAGCTCATGAGGATTTCCTTTTCAGCCACACTTGTTCTTTGAGAGCATACCACACCATCATGGAGGGGTATTTTTGGAAGGGGTTTGAGGAGGAGATATATCAGCATATGAGGAGATGCATGGATCATGTGAAGATGGAGGAGATACATAACTCTTTGGAAGAGTTAGCACAACCACCTCTTTTCTCTTTGAGGATGAGAGAAGACTCATCTATGAGCCACTCCATTTGCATGAGCAAGACATATGGTAAGGGTATTGTTTGTTTGCATAATGATTTGTATAATGTATCTATGCATCCCTTAACCATACATGTGCAGGATGTTGCTACAAGGAGGAGCATTCTTTTTTCTAGACCTCATGGTCTACTTGAGGCCATGAGCAGTATTGGTGACCACTCCCTAGGAGGACTTGGGGAGGAGATGTATTTTGGAGAACATGCTCACTTTGCACCATACATCATTCACTTTCTCCAAACATATGAGGAGAGTGGGACAGCAAGCAAGTGGTTGAGAAACCACACTTTTTGTCACACTCTTTTGCAGTTGATGGCCAAACTGCGTTGGTTACATTTGAGGGACCATTGTCCTTCTCCCTTGCTACATATGGCAGCAACCATGGTTCTCATTATGGTTCCTTATGTTGTTGTTGTTTTTATATTTGTTGGGAGCATGATTGGGGGAATGGCACATTGGTTGGATGTGTCCCTTGGGGGAGAGATCTCCCACATAGTTTGCATTGCATGTTCTAATGGGAGCATGAGAGAGTATGTGGCCACTACAGCAAAACACTTGTTTCCATTTGAGGTGAGCCCATATGATTGATTGGATGCCATATGATGGTGACTTCCAACTCATCACATATGAGATGATTTGAGCCAACATGTTTCATAACGTTGGAGGAGAGATCCTTGGAGGTCTAGTCTTCATCTTGCCACTTGAGGGCAATATCATTGCAGCCCAAGATCAGCATATAGTCTACACTTATCTTAAGTGGAGAGGAGGACAGCGTGGGGTAGGCTATTTTGTCTACCAAGATCAAATTTTCATCGCACCTACATTGCAGGAGCCAAAGGTGGAAGAGGATTTTCAAGAGTTGCCATGTTGGGAGGTAACTCATTTTGTATGGATGATTGCTTGGGGGATGGAGGATCCGCATGGGGAAGATGTTCCTCAACACATTTTAGACTCTATGCCTTGAGAGGAGACTTTCCAGTTCTATCCTTGCAGTTGCTTGAGGACAAGCAACATTTGGGAGGGGAGGACTGTAATATTCCCATTTTAGCACACTGCTAAAAGGAATATTAAAATTTTGTTTTTATCACCGAGCAGCTAAATAAATGGGTAAGGAAGCCCATTCTTATTAAAAACATGAATAAAATCCCTCAAATGTGAAAGGGGACATTCATAAGAGCTAGATTTCACACCTTTATGTGTGAAAGAGGACATTTGCATGGAGACAAGGTCAAGTTTGACCAAGTCAACAATGCTAGGAGAGGAGGTGGAGAACACTTTGATAGACAGCGCAGTATGAATGGGAAGAGGGTTATTTGGTGGAGGAAACCCTAACGAGTGGGACCAATGGAGAGAGGGCTTTCACTTGTTTAAAAGGAGGGCAAGGCAGCCATTGTCATTCATGATTTAGATTATTGATTTTATTGTTTGTTTAGACTTGCGCATTCTCCTGCTGTTTAGTAGAGTTGCAGTGCTGCTTAGCACAAGGATTTCCTGTTTAGGAATCCTTCTCCTTTCTTGAGAGGCCTCTTGAAGGAGTTGTACTGATTTGCCTCACATCCAGGCTTGAGGCCAAGCATCCTCCTTCAGCTACAGCGTTATTTCTGCAGCAGAATAATGTTGTGTTGCAGGGTGTTGCAATGAGGGTTCACAGCACCACTTCCATCACTTGTTTTTCAGAGGAGGCGGCTCTCTTTCCTTTCCTTTGAGAGATTAGTTTGGAAGCCCTTGGAGCATATAGCAGATCTTGGCACTTGGCCAACACTTTTTCTTGCACCTACAACGCAGTATCCCTCAGTGACTGCGTTATTTTCAGTTGGGACTTGCAGTAAGGGATTGCAGTGATTGTTGAAGGGTGAGATCTTCAGTTAGGATCAGCCTTTCACTTGGAAGATCCATTGGAGGAGGTCTTTTCTTCTCCATCCATTTCCAGTTCATGAGTTGCAGCTGCTACCCTGCAACTCCGACATTTTGCAGTTTATGCATATTTCAGCCAATCCTTCCGGGATTGTCTTGAGGTAGTGATCGGGAGCATAGATCTTCACTCCCAATGTTGTATGAGCCATACACTTGTATATCTATGTATTGACATATGTTAGCATGCAGTTGCTCTTATAAAACTGTGCAGTCATAGCCTTGGGCACTCTTGTGTAGCAGTGTTTGTCATATTTTATGTACTTGTTTCTTGAGGCTGATTATTGCCTATCTTGAGTAGCTTTTTCCTCAAGATCTTGTATGTATTTTGCTACTGTAACTTAATAAGATGGCTATGAGCTCTTCTCTCATTTTATGAGTTGATTTATCACTGCTACTCCATTGTTGTGTTTACATATTGCTGATCTCCAACTTTAGAATATCTTAAGATATTCTCATTGTTGTAGAATTTTCCCATTTTGTGATATTACACTTTTTCTCTCTTTGTGGTTCTCTTTTTCCACTAGTTTGATTTCCCTCCTTTTCTCTCTCCACAAGTGCATGCTGCCTCAAGGGGTGCATATTCTTCGTTGAGTGGCTCCCACAAACCACCAAAATTTCGATTTTTCCCTTGTTCCCAAGTCAAATGCCAAAAATTGCTGCCAAAGCCAAAAATTGTCAAAATTGAAATTTCTCCTATGTAGCTTAAGAAATTGGGGATATTACAAATTCGCCCTTCAAATTCTGCCTTAAAAATCTCCCTTTTTGCACATGTGAACAGAAACAATAGTAGATGATGATGATCCAAATTGTGGTTTAAGTGTGGAGGTCGAGTCGGTATATATAGTGATCTGACTTCTAGAAGATAAAAATACCAGTGATTTTTTTTTGGATAATTCAGTGTTAAAGAGTAAATAAATAAATTGTTGGGATAAAATAAATTGCCATGAAAAAAATATATCTGCCTGGTATTCGAAATTTAACACCAAGGAGTGCAGGATTAATAGAATGTGCATAGGTTGAGACGATTGCCATGTGTACCATGCCAGTTAAATAAATGACCCAATTTTAACTATGGAAGTTTCTGGTGGTGACAATCTTAACTAGCACTAACCCAGTTTCTGCACAACTTTCTCATAGATAAAAATTTCTGCAGGAATTGCTCACAATAAATAAAAATCATACACAACTTGATTCATACAAAGAAATTTAAAGTTGGACAAATAGGGTCAAGAATTGATACTAAAAACCTGCAAACTCATGTACTTTATTACTTTGTATAGCGACATGTATGGTTTCAAACAATGTACAATAGCAGGTAAAACAAAAACAAACTGAGAAAACATCAAAAACTTACCAATTGAATTCCTCCATCACAAATTCAATCATATCAAAAGGTAGGCTATGATAAATTTCTCCAATCTGGTTACCATATAACTTTTTGAGAAGACGAACCTGCAAGGAAATGATAATTCCAAAAACATGTGATCGTCTAAAACAGCAAATAAAGTTGTATGACTTCTGAAATAGATTAACATTAACAATATTACACAAGGCATGAATTTTTCATCTGCTGATGTAAGAAGCATTCTCCAAAAAATAGTATCACACAAATTTGATCACAGCAAAATATGTACCTACTTTTATCATATTTCTCCTATATTTATTATACCCGAGAGTGCTGGGCAGCTAGGCCGAGTAGAAGAGCAAAACATTGTTGTTAGGTGACTGTTTGGGTTCATTGGTGGAGGCCGAAGGCTACAGCAAGTTGTTGTGCTAGGCCACAGCCCATACCACACAGTTGGAGGCAACGTTAAGGGATGTCAAGGGAGGACAGGACCTTAAGAAGGCAGTGTGGCATGGGAGAAGCCTCTCCAAGGTAGGTTGCAGCCCTTCAGGGCTAAGTTTGCTGACTGTAAGGTGGATTAAGGGTTGTTGTACATGCCCTAACCAGAATTGCAGGAAAAGCAGTGCAAACAAGTGACAGCAATGTTTTGTGGAGGATTGTTGGGTCAAAGATGTTTGACCAGTTTGGATCGTGATTAGTACAACCTGTTGGTGCCGTGTGGAGGATCTTCCGTGGTGGCAAAGAGTCTTCCTAGGAGCAGAATCAACAGTGTAGAATCGGATGCCATTGATCTGGTGGAGGGCAGTGTGTTGTCTACCCAAATTAGCCCTAGACAAGCTATCTTGACGAGACAAAGAGCAGCTGAAGGTTGGGTGAAGATTCGTGCCAAAGTGCAGCACTTTGATGGACAAAAGTTGCTGCTAGCCTGGCAGTTGGAACTCGGAAATTAGGCCTACCCAAAGAGCAGATTGGATCAGCCTGTGTACACTCTACAGATGTGACTTGCAGCAGTGTTAGGTGGCAGCCCTCTTGGAGTCTCGATGTGTAGTAGCCTTGATGGACTAAGGCACTACTAGTGAGCAGTACGGAAGCAAAGGACCAGCAGGACGAGATACGACATCGAGTTTTTCATTGTATCTTGTAAACCATAGACTGTTGTATTATTCAGATTTTGGTTTAATATAACGAAGATTGGTGATTGTACATTATTGTACAATTTATTTAAACACTGTGTATATTTGTGCATATTTGATTTACCGCTTTATATTTCCGTTGTGTAAAGTAGTTCATGGTTGAGATTCTTGGTTTGGTAGCATCAGTGATTTTAAGACTCTAACCTAGACCCAAGGTCATGGAAATTCAACATGGTATCAAAGCGTTTCTAAGCTACTTTGGAAGTAAGTAAATCAGAGTTGTGTGCAGCGAAGTACAACGTGAGAGGGAGTTGGTCACATTGTAAGTGAAGGGCTCACTACAATGTCGAAGTTGCAGGCAGGTCTCCGATATGAGGACAGGTTGGAAGGGTTGTCCAACTATACTCCTTGGAAGGAAAGGATCAAGTTGGTCTTACAAGTCAACAGGATCTGGGATTTTGCCGAGAAAGAGATCAAGAAGCCAACCAACCCTAAGGAGTTGGATATATGGGAAGATTTGGATACGAAGGTGAGGTTGATCATCCTTAATGATATGAAGGATTCCTTAATACCTCATTTTTCCGAGAAGAACAATGCACATCAGATGTGGATGGCTCTTCAGAAATTGTTCCAGAATAAGAACGAGAACCGGGTATTGTTATTGGAGGATATGTTGAAGTCCACCAAAATGATAAGGGGTGAAGGAGTGACTTCCTATCTAATGAGGTTGTCTCAGGTCAAATATGAGCTAGTTATCGTCAGTGTTAAAAATTCATCAAATGAATCGTTGCTAGGGAGAAATTTCCAGACTGGAATAGACTGTGGGACGACTTCATTTAGGAAGAGTTGCGAGACAAGGATCTTTATCCATCAAAGAAGGAAAATGAGGATGTGGCACTTGCAGCACGAATGAAGGGTAAGCCAAAGAAGGACTTGAGTAAATTCAAGTGTTTCAATTGTGGTGAGATGGGTCATTTTTCGTCAAGATGTCTGATGTGTTGGGTGTGGAGCCTGATTTTCATCCTGATTCAAAGGTCTTTGTTTCAGACGGATGTAAACCCCAGGAATGTTGTACACCCCTCCATGTGTGGGAGTCCAGGGGGGGCCGATCCCCCCCCCCCCCCCGGCTGGGGGGTCTGAGGGCCAGCGGTCCCCTAGCGTGGGCTTCGGGGCAGCGCCCCCGAAGCTAAAAACAGATGTAAAATTGCCTTGTAAAATATTGTAATTTCGTAGTCAATCTAAGTTGTTCATTAGGAGGATGATCTGATGGTAGAGTTATGTTTGATATAGGGTTTTTTTCCCTAGAAGGCAACCCCTCGTTTTGTATGAGGGTATTGTATTGCGTCTGTGTATTGTATGTGTATTATGAGCGAGAAACAAAAAGGGGGACAGTGAGAGAGTAGAGGATATTACAGCGGATCTGTTGTAGGTTGTGTCTCTTCATCTTGCTGGATAATATAAAGGAAGGACTGGTTGTTCGAGGTGGACGTAGCCCAAATTGGGTGAACCACGTATATTTGTGTCTCTCTAGTTTTATATGTTTTTTGTGTTTGTGTTTCTGCATATTTTATGTGTTCCATTGCTCTGTAATATATAATTTTCTAACACGATGAAGAGGGGAGATGATGAAAAGAGGAAAGGAAAGTAGGTCGTCGATGTTGCCACTTCAGCTGATATAGATGATCTCTCCAGGAGATTGGCAGAGGAGGACTTTCCTATGATTTGTCATTTCTCGCAGGGTACTATCAAGGAGGATGGATAGTACATGGACAGTGGTGCGACAAAGCATATGGCAGGGTCTCAGGAGGTTTTTGAGACTCTAGCTGAATGGGACTCGAAGTTGCACATGGTGTTGGGCGACAAGAGTCAGTTGGAGATTCGAAGATTGAGTATGGTACCAATCAGGATAGAGACAGGACGTATGATGCAGTTCTAGGATGTATTGCTTGTACCAGGACTCAGATATAGTGTGATTTCCATCTCGATGATGGAGAGGAAGGGGTTTGAGGTCGTGTTCCAGGATGGGAAGGCAAGACTCAGGCCTATAGGCTCTCAGTTCAATGGGATTGTACTTGGAGTTAGAGAGCATGGTCTCTACAAGTTGACAGGAAAGCTTGCGGATCATGGAAAGAAGCAGGTGGAGCAGGTACAAGTTTTGGAGAAGCAGGAGCAAGTGTAGGCGCAAGCTTCAGAGGAGCAAGTATAGGTTCCCGAGAAGAAGGTACACTTTCCAGAGAAGAAATTCCAAGTTCCAGAGACTCGGAGGGAGTCAAGTTCTAGAGGGAGCTTGCAAATTCTGATGGACGCTACATATGTCATTTTGTGTGTTCTTTGGGTGTAGATTATGGATTCTCACATTCCTTCAATGAAGCAACATGTCCCCAAGAAGAACCAGATGTTGACCACTCCATGTCAACTACCCCGCAGATGTACATTTTTTTGTGCAAAGATTTCCATCATGCCCGAGCACTCAGATGATCCACAGATTCATCATTATCAGCTATAGCCTATATGTACACTGGAGTTTTGTAAACCCATTCTGCACTTTGTAATTTAAATGATCCTAGTAAGACAAATGTATGTAACAACCTAGGTAAGTTTATTTTACTAATGATGTTTTATACCCTAGGAGGTTTTTCGTCTCACTAATTCATGTGTGTTTCTAGACATAGATGATCAGCAGAGTTTTTCCCTCTAGCCTCACCCCAAAGCTAGGGTGGATTTTGTAATCAAGATCTTAGATGAGTCCTTGTGTTATTTATTGAGTCTCTGTAAAAGTGATTTGGGAATAATACTAGCTATTTGGTTAGATTATTTTATTAGAAGTCACTTAGTCTACTAGATCACATTTTGTGTCGCAGAAATGGGTAAATCTTGAGGGACTATAACAAACGAGTGTTCCCCCTTCATGTATTAAATTGTAATATCTTGATGTAAAAAATATTTAGTGCATGGTCCCCCATAATTAGACACAATGGCTAAATATTAGATGGTTGGAAAAATTATTAATCCCCTCATGAGTCAATTAAATAAATTTTCTGGCTAGAATATATTAAAAAATACTAAGCCAGAAATAGAATTGATTTAAGTCCTAGGAAAAATTAAATTCTCCAACATTTAAAATTCGTGGGTTTTAACGTTTTTAATTTTTTGGGGTCCCTCGCCAAGGGAATATTGAAAATTTCAAGATATTTTAAACCCTTGGGCCATAGTAGTTAAGACAAAGTTAATTTTTTGAGGCAATTAACTCAAAATAATCATTTTTGAGTTAATTAAAAGGAAATTAAAAGTGAAAATCGAATTTCCTCAAAAAGCTATGTTCCCAGGAAACGTGGGTTCGGGGACGGGGACGGTATTTTTTGAAACAAGTGTGTGGGTTCGTCGAAGTATTTTTTGTTAGATGATCCAAATATTATAATGTAAAGTTAGGATAAAAATATTTAATAAATATTAGAGACACTTAGAAATAGAATATTGTTAGCAAAGATAGGACTGTAGAATTGAGTCGTATCTTAGGCTCTAAAATAGGAATAAAGTTAGTAGATTGGATAGAAGATCATTTATTGTAAATGGACACTTGTTATTTTTTCAAGTGGTCCATAACTAAATTAAGTTAGGACATATAGCTTATAAATAGGTTAGTCTTCTAATTGCAAATTAGTGGAAGTTTACGTTTGTAAACTCTTGCAATTTGTTATGTAATTTCTTTTCCAGTATTAATAAAATTACGTGTTTGAGGACACTTCTGTTGGAGTGTAAAAACTCTGGTAGACTTGAATATTTATATATTATTATTGATAAAAGATGAGAGGATAGAATGTTACAATGAGGCCCTGCTTATATACCTATGCAGGTGACCTTTCATGAATAGGCATGTCTTTTAGACATGCCCTTTGACTAACTTAATGACTACTTACATAATACCTATTAACTATTAATAACTATATTAATTATATCTGTTAGCTCAATAAGGCAATCTGGTTGTAGCTCCTCGTCCACACACACAGCATCATCTGTGTATTGGTCCCATCTCTTGAAAGGACCCTCGTTGTACCCAGGGTCAATTCGAGATATGAGACAAAGTGTGCTATGAATGTACACTAAGTTCTCTGCCTTCATTGAGCCCAACCTATTCCTCTTTACTGAATGAATAAATGCATAAGTACTCCAATTCCTCTCGCAAGATGAAGAGCTAGCTACCTGGAATATTAGGGGAAGCCCATTAAATTAATTAAAAATTTAAAATAAAAAAACTAAAATGAAAATTTAAAAATTAATACAGAGATTTAATTGAGAAATTTCAAATAAGATGAGGAACTCCAAACTAGCTACCTGTCCAAGTAATCGTATGGAAAATTGTTGCAACTTGGGAGCATCAACACCATGAAGCCACCGCCAATCAATTGGATCCTTCTTCTTGCGTCTATCTGCCAAAGATGCATGTGAACCAAAGACACCTCGGCAATGTGAAAATTGGGCAAACTGAGATCGCATGTCAGAGGCTTCTTCTGTACCACCATAAATTTTCTTGACAACAGTCAAGAATCCTTCGAACACCTCTCTATCTTGGGAAGGAGGCCTCCTTCCTGTTGCGGGATCATACCATTTTGGATTAACTGCATAAGCTGCCATATGAAGAGGGGTGTTTAGTTTATTACAACGCCCATGTATAAATTCTTCAGTTGTGGCCATAAAGTAGGATCCTTCCTATCTGTGACAGTTTGGATCCTCTCACACATGGAGTCCATGTTCTCATAAATCTCACCTAAACATGGACCATTTGTATGTGCATAGCGGATCATATCACAATTGGTTCTACAATCTCCACAACAAATTTGGCATGAACCCAAAAATGATCATCCAAAATCAACCTCTTCACCTCGAAAGTTGCATCTGAGGTAGATAACCTCCACTGGTCCCACATGTCGTTGATAACTGTGGCAAATAAAGCTTTCTTCATCTCCACAAGCTGCCTAAGTAAAATGTAGTAAGTTGCAAATCTTGTATCTGTTGGTTTAAGAAGCTCCATTTTGGCATGCTAGCGGTAAATGGCTTGTGATTGATGATGGTTGCATAAACATTTGAATTTTGCGGCCATTTTTAATTAATGCTTAAATCCATTCAATTTTCCCAATGTCCTTCAATGCATTATTCAAAGAATGCACTGCACATGGTATCCAAAAAATATTCTTGGACAGTGGATACATCAAGGACAAAATTAAAATATTAATAAATCTGAAATCAAAATGTTTATTGTTAACAATTACTCAATTAGAAAACAAATCAAACTTGTACTCAAAATTAAAAATGTAATTTAAATATAAAATTTAAATAAATCATACTTGAAAGTTGAAAGTTGAAACTTGTCACTTGTACTCCTTCTAAACCATTGTCCCTGTTGCTTTGCACACTAGAGCTGCATCAGTAATAACTTGAACAACATTGGATGGCCCCACCTCTGCAATGGCATCACATAATTGGTCTTTCAAGAACATAGTGTTCTTTTCTTGACCAGAACAATCAATGGCTCTAAGAAAATAAGGACCAGACATGGAAGAAACAATGATGTTTATCAATGGACGATTCCTACAATCCGTCCATCCATTCATGACAATTGAGCATCCATCCATGCTCCAAGATACCTTCAAGGGTGCCATTGCCTTCTCAAGACGAGCCTTCTCCTTGTCCACCAACAAAATTCGAAGCTTCTCATAACCAGGAGCTTTATACCCTGGAGGTCCATCATTAATAGCACGAACCATTTGCTCAAAATAGGGGGAACGAGCTGCATGGAAGAGAATGCCACATGAAAGAAAAAACCTTGCTATTGCAAGATCAACACCCTCCCTACCTTTCACATCAAACATGTCATAAAGGCCACCAAGTTTAGGCTTCTTGTGTGGTTGACTGGTAGTGATTTTTGATGCTCTAGATGACACATCACCAACTTTAACTTCATCATTACATGGTAACTCTTCCTCATTGGAATCATCATTTTCATCAACATTGAGACATGGCCTAGATATTGCCTTGCCTGCCTTACCATCAACCATTTGTTGCTCTCTTTGTGCACTAGAGAGTCTAGTGGGATCATTTGGGTCTCCAGTGCAAGCATCAACACCCTTCCTTGGTATTTGCATAAAATAAGCTTTAACTCTGGTATAGCTCCCTTTCAATTCAAGCTGACAAAAATTGCATTTTATTGTTGTTGTCCCCCCAGCACCTTTTGAAGGTTTTTGCTTGTCCACATGTTTCCAAAGTGGATATTGTGGATTTGTCTTTGATGAAGACATTTTTTATTTTGGAAATTTTGGAAGACAATTTGAATATATTGAACAAAATTCAAAGTAAAATTCATGTTAAATTAAAAAATTTAATAGAGGTCAAAACTTAGGCTGGCCTTGGCCCTTCAGGTGATCACTGTTAAATTTTAATTGTTAAATACAGGGATTCTGGAATTAAAAGTTAAAACTGTCTCTTGTTAAGTACAGGGAATCAGGATTATAGAATTCCGAATTTTAATTCGGTAAACAAATTTAAAAAAAAAATTAACAGAAGTCTAAAGATTACTTTGAAGTTTGAAGTTTCTGCAAATGACAAATAGTAAATTAAAAAATTAAAATTAATGAACATTGAATACCTGTAGGCTGTGGCTGTGAGTGAGCTCCTACGTTGCCCTCTGAACAGTGAATACGCTGCCCTCTGAATCAGTGAATATGCTACCGGATACCCTCTTTTTGAGTGACCCCTAAGGTGGTTGCCTGTTAATTTTGGACAACTAGGTCCAAACTCCATGTTCTGATGCTCAGATGAAGATGTCAATATTTTTATTGGATTCCTCTTTCGGAGAGGTGCAAGATCGATCTAAAGATGATCTTGATCTGATGAGTAGAACATTTATTTTGAATTAATTCCACTTATGTGCAAGGTCGGCCAGAATTGAAATGTAGGCTTGAAGCCCCAGCAGATGTGTCACACACCCTCACTGATGGATATATATAGATCAATGTTGGAGGACATTTCATCAATCACTCATCACACATTTCTCTCTCATCATCTGATTGGTTCGATCACCTTGGAGGCTCTTCTTCTCTCACACGTGGGAAATTTCAGCAAAGGAAATTTATGGTTTTGACCTAGGGTTTCAGCGCAGATTTGACCAGCATTGACTTTGGTCAACGCATGGTCAAACTGACCCTAAACTCTCTCAAAAATCCGATTTCTGCAGTCCGCATTTATTGGCACAGAAATCGAGGATAGACGTTGACTTTGACCGGGTTGCATTGACTTTTTTTGCTGATGTTTTTGCATTGACCATTGACTAGAACAGCGTTGACTTTTGTTGACTTTGGGTTGACTGATATAGAGATGTCCGAGAAGGTTATGTGACACATTCTGGTTGGCTAACCATATTGAGACTATGCTGGTTGAAGCATCCTGTTGACCGTCATAACGCACCACAACACATATATTTTGCTGATCAAGTTAAGTATATTTTAGGCTTGTCTTCTATCAATCTACTGGTATGTTCTATCAGCATTTTACTTTCTTGTTTATGTGATTGTTGTTTGATATTGGGGATAAAAGTAAAGACGCATCAAGCATAGAACATCCTCAAAAATTTACATGGTATCGGAGCTGAGGTGAAGAAAAGCCCAAGTTTGTAGCAATCACCAAAGAAGAGCATGGGTACCTCAAACTATAATGGCCTCAAAGCTGATGACAAATTGACTGGGAAGGAAGACTTCCATGCCTGGAAGATGACCTTGGATCTTATGTTGGAAGACCAAGATGTCATGGACTATGTGCAGGGTAAAATCCAAGAACCTCCATCCTCTGCACCCGCTGCCACCAAGTCAAAATATAAGAAGTGGGAAATCAAAGCAAAGATGATGATCCGGGATTCAATTCATAAGAGTCTGGTAGCCTACATCTCTGAGTGTTGAACCTTTAGTTAAACTGAGAGTGGGGGGGTGAATCAGTTTAACACATTCATGGACTTTTAAAACTTTTCATTAAACTTTATTAACACCTTCATTTCATGATCAACAGAATGTGTGAGCAATCATTATTTGTGAGTAGCAATTAATAAACAGATTAGATATTGTACCAGCAGTCTTAATATGTGAGCAGCAAGTATTATCAGAATAGACATACCATATCAACACATAGACATCATGCACATAGACACCAGATATAGGTGGAAACCCATAAAGGGAGAAAATCACATCTTATTATTGTTGTGATACAAAGGCAAGCTCCAACTACCTCTCACCACTGATTTTTTGTAGGCACCAACCTACAGGAGGCTCCTACCTCAATTCTGCAAGCTACAACTTACAAGGAAGCTCCAACTCCCATTAATTTTTTGCAGGCACCAACCTACAGGAGGCTCCAACCTCAGTCAGCTACAACTGACATTTTATCAAGCTACAACTTGATGTGGAAGCACCAACTCCCATCTATTTTCTGCAGGCACCAACCTACAGGAGGCTCCAACCTCAGTCAGCTACAACTGACATCTATCAAGGTACAACTTGATAGGGAAGCTCCAACTTCCTTACTCTTTCAAAAGAAAACATTTGCTAATTTACCTTGGATATCAACTATGTTCTGTACCATCTGCTCTGTTGTTCATCAATTCTCATATCTGCCCTGTATCATCTCTGCATCTTCTCACATTCTCTATCAGCTTCTCCTTCTCTGCTCAGCTCCTCCTTCTTCTCTGCTCAACTCCTCTTTCTTCTCTGCCACACTGCTTCATTTCTGCATTCTCTTCACTCACTCTCTAACCTCTCTATGCATATCAATGTGATATTATTTATAGAAATTCCCTTATGACTGTTAGCATTCCTCAGGGAATTTGAAATGGACAGCCATGCCTCTTTGCCTTCTGCCTTCTCATTTCTTTGACCAACTCATTCAAGAAAAAGTACAACAATATGTATTAATTTCAATATTACAGTGGGAGTTTTGTTTTCCTATCGGAGACTTGCCAATGCATCATAAACAATATAAAATCAATTACAACATTTATATTCACATTTTCAGTTACATAAAAAACAATTTCACTCAGCCCATTTTCTGGCTTTTGGCTTTGCTGGTTTTATCTTTTCTGCTACTATTAAGACACTGTTCTGCATACTTCTGTTGTTCACTGCCTTTGTCAGTTTCTGCACCCTCTCCTGCTTTCTGTGCATGTATACCTATCAAATTCATTTCTGTGCATATAAATGCATTCCACATTTTCACTCAAACAATTCTCAAACAATCTGGGTAAACTCAAGGTATTAATCAACCTGGTAATTTCAAACATATATCTGGAACCTTTGATATCTCTTACATAAAACATCTGTGCTCAATCCAAATTCCAACCTTGGCAATTTTAATGACATGCGGAAATTTTTCTTTTACTGTAGTAATCCTATGGTTGGGAGCATATGATATCAAGACTACATCTGTGGGGACTATGTTCTTCAATCAAAAACTCCTCGGAATGATATTCGAATTGATATTCGAGCTTTATGATTCACCCAATATATGATGGTTCACAGTAGAACGCACATGGTTTAAAACTCAGGCCTTCATTAAAGCCAACATCCAACAGTATTCAGGCCCACACAAATTAATTGTAAATGGAAATGCATTCAAACACTTCCACTGTCCCGAAGGCAATTTCGCATTTCTGCTTCATACAAGATTCGGCTTGATTTACACACAGACCCAACGTACTAATGGTCTCGGCTTCCATATTTCAAATTCAACTCATGTTTACATTAATGTGAACCAATATATCACCATATGAGCTTTATTATGATGCGAACCAATGTTTGACTTTGATGCGGAATTCTTTTTACCCGAATACTATTGAACCTTCCACAATACTTTATGATTAAAAACCATAGACTTTTCTTAATCCCCGATGCGATGGATCGCTTCTGAATACTTCCGATTGCGATTGATGCATTTGCAAATGTTCCGATGCGATGCCCTTACTCCGATGCGATTCATGAGGATCCCACCTTATAATACTTCGTAAATGAAATCACTTTATATTTAAAACCCATCAACAATATTTGGATATCACAACTAAACCGTTCATAAGTTTCGCCCATAACTCACGGGAGTTCACCCCAATAATTGAACTAATAATAAAATCCATTGCATATATTGAAATCACTCTTTCAAAGATTACGCCGCATCAACCATATTACTTACGGGTCATAACTTCATCTTCAACCTTAATATTAACAGTCTCCAACACAAGATTCCAGTTCCACCCATATATAAATTATAGTTAATACACCCATCGGGTCCGAACTTTCATCGCAATTGCAATTTTTATTAATCTATTCCGCTGTCAACTTTGATCCGATGCGATTGGTGAGGGTCCCACTTGCATATTAACTTTGATTATATGCAAGCATTAACATAAGGTTTTTTTTATCATCCACCTTATATATTCACATACCAACTCATTTTCAGCATACATGTATGAAGTCAACCTTTCATAAATACATCGGGTCCGCCACCATTCACACATAACACATATAATTCCGACTTCACATAACAGTGCCTCCTCAATCAACGGCTGTGGTCTTATCGCGTTCCCCTCTGGAAAATCAACGGTGGTCGCGCAGTTAGATCGCACGAAGTTTAGTCCTCCGAACTTAAGCGATGAACTGGGGCCCAGTGGTTAACTTTCGCTCACATCCAACGATCGTTGTCTTATTGTGCTTCAACCCTCCGATCCCACGGCAATCGCACGAGTTAGATGCATGGATTTTAACTCGCGATGAGAGCGGTATCTCCAAACCGCTTAAGGCCACGTGTCAGCCTATGGCATACATCGTGTTCGATTTGGAAATACCGCTTATCGTACAAAGGCAGTGCGATATGGGTGGGGTTGGTTTTGTAAACCCGTTGCCACTGTTCACAACGCTCGAGGTTCCGTTACAACCTCACTGTTCCGCTCCTCTTGCCCAAGGTTCCATCCCTTGGTTCCGCCTTCTCCAACACAGTTTCCTTAGCAACCCTTAATTTGATTCTAACATTCGAGGACTAAGCATTAGTTTAATATGTGCCCAGCATACAGCTCAACTCATGCAAGGTTCGCCATAGCATAAAATACAAATACCAACATACATACCAGGCGTTAAGAACATAAATAGACCTCGGGCGTTTGGTTAAACCCAGCACTAATAGGTATTCATATAACCTTTCGGGGTTACAACCAGAAACCCTCACGACATCCCCTGGGGTTCCAAAACAATATAGTCATATACCAAATTCCTGAGATTGAATTCAGAACTCCTCCCAGGTCATCAATCCTTGCAAGGATCGATGTCTGCAAGTCCTCATTCCCTCAAAGTATATGTAAAACCTCCTATGCTGGAATGTATCCCAATTATGTACAGAATCGCAAACTTGAATACTAACTCACGCTTCCACAATTTATCCAAGCAGTCTATGCAGGAAAAATTCATATTTGCCACAGGAATTCAATTTTTTCTTCATATAGAATTTAACTTAGCCAACACACACATAATTCCGAATACAGCATCGACGGGAGGTCAATTTCTTCAACGACCCACAGAACTCATTTACACAGAGTTTACATCAATTGCCCACAGAACTCAATTATTCCATACATAAGTTCAACCAAAAATACATGTTATGCACACAGAACTTATAAACAATTTCCTGAGCAGTATATATATATTTGTGATCAGTTTCAGAGTACTCACTTATGACTTCGTGGGTGGCCAGATCTTTAATGACAGTGGCCTTGTTCCTCTTCTATTCTGCACAGGTCTCTACAGGTCTCTACTTCAATTCACTGCTCCCTCTGCTCCTTGACTGATGCTGCTCCTTGCTTCTCTTTTTGCTACCTCTGCTACCTCTCTCCTTGCTTCCTTTGTTCCTCCTTTTTCATCTCCTTTGCCATCAATGACAACATTTCCAACAAGTTGGGCACATCCAAGGAGATGTATGATAAGTTGGCCAACATGTTCAAGGCCAAGTCCTTTTCTTCAAGAACCAACTAAAGAATCTGAAGAAAGGCAGGGATGAATCCGTCCAATCATATTTTCTGAAGTTGATCGAAATCAAAAATAATCTTCTGGCCATTGGGGAGACAATAGCTGATCGAGAAATGGTTCTCACCGCACTTGGAGGTCTCTCCTCCGAATGGCATGTATTCAATACCAAGGTTACTTGGGAGTGGGAGCGGGAGCGCCATTTTCAAAAGCTCCCAGTCCGGAGCGTTTCGGGGAGCGTTTTTTTTAAATATATATATTTTTTTTTATATTTTTTATATTTGGATGCATATATGTCAACAAAAGCATGTAGAATGATGAATGAGACATAAAAAACATTAAAACATAGATTGAATCATATAACATCAATCATCTAGAAGTTATAATCTTCATCAACCACGCCCACAAGTTGGAAACATACAACATATTAACTCTTGAGTCTCACGAAACATCAATCTGAAGATTTCAAGCTTTCAAAATTCAATATATAACATTTATCATCATTGATATATAACATTTATCATCATTGATTTCAAATTTCAATATATAACATTTATCATCATTGATATATATCATAATTTATTTAACATCATTGATTCATTGATCACCATATAACTTTCATGAAGCATCATATTCCTAATTCATAATGACTTATAAACTTATAATTGCCAACTTCAAAGTTTCACCTTTCAAATTCAAACTCCAAACTTAAATTGTCATTAAATATGAAAGGGTCAAGTTTCAACTGTCCAACAGTTATAAAAGATAAAAATTACTAGAAAATAGAAAATACTAGTAAACAACAAATCTATTTTATCTATTGGCTGGCCCCTTGCCACGCCCACGAGAAATGTCTAATTTGTGAGAACCACGAGGCAATGGTGGTCATCTAGTACTCTCAGGAGTACCATGTCCACGACCACGACTAGAAGGCGGAGGGCAACGTGAGAATGTAGGTGGAGGTTGAATCTGCAAAGGAACAATAGTTGGATATCGAGCACTAGCACTGGTACCCGCACTGCTACTGGATGGTGGGACTGGCCCTGTGTGTGGTGGTGCTGCTGATGCTTCATCATCATCCCTCAAAAGTTCTGCGTCCAATTCTTCCATATGCACAGTTCCATCCTCTAGATTATCATCCTCTGGGTTGTTGTCCCAAACTTTATATGATTGATCCTCATATGCCCGATCACAGTAATGACTCAACAACCTCAAGTTGTAATGCACATAAACCAAGCTTTCAGCTCGGTTTTCATTCAACCTGTTTCTTCTCACACTATGTATGAAGTTGTAGGTGCTCCAATACCTCTCTACAGAAGAAGTATTCACAACTTGTGAGAGAACTTTTTTTACCAACTTTGGCAAAAGTCCCATGCCGCCATATGCTTCCCACCATGTGAGAGCATCAAATCTCTCTCTGTCTTCCATTGCATGGAAAGAACCAAAGTTACCAGTGCAACTGAAGTATCTGCCTAATTCCATCCGCAATGCAGCACACTCCTCCCTGTCGGGGACCAACTTGTCTAATGCCTTCATGTATACCTGTTGTACCTTTGGATCTGTGTGAGGTTTGATCCTAACCCCACCTCCAGGTGCAAGTTGGCCCAACCAAGATGGAGAGTAGTATTTTGGCATAAGGATATATGCCAAGGCATGTAGTGGAACATTGAGTTTATTCCACCGTGCACACACACAGTCGTGAATCATTGCATACAAGTTGGGATCATTATCCTTAACAACATCTTTTATTTCGCCCAACATGCTATCCATCTGCTCATAAACCTCCCCAATCACTGGTTTATTTGTACCTGAAAAACGAATCATATGATAAATGGGCTTGGTGAAGTTCAAAATTTCCCTCACAAATGCCCAAAACAAAGGGTCAAGGGCGGTCTCCTCCACATGTTCAAAACCTTGCCTGTCAACTATTGTCACTGCCCTGTCCTTTAATACCTGCCAGTGTGGCCTTGATACCATTGCAGCCAATGACTCTCTTACCTTCAAAAGGTGCCTGAAGGTGAGGTAATAGCTAGCAAATCTAGTCTTTGCTATCTTCAACAACTTCAATTTGGAGTGAGTAAGGAAAAGCCCATGGGTATTGCTATGATTTGTAATAAATTTTATCATTTTTTTACCTCTCTTGTACAAATCACCAAGCCATTTGAATTGAGGTTGTTTGCTTTTAATGATATCATGCATCAAAAGGTTCATTGTGTGAACCAAACACCCAGACCAAAATATGTTGGGGTATTTATCCTCAATAATTGCTCCTGCTGCCTTACAGTTAGCAGCATTATCAGTGATGACTTGAATGACATTGTATGGCCCAGTGTTTTCAGTTATTTCAAGTAATGGTTCTGCAATGTTAATGTCGGTCTTGAATTTGTCTGAAATAATCATATGCTGAAAGGAATATTGCACCACTAACCGACAGAGCCAGAACACTTATCAATGGTTCTCCTTTTACATTGGTCCATCCATCAGATACAATGGACACCCCATGCTCATTCCAAGAATTTGTCATTCTAGCCAAAGAATTGTTTATTTTAGCTCTTTCATGATCAAGTCCCACGGTTCTGACCTTATCATACCCAGGGCTCCTGTATCCTTTGGGGGCATCATTAATGGCAGAAACCATTTCATGCCAATAAGGTGAGCGAAGAACATTGAATGGCACCCCACATGCATATAGAAACCGGAATTTTTTTGATTCCACATCATTCCTACACCCTTCATCAAGGAAATCGGATATGGTTCTACGCCTTAAGGAGGTGTTCGGTCCAGGTGTGCCTCCATATCCACTGCCATGGGTGGAAGTTGATGGACTTCTTTGTCCATGATGTGATGGACCTGATGGTGTATAAGAATCAATGAAACCCCTCGATCTTTTAGATCTCTGTAGGGCAGCCTCCTCTTCCTTTCTATATTTCTCTCTCTGTGTTGCTGGCACACTGACACAAATTTTGATTCCTAGATTTTTGTCTCCATCCCCTGGCATTTTCCCACAAAGGTGCCTTCTGGCATGGGTGTATGAACCTGTGTATTCTTTATTGCAATGGGGGCAAAGAAATTTAGTGGTTCCACCACCTTTCCCTCCTTCCTGCCTCTGAACATATTTCCACAAAGGTGTTTGACTTTGGTCTTGTCTAGTTGGGTATCTATGGCCTCATGTTCTCCACTCTCCCCTTCCTCCTCAGCATACTCCTCCTCTTCAGGATTTTCATAAAATCCACTATAGCCCACTTCTTCATCCTCCTCTTCTCTAATGGGCCTCTTTCTTCTACTCTCCAACACCATTATTACAAAGAAAGGAACCAACATGAAGAAAATCCCTAGCCATATAGCCATGATGTTTCAAGTTTCAAGCATTGAAAATTTTAGGGGCTAATATTCGCAGTTAGGCTAATTTTCCATGTTTTTTTAAAAAAAAATATTCGCCAAATTCCATTTTTTATAAAAATGTTTCGTCCAAATTTTACAATATAAAATTATTTTAACTTAAAAATCGCCAACATTATATAGAAAGTATATAGAAAATCACTATAAATTTTAATAATCTTACAAATATATCAATAAACATTTATAGTTTGCATACTAGGGACTAGTGAGATTCGCCAATGTTTTAAACTTCAAAATAATTTCCCATCCTTAAAATCTTCCTTGGTTTCAAGTTTCTAGCCTGCGAAAAAAATGGAGTGCCAAATGGGAAAGGGAAATGCAACATAGGAAAAAAACAATGCAATTTTTCACTTTTCAACACACTAGAATGCAACATTGAGAAAAAAAATCAAGTTTTCATTTTTGAACAACTTAAAAAAAATTCCTAGAAAATAAAAAACTAGATTAGAAGACCTACCTCTTTCTTGCAATCCTCCTCTTGCTTGCAAACTTGCTCTCTCCTTGGCACTTCCGCTCTCCAACTCTCCAAATCGCTCTGCTCCTCTTGCTCCTCTTGCTCTCCAAATCGCTCTCCTCTTGCTCCTCTTTGCTCTCTCGCTCTCAACTAAAACAATAAAACTAAAATGAGGGGGGTGGGCTTTTTATTTACCCGAGCCCCCTCCCTCATTTCCCAAAAAAAAACTAAAGTTGACCCCAATTTTTTTCCGCACGGCGGGAAGCGCTTCTTATGTCGGGGAGCGTTCGGGAGCGAACGCTCCCTGACTTCTTCCCCCATTAAAAAAACTTTTTTAATGGGGGAAGTGCTCAAGGAGCGTTCGCTCCCTAAAACGCTTCCCAAAAGGCAGGTAGCGCTTTTTCAGGCTCGGAAGCGCGCTCCCGAAAACGCTCCCGTCAGGAAGTGTTTTCGAGAGCACGCTTCCAAGTGCTCCCAAAAAGCTCCCGAATGGAGCGCATTTCGGGAGCGGATTCGGGGGGGGAGGAGAAGCTTCCTCACAACCCTGTTCAATACTACCATTCTCAATAACAATGTGATACCTGATTTTGACAAAGTATTATCGAGATGCGTACAAGAGGAAACAAGGATGAAGGAATATGAAAATGAAGGAAATGTTGCCTTCACTGCTCGTGCTAAGAAGAAGAACAATGGTGTCCGAGGAACAAGGGAAGAGCAGGGGCCCAAGGAAAGAAAGGAAAATGTTACACATGTCACAAGACCGGCCACTATGCTAGAGAATGCCCTTTCAAGAAGGATTCTCCTGATGATGATGACAACAACAACAACCAAAGGAATGGCAATCAAAGGAACAACAAGTTCAAAGGGAAGAGGAAGGCTCCCTCTCGTGGAAATGGGCAACCTTTCAAAAGGTCGAGAAATTCCAGGTATGAGGAATCTAATGTTGTTGATGATAAAAGAAATGAATTCATTCTTGTATCTGCCCTCTCTGTTGCATCTCCACCTGACACTATGGATGTCTGGTTGATAGATAGTGGTGCCTCAAGGCACATCACTGGGTTTAAGGAAGCACTTTCTGATATGGTTGAGAAGGATGTTAATCTGAAAATTATCCTTGGAGATAATGCCACATATCCCGTGAAAGGGATAGGGACTATGACCCTCCACTTATCTCAAGGTCAAGTCCTCCGCTTGCAAGATGTACTATATGTACCTGATTTGAAGAAGAACCTTGTGTCTATTTCGGCCATGGAAGACAAAGGTTTAAATGTGGCATTCGTTGATGGGAAGGTACGCATCTGGAAGAAAATTTTTAAGGAAGTTGTCATGATTGGGTTTAGATTTGATACACTCTACCAGGTTAGAGGAAGTCCATTGGGAGCGATTACATGTGATACTATCTGACAGACTGAACTATGGCACCGGAGGTTTGGACACCTTCATTACAAAGCCCTTCCTGAAGCAAGGAAGGTGGTGACGGGGTTGCTCGAATTCAAGAATGATCATGAAAGTGTATGTCAAGGTTGTGCCGAAGGAAAGCATACAAGGGGACCTTTCCCCTCAAGTGTCACAAAGACATCTAATGTCTTGCAATTGATACATTCTAATTTGTCTAGTATGCTGCCCGTGACATCCTTGGGAGGATGTTCTTATTATATGACGTTCATAGATTAATTCTCTCGCAAAACCTGGATATACTTCTTGAAGAAGAAGGATGAGGCTTTCATGTGGTTTCGTACTTTCAAAGCCTTGGTGGAAAATCAAACAGGGAAGAAGATCAAGATTTTGAGGACCAATAATGGCACTGAATATGAAACGAACGAGTTCAATAACTTTTGCAGAGAAGCTGGCATCAAGAGGGAGACCACAACCGTATATACTCCTGAGCAAAATGGCATTGCTAAAAGAAAGAACAGGACCATTATGGAAGCTGCCCGTGCCATGCTATGTGACCAAAGTCTTCCGAAGTTTCTATGGGGAGAAGTTGCGAACACTGCTATGTACATACAAAACCGATGCTCGCATTCCACTCTGGACTCCAAAACTCCCGAAGAGGTTTTCTCTGGTAAGAAATCGGACGTCTCACATTTTAGAGTTTTTGGTTGTCCCGTTTATTTTCATGTGCCAAAAGAGAAGAGCAGCAAGCTGGATGCTTCTGGGAAGAAGGGAATGTTTGTGGGCTACAAAGAAACTTCGAAGGCCTATAGAGTCTATGTGCCTGGTCAAAGGGAAGTGGAGATAAGCCACGATGTTACCTTTGATGAAGATGCTTCCCTCGGGAAAGTAATCAATCTTCCGAACTCTGAGGAAGATCATGAAGTAAGAGCTGGAAATCAAGAAGAACCGAAGGATGAGACGACGCCCAATGTTGAAGGACCGATGGACGATATTGATCCACCTCCTTCAATGAAGAGAAGACCATCATGACTCAGGGACATTCCGTGAAAGCAAGAAGCTGAATAGATACCAAGGGTATCTAGCAGCCATGAGTACAATCGTACAATCTGAGCCTGGATCTTTTGAGGAAGTTGTAAAGCATCAAGTCTGAAAGGATGCTATGCACGAAGAATATGAGTCCATTATGAAGAATGAGATCTGGGATGTGGTTCCGAGACCGGAGGACAAAGCAGTTGTCACCTCAAAATGGCTCTATAAGATCAAGCATGGATCTAATGGTAGTGCTGAAAAGTTCAAGGCAATATTCGTTGCCCGTAGCTTCTCTCAAAAGGAAGGCATAGACTATGATGATATATTTTCTCCTGTAGCTCGATATACCACCATCCGATCTATCATAGCCCTTGCTCCTACGCAAGGATGGAATATTCATCAGATGGATGTGACGATCGCATTTTTGCATGGTGCGATAAAGGAAGAGGTGTATGTGGAGCAACCTCAGGGATTCGAAGTCCAGGATCGAGACACCCATGTTTGCAGGTTGAAGAAAGCCCTCTATGGGTTGAAGCAAGCACCGAAGGCTTGGTACGAGAGGATAGATGGCTACCTGATGAAGCTGGGCTTCACTCGTAGTAATGATGATCCAAATCTTTACTTCAAGGTTGATAGGGAAACGCCTCTCATTCTGGTGTTGTATGTGGACAACCTCTTCCTAACAAGTGTTGACCCTCTCATTCATCTGTCTAAGAGGGAGCTCGCTTCTGAGTTTGAGATGAAGGACCTAGGCCTGATGCATTACTTCCTAGGCCTGGAGGTCTGGTAGAGACCTTGCGAGATTTTCCTTTCTCAAGGAAAATATATTGTGAAGCTGCTGGAAAGATTTGGAATGGTGGAGTGTAAGTCCGTGTTGACACCGATGGAGCTCAACTTTAAGAAGTTGAGTGGCAACACTGCTGGGCCCGTGCTAGCAAATCCTACTAAGTATCGTCAACTCGTAGGGGCCCTAATGTTCTTAATGAACACCCATCCAGAAGTAGGTTTTGCAATGAACATTTTGAGTCAACACATGGTTGATCCTCATCACATTCACTGGGTTGGTGCCAAGAATCTGTTGAGATATCTTCGGTGCACGATAAACCATGGGCTAAGATACACTGTTGGGAGCGTGACACTCCATGGATATACTGATGCCGACTGGGCTGGCAGTGTAGTGGATCGCAATAGCACATCTGGATGTTGCTTCACACTTGGGTCTGCTTCGATATCATGGATGAGCAAGAAGCAAAAGTTGGTGGCTTTGAGCACCGTTGAGGCCGAATACATTGCAACGAGTATGGCCTGTTGTGAAGCAGTTTGGTTGAGCAAGCTCTTCAGTGAGTTGTTCATGCATGTGGGACGATGAGCTCTGGGAGCTACAAGGGGCTTTGGGGATAGCTCCTCGAAGCTATAAGCAACCATAGGGCTAGGCTTGCCGAACCTTGTTGGTGTGCTTATGCCCCACCGTTATGATATTGAGTTGGTTCACCTCTCATGATCTGTGTCCCGTATGCATCCTACCCATTGAGTCCCGGACTCATGGAAAGTACCTCTCATTTGGCCAGTGAGGTGAGAAAAGCTAGAGACCAATAGAAAAGACCGATGGACGCATCGAAGATTCCCATACTCTCTATGTCTAGGATGGCACGTGTCCAACCACTTGATCTGGGATCAAGTCTAGTGAGGTTTCGGACCTCCAACTGACTTAAGTCAGGTAAACCAACTTCAGGTTGGTATGTGACTCCTTTGAGTCCTATAAAGGTTTCGGACCTCTAAGCTAAATTTGTCAGCCGAGAGTGATGTCTTTGTGACTCACCCTTTGTTCTGAAATAAAGAAGCCAGCAAAGCAAGTTACGGTGGGATGACGCACGATGTTTGGATGGCACAGGTGGATGGAGTTCTCCCAAGTTGATAGGGAGTGTTAATTTTGGACAACTAGGTCCAAACTCCATGTTGTGATGCTCAAATGAAGACGTCAATATTTTTATTGGATTCCCCTTTCGGAGAGGTGCAAGATCGATCTAAAGATCATCTTGATCTGATGAGCAAAACATTTATTTTGAATTAATTCCACTTATGTGCAAGGTCGCCCAGAATTGAAATGTAGGCTTGAAGCCCCAACAGATGTGTTACACACCCTCACTGATGGATATATATAGGTCAACATTGGAGGACATTTCATCCATCACTCATCACACAGTTCTCTCTCATCATTTGATTGGTTCGATCACCTTGGAGGCTCTTCTTCTCTCACACGTGGGAATTTTCAGCGAAGGAAATTTCTGGTTTTGACCTAGGGTTTCAGCGCATATTTGACCAGCATTGACTTTAGTCAATGCATGGTCAAACTGACCCGAAACTCTCTCAAAAATCCGATTTTTGCAGTCTGCATTTATTGGCACAAAAATCGAGGCTAGATGTTGACTTTGACTGAGCTACGTTGACTTTTGTTGCTACTGTTTTTGCGTTGATCGTTCACTGGGACAGCGTTGACTTTTGTTGACTTTGGGTTGACTGATACAGAGTTGTATGAGAGGGTTGTGTGACACATTCTGGTTGGCTGACCGTATTGAGACTTTGCTAGTTGAAGCATCCTGTTGATCGTCATAACACACCACAATGGAGTGTAAAAACTCTGGTAAACTTGATAAATATATATTATTATTGATGATAGATGAAAAGATAATTACAATGAGGGATCGCCTAGGCTTTAAATATAGCCTCAAGGTGTCCCTTGGCGAAGAGGCATGATCTTTGATCATGCCCTTCCACATTAATAACCTAAGATAACTAAATCTAATTAATAACTAATAAAATATACATAACATTGCCCCTCTCTTAAAGATGCTTTGTCCTCAAAGCATACATAACGATGGACAATGTTGAGGAACGCCTGGGTTTCTTGAGCGGTGGGCTCTTGCTTCCCACATTTTAAAAAGATCGTGAAGCATCTTCTCGAGCTCCATGCGAGCTGGTGTCGTGGATAGTGAAAAGATACGTCTAATAAATGAGGAGTTGAATCTTGTCTTGACTTCTATTGGATGTTTGATTTTCCTATCGGAAGGCATTTTTATGGGTAGATCTTGGAATACTTTTTCATATTTCCCAGCTATTCCTTGTTCTTCTGGTGATTTTTTTGGATTCCTTTTTAGATTTAGAGGTAAGTTACCAACAATTATTGTCTGATGTAACTTCTCCTCATGATCAAATGCTTCATTCTTAACAACCATATCTGCTTCATCACCGAAGGCCTCAACAGCTTCTGTCGCTATATCAGTGGCTTCGGATGTGTTTGTCGCTTCACATGTGAGGAATCAGTTTTTTCCTGATGCTCTTCGGAGTTCCCTGAATCTGCGGAATTGATTTGTTGATTTTGTTCCCTGTTAGGAGATATTGGGGATTGTGTCTGACTTAACTTATCTATTTTATCATTTAGCTTACTGAAGAGTTCTGTCATATTGTTCATTGCTTCGCTATGCTTTGTCATCTTGTTCATTGCTTCGTTAAGCTTTTCTGTGGCCTCGTGATGATTTAGCCACATTTGTCTTTCTATTCTATTTGTTGTATCATGAACCTTTTTGATGTCGTAGGAATGCCCTGCAACTGTACCTTCCAGATCGACTAATCTCCTTCCGAATTCTTCGGAATTATTATTAATTTGTTTCTCAAGATCAACCAATTTTTTCTGGAATTCAGCAATTGACATTGACGACGACATCGAACGCGTATGAGGTGGGGAATATTTTTCTGCCAGTTTCTTTCTTTTTTTTTTCTAAAATTAATTAATTAATTAATAATTTTTATTTTTATTTTTTTTAAACTATATAATTATTAATTAAAAAATTATATAATATATATAATTTAATTATATAATTATTATATATATATATAATTATTAATTGGGAATTATATAATATATAAATGAATTATATAATTATAATATATATATATATATATATATATATATATATATAATTATCAATTGAATTATATGATATATATTTTATATAATTTAAAAAAAAATCGTTTTCTAAAAACGTGCTCGTTCCTTTTACTGAACCGACAGACTGTGTGTTCATTCCTTTTTAATGAACCGACTTAATGAACCGACAGACTGTTTCGATTTCGCTTTTTTTTTTACACGAATTTAAACTGGCCGCGGTGGACAGCAACCAGAGACAGCAGGGCTGGCGGCGTTTTGACGTTTTGGGTTTATTATATTGATTTTAATACCCGAAACTTTGTATTGACGTCGATGTTTGACCGGCTCGGCAACGGACACACTGTTTGACTGGCTCAACTGACACACTGGTTCACGAATTAGAAAACGTGAATTCTTGCTGACACGAGAATACGTGTTGATGACTGCTGACTTTTAATGCGGTGATGACTGCTGATTTTTAATCAATATTATAAACCCAGCTGTTGCTGACGAGAATACGTGTTGATGACTGCTGATTTTTAATGCGGTGATGACTGCTGACAGGGGCGGCGGAAGCAAGAGATGGGCGGAAGGAAGCCGCAGGTGCACAACTCGTTCACGTGTATTAAACGACCACACTATTCTCCGTAAGGTCGCACCTCTCCACGACAGATCACCGATCTGATTTGAATTCGGGCTACCTATCACCCTGTATTAACGCCACAGTACTTCCTGTGAAGTCGCCCCTCTCTGCGATCGGTTACAGATTGATTGAAGTTCTGGTTCAGATATCTTTATGCGGATATTTATATCGGCCGATATCCTACGAATTAAAATGCAACCATCGATCTGGCAGATTGAGGAACGATTTTTCAATCACAGACCCTCGGCCTACAATTAAGTGTGAAGACGTAATCCACCTTGTTCAGATTTATATTATGGGAATATAACTACGCCTGGGAGGTCACACGTCCCAATTACACGTTTGATTGACAGTCTTATATATTTTTTTTTTCACTGCGTTTGAACAGGAATGATCACTAACTGTGTGTGAGGTAGAGGAGGGGAAGAACGTATGGGTATGAGGAAGTTATTAGTGTGAAAGGGGTAAGCGTTGAGTGTGAAGGGGGAGGGTAGTTTTGTAAAAAAATTTAAACAAATGCTGCCACCAGCACTGATAAAAAATCTGCAATCTGGAATTGCAGTTCTGGAATTCTGTAATTCCTGGGTGATCACACAGATCCCAAAAGAGCGATGGCTCCGATACCAATGGAGTGTAAAAACTCTGGTAAACTTGATAAATATATATTATTATTGATGATAGATGAAAAGATAATTACAAAGAGGGATCGCCTAGGATTTAAATATAGCCTCAAGGTGTCCCTTGGCGAAGAGGCATGATCTTTGATCATGCCCAAAGATCATGCCCTTCCACATTAATAACCTAAGATAACTAAATCTAATTAATAACTAATAAAATATACATAACACACAACACATATTTTTCTGATCAAGTTAAGTGTATTTTTGGCTTGTCTTCTGTCGAGTTACAAAAGTTCAAGTACGCTTTCCACTAGCCTCAATAAACTAAAAGAAAAATGTTACAAGCTAGGGTTTTTATGGCATGTATGATATGGTAAAACTATTGCTCACTCTCAGTTATAAATTAAATATTTCCATTTCAATATGAAATAACATAATTTTATGTCAACATTTAAAATCATTTTACGTAATTAAAACAAAAACACCTACATAATTTGAGCAGACATTGAGGGATGCTCAAGAGTATGTGGAGGCTCCTAGGAGCACATTCAAGGAGAGCAGGCCTTCAAAGAAATTTCCAAACCACATGACATTGATGAGTAGCGTCATCAAAGAGGAAGCAAACCACCGGGTTTTGAGAAAAGCCATGATGAACGATGATGCAAGGGACTATTACCATAAAATCTAGCAACATAGTGCAAAGTCTCACTAGGCAATCTACATCTTATGGCAACAAAGAAATTAGCCACCATTGTCACCTTAGCGGCCCCTCTCCTGCTATTTTGTGGTTGATGTTATCCCCAAAAGGGAGGATTTATTGGAAAGATTTAGAGGTTAGAGTTACAAATGTTCAAGTACGCTTTCCACCAGCCCCAATAAACTAAAAGAAAAATGTTACAAGCTAGGGTTTTTATGGCATGTAGATATGGTAAAAATATTTCTCACTCTCAGTTATAAATTCAATATTTCCATTTCAATATGAAATAACATAATTTTATGTCAACTTTTAAAATTCTTTTACGCAATTAAAACAAAAAAACAAATAAAGACGATATTATTTAATATTTTCACATTTCAATTGGATACATTATTAAATTATTTTAATATCCATGTTGACTAATTTATTTTAATATCAACTTTAGGAAAAACATAAGCATGCATATATATATTCACATTTCAAGTTGATACATTAATAAACTGTTTTAATATCCATGTAACTAATTTATATTATAATCTCTATATATCATATAAAGTAATTGAAAAGTTAAATTCTTATTGTTATAGCATTTCAAGTCTAATTATTTTATATTTTGACCCTTTTATTAAGGGCTAATTTTGAATGGAGCAATTATTTGTTGGAATTGCATGTTTAAGTTATTTAATCCATGTATTCAAGAGATTTTCAAAGGGTTGAATCCATTTATGCATTCAAAAATGCAATTTAATATATATATATTAAATTTCCATAAAACTCTTCACCTACTTATATGAATCATTGAAAACAAGGCAACTAAAAATGAAACCAAATTTACTCTCACCACGATACAAAGTTTCTTAACAAACTATAAGCTACAGAAAATAATCGAGATTAAAAAAATATCACAAAAATTGACATGCTTTCTTACCTAGGAAACCCAAAAGAGAAAACCTACTTTCTTGAATGGTATTTTATTGATTGTTCTTGAGCAATTGGATCTATTACAAAGTAATATGTCTTTGATACATCATTTTTCTTCTCACTAATCTCAGCCGATACAATCGATCTTGGTCTGCCTTGATCTCGGCCCTCTAGCACGCAATTGTTCCCCTGTTAAATTGTTAAAATTGGACAACTAGGTCCAAACTCCGGGTTGTGATGTTCAGATGACGATCCCAATATTTTTATTGGGATCCTCTTTCGGAGAGGTGTAAGATTGATCTAAAGATCATCTCGATCGGATGAGCAGAACATGTACTTTGAATGTGCTGGGTCGGCCTAGAATAAAATATTGACTTTAATGTCTTAAAGGACGTGTCACACACCCCCAAAGATTCCTATATATTGGAGAGACTTGGAGTTCATTTGACACACATCGATGTGGAGGAATTCTCTCTCTGGATAGCGTTGGAGCTACGTATTCTTTGGATTGTTCTGGGGTTATGTGTGACACGCTTGGCTGAATGACCTATTGAAGACTTTGCTGGTAGAAGCATCCTGCTGATCGCCGTAACGTCACCATCTCCTATCTCTGTTCTGGCTTGTCTTTTAACGATATATTAGTATGTTCTATCTTCTTCAGTATTGTGCCCTAATCTGAAATGGCATAGAACAGGAGCAAAATTTACATGGTATCAAAGCTGAGGTGAAGACAAGCCCTATCTTTAGCAATCACCATCAGAGGAAATGGGTTCCACAAGTTTTGAATTCAAGGAGAATGACAAGCTGACTGGAAGGGATGACTTCCATGCCTGGAAGATGATATTAGATCTCAAATTGGAAGACCATGATCTCTTGGATCATGTACTGGGAAGTTTATGCAGCTTTTGATCACATGGTTGGAATCTTGAATCATGATCAGCAAAGTCTGTTGGATGGCTTTGACTATGGGAGATCAGGTCCCAATTCTGAGATGATGTCTGGGATGCCCTCATTTAAAACAGATGTCTTCTCTCGAGAGAGAAGCTGACATTAAGAGGGAGATATATCTGTATATGCTCCTGAATGGATGTCTTTGATCAACGAAAGAAGATCCTCATGGCTCAGGGACATATGGCTTTAGAGGGGGAAATTCCGAAGTAAAACCAAGAAGCCATATTAATAACAGGATATCTAGCAGCCATGAGTACTTTTGTACAATTTGACCTTGGATACCCTTGAGGAAGTCGTAAAGCATCAAGTCTGGAAGGATGTTATGCTGTGGTCCCAAGACCATAGAACAAAGCAGTTGTCACCTCGAAATGGCTCTACTAGATCAAGCATGAATCTGTTGGAAGTGCTGAAAAGTTCAAGGCAAGATTCGTTGCCTGTGAAGAAGATATAGACTATGATGACATATTTGCACCTGTGGCTCGAGATACCACCATTCGATCTATTATAGCCCTTGCTGCTGCGCAAGGATGGAGTCTTCATCAGATGATGTGAAGACCGCATTTTTCTGCATGGTGTGATAAAGGAAGAGGTGTATGTAGAACAACCTCTGGGATTTGAAGTTTAGGATCGAGACACTCATGTCTACAGGTTGAAGAAAGCCCTCTATGGGTTAAAGCAAGCACCCAGAGCTTGGTACGAGAGGATGGATAGTTACTTGATGAAGCTGGGCTTCACTCGAAGTAATGCTGATCCGAACCCTTACTTTAAAGTTGTCAAGGGAAAACCTCTCACTCTGATGCTGTATGTGGATGACCTCTTCCTAACAGGTGCTGACCCTCTCATTCATCAGTGCAAGAGGGAGCTCGCTGCTGAGTTCGAGATGAAGGACCTAGGACTGATGCACTACTTCCTAGGCCTGGAGGTCTGGCAGAGACCTGGAGAGATTTTCCTTTCTCGAGGAAAATACATTGTGAAACTTCTAGAGAGATTTGGTATGGTGGACTGCAAGTCCGTGTCAACACCGATGGAACTCAACTTCAAGAAGTTGAGTGGCAGCGCTGCTGGGCCTATCTTGGCCAATCCTACTGAGTATCGTCAACTCATAGGAGCTTTGATGTTCTTAGTGAACACTCGTCCGGACATATGTTTTGCGGTGAACACTTTGAGTCAACAGATGGTTGAGCCTCATCATTTTCACTGGGTTGGTGCCAAGAATCTTTTGAGATATCTTCGGGGCACGATAAACCATGGGCTGAGATACAACGGGAGTGACATAGTGAATATGCGATGCGGTGGGCAGCGTGTGGTGGATCGGTAAGAGCCCTCGGATCTTGCTTCAATCTTAGTTACGCCGATCATGGATGGCGGGAAAATCAGAAGTCGGTGGCTTTGAGCACCGCGGAGGCCGAATACATTGCTGCTAGTACGGCCTGTTGTGAAGCAGTTTGGTTGCGAAAGCTCCTTAGTGAGCTGTTTGGACATGTGCTAGATACCACTGTGATACTCTGTGATAATCAGAGTGGGATTCGTATGACTGAGAATCCTGTGTTCCACGACCGATCCAAGCATATTGATATCAGGTACCACTTTATCAGGGATATGGTACAGCGAGGCGCCGTAAGGCTCGATCATATAGGAACTGATGAGCAGGTCGCGGATATTCTCACAATGCCCTTGGGGAAGGTCATGTTCCTAACCTTCCGTGAGAATCTTGGAATCATGGAACGACCCTATTCTGAGGGTCCCGTTGGACGATGAGCTCTGGGAGCTCAAAGGGGGTTTTGGGGATAGCTTCTCGGAGCTATAAGCACTTATGGTGCTTCTGCCCCACCGTTGTGATTATTGAGTTGGTTCGCCTCTCATTTATCTGTACCCCGTATGCATCCTACCCATTGAGTTAAGGGCTCATGGGAAGTACCTCTCATTTGGCCAATGAGATGGGAAAGGCTAGAGACTAGTAGCAAAGACTGATGGACGCATCAGAACTTGCCGTACTCTCTATCTAGGATGGCACGGTCCAACCACTTGATCTGGGATCAAGTATAGTGAGGTTTCGGACCTCCGCCTGACTTCAGGTCAGATGAACCAACTTCGGGTTGGTTGGAGACTCTTTGTGAGTCTGATAGAGGTTTTGGACCTCTAGGCTGAATTTGTCAGATGGGGGATGATGTCTTTGTGACTGACCCACTTCTGTTCTGAAATAAAGAGGCCAGCAAAGCAAGTTACGGCGGGATGACGCATGATGTTTGGTTGCACTGGTGGATGGAGTTCTCCCTAGTTGAGAGGGAGTGTTAAAATTGGACAACTAGGTCCAAACTCCATGTTGTGGTGCTCAGATGACGATCCCAATATTTTTATTGGATTCCTCTTTCGGAGAGGTGTAAGATTGATCTAAAGATCATCTCGATCGGATGAGCAGAACATGTACTTTGAATGTGCTGGGTCGGCCTGGAATAAAATATTGACTTTAATGTCTTAAAGGACGTGTCACACACCCCCAAAGATTCCTATATATTGGAGAGACTTGGAGTTCATTTGACACACATCGATGTGGAGGAATTCTCTCTCTGGATAGCGTTGGAGCTGCGTATTCTTTGGATTGTTCTGGGGTTATGTGTGACACGCTTGGCTGAATGACCTATTGAAGACTTTGCTGGTAGAAGCATCCTGCTGATCGCCGTAACGTCACCGTCTCCTATCTCTGTTTTGGCTTGTCTTTTATCGATCTATTAGTATGTTCTATCTTCTTCAGTATTGTGCCCTAATCTGAAATGGCATAGAACAAGAGCAAAATTTAACATAAATAGACTTGACTTCCCTACAAATCCCCCAATCGTTCTCCTTGATCTTTGCGCACTGGAAGCTCCTTAATCCCTACGCACTAGGTCCCTATTTCCTAGCACACATGAGCCCCTATTCTCTTACACAAATCTCGTATTTTCTAGAGCACAAGTCTCCTTTTTCTTAGCACACTTGTGGCTCCCATTCTCTTGAGCACTTGTGACATCCTATTTCTTAGGACACAAGCTCTCAATTTTGTGTTATCCACAATCAAAGAAAATCTCTAAACTTGTGAATTCTTGTTCCTTCGTCCTCCTCTCTATAGACCCAATTCGAGCATGCAAGGAGGCTAACTTCTATTTTAGAAGTCGAGTTCTGGTTGAGAGCTAGCTAAGAGTTCTTCTCGTACTCTCTCCAATCAACACTAGAGACAAACTCGTTCTTCCTTCAATCAAGACTAAATACTAACTCGCTCTAACTAAGTAGATAATTGCCACCTTGTTCTATAGTCATACTGATGAAGACTCCTCTTAACTGAAGCTCCAAAATTAGGTATGCTAATTGTTGGGTGTGTGTTATATTCTTTCCACAATTAGCCCCCCTGCATGGGATTCGGGGCAGCGCCCCATGAATTTTTTTTTATGCGACCTACGATCTACCCATGGTTTTTTTTTGTGCATGGATTTTGCACATGGATTTGGGCATGATGGTTATTTGCCCATTGTATTTTGTAGATCCGGTCAAGAGAACTATGATTATGTTCTAATCCATGGTTAGTGGATTAGGGTTTATGAATGTTTCGGCATGTATATATATGTACTGTAACAATGAAAGGAATATAATTAAAAATCAATCTGGTAGTCCCAGTTTTGGGATCCAAGGGAAAATATCTGTGTATATTTGTTTTATGTTATCGCCATTATTTTTCTGTTTTAAGAATTCGATTGCACGTAATTTATGTACAGGGTTAAAACCTACACTAACTTGATGATTATTCCAGTAAACTGGAAATAACTCATCCTAACTAAAGTCTAACCTATGAGCTCACACTCATACTGAGAGAAAGACAATTCAAGGTCTTCACTAACTAGGGGTACAATCCAAAATACCTTTACTCGCTACATTCATCTTAACCATCAACTATCAAGTCCCTAGAGGGATGCAATCTTTGGAGGTGCAACTTTTTTAAGTTTTGCACTATAAAAAGGGTTTGCACCTCAAGAGATTTGACCCCTCGGCTCTTGTTGGATTAGTAATTAAGATAGATCCATCTTAATTACGGATCTAGCAAGGGCCAAGAGGGATCAAATCTTTGGAGGTAAAAATTTCTTTTCAGTGCAAAACTTGAAAAAAAAAATGCAGGTAAAGAGATTTGGTTCCCCTCACCCCCTGTATTAAATTGCATTTTTGAATGCATAAATGGATTCATGCCTTGAAAATCCCTTGGCCACTTGGATTATGTGGAGTACATAGCTTAAGCTTTCATTGCTAGATTTCATATAAAATTGACCCAAAAATACCAAAAATGTAAAATAAAGAGACTACTTGAAATGTTTTAACCATAAGATTTTAATTTTTAAATCACTCTACACACACATATATGTGACAATGAAATATTTTATCTATGATCCATATTGAATTTTTTATTACTAGTTATATTTTTTAAATGTCACGTATTAATTTTATATTAAGAATTAAATTATTTACACATCTCGCTCTTATTAGTTTTACTAAGAGATAATTGAAATTTTTTATTTTAAATTACTTATTTTCTTTGAACATTGAAGTATTTTATTATGATTAACATTAATTTTTTTCTTTTGATTTTTTATACTCTCCCCCTACATACATATATTTGAAATTGATATGAAATAAATTAGTTAGTATAGATATTCAAACAGTCTATTTAAGTGTTGGATTAAAATATTTTCAAAAAGTATAAGAATTATACATTTTGTTCACACTCAAAAGTCAAAATATAAGGTTTTCTAGTTCACTAACTCCATTTCTTGATGAGGCAATGAATATGATGGGATTAGCTTTATTTCGAGAATCAACCACCATTAATTGATTATAGAGACAAAGATGCCACCTTCAGAGGAAAAAAATCTTGCTGTTCTGCATGTATCCTAGCAGGAACAGAGGGAAATATTGCAGATTTATCAAGCCTTGAGCCAAATTCACTATTCACCATCTTAAATTTAATAATTTTTTGATGAATCAGTTTCAGATATGAAAAATATGGTGATGAAATTGAATGTCTGAGGCATGTTTTCCTGAATATTAAACTTGTGTGCCTCATACCTTTTATGGAGACCTCGCTCAGCTGACAAGAATCGGCCCGAAAGCAAGAGGCAGTGTAACTAAGTGACAGGACACCCCTCTAGTTTTATCAGGACACTTTGAATTGTCTTTTATACAAGTGGTTCTCCGGGGGTTAAAGTGACATACTTAAGCAAGTTATGAAGGATTTCATTGTAGTCAATGACAGTGGACTAGCCTCTTGATCAATTATTTATACTGCACTTAGTTCTTCCTTTTTTGACCTGTTATTCTAATAGTTCACAAATACAAATTTCAAAGGTCTTCCACTGTTTATGAAATTCTAATGAAATTGATATCAAGTGACCAAACCATTTTAGTGCAACAGGAGTCAATTTTTTGTTGGTATCTATTTGATAATAGACAGCATAAATACAAAAATACAAAAGGAACCAGAAGATAAGCAAAACCAAAGACATGGCAAGAAGTAACCACTAACAAAGCAAATTATAGACCAAATAACTTTGATATGCAAATTAAGAACTTAATTTCTTTGTATAAGCAAATGAGCAATCTCACGATTAATGCTTTATATGCAGCCTACCTGTTCTCTCCGGTCTATATATGCTTGTAACATTTCTCCAATGTAATCAATAAACTTCTGTAGAAGAGAAATTAAAATGTCCAAGATTCCATCTGGATGTTAGAAGCCTTTTCCCTCTTTAAATTCAATTTTATTCCAATAAGAATGTAGGATGCACTGCAAAGTGTAAAAGATCATAATAAATTCAACATAAGATGGGCATCAACATACCATCACACTTGAAGAAAGGAATTCATTTTCTGCTTCACTGAGGGGTAGAAAAAATGGAATTGTGTGTTCACTGACATGCATCTTTTGCAGGAAGGACTTGCTTTCTAAGACACAAAAGTAAATCTCGCAGTGTTCCCCTGTACATAGTAGAATCAGATAACTTAATCGATACCACACTCAGTTCAACCATTAGACATCATATGAAGAAGAGAGAACATCTCCGTTACATTATTAAGTCAATATGCAGCATAAGTCCTTGTTGCTTTCAAGAATCACTCCATAAGTGGGTCCCAAATGAAAAAGCTATTAGACAGAGAAACAATTCATGGAGAAATAACAAATGTGAGTCCATCTTCATAACCAGAACCGCCAACATGATACTGAGGGATAATGGGAGATAAATGGTCAGATCCTCACCAAAGAAGGATCCTATACTGGAATAATGGTATTTCCAATAAAATTGATTAATTGCAAAAAGTAGGTTAGAATTATTAGATGAGTGGTCACAATGCCTTTTCACCATGATAAAAATATACCCATTCGAAGCGTTGTCATTCATCACCTTTATTATACTATCACTTCACTGCACAACATTGTCTTAACGGAAGCAATTTTTCACTTTGCTATCAAAATTGCCAAAATTTGAAATTGTTCAATCAATGGTTCTTTTCGCATTACATCTTATCCTTTATATTGTATTTTTCATAGCATCCCCACTCTATTATCAATTGGAACGAACAAGGTTCATATGCGCAACGAAATATTCAGAATATCTGGAATATGTAAATATCCATTATAGGAAGAGTAATATATTTATATAAGAATGTTTGAATACAAGTGATATGAGATATTACGATGATATGGTTAGGGCCCACTTATATACCTAGGCAGGGGCCCCTTCATGAACGGTCATGTCCTTAGATACATGCCTCTTCGGTATACTAGTCAATATTTAATTAATCATTATGATTATTATTATTTATATTATTAACTTGTGTATATTATATTCATAGCATTATCTTCCTCTTCAGAAAAGCTTTGTCCTCAAAGCTTATCGCTGACAAGGTGTGACATCTATTTCTTTGTCTTTTAATTTATTAGCATCTTTTAGAATTCTTCAAGTTGTCATCGAAGTATGATCCTCTTAATAATAAACAAAATTGTTGAACTAAGAAGGGATTTGACCATCCTAAATCAATCTTTTGTGGAATCTAGCAGTCATTGGATACTTCAGATGAACTGTTATCACAACACTGGATTATGGTGACATCAATATTCTTTGGAATAAAAGTCATTTGTTTCTGGTCTGAGTGATATGGATTTGTGAACTGGTTGAGATGTTTTCTTTTATGATTTCAATGTCGATAAAGAGTTCTTGTTATTTGATTTCCCCTTATCATGTTTGTGGTGACTTCTTGATTTTCTTGAAGTACCTTATTTCCTTCACATATTGAAGTCGCTTGGTTAAATGTTGGATCTCCATTTGAAATTTTTGTCATTTGAACTACAACATTTGAATATGTTTTTACTTCAACTGATTTGTCTAAGTCAGTATTCGTTCCTTTTTCTTCAGTTTTTGGTAAACTTCCATTGAGTTTTTTCTCAAGAGCTTCATTTTCTTGTTTTAATTTGTGCTTCGTAGCTTTACGCTTCTTTACTTGTGCAAGTGTTTTCTGACTATGATTCTTTAAACAAGAAATTTCTTTGTTTTTATTGAAGATGATTTCTTGAAGCTCTTTTTGCTTCTTTGATATTGCTTTTTTATTCTCTTGAAGCGTCAGTTTCAAAATATCCTTAAAGTCTTCTGATGAAGGTATTATCAATTCAGACTTCATTGTCATCTCTTGGAATGTGATCATCTTCTTCTTATAAGGAAACATCAAAAAGAATTTATTTAATAAAAAAATGTAAAAATAAAAAAATCTCTATGTTTACAGTTTAACATGAATGTACCCAATTCTTTAAACCAAGGTAGACTGAGATTTATGTCAATCTATTTATTAACAATAGTTACAACACTGAAATGAGACATGCATTCATAATGATCACTTGTCACTTGTAAATCATTAATTTCATACTCTTTTCGCAAAAAATATATTTTCTTTCACCTATGTTTGGTTCTAAAAGTAATAATTGATTCACCAAATTAATATTGATGTAATTCTTCACTTGTCTTGATAACAATACAAATCTATTTCCCTTGGATACGCCCTTTTAATTTAAACAATATGTGATCTGTGATTGAAATATCGTTATAGGAAAATCTTTCTTCCTTCATTTCTGAATTATAATAAATTCTTTTTTCTTCAGAGATTGACTACATTTTTTTACTTTCCGTCAAAATTACCATAAAATCTTAATTCTTTTTTTGGTTAAAACTTAGTACTTTAAATACAAGTGTTTTAATAATAATCATTTAACCCCTTCTTCTGATTTGAATTAAAATTTGGGAAACCTTAAATGATTTGAAGATTTTTAAATATCCCTTTTAATTTTAATCTTTTTAATAAAAATATTTTCACTAGGCACTTTAACTTTATAGCATATCTCCTTAACTCAAATTGGCCTTTTATAAAACCTCCAAATGCTTATATAAATACCTTATAATCCTTTTAAAATAACTTCCCTCAAATTCCACAATGGTGATCACCAAATATATTTGTAGGCAATGATTGTCAAATATATCATAAGTATCTAATAATGAATTGTTAATTTAAAAGGTAACCATATGTGTACATATTAGTATAAGGTCACGAATTTTGAAATGTGTCTTGTAATAATCAAATCTGTATGAATAGTGTCATACGGACTTGTGAAAAATGTATGTTTATTGAATAGGTAGTAGGTACAGGGATGGAAAATTCCGTTTAGTGCACGATGGTGCAGTGGAACTTGGTCTAGAGTGGTCTGACAAGAGCATTGATGATGTTTCTATTTGGCAGTAATTAGTTGTTCGATGCACAGTTTTTTTCTTTGTGGTTTCTCTTGTGGACTAACAGGGCAACATTTTCCCTGATCTTTCATATTTAGCTTAATTCAAATTCAACAGCAAAACTTTATTTACATTGCCTCTCAATTTTTCCAACCTTTAACGATTTTGCAACAGGGCGAATGAGCAGGCTATGGTGGCAGTGGTGGCGGGTCCAATGGTTATGTAGGACGGGTGTTGTGACCGTTGGTTGCGCGATTGTCGGGCATACACGGCCATGTGGCACGTGGTTTTTAGGCATCAACCAAGTAATTTTTTATTTTTTATTTTTTTTATATCCCTTTCTCTTTTCTTGTAATCACTGTTTTTCTTAATATATATACCTCTTCTTTTTTTTGTTTTTTGACAACTTACTTTTTATTTCGACGACTTCTTTTTTAACCCTTTTTTTAAATTCCCTTACATATATATATAATTTTTATTTTTTTCTTTCGTTCTTTTTGTTATCTTATCTTAATGGTTAAAGGTCTGATGGCATAATGGAGAACCTCCAAACAAGCTTTTTGTGGTTAAAAACCTCAGTCGCAATGGCAATGAACTTTGCGAAGAGTTGATGGCCAAAGGCCGAGATCGGGGAACCTAACTCTAATACCAATGTAACGTGCAGGGTTCGTATATGCAGCAAAATATTTAGAATATCTTGAATATGTAAATATCCATTACAGGACGAGTAATATATTTATATAAGAATGTTTGAAAACAAGTGATATGAGATACTATGATGTTATCATTCTTGTTACCGCTCAATCTAGCAGGGGTCCTAGGAAGGGATCCTCAAAGGGCAACTGCTAGGTTAAGGACAACAATGGAGCGATAGCCCACTGTCACCTCAACTAAGGCTCCCTGCTCTTTACGGACTTTCACCGATGGGAGGAGACCTAGTGCAAAGGGAATCACTAGATGAGTGAGTCAATGAAAGGATGAGGAGTGATTCCCAAGGCCTATTCACAAGGGAGACTCAATTGTATGGCTTGCTTGCTTGAGAAGCAACATGTAAGGCTCCCTAGGAAGGGCCAGGGGGATTTCAAGGGCTAGGGTTTGAGGATAAGACTTGTAAAGGGATTTGAGGATAAGACTTGTAAAGAAGATACCTAGTCCTAGAAATCCTTGTGAAAACTTGGCTTGCAAGTGGTCTTTGTGAAATTAGATTCAAAAGTTGTGGGACCACATAGGACCAAGTGGACCCAAAGTTAGGTCAAGGGGGTGGAATTGATCAACCAGGGGTGTGCTTAACCTAATTGAGGGGGAGAAGGGGGTCAAAGGAGAATTTTTTGGTAATTGTGATGAAATGATCCCAATGAGGTCACTAGCCAAGGGAAACCAAGGGCAAGAATCGATCTCAGAGCTAGAGCTTGAAATATATCAAGATCCCACTGTCGGATTTGCTTCAAATTTGGAGGGTCTCTAGAAGACACAACAACACAGTAGTGGGCAAGAGATCAAACTTTTTGGATGAGTGAATTGTGATAAAATTGATTCCCTAGGCCAACTATGGAGGCTAGGCCTAGAAAGAAAGAGAGAAAGGTGAGAAAAATATGCTTTTGAGTGATCACCTATGGAGGAATAGTGCCTTGTCCTTTGGGAGAGATGGAGTCGAGGAGATTTTAATATTTGGAATGGATTCACTTAATCAATGAGGCCTTAAAAACAACTTTGCATGCCATTAGGGCATGGGAAGTTGGAACAGCTGCTTGAAGGTCTTTATACTTCGATTTGCAATATTTGATGACTTATCAAGATAAAATTGACACAAAATATCTCTAGGAATATTCACTCATTCATACATGGCCCATGACATGATGCAACGCTATAAAAGATTAAATTTCCACAATTTCGCATTAGAAAAGCAGTAAATTTCAGCCTAGTATACCGAAAATCCCAACAACATACATGTGACAAAATAAAATAACAAGTATAGCATTAAAATAGTACTTACATGTAAGAAAGAGTATATCCAATCATCAACATATGCCATAGTGAAGTTCCCAGACAAAATGAAAGATATCCAAACATCAAAATTCATCCATTCATCCAAACTCATACTCCAAGAAGGATAGCGAAAATCTCACAAGAGAAGATAACCCAATCCAAGTGATGACGATGAAAATGAATCATCTCACTTGTATTTATACACTCTCTAATGAACTCGAATTAGCTAAATTGGCCTAATTTAGCCCCTAAAATAAAATAATGTGCATAATAACAATACTTTTGGTGACAAGCCCACCAAATACCTCAAGAATGTAAAGATGAGCCTCTCAAGAGGGTCGAATGATCAACAAAGTGAGTCGTTGGGCCTTTCACGAGGCCTAATGAAGTCCAAAGGGTACCATGATGTAGAAATGGACTCTAAACATAGTGGACAAGGGATTGGCCCCTTGTTTTCCAAGCAAGAACGTGTAGTGCTCCCAAGTGGGTGTGGGGCACAAGAATATCCTCATGGGACTCCAAGTGGATCGAAAAAACCTGTAGACCATCTGTAAGGGCTAGGATGGTGATGTCCTCCCTCTACAACAGGAGACATCCTCTAGACACTAGAACATCTGCGAAGTGTATGCAAGTGTCGATTCAGCTAGGCATAGTGAACCAGGTGCATCATCCTCATCCAAAAGGTGGAACACGAGAAATCAATGATCGGTGTTGGGGATCCACGAAATAATCTTTGTTATGGTGGAGGCCCATGGCTCTCAACGCTCACCCTAGAAGTGCCAATGTGGCCCTTTGGAAGTCTACGACCCCGTATAGTGAGACCAAGCTCCAAATGAAGACCCACCTGCAATCCTACATAGGCTCCAATGCATCCCCTTGCCCTCCAATACAAGAAGTAATTAGAATAATCAAGTGATAAAGCTTACAAGTCATGGGATGTAATATTCCCAATTAGCAGCAGCTAATTGGCAATATTAATTTTGCCCAGTTTTGCTTTTCTAATGTTTATCAGTTAACAAAAAGAAGTGATGGGACCCATAACCCACACTTAGGAAATAAAGTCTCCCTAAAGTCACTTAGACAAATATTAGAGGACAGCATGGGGCCCATGAGAGCCTAGTGGCAGCGTGAGGGAAGAGGCAGCGTGGACAGTGTGGGCCCATGACAGCACAGTTGAGAGTGGATAGCATGGCCAAGGAGGGATAGCGCAGTTTAGTGGGGCCCGGGTGAAAGCAAGGCACTCAAGCTTAAAAGGGAGAGGAGGCTCCTCATTCTGGTATTCTATTATGCATCTTTGATTTATGTCTTTTGACATTAAGCACACTTTTGTTGTTGAGCGAAGTCTGCAAGTGTTGTTCAACACACTGGGTGTCTCTGAACGGAGATCCCAACCTCAGCCTCGGGGGACTTCAAGTGCCCGCTCAGGTAAGGAGATCCATCCATCGTTTTGAAAGGGAGAGCACATAGCACCTTCAGCCACAATCACGCAGTTGCTTGGACAGCACAGTCTCTTTTAGGGATTACGTAGTTTGTGGTAGAGGCAGTTCCGGGAGTGAAGGGATATCAAGGATTTCAACCTGAGGGTAGTGTGAAGGGACCAACCCTTCACCAATCATCATTTTGCAGCAGGAGGAGGCCATCACTTGCAGGTTTATCATTCAGGGCCAGCGTACTCACTGGGAGTGCGTTATTTTCCAAGGGAGGTCAAATTTTGAGGTCAGCCATTTCGGGATTCCTTCCTGGGTTTTTCCAGGTTATTGGAGGAGAGCTCATTTCCAGAGTTTCACAATTTTCTAAGCAGGGGAATAGCCCCAAGGAGCCATTCCATCCCAGCAGTAGCAGCAGTCCGACAGCAGCAACAACAACATCTAGAGATTACGCAGTCCATGACAGACTAGCCATTTCTTGAGCATTTCTGAGAGTATTTCCAGCTTGCCTTGAACAAGCCAAGGTGCCATCATTCTGATGACCTTTGTACCCATTGTTATCTTTCAGTTTATATAATAAAATGGCTCAGTGTTTCTCCATATTTGCAGTATTTGTATGATGTCTCTCTATTAGTTGTAGTTGCTTGTTTATGTTGCTTTGTATTACTGTTTATTTCTATTCGAAATATTACATGGGATCAATGGGGCACTTCATGGTGGCATGCCCTTCCATAGTCGGCTTTGGCATGTACAAGTGTCTCCAAGATCAATAGGGTGTTAACCAAGGACCCTATTAGGTGGTTTCAACCTCTAAAGGGGGTGACATGTCCATGATACATCCCTTAAGTAGTAGGTGTCAAATGATATAATAATGGAATGAAGTGGGGATTAGAGGAATCATCCACACCACATGTCAAGGTGCAAGTGTAGTTATAATAAGGGAATCCCACACCTGGGTATATGAGTGTAAGAGGGAGAAAATCATGGTACATGAGCTGGCCCGGCCTTTGTTTTTCCATGCTTCTTCATATTCCTTTTACCTTTGATTGTTTTTCCTTCATAACTGCTCGAGGCTCCATGGGATGGAGAGCATGATGTGTAATATGTAGCAGTGGATACCCCTTGAGGTGGGGCAGTTCATCGCCCACCAGGGGTTGGGGCAATCACGGGTTCCTTAAGGATGAAGGGGGGCTCATTTAGGGCCCATAGGAACCATGGTGATGACCATGGATAAGGGGTAGAGCTCATGTTTGGATTTTGCCCACATGTTAAATTTGTGTGCCCCGCCATCTTTTGCATTTTGTGGTACATTTATTGTTCAGAGTGGCCAAATTATGCTTTTTATTTTCTTTTTAGCTCCATCAACCTTCAGGGCATCGTTCCATGCCCGACCCAAGGTGTGGACAAGGGGAGGTGGAGGCTAAACCTCATTTCCAGAATTCTATATGTTGAATGTACGTTTATGGGAAAGGGAATTTAACTGAATGGGAGTGATAAAGTGAAATTAAAACCAGGTTGGGATTGCAGGAAACTTTTTAGTCATCAACTTTCAACATTAACCACTCAATCTCCCTCAGCACTCAGATTGCTTCGATCACTAGCTGGGTTAAAGCATGCTTGGGGACTCTGTTAAGTCCGCTAATTGGATTTTTTATTCACCTACAGTACTAAAGTGTGTTTGCTGAGGCCTGAAGTCTTTGGTCTCCAATTAAGTAAAGCTACTGCACTATATTAAATGTATGAGATCACTGGAATACCTTTCTCTGTTTATCTGCAGTGTAACCATATAGCAGAGAACAGAATTGCATATAATTCACTTTAATTGGATCTCACAGGCATCCACAGACCCAACTCTCAGTTATTTTGATTGCTGGTGTAGTTTAGAAATTAGATACAGCACTGATTTCCATTGTTAATCCACTGCTACAGCATTTTAAATCATTCACCCTGCATGCTGGCTTCCCTCAGCCAATCAGCAATAACTCTGAATGCTGGATGTGTTCAAAGATTAGCATTGCATCTACAGCCTGTCTATTGAGTGTACGAATCACTGGCTTTTACCCGCAGCAAGCACAATTGCATCTTCAAGCTGGGCATGGCATACATTGGCTATAGCCATTCCTATATATTAATATAATATATATACATCTTGCCATGAATGTGTACTGCAAATCAGAAATTGCAGGTTTCAGATTCAAAGAACACAGTGCTTTGCATTCTGTTGATTGCTTGAAAGAGTAAAAATAAATAGCCAGAATTTACAGCCGAGTTTGAGAAATTAATTACAGCAAACTACACCATTCCTATTGGGCACAGAATTGCAAAGACAGAGTAGACATTGCCACCTGGAAGTTGTTTCTCGCAATTGGGAATTGGCCCTGGCACCATTAACAAATGAGCCAAGTCAATCAAGCCCTAAATGAAAGCTAAATACAGAGATCCTATTCCAGGGAAATGAACTATGCATGGAAGAAGCATGAACTCTGTTGGAAGAATAATTTGTTATTGATGTCAAAGGATGACTTGATGAAGATAAGGAAGACATAGGATTGTGGAGGACTTCAATCCCTTTACAACGAATATTTACAGTTTTACTTGCCTCCTAACTCCTTACTGAAGAGAATTCGAATTTACAAGTTAGGGGATCCATTTTTGCATCTCAGGGCAACCGGCTTACATAAACATAAGTTGGCCCCCATTCCAAAAGACATGACGGTTCATACACGGTCAAATTAGTATAAATAGACACAACGACTCCTCCATTTGCTGATCCATCTCAACAGAGCAGAGAACAAGGAGCATTCGACCCTGGGGCAAAGTGAAGAGGTTCATTTCTCATGAACCTAGGAGCAGTTTGAAGGAAGATTTTGAGATACTATTTCTGTTTTGGGTTAAAGGTTCTTGGTAAATTGTTTGAACAGGTTCTGGGATATCTTTGTTACAATAAGGCCCTTATTTCTGAGGCACATAACTCACCCTTGTTGAAGGTTAGCTCTCAGCCTCTTACAAACACACCTCGGCTCTGTGAGACATACCTTGTCTCTGAAAATTGACTTCGGCCATGTGAAGAAACATACTTCAGACCTGTGATAAAAGATGGACCTCTGGTCATTGCAGACTGCAATTTCAGCTCTGTAATTCAGACCTCTGTGACAGCCTTCGAACCTGAGTTTTGACCATTTTCTTCGAGGCATCTTTGGATTAATTGTTAAGCAGACTTTATAACAATTAAGAGGGACTTTAGATCAGAAATTAAGCAATCTCTTGATCAAATTTTGAGCAGGCCTAGACCAGTCTTTGGAGTATTCTTAAGAGCAGATTTTGGACAAGTTTAAAGCAGCCTCTTATAGCAGCCATTTGGAACAGACTTGGAGAGTTTTGAAGCCTTTATAAAGCAACTTCTGGAGTCCTGTTTGAAGTCCTGCTAGAGGAGATTTTGAGGCAGTTGAAGGTTGGAGCCTTGCTGAAGCATTGAACAGGTTGAAGCCTGATTTAATTTGTGACAGATGATTGGAGTCCTCATTGGTGCTTGGATTTGTTGAGATAATTGGAGTTCTCGTTTTGACAAAGTTGGAGCTTGCATTTGTTGAGAGGATTGGAATCCTCATTTTGACCAAGTTGGTGCTTGGAGTTGTTCAAGGTTGGAGCCTTGAAAAGGTCAGAGATTTTGTTGTACAAGTTGGAGCTTGATTTTTGTAAAAGAGGATTGGAGTCCTCACTATCTTCATCAATAAAATTATTCTTTTGTTTCATTTCTTGTGTTCTGGTTTTACTTGTGATAAAAATATTAACTGGCATAACATAACAATTGAAAGAAATAATGAATCACCCTGCCTCTCAGTATTTCCAACAAACTCTGCTAGATTCTGATTGCAGAGACTTTTACACTTTTAATTCCACAAAGTGCCCGTGTTGATGAGATGGACAGAAAATAGGCCTACTGTTTAGAGATCAATTTTTTTTTCAACGTTTAGAGATCAATTATTGTCCAACATATGCACTCAGCATTAAAGACAGACATAACAGATGCCCCTGTATTGGGTTGTAGAATGTGCACTCCACATAATTAGGTGGCATTTGTGGTAACCTCTCCAAAGTTTTATTTGAGGACAAAGCTCCTCAAAGTGAGAAGGCCTGTCATCAACAAAAACATCCATCACGTAGCCTAGGTAAGGTAAGCTGGGATAGTAATACATAAGCCAGCTGGTATGCACCACCTTGAAAGTGTTGTGCTCTTCACATTCATCAACTCATCTGTTATCTTATTATTTGAATATTTCATCTGAAACATTAATTGTTTGCTTGTATCTGGGTTTTTTTGCTTACAGAATCTGGTCATATGCATGTATCAGGTTTACTGCTAAGTTGCATGAAGTGCAGAAAGGTTTCGGAGTTTCCGAAACGGGTACGTTTAGAAACGTCACCTCCCAAAAATGGTAACGTCGGCTGAAACGTTAGTCGAAACGTCATAAATGTGTATATATATATATATATATATAAATTTATAAATAAGTGAATAACACATTAACTTGCAAGAAAAGAGGGAATAAGACCCATAGATAACAAGTTAGAAGGAAAACCAAGTCTATATTAACTCTCATAGATGATTATATGATGGTTGAGTTCCGACCACGTTTCAGCTGAGTTTCAGAGTTTCGGGTACAGGTATGGCCCGAAATGCCGGGTTCCTAGAAGTTTCGTGCAACATAGGTTTACTGCTTACACATAGCACTTAGATGTCGTCACAAAATTGATGAGTACTTGATCGAGTTACATTTTAGGGAAAAATTAGGATGATGTTTTATAATGGAAGTTACACACTACTTTAGATTCATCATCCAATTGCTAGAAATATTACTGAGACAGAATATGCTTTTTCATTTCACTGGCAACAAAATTTCTAAATATAGCAAATCTTGGCAACCATTCTAACATCCGGGCTTTGGGGAATGCCATGTTGCCAAAGCTCATAATCTTTACAAACTCCATCAAGCATGAGAAATTAGCATTGTAAAATGATTCAGATGTTAATATATACCTGCAAAGGACGTGTCATACTGTATACCAATCCTTCCCCCTTTCAAGCCACAGACAACCTGTTCAGCAACAAGAAAATTATTATAATGTTATCATTTGCTTTGACCAATGTCTTACAGATTTATTAATTAAATATTTGTTCGCTCCAAACTCTGCCTTGTGGATTATCTTTTTGTTTGCTATCTAAATCAGTTACTCTTTCTTAAATATTTATCTAGTCATTTCATTGTAATCGTGCATGCAATCTCACTTGTGCCAATAACTAGACCACAGATTTACAGATTTTTGTTATCATTATTATAATGTTATCAGTTGATTTTCCCAATGTCTTCCAGATTTTTTAATTCAATATTTATTCTCCCCAACATCTGCCTTGCGGATGTAATTTCCCCGACCACTTAGGAAGCTTATGACGGAGTCCGCTAGCCTAAAGTGGTTCCCATAGGCTAAAGCAAGGAAATATTTAATAAAGGGGACTTAAATTGCCCTTACCCATAGCCATCACCCTGGTTCCATAGGCCCTAAAAAAGCCTCCTTTATCATACAAGAACCCATGATTGTCCCGACCCCCTAGAGGGAAATGAATCGCCCTACCTTAAAAGCGGTAATCACTACTATATCTGACACATCATGCTCTTATCCTTAAGCCCCGAATGTGGAAATTTTTGAATCTTTACACTTTATGCATAAATTATTTACTGTTAATCTGGTTATGCTCCTCCTACATAGACAAGTTATTAACTGAATAAATTCAAGTTAAAATCGAAGCAAAACACATAACAGATCTCCACCAATCCAGATCTAGAACAAGTTCATGCACACATAGACAAAGTGACACATTTATTTCTAGACAAAGTCCCCAGAAAAAACCCAATGCGGGAAAACCGGTCTTCTGGCTGCTGGAGGGTTTTATTATTAAGAATTTTCTGAAAACAACAAGCCTGGGTTCTAGATCTGAAAAACCCGACAAAGAAATAATAGATCTACATCTCACTGGCTGATCTAGGGCCACAATAATGACTGATCCACACCCTCAAATGGGATTTACAGAACTCAGCCAAAATTAAGGCCTAGAAACCCCAGCGCTGCCTTTGAAGCCTCTGCGTCGACCTCTGAAACCCCTCCGACCCTTAGCGCTGCTCCGAAAAGGGCTGTGTTACCCCAAACTGGGTGACGCAGTCCCTACGCTGCCCCTTAGGGTCTCTGCAGAGCCCCTGAGGGTTTCCTGCAGCAAATCACACTGTCCTTGAGGGACTGTGCAGCACTTGCGTAGCATAGTTGCTGCTCTTCCTGCTGCTACTCTCCTGCTTCTCTGCACTGCCTCTCTGAGTTGATCTCTGCCTCTTGCTGATTCTAGACCCCAGGATCAAATCATCCCCTTGGCCTAAATTCCTCTCCCTGCACCTGAAACACTTCTGAGATTTCTTAGCAAACTCGCCCTAGAATCTCAGCTTAGCTTCAGTGCTCTGCCTCTGTGTGTTTTTACAAATGACCCCAAGCCTTTCCTTTATACTTTTCTCGTTGGGAAACCAGCGGCCATGATCAGATCTTGAATCAATGGCTAAGATTAAAAGAAAGCTTGATCCGTGTGACTAAGACAATTTCATCACATGTTTAATTAAATTCACTTTAATTATTTAAGTTCCCTAAGTTTTAACTTAGGAAATACATTAAAATAATTAATTAATTTAATCTCCTAATCCAGTTGAAATTTCCCAAATCAAATTCTAGGTCTTGTAGATCAAGTGTACTCTAGTCCCTACACAAAATTTGGGAGCTGGAGCACAACTGATGCTACCCCAAATACACAAAATCTCAACACTCCCTCTTAGCATCAAGGGTGTGCTCTAGCAATACATCACACTTATGCATTACAAGGCTTTGGGTATTGGTTTTGTGTTGTTGATGCTTGGATTGCTGCCACTCAACTCTGCACTGCTGCTTCCATTCTGTACTGCTGCCCATGACTCTGCCATTGCCACTGCAACTTCTGTACTGCAGCTTCCTCTCAATATGTTGCATCTGTGCTACTAATAGCACTGCCACTGCTGATCTGCTGCACTGCAACTTGAGTTGTTGAGAGAAACAACTGAATCTCCTGCCCAATCTTTGACAAACAAGTCAGATGGGCTGCATCCTCATCACTGAAGCTCCATAGGCTACAGATCTGTGCTCACATCTAAATAATGATGCACAGCTACAGCTCTGCATGCGTAAGCAGACTCCCTTTGCACTACTGAAGTCACATCATCCCCTTGTGCTGAAATCTCTCACGTTGTTGTTGCACTGCGTTGTCCCTCTGAAGCCTACTGCAATGCTGTAGCTCTGCTCTGCACTGTTGAAGTCACATCAGCCTCTGCGTTGTTGTTGTTTCTACGCGATTGTTGCTCTACTCTACGCTACTCCTCCCAGTCTTCAGATCTACCTCTGCTTCATTTGTGATCTATGCACCCACTGCTCCACTTGTCTTAACGTTGTCGTAGCTCGCTTGTGATCCAAGAGATGAGCTGCTCAAGGAACCCGCCTTACTTCTATGTAGCTCCTCTACATATCCATATCACCCCACTTTCGTGGTTCATGAGCGCTCATGGCTGCAACATCCTCTGACCCATCAGCCGCCACAACAACCTTGGAAGAAGAAGCTTCCTTGTCCTTTTTCTTTTGAGGACAATTCCTGGAAAAATGTCCCATTTCACCACACTGGAAGGACTTGATCTTGGAGAGATCCTTCTTCTTCTTAAGCTGCCTCTTTGATGCCAAGGCTGCATCTTCCTCATCTTCTTTCTTCACTTTGTTCGATCCAAAGCTATATTGTTTCTTCGTGAATCTGCGAAGTTCTTCTTGACGCGGAACTGACCACAAGTTGTCCCAATCTGGAAGGTCTGCTCTGCCCAAGATACTTTGGACAAAGGTTTCCCACTCATTTGTGACTGCATTGAGGGCAGTCCTAACCATCACATAGTCTTCCACCTTAGCACCAGTTGCAGTCAACTGATCTCTGATCGACTGCAGTCTGAAGAGGAAATGATCCATGTCTTCTCCCTTGGCCATCATGAATGACCACATCTATGTCCTGAACAGCACCTTCCTTTGGACAGATTTTCCCTCATACAGGAAGATTAAGGCCTTCCACATCTCATTAGTTGTCTTCTTCTCAGCTAAGTGTGGTACAATATGGTCCTTAATTCCGTCCATAATCAGTTGCTTGGAACGCCAAGCAGCCTCCTTATGATTCCGAAGGAGATCCAGATCTGTCGGTGTGGCCAGAGTTTGCTCTGCATGGTCTCTAAGATTGTATGCCTAAAGGACTATCAGGATCCTTGCCTTCCAAACTGAGAAGTTTGAGAGCCCATCCAGCCTGTCCTGATCACGCAATCCATGAGGAGCCATCTGCTCAAAATGTGAGGGTTTCCTGCAGCAAATCACGTTGTCCTTGAGGGACTGCATAGCACAGTTGCTGCTTTTCCTATTGTTGCTCTCCTACTTCTCTGCGCTACCTCTCTGAGCTAATCTCTTCCTCTTGCTGATTCTAGACCCCGGGATCAGATCATCCCCTTGGCCTAAATTCCCCTCTCTGCAGTGGAAACACTTCTGAGATTTCTTAGCAAACCCGCCCTAGAATCTCAGCTTAGCTTCAGTGCTCTGCCTCTATGTGTTTTTACAAATGACCCCAAGCCTTTCCTTTATACTTTTCACGTTGGGAAACCAGCGGCCATGATCAGATCTTGAATCAATGGCTAAGATTAAAACAAAGCTTGATCCGTGTGACTTAAGACAATTTCATCACATGTTTAATTAAATTCATTTTGATTATTTATGTTCCCTAAGTTTTAACTTAGGAAATACATTAAAATAATTAATTAATTTAATATCTCCTAAACCAAATGAAATTTCCCAAATCAATTTCTGTGTCTTGTAGATCAAGTGTACTCTAGTCCCTACACAAAATTTGGGAGCTGGAGCACAACTGATGCTACCCCAAATACACAAAATCTCAACACCGAGTAGTTAATTAATGAAAAATCATAAAGGCAAAAGGCATATAAAGAAGGGTGGAAAAATCAAGGCCGAGACACCTCATGTACCACGACTGCTCCCTCATGCACATTATATACCCTGGTGTGGGCTTCCCCTTGTCTAGTTGCCCCTACGGCCCAATATGTGGCCCAAGATTGCCCCTCTCATTCCCTACTTCGTTTCACTTATTTATCACTTGCCACCCCCATTCAAAGGATGTACCTTGGACCTACTATCCCCTTTAAGGGTTGAAACCACTAAATAAGGTACATGGCTAACCCCCTTTGGAGTATGGAGACACTAGCACATGCCAAAGCCCACTACGGAAGGGCATGCCATTGTGAAGTGTCCACTTTGTTATCCATGATTTGTAAGCTCTTTTACACGATTATTCTAATGATTGGTTGTATTGGAAGCCTAGGGGACACATTGGATCTTATACAAGATTTGGGTTTGCTCTCCCTATACGAGATCCTAACCCCGAGAGGGCTACATTAGCACATACAGGGTGTGCATAGAGAGCCATGGGTCTCCACATCATCCTCATCAACCTTCAGAGACTACTAGCGATCCACTTTTGGGATGATGGTGATGTGCTTGGTACATTATGCCCAACAGGCCCCACAGGAGCCCCACACTCTTGGCAAGTGTCCCGGGACTTGTACGATGTCATGGCACCGTTCATTCCATCACTCGATCCCTTGCAGAGGATCTACAGGCGTATTTGATTCATATGGAGACCCATGGGGTCATTTGTGTGCCCCCACACCCACTGGGAGCACCACAGGTCTACTACTTCGAGAACAAGGGGCCACCCCCTTGTCCATCATACTCCAATGAATTTATTCCTCATTCTAGCACTTCAGGACATTATTAGGCCTTTGGAGGGTCCCACCACATGTACATATTATTAATTGACCCCTACGAGGCTTATTTTTTCCATTTGTGAGCTAGTTTGGTGGGCTTGTCACCAATAGGGGTTTTATTTGCACATTATTTTATCATTAGGGGCTAACGTAGGCCCATAGGCTAATTTGAACTCCTTAGGAGGGTATACATTGATGTTCAATACATTCATTTGTATCATCACTTGACTTGGGATCTCTCTAATCATAGAGAACTTCGCATTTTTTCCCTTAGTGGACATTTTTGGAGATGGATGAATTTTGACGTATGGATTCGAGCTATCTTTCTTGTCTTGGAGCTTGGTCTTGCAAACAAAATGTTGGTTAGATATACTTTATAACGTTGTAAGTAAATATTAACGTTGTTATTCTTGTTGTTGCATACTGCTAAAATTAGGGCTAGTTGCTGCATGATTGAAATGTGGAATTAAGCATATTTTAGCTAATTTAATGTATGGGCCAATATTTAATGAATTAAATGTCCTAGAGATTATTTATCTCGATAAGTTTGCATCATTTGCTTTGAAGTGTAAATGCTTGAAGGTAACTTTTCTTTTCTTTCTCTCAACATTGGATGAAGTTGACTTTCCCGACCTCGTTGATCAAGAAACCAAGTTCTTACTCATCATCATCCTTGCTCCATATCCCCAAGTGGATTAGGCATTGATCCCTAAAAAGGGTGATCATCCCTTTCACCTTTTTTACCTTTTTCCACTTTTTCCCAAGTCTAGCCCACAAAGGGCACATAGGGCACCAATTTCCCAAGAATTGACCAAAGGAAAAATTTCGATCTCCTACAGGCTACTGCGTTGGTGGGTCCCCTCCCTCTCCTCCGAATTTGAGGCAATTCTAACAGTGGAATTTCCGAGAATCTGAAGCCCTAGTTCTAGGATCAAATTTTGCCCAGGCATCCCCAAGGCTAGACCTCATTAAGATCAATTCAACGTTTTGAAGTAAATATTCTTGTTTGGTCATTTCCCTTCACCTTGTCCAGGATAGGAACATCATTGGTTGTTGTATCCCATTCCCTAACCTTGGTTCGGTCCACTTGGCCCCATGTGATCCCACTTCTCAACAAAGATTATTTGTCAAGGACCATTTGGAAATCTAAGTTTCCCAAGGATTATAGGGATTGAGAGCCTCGTCTATAAGCCCATTCCTTCTCCCTCAACCCTCCAATCCTCATCCCTTACCCTTAGTGGACCAAGTCCCTTACTTGAAGAGAAAGCAAGCTCCATTCTTCACTCCATCCTAGGTAAAGGGTTTCAAGGGTCACTTTCCACCTATCCATTGACATATACTTTACAAGTGATTCCTACACTATCGGGACTCCTCCCATCGATGAAAGTCTGTTAAGATTATGGAGACTTAGCTGTGGTGACAGTGGGCTAATCCTCCGTCGTTACCCTTAACCTAGCAATTGCCCTCTTAGGAACCCCTTTAGGGCCTTTGTTGGTTTGAGTGGTAACAGGGTAAAGAGGTCAATCCCTCTCAAAAGGAGTGGATCGGAAAATCATAGATGGATGAGGAGACTCGAAAAAAGTTGAGGAAGAAGAAACTTTGTTTCAGCTATTAGGAACCATGGGAACTAGGGCACAAGTGTGTTGGCAAAGACAAAACAGGCAAAGCTCACTACATTGAGGTGTACTCGAAGAGTGACAGTGGTGATGGGGATGAGGAGCAGGTACAGGGACTGGTACAAGGACAGGTACAGGGGTAGATGCACCAGGCTATTGGAGGTGAGTCCTGGAATGCACAGGACAAAGCTCCTATTTTTGCTTCTATGTCAAGATTCCCTAGATATCACACTTCCAAAGTTAGAGGGATTCCCCAGATATCACACTTCCAAAGTTAGAGGGGTTATAGTCGGGCAAAAGGTGACAGTACTAGTTGACGATGGAGCTTCTCACAACTTCATAGATGGGGAGTTGGTGGAACGGAGGGGAATTCCTACTGCAAAGTTCAATGGTTTTACAGTTGTCATACCAAGGAAACATCAAATGGATTGCAACAGGTACATTCCCAAGCAACAACTCACCATGGGGAACTATATAGTAATAGATGATTTCTTTGTGGTGGATGTATCAGACACTAATGTGGTGTTGCGATGTCAGTGGATTTACTACATAGGGAAGTACACCACGGACGGATTTACTACATAGGGAAGTACACCATAGACCAACAAAACATGGAGATGGATTTCAATGACCCTGAAGATGACAGGAAGGTAGTTTTTAGAGCCATGCATAAATACCCGCCAAAGCTTGTATTATCCGACCACATGGAGGTTGTATTGAGACGAGGTGATATTGAGTGCGCAGTGTTAGGGTCCTATAAATATAGGATTCATAATTTTGATTTGACTCTGTTAAAAATCTTGAAATATTGTACATACCTTTACTTTCTACAAATGTATTCTCATATTTTAAAAAGATGAAAAGAGGGTATGTCCTAAAAGAACAATCAAAGGACAAAAGGAAACAAAGATCAAAAGAATATTAAATATGAACCCCATCAAAAATAGAGCATGAAAGTGTTGCAAGTTTAAATGCCACTACTATTAGTTTACTTTTGCAAAAAATATTGTGTGCAGCTTGTCCTAAATGCCACAATCCATGAGGGTCAAACAACTTAAACTTGACCTCTCATGCTTTAAATTTCATGTTGTTAGATAGAGAATAAAGATCTAGCCAAACAGTCTAAACTTGGCAGATCAATAGTTAAAATAGAGAATAATGAGGAGCTCAACAGTTTAATCTGAGCCCTCGAATGAAATAAGGTTAGATTTATTGCTTTAAAAGAAAAATGGATTTAGGGTTGCAAGCTTTAATGAACCAATGCAAATGAAGTAAAAAATGTTAGAATAATGATGGGTAGGTAGAAAGCAGTTGTGAAAGGCATGTAATAAAGCATCATCGGGAAAAATTACTAATTTCCCCTCCCCCGCAATGATCCAGTGTTCAAAACCTTCAGTTAAAGAAGCTCAGAGCATTTCTCTGACTTCTGTTGGGACCGAACCCAAGGCTCGATAACTAATTGGTTAAAAATATTGAATTCCTACATAAAACCCATTTTCATCAACATTTACCCTTCATCGATAATCATGATCCCTTTTCCTAAGTAAAAACCCATTTTTACTTAGAAAAAGTAAAAACCTAAATAATTAATTTCATGTCCCTTTCAAAACGCTCAAAACCCATGAAATACATTTTAACCTAAGTTAAAGAGTGTGAAAAAACAAAAGAAACAACAATACTTTATTTTGTCTCTCATTTTTCACTTTATTTTAGAGTTAAACATGTGTTTTCATATCCCCCACACTTCACCCTTTATTTCATATTAACTACTAACTATATATATTAATTACCTAATTTACACCCTCCCGTATAATATTAAAATCCCTTTATTATTACTTTAAACCAATGTTTAAATACCCCATGTGCGCAATATTATCCCCGCCCATTAACCCATTGGTTTAAAATTATCAAAATAACAAAGTATACCCCGCCCCCTATAGTTCTAAAACAACTGTCAAAAGTTGAGAAACTATATAATAAAAATCCACGCCCATATGTATAATTAAAACATTGGCAAATATTTTAATTAACACATCAAACTTAGCCCCGCCATCATATAAACTAAGGTTTGAACTTATTAAAAATTTTATTTCTAAAGTTTAAAACCCATCCCCGCCACATTGATCAATCCTGGCCCCACTCCCCAATCCCGACGCAACTTCCCAATCAATCTGGGTCGTTCGCATCCGAACCCCAGATCTGACAGCTGAAAAACAATATCGCGCAGAAAACATGTGCAGTCACTTCCAACGCATTTCTTTGCGAAATGGGCAGTTTTATGATTTCCTCTCTCCTCCACGTGCTCGATTCTCATTGGATCGTGTGGGTTAGCTCTAAAACTGCTTACCGCCCAAACGTTGCGCGATAACCATTTTCAGTTTTTTGCCTTAAGCGCCAAAACCTCCCTCTGCTTTGACATGATCATCATTGAATGCTTATTGCTAAACCTAAAACCTTAAAAAAAGCTTCATATTATGCGCAGAAAAGCCCTTTTTGTTTGTTATCCGTGCATTCATCCTCCTGATTGAAAAGAAACAAGACTTGTACGTTGTTTTCACTCCTATAAAAGCCAGAAAAAGCTATTGCAACTGCTATCAAGACCACTGGAAACCTTAGTTTGTTTCAGAGACCTCCAAAGCCATCAAAACCTCTCTGACGCCTCAGAAACCCTGATCAATACTCAAGTTTCGAATACTTTAACCTGTTTTAATCAAAGTTGAAGAAATTTAGCCTTTTTCAAACCTTTAAAAACCCTTTGAAAGATTCAAACTCTTTTACCATTGCTCAGAATCCGGAACTGTAACACTCAATTACTCAGTGCCAACAGAGTTAAAACCTCTACAGCCATATCTCATTCCATAGGTCTTTCAAAAAGCCTTCAATCACCTCCTTGCAGACCTCTATTTAATTAACAATTATTTTGTTTTGCAAGTCATTGGCAAAAGGAGAATTTGGATAAAACAATCTAAATACTAGTTAAAGATCTGTTTTACTCCAAAAGTTCACAAAAAAAAAAGAATTTTAAATGATATTACTTAACAAAAGATTCCAGACAACAGAACAAAAAGAAGTCACTTATGCAGAGATTAGAAAGATGATATCTCATAGTGAATGGTAAAAGTGAAATAAAAATTCACAGTGACAGTGAAAATAGAACAGTCAAAGAGCATCAGAGTTAAAGTGTATCAGATGAAAGTCAGAGTGAAAGTTAAAACAGAGCAACAGAGCAGTCAATGTAAAACAGTAAAAGTAAATACAGAGGCAATAATGGTTAAACAAATATGAATATACTTTCACCAACAACAATGAAGTTTATCCAAAGTGAAAGTAAATACAGTTAAAAGAACAGTAAGGTTAAAGGATGAAAACAGAACATGAAGGGACATTTTTGCAGAAATTTCCTGTTTAAGTCATAGTTTTGCAGAAAATATTGTGTCCAATCCAAGATGAATTTTGCAAAACTGAAGGAGGTTTATGTTCCTAAGATGTCCATCTACAGAAACCTCTCTCACTTTTCTAACAGCCATTATGGATTTGGAAATATTAAACAATATTTGAAATCACTTTTTACAGAAAATTCCTGTTAAGTCATCAGTTTGCAGAGAAGATTGTGGCCAATCTGAAATACATCTTACAAAATTGAATGAAGTTTTTGTTCCTAAGAGACCCACCTACAAAAACCTATCTCACTTTTTGCACAAGTATTACAGAATGAGAGATACATGCACATATTTACAGCCTATTTTTTCAGACTATGCAAAGCTCTGTTTTACACATCGTTTTGCAGAGCCTATTGTGAACAGCTAGAGCATAATGTTAGGGAACTGAGAATGTTAAATTTGGACAACTAGGTCCAAACTCCATGTTGTGATGCTCAGATTAAGTGGCTAGTATTTTTGTTGGATTCCTCTTTCGGAGAGGTGTAAAATCCATATAAAATATATCTTAATCCGATGAGCAGAACATTTATTTTGAATTTATTATTTATAATAAATTATATGTGCAGGTCGGCCTTAAGGTTTCACACCCCCAGCGGATGTGTCACACACCCCAATGATGGATATAAATACAGGCAAAGTTGGAGAGCATTTCACCACAACTCAACACACATCTTCTTCTCTCATCTGATTTAGTACGAGCTCCTTGGAGGACAAGTTCAGCCCACACGTGTGAAGAAGGAGGACGAATCTGTACGGCTGAGCTGAAGGACGAATTTCTGCAGCTAGGGTTTTGCTGGAAGTTTGACCAGCGTTGACTTTGGTCAACGCATGGTCCGAAAGGGCTGAAACTTGTTGGAAAGTTTGATTTTGAGAGGCCGTACACTTTGGCACAGAAATCGAGGTCAAAGGGTTGACCAAACTGTTGCTGCGTTGACTTTTAGCTTGCTGCCCTGCGTTGACTTTTCTGGACAGCGTTGACTTTTTTTGGAGTTGACTTGGGTTGACTCGGTTGCTGATTGGAGGACTGTTGTGACACATTCTGGGTTGGCTGACCAAGGAGACTTTGCTGGTTGAAGCATCCTGTTGACCGCCGTAATGCACCATCACATTTTTCTGTTTCTGGTTTGTCTTCTATAAGATCCACTTATATGTTCTATCAGCATTTTACTTAACTATTTGTGTGATTGTTGTAAGAAAAGTAAAGTTGCTTCAAGCATAGAACATCTACAAAAATTTACATGGTATCAGAGCTGAGGTGAAGACAAGCCCTATCTTTAGCAATCACCATCGGAAGAAATGGGTTCCACAATTTTGAATTCAAGGAGAATGACAAGCTGACTGGAAGGAATGACTTCCATGCCTGGAAGATGATATTAGATCTCAAATTGGAAGACCATGATCTCTTGGATCATGTGCTGGGTAAGATTCAAGAACCTCCATCCAATGCTACCACTGCTGTTAGAAACAAGTATAAAAAGGGAGAGATCAAAGCAAAGCTGATGATCAGGGAATCCATACATAAGAGTCTGGTTGCCTATATATCTGAACTAGGCACATCTAAGGAGATGTATGATAAATTGATCCTTATGTTCAAAGTAAACAATGTGAACCAAGTGCTATTCCTCGAGAATAAGTTGAAGAATATGAAGAAGGGCCGGGATGACTCTGTTCAAACTTACTTTCTGAAATTGACCGAAACAAGGAACAATCTGCTGGCTATTGGGGAGACAATAGCTGATCGTGAGATGGTTCTCACCGCACTTGGGGGACTCCCATATGAATGGCAAGTATTCACAACTACCATTCTCAATAATAATACCATTCCTAACTTTGATGAGCTTCTATCTAGATGTATGCAAGAAGAAACAAGGATGAAGGAATTCGATAATGACAGAAATGCTGCCTATGGTGCTCATTCTCGAAAGAAGAACTCTGGTGGTTCTAAGGACAAAGGAAGAACAAGGGCTCAAGAAAAGAAGGGTAAGTGTTTCACTTGCCATAGGCCTGGTCACTATGCTAGAGAATGCCCCTTCAAGAAGGATTCTCCCAATAGTGATGATAACAACAACAATCGAAGGAATGGGAATCGAAGAAACGACAAATCAAAGGAAAGAGGAAGGCTCACTTTGGTGGAAACAATCAACCTTCTAAAAGGTCTAGGAACACCAGGTATGAGGAGTCTAATGCTGTTGATAAAAGAAATGAGTATATTCTTGTATCTGCTCTCTCTGCTACATCTCCACCCGACACTATGGATGTCTGGCTGATAGATAGTGGTGCCTCAAGACACATCACTGGTTTCAAGGAAGCACTCTCTGACATGGTTGAGAGGGATACCAATCTAGAAATTATCCTTGGAGATAATGCCACGTATCTCGTGAAAGGGACAGGGACTGTGACCCTCCACTTGTCTCAAGGACAAGTCCTACGTTTACAAGATGTACTCTATGTACCAAAATTGAAGAAGAACCTTGTGTCTGTATCAGCCATGGAAGACAAAGGGTTCAATGTAACATTCTCTGATGGAAAGGTGCTCATGTGGAAGAAGAGCTTCAAGGAAGCTATCTCGATTGGTTTTAGAGTTGGTACACTCTACCAGGTTGGAGGAAGTCCGGTGGGAGCAATGACTTGTGATACTATCCGACAAACCGAACTATGGCACGAAGGTTTGGACACCTTCATTGAGGCCCTTCACGAGAAGCAAGGAAGGTGGTGACGAAGATCGACTTTGGAAATAATCATGAAGGTGTATGTAAGGGTTGTGCCGAAGGAAAGAATACAAGGGGACCTTTCCCTTCAAGTGTCACAAAGACATCTGATATTTTGCAACTGGTCCATTCTGATCTATCTGGTATGTTTCCCGTGACATCCCTAGGAGGATGTTCTTACTACATGACATTCACTGATGAATTCTCTCGCAAAACCTGGATATACTTCTTGAAAAATAAGGATGAGGCTTTCATGTGGTTCTGTACCTTCAAAGCCTTGGTGGAAAATATGACCGGAAAGAAGATCAAGATTTTGAGGACCGAAAATGGCATTGAATATGAGTCAAATGAGTTCAAGGACTTTTGCAGAGAAGTAGTGATTAAGAGGGAGACTACTATTGGCTATACTCCTTAGCAGAATGGCGTTGCTGAAGGAAAGAACAGAACCATTGTGGAAGTTGCCCATGTCATGCTATGTGACCGAAGTCTTTCAAAGATTTACGTGAGGAGGAAAGGCTGCAAATACGTGTGTATGTTTCAGAAACCGATGCCCTCATTCCGCTTTGGACTCCAAAACTCCCGAAGAGGTTTCTACGGTAAAAAACACGATGTCTCACATTTAGAATTTTTGATCATCTTTGTCTATTTTCATGTCTGCGAAGAAAAGAGAAGTAAAATTTGGAAAGCACGGGAAAGAAAAAGGAATGTTTGTGGGCTACAACGAAACTTCAAAGGCCTATAGAGTCTATGTGCCTAGTCAAAGGGAAGTGGAGATATGCCATGATGTCACTTTTGACAAAGATGCTTCTGAGATCTGAGGAAGATCATGAAGCAAGGCCTGGAAATCAAGAAGAGCCGAAGGATGAGACGATGCCTGATGTTGAAGGACCGATGGACCTGATTGATCCACCTCCTTCACTGTGGAAGAGACCATCATGGCTCGGGGACACCCTCGAAAATCTTTGAGGTCATCTTGCCCCAAAGGGGGACATTCGGGAAAGCAAGAAGCGTGTAGATACCAAGGGTATCTGGGCGCCATGGGCTTTATTATGCAATCTGAACCTGGATCTTTTGAGGAAGTCGTAAAGCATCAAGTCTGGAAGGATGATATGCATGAAGAATATGAGTCCATTATGAAGTATGATGTCTGGGATGTGGTCCCGAGACCGAAGGACAAATCTGTTGTCACCGCTAAATGGCTCTACAAGATCAAACATGGATCTGATGGGAGTGCTGAAAAGTTTAAGGCAAGGTTTGTTGCCAGTGGCTTCTCTCAAAAGGAAGGAATTGACTATGATGACATATTTGCACCTGTGGCACGATATACCACCATCCGATCAATCATAGCCCTTGCTGCTACGCAAGGATGGAGTCTTCATCAGATGGATGTCAAGACCGCTTTTCTGCATGGTGCAATAAAGGAAGAGGTGTATGTGGAACAACCTCTGGGATTTGAAGTTCAGGATCAAGACACTCATGTCTGCAAGTTGAAGAAAGCCCTCTATGGGTTAAAACAAGCACCCAGAGCTTGGTACGAGAGGATGGATAGTTACTTGATGAAGCTGGGCTTCACTCGAAGTAATGCTGATCCGAACCTTTACTTCAAGGTTGTGCAGGGGAAGCCTCTCATTCTAGTGCTGTATGTGGACGACCTCTTCCTGACAGGTGCTGACCCTCTCATTCATCAATGTAAGAGGGAGCTCGCTGCTGAGTTCGAGATGAAGGACCTAGGACTGATGCACTACTTCCTAGGCCTGGAGGTCTGGCAGAGACCTAGAGAGATTTTCCTTTCTCAAGGAAATACATTGTGAAACTTCTGGAGAGATTTGGTATGGTGGACTGCAAGTCCGTGTCTACACCGATGGAACTCAACTTCAAGAAGTTGAGTGGCAGCGCTGCTGGGCCTATCTTGGCCAATCCTACTGAGTATCGTCAACTCATAGGAGCTTTGATGTTCTTAGTGAACACCCGACCGGATATATGTTTTGTAGTGAACACTTTGAGTCAACAAGTGGTTGAGCCTCATCATTTTCACTGGGTTGGTGCCAAGAATCTTCTGAGATATCTTCGGGGCACGATAAACCATGGGCAAAGATACACTGCCGGGAGTGTGACACTCTGTGGATATACTGATGCCGATTGGGCTGGCAGTGTGGTGGATCGTAAGAGCACATCGGGATGCTACTTCAATCTTGGTTCTGCTTCGATCTCATGGATGAGCAGGAAGCAGAAGTCGGTGGCTTTGAGTACCGCGGAGGCCGAATACATCGCTGCAAGTATGGCCTGTTGTGAAGCAGTTTGGTTGCGTAAGCTCTTTAGTGAGCTGTTTGGACATGTGCTAGATACCACTGTGATACTCTGTGATAACCAGAGTGGGATTCGTGTGACTGAGAATCCTGTGTTCCACGACCGATCCAAGCATATTGATATCAGGTACCACTTTATCCGGGATATGGTACAGCGAGGCGCCGTAAGGCTCGATCATATAGGAACTGATGAGCAGGTCGCGGATATTCTCACTAAGCCCCTGGGGAAGGTCAAGTTCCTAACCTTCCGTGAGAGTCTTGGTGTCGTGGAAAGACCCTATGATGTGGGTCCTGTTGGACGATGAGCTCTGGGAGATCTGGGGGGCTTTGGGGATAGCTTCTCGGAGCTATAAGCACTCATAATGCTTTTGCCCCACCCTTGTGATTATTGAGCTGGTTCACCACTCATTTATCTGTGCCCCGTATGCATCCTACCCATTGAGTTCAGGGCTCATGGGAAGTACCTCTCATTTGGCCAATGAGGTAGGAAAAGCTAGAGACTATTAGCAAAGACTGATGGACGCATCAGAGATTGCCGTACTCTCTATCTAGGATGGCACGGTCCAACCACTTGATCTGGGATCAAGTTTAGTGAGGTCTGGGACCTCTGCCTGACTTCGGGTCAGATGAACCAACTTTGGGTTGGTTGGAGACTCTTTGTGAGTCTGATAGAGGTTTCGAACCTCTAGACTGATTATGTCAGTCGGGGGATGATGTCTTTGTGACTGACCCACTTCTGTTCTGAAATAAAGAGGCTAGCAAAGCAAGTTACGGCGGGATGACGCACGATGTTTGATTACACCGATGGATGGAGTTCTCCCTAGTTGAGAGGGAGTGTTAAATTTGGACAACTAGGTCCAAACTCCATGTTGTGATGCTCAGATTAAGTGGCTAGTATTTTTGTTGGATTCCTCTTTCGGAGAGGTGTAAAATCCATATAAAATATATCTTAATCCGATGAGCAGAACATTTATTTTGAATTTATTATTTATAATAAATTATATGTACAGGTCGGCCTTAAGGTTTCACACCCCCAGCAGATGTGTCACACACCCTAATGATGGATATAAATACAGGCAAAGTTGGAGAGCATTTCACCACAACTCAACACACATCTTCTTCTCTCATCTGATTTAGTACGAGCTCCTTGGAGGACAAGTTCAGCCCACACGTCTGAAGAAGAAGGAGGACGAATCTGTACGGCTGAGCTGAAGGACGAATTTCTGCAGCTAGGGTTTTGCTGGAAGTTTGACCAGCGTTGACTTTGGTCAACGCATGGTCTGAAAGGGCTGAAACTTGTTGGAAAGTTCAATTTTGAGAGGCCGTACACTTTGGCACAAAAATCGAGGTCAAAAGGTTGACCAAACTGTTGCTGCGTTGACTTTTAGCTTGCTGCCCTGTGTTGACTTTTCTGGACAGCGTTGGCTTTTTTGGAGTTGACTTGGGTTGACTCAGTTGCTGATTGGAGGACTGTTGTGACACATTCTGGGTTGGCTGACCAAGGAGACTTTGTTGGTTGAAGCATCCTGTTGACCGTCGTAACGCACCATCACATTTTTCTGTTTCTGGTTTGTCTTCTAGAAGATCCACTTATATGTTCTATCAGCGTTTTACTTAACTATTTGTGTGATTGCTGTAAGAAAAGTAAAGTTGCTTCAAGCATAGAACATCTACAAAAATTTACACAGAGGTTTATCTCAACAACATATTTATCTACAATAACCTCTTTCACTTTTTACATATCTATTTCGTATTGAGATATACAAAGATATGATTGGACCCCAAGTTTACAGAATTTCTGGAGCAGAATGCACAAAGAAAGGAGACAGTTAGTGACTTGGATGCCTCATCATCAACTTAGAGTTGATATCAAATTCGAATTCTCTTCTTTGTCACCATAAATCCATAAGTATAGTGCCAAATAGATGCATTAGTTTTGAGTGTCCTTTATTAAAGTTCTATTTATGTAAAACGGTTTGAGATATTTGTAAACCAATCTTGATATTTTTTTCAAGATAATTTAGTTTAGAATTTGTATAAATACTTCACTCTTTGAAGTATTATTGTGGAATAAAATTGTTGAGATTGTTATAGTCATTTCTTCTTGGACTTCAAAGCTTTTGTGTGTCAAAATTCGAGTAGCAAGGTTGGATCAAAACAATTGGCATCATACTTCAGGATTCATGTGATAAGCTATTTGGAGTTAAGTATTTCCTTACTTGTCATTGTTACCTTTCTTTGTTACATGCATCCATCTATGTTTTTTCTAAATCTAAATGAATAACTAGGAGTGTTACTACAGGATTTGTTAAGAGCACCCTGTTTTTAACTAGTTATCATTTATATGTTTTCCTCTGATTTCCAGTGTAAGGAACCCTTAATTGCTCCCTCTCTCGTTTGACCTCTTCTTACTACTTCCTTTTCCGAATCAAAGGATTCTTAAGTGCCCTTTATCCCGATCATACCATCTCATAAAAACAACTTTCCAATATCTTCAAGGGTTATCTATCTTGCCCTGAAAACAGTTGACCTTTTGGCCTTGATCCCAATTCTGTTTGCTTGATTTTGACTCTTAGCCCAATGGACAAATAGATTTCCCACTATCCATCCTTTCAAGTGATTTTTCCCACCAAATCTACCAAAACCAAACCAAAGCTGCACATTCATAACTAGCCTAATATTCTATAAAAAAAACAAAGTTAAATCTTATAGAGAGAGCCCTCTTTGAAACCTAGGAACGCTAGATCCTAGAGTTTAAAAGTTGGTTTGTGGTTACCTCGGACTATTTCTTTCTTTAACCTTGACAAATTACTAAGTGATAACACGCAGTAGAGTGCCTTATTACAGATAACAGGCAGTCAAAGCAACCACGATAGCACTCAAATAACATACAGGTATTGCTTCATAAACATCATAAAGGTTTTGCTGACATTCCTCCAGGTAGACCACCAGATAGAGGATTTGAGAATGTCATAGAACTTAAGGAGGGTGTGCAGGCAGTAATAACCACTCCTTATCAGCATCCCATGATTTATAAAGATGAAATAGAGAAGGCCATAAAGGAGTTGTTGAGGTTGGGCCATATCCACCCGAGCTCTAGTCCGTTCGCTTCTTCGGCGGTGATGGCTATAAAGAAGGATGACACCTTGCGCATGTGTATAGACTACTGGGCTCTCAATAAGAAAACAATTAAGAACAATTATCCTATTCCCATGATCGATGAGCTAATGGATGAGTTAAAAGAGGCCACAAGCACTGTGCAGGGGTTGACGCAAGAGGTTCAGCATGTGGCTAGGGAGGCAATTTCGATGGTAGAAATTAGCTGTGGGGTGTGAGAAAATTCTCACAATAATTTTGCCAGTATTTTCCTCAGATTATATTGCCAGTAGAGCATCTAAATTATTGTACTCAGAATTGTTGTTGAACAATAATAATAAAACCCTCATCTATTGCACCAGTTTTCCCACATTGGGTTTTTTCCGGGACATTTGTCCAAAAATAAGTGTGCTATATTTTATGTGTGCTAGTATTTTCTCAGTTTCCTGCGCTATTTATTTTCCACAAAATTTTATTTGTGAAGCTTGCAGTGTGTTTATTTCGATATTGTTGTAGCAATAAACTAAATAATTAATTTATCAGTTATGAGAAATAATACTAGTTGCTCCAATAGGATTTCAGCAGTAAGTTGAAATTTTCACATGGTATCAGAGCACAGTTGGTCAGTCGGGAAGCTCAGAAACGAAAGAGAGAATTTCGCTGCTCAGAGAGAGCAGCAGGTAGAAATTTTCCTTTGTGTATTCACTCGAGTATTAATGATTGGCAATGAAAATGAAAATTCTTTCAAGATCAATTTCTAAATTTCAGTTCCATATGTGGACTTTCTTGAAAGTTATTTTAACAAGCTTTTACTTTGTTATAACCTATTTGGTCATATATGGACATCAATATCTAATCACTATATAAGCAATAAAGAAAGGGTGCAACATACCTAAGTGACAAGAAAAAATGCGATGATCAACTTTAAACAAGGAAATAAGAATATATCAGAAGCATTTTCCTCATCAAGTGTCCACGTTGCATTGAATCACAAATTAAATGAATGATTGGAATAGTGTCCACAAGGATGTGTGATTTCTAGATCCATACTTGGTTGTTACAAGACGGAACAGCCAGATATGCTTGACATGATATGTCTGAGATAGTAAAATTGAAACCCATTAATCTACTGGATGCAAAAGTAACATATATTTCGACATACGTAAAGAGATAATAAAATTCAGGTTTCATAGGTATAATGGTGAACTTCCAACATAGAGAGAGACAAAGAGATGACAAATTAAATCATACATTACAGCACACAAGTTGACTTACCTTATTCCCAATCTTGTAAGTAATTTTATCGCGAATAATTTGCTCATGTTTACTATCAAAGTGACCCTTTGTAGCTCTTGCATCAGCTTCTATATGGACCTGGGTGCAGTGGTTACAAGAAGACCAAAATTACTTGATTCTTGAATCAAACAAGAAGGTATGCCTCATAAACAAGATATAATATGGTCTTGAATTTTGAACATCACATTTACTGATATAGACTAGACATATATATAGCCCATTAAACCATCAATAGCTTTCAATGCCGACATAGGAATTTCAAGTTAAATACTGCATCACATGAGTTATCCAAATCGATATACTTTATGAAGATACAATACAATTTAACAGGTAGTTTTCTAGAAAAGGATTAATTCTATGTTTCCATATAGAAGTACGGAATCCTTTAACATTACATTCATGTTAAAAGCTACAAACTACAACAAAGCTATGGAATAAATATGTTGACAAGCAACCCAAAGCTAGATCAACAATTGGAAAATGTAAAGCAAAATATACCCGTTCTCTAATTGTAGCAAGAACACCATCATTCCATTCATCACCATCCAAACATATCTCTGCAACATTCCCAAGTTTAATCTTAGCTTAGCAACATCTAGAAATATACTAAAAACCTATCTAATAAAAAAAAGAAATAATTCCAATGACAAAAGCAGTAAGGAGTAAAGACTACCAAGCTATATGCATTATGTAATTTGTGCAAGACCATGGAGAAGCTATAAACCGTGAAAGCAAGGAAAGCATTGCTGAAAAGGAACTTACTAAAAGTGCACAGTTTCTCTGCAAGAATAGCATTCAAAGAGCTCCCATAATGGACTATGAGTCTAATAAAGTTTATCTTACAAAACTCAATATTCTCATATTATGAGAGTGCTGTCCTCCTATTGTTAAAATTTGGGTACCAGAAGACAAGTGGTTCCCTAAGGCTTTGATCTTTGGCCTAGGGAAAAGTGTCCAGTTTATTTGTACTTATTTTCCTAAAGTGACTTTATAAGTGGTAAAGTCAATCTAATTTAAAAGTGACTTTATAAGTGGTAAAGTCACATTCTAATTTTAAAGTGACTTTAGAAAGTGAAAAAGTGACTATGGAAATAAAAGGCTAAGTGGGTCATTATTTAAGTGGGTGAGTGAAAAAATAGAAAGTGAGAATTAAATGCACATTTATTCTCATCTCTAGATCTAAATGAATCCCAGCCATTAGATCTTAGGGTTACCCAAAAGGTCATTTAGGGTAAAAGGAGAGAAGAAGAAGAAGAAAAGATCAATTCAGTCTTTCACGAGCATTTGAGAGAAAGAGAAGAGAGAGCAAGGAGAAAATTTCTGAGCAGGGAGGAAGTGAAGGAGAGCAGCAAACTTTGGCACGCATCCCAATGAGACATTTCAGCAGTTCGTACAGCAGCATTTATTGGCACACTTTTCAAGGCAGATTTCATACATTAGAGTTTAGGCACGCATCCCAAAGAGTACAGCACAGATTTTGAGGAGGAAAAGACAGCAGCTGACAGCACAGTTTTTCGAGACAGATTTGGGCACAAAAATCGAGTTTTTGTTGTACTTGTCCGTACAATCTGTACAGTCCATACCGTCGTACAGTGACTTTTGGGCACGAATCCCAAGGCAGCCATACAGCATTAAATGCTGTTATTTATTGCTGTAAAATTTTCTGTTTGGACAGTTTGCTGATTTGCACATTTTCCAACTCGGAGTTCAAGCACGGAAATCGAGATAAGTTGTAATTTGTGGTTGCTGGAATTTTTATTATGAATTTCAGTTCCTCTGTAAATGCATTTTCAGAAATAAATAAGAGCTCTCAAACTGGTTTTCCCCAACAGTTGTAGGGAGTTTTTCCAGGGTCACATTGACCAAAAATAACTGTCATTTTCTGTGTATGGCTGTTATATTTTTACTGTGTTTTATTTCTGCATTTTCCAGCAGTGGTGAAATCTCCAAATTTGTGTTTTCAAAAATTATTCTCATTTCCAGATTTTAGTATTTTAATCATGCTTGGATTTAAAACTAAATGCATGGAGTGATAAGGAAAACTGATAACCGGAGTGGGAATTGAAATTCTTCACCTATCAGCCTTCCATTGTTTTTCAATGTGTTAGCAGTTAGATTTTGTAGATCAGAGAGGTGTTCTAGTATTGAGAGGTGCATAAGAATAAGAATGATGTTACAATCGAGAGTAAGGGACCTGCTTATATACTAGGTAGGTGCTTCTTCATGGAGGATCATGTCACATTTAGACATGCCTCTTCATTAATAACTATTAACTAATTAATCATTATTTATTGTTTACATTATTTATAATATTTTATTCATAACATTGCCTTCCTCCTCAAAAAGCTTTGTCCTCAAAGCTTGTTGATGACAGGGCTTGATCTATTTTCTGCTACGACGTCTTCTCATCTCGAAACAGTTATTTTCGTTGATACAAGTCGATATGATTCTCTAAGTGACAAACAAAATTGTCGCACTAAGAAGGGATCAGACCATCCTAGATCAACCTTTTGTGGAATCTTGCGGTGGCTAGAAACTTGTGATGAATTGTTATCACATGAGTGGATTGCACTAACATTAGTATTCTTCAGAACATTAGTTTGTTGTTTATGTTCTGAATACGTAGCTTGATTAAGTTGTCTATTCTCGTGATTCGGATGTCGATAAGGAATTCTAGTGATTTGATTTTTCCTTATCTTGTTTGTGTCATCTCCTTGATTTATTTGAAGTACTTGATTTCATTTAGCTATGGACGTTGAATGGCTAATTTCTGGATCTTCACTCAAAACTTCTTAGTACCTCTTTACTTCAACTAGTTTGTCCTCTTCGTGAATTGTAATATTTACTGGATCGGTATTTGTTGTTTTTTCGTCAACTTTAATTTCTACATTTGATGCTTCCTTCTCGATAAGTTGTTGTACCTTGTTTTCTAATGACTTCTTGTCCTTCTTAAGCTTCTTAATTTGCGTTAGTAGTTTTTCACTGTGGTCTTTAAGTCGAGAAACTTCTTCATTTTTGTCAGTGGTGATCTTGTCAACCTCTCTTTGCATATTTGGTATCGCCTTTTTACTTTCTTGAAGAATTACTTTTGAGATTTCTTGTATGTCTTCAGGCATCACTGAATTTGGGTTCAAGGTAACGTCTAGAGGCGTTATTTTTTTCTTTTTGTGTAAAAATGTCAAAAAATTCCTTTTTGTATTTCAGATAAAGGACCCATGGTGATCCCAGAATAATGTCACTTTGATCATTTCATAGGAATTGAACAGAAAATTGTGATATAAATATATAATCGCCAGTGTTTAACTGTAAATCAGTTATTTCGTATTGTTTTTTGCCGAAAAAGTCTAATATTTCGATTATATTTGACTCCGGAATCACCAATTAGTTTGCAATTTTAGGGTTTATATAATTTTTATCTTCGGCAAGTGAGATAGCAATAGTGACATCTTTTCCTGTGAGAGTTCTTTTAATTTTAAATAGCACTTTAGCATAGCCAGGTAAGGTTTCTAAAAATCTTCCTTCCTTCTATTCCGATTTAGACTCCATTTTGTTTTGTTGAGATGGAATTAGGGCTTTTAAAGGTAAAATAATAATTATTTTATATATAAACTTTTTAAAGTCACCCTCTTTTAATGATAACTCCTTTTATATATTTCAAAACTTTTCCTTTCCTAAATCTCCTTTTCACTCTTTTTTTTATATTATAAAATATTCCTTTTTTTTCGAAATAACCTTGCCTTCACTAACTTCTTATTAATCCCCCTTTTTTTTAATTTTAATTTTATAATATATGGTCTACAATAATATATTAGTAATCTTAGATAACAACTTCTATATATATATATATATATATATATATATATATATATATATATATTCTAATTACTCCTTTAATAACTTCAATTGGAGCACTAATTGGTATCTCCTTGTAATATTAAACTACATACCATATTAATACTATGACTGGTATTTTTTAACTTTAATAACGATATTGTTTAATTAAAACAAAAATATTTGTACGGATGTCTCTATACGAACATGACTTCTTCAAGGGCACGATTGTTTTGATAATAATATGATTTGGGATGGTCGGGACAGTGTGATGGTTCAGCCGGCGGAAAATACTGCAGGTGGAAACGAACAGGACGACGAATGTGACAACAGGTTTTGGCTACAATGTCGATGGACTAGGGCGGAGTCGGTTGCGTCTTGTTTCAGGTGGCGTCTATGGGACTGTCGGTCGATGAATAATCATTGTTGTAAGAACTCTTTTGATAATAATCACATGAAAAGTAACATTAAGTATGAGGGGTTTACGCAGTGCATTATATTAGATATCAATTTTGGGATTCAATTGCGTTAATTTAGTCATTCATCTATGACCATTTCCATGAGAGGTAGTCGTAACTGACTAATTTCTCATGATTTTTTAATAGTCCACTTAGCACTCATTGCATCAGGTGATGCTCACAGGGGTGAAGAAGTGGGATTGAAACTAGTGAAATGAATCACATAGCATCAATCATCACTTCCCGGCTTGCACCCCTGTATCCAGACTTCCCAGGAGGTCACCCATCCAGAATTTTCCTGCTCAAGCGCCAGCTTAATCGTGGAGTTTTCCTTACGTACTGCTTCTCCACTTAGCTTGTTACCCATTTAACCCATTTAAAACCTTAGCAACTATTGTGCCTCATGAACCATTCAAGAAGAGATCCCTTTACTCTTAACATTTTAAGTATGAGGGGCCACAGCGCATTATATTAGATATCATTTTTGGGATTCAATCACAAGAATTTAGTCATTCATCTATGACCATTTCCATGAGAGGTAGTTGTAACTGACTAATTTCTCATGATTTTTGAATAGTCCACTTAGCACTCATTGCATCAGGTGATGCTCACAGGGGTGAAGAAGTGGGATTGAAACTAGTGAAATGAAAAGTAACATTGTCGACGCGTTTCGAACCAACCAGTGTGGTTCATCATCAGGACTAGGTGAGAGATCAGATCAAATCAATAAGCTTAAATAGATGTAGAGAAGGTTAAACTAGTCGTTAGGAAAACGGCTAGTTTGAATTTTTAATAATTTATAATGTTTTCAATTAATAACGGCCAATTCTCTTCTATTATTAAATTATTTAATTTATTTATTCACTTAGTTAATAGATTAATAGACTTATTAATTAATTATATATATAAATATTTATTTATTTATTAAAGCGAGAGGCTCAAATAAAAAATAAACCAAAAAAATAAATAAATAAAATAATCAAATAAAATTAATCAAATAAAATTAAAAAAATTAAAAATAAAAATAAAAATAATGTAAAAATAAAATAAAATAAAATGAAAAAAAATAAATAAAATAAAAATAAATAAATAAATAATAATCAAACTTTTAAAAATATAAATAAATAAATAAAAATAAAAATAAAACTAAATGAAATAAATAAATTTAAAAAAAAAATTAAATTAAATTAAAATAAAATAATGATTAAAAAAAATAAAAATAAAAATAAAAAACAATCAGGAACATAAGGCAGGTATCCAACTAGCAATTATACATTTACTAATTATTAAAAATTCAAACTAGTCGTTTTCCTAACGACTAGTTTAACCTTCTCTACATCTATTTAAGCTTATTGATTTGATCTGATCTCTCACCTAGTCCTGATGATGAACCACACTGGTTGGTTCGAAACACGTCTACAATGTTACTTTTCATGTGATTATTACCGAAAGAGTTTTTACAACAATTTTATATGGATCAAAGAAGCGTAGATTCCAAAAACAATGAATAATCAGTAGATGTTGGGCTGTTGATTGTTGTCAAGCCACTGCAGCTACGGTTTGTTAGGTGGTTTGTGCAGTGGCCGGAGCCGGGGCATGCACCGTAGGACAAGGAATAGTCGCGGCTCCAGAGGAATGGATGACAAGGTGGCTGCATCCAACGACAACTGTCGAGATGGTGGCTTCGCGTCAATATGGTCTCTAAGATGCAGTGGTTAACGACAAGGCTCTTTCGCTATGGCTCTATTGGTGTATAGCGATTGGTCAAAACTTGGCAGCCATACTATCTTAGCGGATATGCAACATGATGTTGGTGGATATGTGGCTAGTGACAACACAATGTCCGGATGAGTTGGTAAGTTGGGCTTGCAGAATTGCTTGAATGTTGGTAATAAGTTTAAGTTTAGTTTATTTTTTGTTTTTTTTTTAAATATATAAGTTTTTTTTGTTTTCTAATTTTATTTTCTATGTATTTTTTCACTTTTCACTTTTAATTATTTTTTATAATTTTTTTTAATATTGTGTTTTTTTCATTTTTAATTTATTTTAATACCGATATACTAGGCAGGTGCCTCTTCATGGAGGGTCATGTCACATTTAGACATGCCTCTTCATTAATAAGTATTAAAAAATTAATCATTATTTTATTCATATCATTGCCTTCCTCCTCAAAAAGCTTTGTCCTCAAAGCTTGTTGATGACAGGGCTTGATCTATTTTCTGCTACGACGTCTTCTCGTCTCGAAACAGTTATTTTCGTTGATACAAGTTGATATGATTCTCTAAGTGACAAACAAAATTGTCGCACTAAGAAGGAAGGGATCAGACCATCCTAGATCAACCTTTTGTGGAATCTTGCGGTGGCTAGAAACTTGTGATGAATTGTTATCACATGAGTGGATTGCACTAACATTAGTATTCTTCAGAACATCAGTTTGTTGTTTATGTTCTGAATACGTAGCTTGATTAAGTTGTCTATTCTCGTCATTCGGATGTCGATAAGGAATTCTAGTGATTTGATTTTCCCTTATCTTGTTTGTGTCATCTCCTTGATTTATTTGAAGTACTTGATTTCATTTAGCTATGGACGTTGAATGGCTAATTTATGGATCTTCACTCAAAACTTCATAGTACCTCTTTACTTCAACTAGTTTGTCCTCTTCGTGAATTGTAATATTTACTGTATCGGTATTTGTTGTTTTTTCGTCAACTTTAATTTCTACATTTGATGCTAGTTGTTGTACCTTGTTTTCTAATGACTTCTTGTCCTTCTTAAGCTTCTTAATTTGCGTTAGTAGTTTTTCACTGTGGTCTTTAAGTCGAGAAACTTCTTCATTTTTGTCAGTGGCGATCTTGTCAACTTCTCTTTGCGTCTTTGGTCTCGCCTTTTTACTTTCTTGAAGAATTACTTTTGAGATTTCTTGTATGTCTTCAGGCGTCACTAAATTTGAGTTCAAGGTAACCTCTAGTAGCGTTATTTTTTTCTTTTTGTGTAAAAATGTCAAAAAATTCCTTTTCATATTTAGGATAAAGGACCCTAGGGTTTCCATCCATGGTGATCCCAGAATAATGTCACTTTGATCATTCCATAGGAATTGATCAGAGAATTGCGATATAAATGTATAATCGCCAATGTTTAACTGTAAATCAGTTATTTCGTATTGTTTTTTGCCGATTAAATCTAATATTTCGATTATATTTGACTTTGGAATCACCAATTGGTTTGCAATTTTAGGGTTTATAGAATTTTTATCTTCAGCAAGTGAGATAGCAATAGTGACATCTTTTCCTGTGAGAGTTCCTTTAATTTTAAATAGCAGTTTAGCATAGACGGGTAAGGTTTCTAAAAATCTTTCTTCCTTCAATTCCGATTTAGACTCCATTTTGTTTTGTTGAGATGGAATTAGGGCTTTTAAAGGTAAAATAATAATTCTTTTATATATAAACTTTTTAAAGTCACCCTCTTTTAATGATAACTCCTTTTATATATATCAAACCTTTTCCTTTCCTAAATCTCCTTTTCACTCCTTTTTTTTTATTATAAAATATTCATTTTTTTCTAAATAACCTTGCCTTCACTAACTTCTTATTAATCCCTTTTTTTTTAATTTTAATTTTATAAGACACGGTCTACAATAATAAATTAGTAATCTTAGATAACAAGTTTTATCTATATATATATGTTCTAATTACTCCCTTAATAACTTCAACTGGAGCACTAATTGGTATCTCCTTGTAATATTAAACTACATACCATATTAATACTATGACTAGTATTTTTAACTTTAATAACGATATTGTTTAATTAAAAAAAAATCTTTGTACGGATGTCTCTGTACAAACGTGACTTCTTCAGGGGCACGATTGTTTTGATAATAATATGATTTGGGATGGTCGGGACAGTGTGATGGTTGAGCCGGCGGAAAATACTGCAGGCGGAAATGAACAGGACAACGAATGTGACGACAGGTTTTGGCTACAATGTCGATGGACTAAGGCGGAGTCGGTTACGTCTTGTTTCAGGTGGTGTCTACGAGACTGTTAGTCGATGTTGGGCTGTTGATTGTTGTCAAGCCGTTGTGGCCACGGTTTGTTAGGTGGTTTGTGCAGCGGCCGGGGCAGGGGCATGCATCGTAGGACAGGGAATATTCGCGGCTTCAGAGGAATGGATGACAGGGTGGCTGCATCCAGCAACAACTGTTGAGATGGTGGCTTCGCGTCAATATGGTCTCTAAGATGCAGTGGTTGACAACGAGGCTCTTTCGTTATGGCTCTATCGGCGTATAGCGATTGGTCAAAACGTGGCAGCCACACTATCTTAGCGGATATGCAGCATGATGTTGGTGGATATGCGACTAGTGACGACACAATGCCCGATGAGTTGGTAAGTTGGGCTTGCAGAAGTGCTCGAATGTTGGTAATAAGTTTAAGTTTAGTTTATTTTTATTTTTTTTAAATAAGTTTTTTTTTCTTTGTATTTTTTCACTTTTCACCTTTCTTTCTTTTCTTTTTTTTCAATATTTTTAACCCCCTTTTTTTAATAGATTTTATTTTCTTTTATGGCCAAAGGCCAATTGGAAAAAAATGGAGAAACTCCAACTATGTAGCAAAATGCTTCAATCACGACGGCAACAAAGATGACAAATTTCGACGGTCAAGGACTTGGATTGGAGAACACGACTCTCTGCAATAGTTGAGCAAGAGGATCGAACTGCTCTGATACCAAATGGAACGAACAAAGTTCGCACCTCAAGTTAAATACTCTAGAAGACTTGGAATATAAAGATCTCCATTAAGATACAGGAATATATATTAAAATGTGTGAATAAGAATGATGTTACAATTGAGAGTGAGGGGCCTGCTTATATACTAGGCAAGAGCCTCTTCATGGAGGGTCATATCCCATTGAGACATGCCTCTTCATTAATAACTATTAGCTAATTAATCATTATTTATTGTTTACATTATTTATATTATTTTATTCATAACATTTCCAAAGGAGTCAACACACCAGATAATGTGTATGTGTTGAAGGGAAGAGTGAGCAAAAACAAGAGGTCGAAGAAAACCTCTTCCTCATCAGATTCTGAGTAGAAGGGATCAGCCCCTTTTGCAGTCCATTCTTGCATGACAGATTTCTTATACTGCAAAGATGTATGTGAGGCCTTCATAGCCTCAAGGGGAGGGCATGGAACAATATGGCAGCATGGGATAGCATGATGAACAGCAATATGACAGCATGATGCACGTATGTTGAGTTGTAGTAGCAGCAACATGTATGATCGTGATCTTATTTTCACATTCATGTCCACAAAATCACATGTTCATTAGAGGTATAATGAGCTTAGGGGGAGCTATGCTTTCACTCATACTTTTAATCATTCGTCTCTATGGAGTTCATCATACATTGAAGTGGGAGTTATAGTGTGTTGTAGTGATCATGCATGAGATGTACATTTCAGCCATGTATACATTCCAGTGTGCAATCGTTGTTTTGGATGAGTATGAGAGAGAGAGAGAGGTATTTGGCATGTATTGTATTAGACAATTTGTATCAGCCATGTATGCTCTCATCTGGGCAAGATCGGCCCTGTAACACTGTTGCATTCGTCATTTTGTCAAGTTTGATCATTGGTCTTGGTGTCATGCATGATTTGAGGAGAGCCTTGAGTTGGTTCAGCCATGAGTGGGCATATGGACTCATTCTATAGCCGTGTATTATCATTCTAGTAGCCATGTAATAGGCCTATGAAGCCCTATACTTTCATTGCATATGATTGGGTCATAGTCCTTGTTCCATGTGGAGTAGCCTCTTGTATGTGACAAGGAGGCATTGGCAGCAGCAAATAGGATGTATGGCAGCATGGAGAGATGGTAGCAGCCTCATTACATGTTTACGGAGAGCATGTTCAGCTTGTGGTCAGCATGGTGTTGAATATTTCAGGGGGAGTACTTCTCTCAGCCCCTCACGTTGGTTTGGTTGGCATTGCCCTTTGCCATTGATATCAAAGAGGGAGAGGATTTGGAGTGTATGGAGATTAGCCTCAAAGTTTGGAGGTCATGTTGAGGTTGACATCAATGCCAAAGGGGGAGCATGTTGGCATTGATATCAACAGGGATTTAGTATTGTTTCTCATACCATTGATGCCAACTTGATGATTATAGCTCTCATCATTTGTGATGAGCGATCATTGGTTTGATGCAGACATCCTGATCTGATGCAAAAATGTTGATCCATGCAGAGGTGTTTGGTCAACTAGGTATTGTTAAAATTTGGGTACCAGAGGACAAGTGGTTCCCTAAGGCTTTGATCTTTGGCCTAGGGAAAAGTGTCCAAATGTATTTAACTTTTTCTCCTAAAGTGACTTTATAACTTTTTCTCCTAAAGTGACTTTATAAGTGGTAAAGCCAAATCTAATTTAAAAGTGACTTTATAAGTGATAAAGTTACTAAGTCTAATTTTAAAGTGACTTTATTAAAGTCAATGTGAAATTAGAAAGTGAAAAAGTGACTATGGAAATCAAAAGGCTAAGTGGGTCCCCAAATCAGAGTCAAAATAACCTTATCATATCTGCAGTCAACATTAGTCAAATTTTGCCCTAACTGGAAAGTCAATGATGGTCAACGCAACAACAAAACAATCCACTTGGAGCTCGGTCAAAGGTAGTCAAACTCAGCCTTCTGAAGTGGTCAAAGTCAACCCAAAACAATCCTGAAAACAACAATCAAACTTTGTCAAATTCTGCGGTTAGCCTTGGTCAATGTCCCTAAAGTGACTTTATAATTGGTAAAGTCAAATCTAATTTAAAAGTGACTTTATAAGTGATAAAGTTACAAGTCTAATTTTAAAGTGACTTTATTAAAGTCAATGTAAAATTAGAAAGTGAAAAAGTGACTATGGAAATAAAAAGCTAAGTGGGTCTTTATTTAAGTGGGGTGAATTAAAAATTAGAAAGTGAGAATTCAATGCACATTTAATCTTGGCCCTTGATCTAAAGCTATCTCAGCCATTGGATTTAGGGATTCCCCAAAAGTCACTTAGGGTTAGGTTAAATGAGGAAAAGAAGAGAAAAGGTCATTCATTCTTTCATGAGCAGATTGAGAGAGAGGAAGAGAAGGAAAGCAGGAGAAATTTTCTGAGCGTGAGAAGTTGAAGGAGGGAGACAATTTAGCAGTCCGTACAGCAGCTATAGGTTGCACGCTTTTCGAGGCAGCAGTCCGTACATCATTTATTGGCACACTTTTTGAGACAGATTTCCGTACAACAGCAATGGGCATAGATTTCGAGGTCCGTACAACACAGATTTCGAGGGGAAGAAACAACAGTGGGTAGCACGCATTTCGAGGCTGAAAGAGGCAGCTGTTAATTTCGTATAGTACGTACAGCAATACGGAATTTCTGGAACAGATTTCGAGGAGACCATACAGCATTTAATGTTGTTATCTCTTGCTGTAAAAATTTTCTGTTTTGACAGTTTTGTTGATTGGCACATTTTTCCGAGGCAAAGTCAAGCACCGAAAACAAGATGAGTCTGTTATTGTGATTGCTCGAATTTTTTCTATATATTTCAGTTCTCTATAAAAGCATTTTCCAGAAATAAAGAAGAGCTCTCAAACTGTTTTTCACCAAGAGTTGTAGGGGGTTTTTTCAGGGACACATTGACCAAAAATCAGAGAGTTATTTTTCTGTGTGTGGCTGTTATAATTTCCTGAGTTTTATTTCTGCATTTCCAGCACTGTGAAATTCCTGAATTTGTGTTTTCAGAAATATTTTTCATTTCCAGAATTTTGAATGTATGATTATGGGAATGGGCATTAACTATATGGGAGTGATAAGGTGAAACTGAAACCGGAGTGGGGTCAAAATTTCTACAGGTATCTGGAACAAAAAAAATTCGTTCTTCAAGTTAAATACTCCATAAGACTTGGAATATGTAGATCTCCATTTAGGATACAAGAATATATATTAAATGTATGAATAAGAATGATGATAAAATTGGGAGTGAGGGCCCTATATATATAGCTAGGAAGTACCCTTTCACGAATAGTCATGTTTGTAGAGACATGCCTCTTTGTTCAACTAATTATTACCTTTTATCTAAATTATAACTGTGCATTCATTATAACTGTGCATGGCCATTTCTCTGAGGTTTTCGGGTCTCTGCCATGGATCGCACATCTCTACGGCTTCGGCTCTGCAGTTTTCAGTCGTTAACTCCTGAGCTTCGGCTCTGCGGCTTTCGATCATTAACACCTGAGCTTCGGTCTCTGCGGCTTCGGCTCTGTGGTTTTCGGGTCTCTGCCGCAGATCGCACACTCTGAAGCCAAAGAAAACCATTCATCGTCCAATCGCAACTCTTATAGTGGCCGGCTAGAGCTTAGAAAGGGTTCGATAACAATCAGTGGGTTTTTGAACTATTCCCATGAGATGCCCGTATCTCTGAAACTGAGTTTCCGAATTTTATTTTGAGCAAGCCGTGGAGTTGTTAGCATGATCAAGTATTCATAAGAATACAATTAGTTGCTATCTGAAATCTGGAATTGAAGTGCGAAGTCCTATAACGAGGTTTACTGAAGAGGGTCCTGTTTATAATAGTCCCAAACTATTGCAGCGAAACTGTTGAAAGTATAAATAGAAGTGTATGGTTATCTCTTCCGCAAGGTTCAATAGCATCTCATCCGCAGTATGGCTCCCAACTTCGCGAAGATAATTGTCGGCCCAGTTCCGTCCGCCTCTGAGAGTCAAGCTTCTGCTCATATTGTCAGTGAAGCCCCAGCTCCCACTGTGCAGATGGTCAAGGCCTCACTGGAAGAGGCCTTAAAGTTTTCTGAAAGTGCCTTAATCTGCCGGTTTAATGGCTTTTGGCTGCGGCTAACAGCTCTCCTTAGTTGGATCTCGGAGGTATGGAAGCCTGTCATTTCTGATGAAATTAATATCTACCCTTCTGCTACGGGTTTCTTTATAGTAGATTTTGAAAACTCTGAAAGCAAACAATGCATTTTAGATTCCAGCCCTTGGTTTTGGGAAAACTCGGGCCTATTCATGAAGCCATGGAACCCATCATTCGAACCTCAGCACCAGTTTGGGTCATATTGCCAAACCTACCTTGCATCTTTGAAATCTCTCCTCGCTAAAAGCCATTGGAAATGCAATTGGGAAATTTTACTGCAGGTGCCTAGAAACAGAGGAATATGTCAAAACCACCTATGCACACATCTGTGTAGAAATGGACTTCAGTGTCAGTTTCCCAGCTGAAATAATCCTAACAAGCAAAGACTATGTATGGAACCAGAAACTTGACTATGAAAGTGTCCTCTTCAGATGTCGATCCTGCTTTAAGACAGGCCATCTAGCCAAAAATTGCCCAAAAGTCTCCCAGAAAAATTCTGCTCGAAAGAATCACCATAGATCTACATGGTGGGAAGGAGCACAAAAGGAACATTACACTGTCATCAAGGAAGAATACTCTCCAGAAAAATCTGAATCGCAAGAAAAAAACAACCCTCAAGACAAGCAGGGGGAAAGCCCCGCCCAACAACAAAAAAACGAATTCAAGCCCCTCAAGCATCAACAATTATGAGGATTCGAATATTGCGCAAAAGAAATCTTCATTTAGCAACAAAGCAGATCTCCCAAATCCCAAAGATAAGACACTAGTGTCCCAAGAATCAGAAGAGATGAAGGAGTTGCAAGATAAAGGAAGTTGGAAGACCATAGAGAAGAAAGACGAGAAGCTAGACAATTAAGAACTAAGAAAACTATAGGTCCGATAGACCAAAATTTGGTCTCAATGGACGTTAACCATCATCATCATCATCATCATAATTATTATTTATTATCTATATTTATTACTTTTACATAAATTATATTCATAACAGCCTTCATGATCTTGACTTGATGCAGAGGTGTTTAGTCCTTATGATTATGTCCTTGATGATCCAGAGGTCTTGCTAGAGGTTTGACAAGGTCTAGAAAGTTGCAAGAGGGTGCACAGGTGTTGCAGAGGATGAGGAAGTATGGAAAAGCTCTGGACTAAGAGGAGCAAATTTCGCCTAAATTTAGTTACAGTCCCTGGGAGTTAGACCTACACAGAGTGGTTGTAGGCTCTTAGTTGTTGGGAGGCCAATGGAAAGAGAGTGGCTACAATCTATGGGAGCTAGTAGTCTTCCTAGTGGTTGTGTCTGTAGGTGATTTTCTCTAAAATATTCGTGCACATCAAGTATTTTTATGAGTTTTTCCGATGGTTTTGTTTGGGTTTTTTAATTAAAAGGTCGGAAAAAGGTTAACAAACCTCTAGAAGGTGGTTAAAGTGAAGAATATTTCTCATTAAGCCAAGTTAGTGGCTAGATCTAGTTAAGAAGCAAAAATGCCCGAGTATGAATAGGTGTATTTGGCTCTCCATATTTGAGTGCAATTATTGTTTAATCATTTCAGATTTGTATTTATAAGAGGAAGCTTTGTTAAGGAGAGGTTGGTTCTTTTGTGTGAGAGAGTTACTATAGGGTATTGAGAGCCATAAAAACCCAGAAAGATCTTGGGTTAATTCCAACTGACCCAAAAGCCCCCAAGAAATGTGAATTGCCCAAAATGGCTAGCTCAAGGCACTACAAGAATGTCATTGCTAAATAATGCCCAAATCCTTCATTGAAATGTCTCTACAATCACTGCAAAATCCTCCGCTGAAAATGGCTCCCTCCTTCAAGCCTTTTTTTCTCTCCCTTGCGCATGCCTAGCCAGAAACCCCTGCGCACTACCAAAAATCCAGAGAAATAGCTCCAGAAATCCCATGCACTACAGCCTTGCAAAATCACTACAAGATCTCTGGCTAAGATGGAGAAAAACTCCTGCAAATCCTTCGCAGCTATAAACCTATGTAGTTGATCTCCAATGGACAATTCGAACTGCTTCTACGCCCAACTAGTGCCCAGAACTAAGTGAAAACACCTACAATAATCTTTGTGGAAGCTCGGAAGTAGACTCCCCAACTTCCTCACTAGGGAGACACTCAAAGTTCTCTGAAATGAGGGTAAAGCTTCGCCTGAAACTTCTGTGCTAAACAGCACTTCTCTTCTTGTGCTAAACAACACTTCTCTTCTTGTGCTCAACAGCTCCAAGAGAGTTCGATTTCATGAGATAGATAGGCAAAAGATACCAAATGAAAGCCCCCTTGTGATATTTCTAAGTGTTGTTCTCTTCTACCTTGGTGGGCCCCAATTTCCACAAGTCATACCTCCTTTTTCTCTCTCACCTCTCTCCTCTAGTGTGAATTCCTCATGTGGTTCGAACGCCCTCCTTATGGCCCCCACATTCCACTAGCAAATTAATTTTACCTTTTTCTGTAATGTGCATAGCCTTTGTTTCTCCAAAAATCAAGTGGGGTCTACTCAACCCACTTTTCCTAAGTCCCTCAATCATCAAAATGTCAAAAATGCAAAAATGAGATAAATTTAGCAAAATTTTATTTAGTGGGAATATCACAATCCTCCCCACCCAAAGTTTGCTTGTCCTCAAGCAACTGTAACGTCGGATGTTGTAATAATTGTTCACCTTCCCATATGGCATCCTCCTTCGGCAACGCCTTTGATCTGACAAGGAACTCTTTGATGACTCTGTTTCAAGGTTTCCTTTCTCTCACCTACAAAATAGCCTCCAAAACCAGTACCAAGTGCCCCTCATCATCCAATGCTAGTAACTTTGTGGCAGTTGTTACCTGTTGTCCCAAGGCCTTCTTTAGGCAAGACACATGGAGCACATTGTGCACTTTGCTCCCTGGTGGAAGCTCCAACTCATATGTTAGCTCCCCTATTCGCCTGATCACTTTGTATGACCCATAGAAGCAAGGCTTGAGCTTCTCAGTCCCCTTCTGCTTGAGCGTAGACTACCTGTATAGTTGGAGACGTAAGAAGACCAGGTCCCCAACCTCAAAATGCCTCTCAACTCTGTGTTGGTCTACATACAACTTCTGTTGATTTTGGGCAGTTTGTAAGTTATCCTTGAGAGCCCTAAGTATCTCTTGGCTCTCCCATATCCAGTGTTTGCCCCCTGGGACCCGACTATCTCCAAAGACCATGCCAACGAAAGACAAGGCATCATAACCATAGACAACACGGAAAGGTGACATACCAATAGACATGTGGTAAGTGGTGTTATAGCAAATACCCCCCGAGATGCAGCCACGCGTGTTGTTGCCCTGTCACATAGTTTCTCAAGTCGCCTTCCAGCCACTTGTTCACTATATTTTTCTAGTCGTCGGTCTGAGGGTGTCAACTAGTGTTGGGCGTGAGCTCGGTCCCCACCAATCAAAAGAGTTCCTGCCAGAAACCTCCCATGAACCTGGTATCCTTGTCAGAGATTCGGTAACCCTGTAATGAAGTCCATAGAAATGCTCTCCCACTTCCTCTCTTGAATGGGAAGAGGATGGAGTAAACTGGCTTGATGCGTGTGCTCCCCCTTATTCCTCTAACAAGTACTACACTCTTGTATGTGCCACAAGGCATCGTCCTTGAGGCTCCTCCAAGTGAAACGCTCTCGAATAGTCCAATAGGCCTAGACGAACCCCTGATGCCCTACCATAGGTGAAACATGGGTTGCATGCATGATCTTCTCTCGAAGCTGACCTTGGCACCAAGTAGATCCTATCCTTGTAGATCACCTCATCCATCACCCTATACCAATCATCCCTAAATGAGCCATCCAAGATTTCGCATGCCTGTTGATTCTTGGAGTACTCCGCCAACAACTGCGCCCTCTAATCCTAGGTGATGTTAATGAGTGAGTGTCACGGGTCTCCTAGATAGTGTCTACCACCACAGTATGCTTCCCCTTGACATACTCAATCTCAAAGTCGTAGACCTAGATTTTCTTGGCCGACTTCTCCTGTCTATCGTTGAGCTCCTTTTGCTCTAGGAAGAATCAAAGACTATTTTGATCAATCTTCACCCTGAACCTGTTTCCCACCAGATACTACCGAAATTTGGCCGAGGCATGCTTAACGGCCAACATCTCCTTCTGATATATAGAATACAACCTCTCATAATCCTGAAGCTTCAAGCTCTCATAAGTTATACGGTGTCCTCCCTACATCAACAACGCCCCAATGCCCTCTCTAGATGCATCACACTCCAAAACAAAAGGCTATGAAAAGTCAAGCAAAGCCAACACTAGACAGTTGCTCATCACTCTCTTGAGATGCTCAAAGGCCTCATGTTCCACATATGTCCACTCAAAATCTCCTTTCTTCATCAAATCTGTGAGGGGTGAGACCAGCTGTGAAAATCCCTTCAAAAACTGATGTAGTAGGTACACACAACGAGGAACCCCCGCAACTTTGTCACGTTCCTAGGCATAGCACAATCCAGAATGGCCCTAATCTTCTCCTAATGAACATGCACCCCATCCTCATCAAACACATGACCAAGATATAGCATCTTTGTCAGCCCAAACTCGCACTTGGACATTTTGGCATATAATTGTCGCTCCTCTAGGATGCGCAATACCTCCTCTAAGTGTTGAAGATGTTCCTCCGACGTCCTGTTGTATATCAAGATGTTATCAAAGAAGACCAAAGCACATTTGCGCCACTGCTTGCGAAACACATGGTGCATGCGAGACTGGAAGGTTGCTTGAGCATTGGTTAGCCCAAAGGGCATAACTAGGAACCCAAAGTGTCCATTGTGCCACTTGAACGCATTCTTCGGGATGTCCTGCTCCCCCACCCGAATCTGATGATACCCGAAGTGCAAGTCTATCTTAGAGAAGTATTTCGCTCCTCTAAGCTCATTCATCAACTCATCAATGTGTTGTATGGGGTATTGATTCTTCAAAGTCCTCTTGTTCAGGGCCCAGTAGTCTATACACCTACTAAGGTTGCCATCCTGCTTCTTCACCAACACTACTAAAGAAGCGAAGGGACTAAAACTCGGCCTAATGTGGCTCTATTGCACAGTATTTGTCAAAGTTCCAAGGAAACAGAAGTACCAACTTTTTCAACAGGATCAGATTATCTATCAGCAGTTTGATGTGTCATTGTAAACCCATTCTACAAGTTATGTAATGTAAATGATGCTAGTAAGACCATGAATGTATGTAACAACCTAGGTAAGCCTATTATTTTGGCGGAAAGTTTCATCCTAGGAGGTTTTTCCTCTCGCTACTCATTTGTGTATAGAAAAACGGGTGGTCGAAAAAGTTTTTCCCTCCAGCCTCACCCCAAAGCTAGGGTGGAATTCTTCGTCAAAGTCTTAGGTGAGTCCTAGTCTTTTAGTCAAGTTTGATGTAAAAGTGATTTGGGAATAATTTGAGCTATTTGCCTAAATTATTTTATTACAAATTACTTGGTCTACAAGATCATATTGTGTCACAGATTGGGTATTTATTTTGAGGGTCTAAGTCGAACGAGTTTTCCCCCTTTGGGGGTTGCACATGTAAACATCTTATGTAAAAATATTTTAGTGCATTGGTTGTCGAGGACCAATTTATTGGCCTTTGGCGTTACGACAATTATCAATTATTTTAATCCGCTAACCAATTTCATCTCCCTTGTCACGCCAACGCCACAACATTTTGTGGCGTCGTTGCCTGGGACCAATTTATTGCGCTTTGGCATTACGACAATTATCAATCTTTTTAATCTGCTACCCAATTTCATCTCCCTTGTTTGCCATTGTCACGGCATTTTTTGGCGTTGTTGTCAAGGACCATTTTTTGGACCTTGTCGTTGATGACATTCTCATTAATCATATAATCCTTTATGCCATTCATTAGCCCGCCAAGTAGCACAACATTTTTGGCAACCTTCCATTCCTACATTTTTCATCTCCTCATCACCTTATCTTTTGTTCTCTCACTAATCTTCTCATCTTGTTCATTCACACCATTGGCACATGGACATTTAGGTTGGTTTCCTGTTTGGTTGATGTTGTCACTCTTAGAGACAGCCTAGAGTTGTGATAAACCAGTGCCTAGGACATCTTAGCATAGCAAGGAGCGTATAATATAATGTATGAATTTGTCAACTTCAGCTCACATGCTATCTCTTGTAAACGGGGAAATATGATTTGAATGGTACCCAGACCCTCAGAAAGTGTCACAGGGAAAAGAATACTGCAGGGGCAAGATGCAAGATTCCAATATAAAGGCATCAGACAGTTAAGAGACAATTTACTGTAAAGAGGGCCAATTCAAGCAATATGTCACAGAAATCGATTATCAGAAGGGGTGAGCTTGTGAAAGAAATATCAAGGAGATACTAGTTATCATTGGGCTGATATCCAGATACACAACATAGCCATGCATGGGCTTACCAATCTAAGAATCCATACACAACAATGGCGTTTTAAAAACACCCTCCCAAAGAAACTAATATAGCAGAAATACAGTTTAGATGAATAATGGAACAGTATATCATGCATGAGCCATATTTAAAGCGCTTCACTGATCCGAGCATGGGCATCAACTAGGATGAATCCATACCAAAAATCAGTGAGCCACTCGCATTCCAAAACATGATACAGGAAACATGGATGAAATGAAATGATATATTAAAATAACACATAAGAAAAAGTTACAGACTGTGAAATACCAAAGACCAGAATCCTCTTTAACAGATAGAACTCCTCTTCACTGAGACCCTATGGGCTCTGAGCCTCCATACAAGAGTTCTTACAAAATGTATACAAAAAGCCTTTCACTGCATAATTTTCTGATAAAATCTAGAACCCTAAACCATCCCTTCTTCGAGAGCTTTATAGGAAAACAGGAAAGCTCGATAAGGGAGTAGGTGATGAACATTTAATTGTACCATTAAAACAAAATGGTGAAAAAGTGCCCGCCTACACTACTTGACGGCGCTGTAGTGCTGAATGTACTCTGTGGCCTGCTAACTGAAATAAATGCACTGGGTAGAAATCTCTCCAGGGACACAGCAAAGCAGTAAAATCACATAAACATCTGTCCTTTCCTGGAAAGAAAACTCTGTTGAAATAAAGCCTTGAGGGCATTGTTTTCTGCGTATAAATCTTTCGAATGATGTGCAGGATCTTCAATCTGGTACTCTGCTTCAAAAGGTTAGAATCAGGCCCCCAAAATCTTCAGCTACCTGTCTTTAATTCTCTACCGTTCACTGATATTCTTTATCTACTCCATTGATATCTCTATCTGTGAAATCGGCGCCTTGAATGTCCCTGGGGGGGGTTTGACAGATTTTTATTCCTACTTCTTTAATGGAAGTCTTGAATTATGGCGACTTTCAGCCGCTGTAACCCTGCAAAAATCCGCAAACATGTTAGGAAAACCAGACACGGTGATTGGTGGATGTGGTAGTGCCAATGAAAATGGTGGAACAGTGCAGGGTGACGGAAAATGCAACGTAACGATGGTGGATGAGCTAATGAATGCGTGCACAGCAAAAATTTCGCGAAAAACCTTCGAATATGACCTTTGAACACATATATTACGAGGGGTGGACGAATGTACGGCAGAAAACACGTGGAATGATGACGTGGAGACACGGGGTTAATGGCGTGGCATGGGTTTAATCAGGGCCGTTCGATCTCAGGGGGAGATCAACGGTTGAAAATGCATCAGAGGGCGTGATGGGCTTGGACTAACACCCGTGCAGCTTCGTGGAGCGATCGCCGTCGGATGAAGGCCTTCAGATCCGACGGCTGATATGCATATCGCTTCGTAACTTTGACCGAACAATAATGCGCGATGGAGAGCGGTTTCGGGGTCGTACACAGAGACACGCGGCGAAAGATGAGTGGAATCGCTGGCCAAATAAGAATTACCACCCACCGCCGAAAGGCGATGCGATAGATACCACCTAGTTTTGGAGTGTCGCGTTGCGGGGACCACCGGGGCAAGTGAGATACGGGTCGTCGGATTTACGGGTGAGAGGACGGCTGAGATGCGTTTTGGGCGGTGAATGGAGTGGGCCACGGGCGTAGTGGAGTATTGCGAATGCCGTTCGATCTGTACAGATCAACGGCCGAGGGCGCGCCCGATATTCATATGCGATAAGCGCCTAATGTTTTTGCGCCTGGTTCCAGCACTGGGTTACGTGGAGGAAACGACTGAGGGGCTAGGACCGAGAGGGGCTAAGCCTTAAATATTTTCAAATGTGTATTTTCGGCCCTTTTATGCAATTTTGAGGCGAGAAAAGGGGAACGATAGGCAGCAAGAGGATTACTTAGGCTATCAAAAGAATTTTGAAGGGTTCAAATGGAATGGCCTGCCAAAAATTTAATAGGAGTTTGACATGTTCAACATCGGCTCCATCTGGGGATGGCACGTTCATCCCTGGACGTGTCGAGAACCTTGCAGACCACCAGATAATCTTCTATACAGACTTCTGCTCCTCAACACCTCTGCTTTTCACTTTACGATTCATCACGACACCCACATCATTCAAACAAAAATGAAACAACAAACTAATATACAATATAATACACCAGGCTTTCTCGGCCTGAGTTAGAACTGAAAGTAGGGCTTAAGGAACTGACCATTCACAGGGGCATCAAACAAGTCACCCTGCAAATTTTCCAGCTTGAAAGTATTGTTGCTCCCTTTATCCACAATTTTGAAAGGACCAAACCAGAGGGGGTCGAATTTACCATGTTTTCCCTTCTCAGCTCTCCGGATGTCCCATCTGAGCACTAGATCACCAACTTGCAGATTCCTGTCTCTAGCATGCTGATCGAAAAGGTATTTCATCTTCTCCTGATATTCCGTCAGCCTTTGTTTTACCTGATTGCGTGTTTCTTCCAATTCCACCAACTGGTTTATTCTCCTGATCATATCATCAGGCTCTTCTTGACTTTCCTGCATGAATCGAGCTACTGGTAGGGTTAATTGAATAGGAAATACTACTGCCCTCCCATATACCAGTTCATATGGGGATTTCCCAGTTGCTCTCTTGTTGGTAATTCTATTGGCCCACAAAGAAAATTTCAATTGGGAATCCCAATTCCTCTGATTTTCATTTATAGCCTTCTTCAATGCCCTCACCAGGGTTTTATTGGAAGACTCTGCCAAGCCATTTCCCTGTGGATAATAGGCTGTAGAGTGACTTAGTGTGATGTTATACTGCTGACAGAAACTTACAAATTTTGCAGACTTGAAAGCCTGTGCATTATCAGTCACTATTCTGGCAGGGCAACCAAACCTGGATATGATGTTCTCCTCCATGAACTTTATGATCACAATATCTGTAGCATTCCTTGCAGGTATGGCTTCCACCCATTTGGTGAAATAATCAGTGGCCGTTAAAATCCACTTATGTTGACCACTTGATGGAGGATGTATTTCACCTATAAAATCAATTCCCCATTGTCTGAATGGTTCATCCACATGCACAAGAATCATGGGCAGAGGTGCCAACTTCTGCCTTTCAGCAAATTTCTGACATTTCTCACATGCCCTAAACCTGGCAAAAACATCTCCAAAAAGCTTGGGCCAATAAAAACCAGCCTTCAGGATCTTGTGAGCAGTGGCCCTCCAGCTGTAGTGACCCCCACAGATCCCTTCATGAAATTCAGCCATTATACTTTCTACTTCATCCTCTGTAAAACACAGAAGTAAGATGCCTGAGGGATCTCGCCAGTATAGCCGGCCATTGGCGACTACGTATTTCTGTGATTTCAATCTCAGCGCTCTGTATTTAATTTTATCACAGCTTGGAGGGCAACTGAGTGTGAGGAGGTACTCTACTATCTCTTTGTACCACTGACTGGTGAGGTACTTTATATGTGTTTGTGGAGTAGCTACCCCAATCCCCTGTCTCTCTTCTTTCTCTTCAGATTCCTCAGCCGCTATTATGGATAGATTTATACCCAAGGCCTGATAATTTGATTCAAATAAGATTTTGGCGAGCCCCTGTCCTTTGATCAGCTTAGTAGGGCGGATGTCTAAGTCATATTCCTGTATTTTAGCGATCCACTTCCCCCTTTTTCCTTCACTATCCCCCTGAATAAGGATATCTTTTACAGCAGCTGCAGGCACAAATGCAGTGATATGTGACTGTAAGATATACATGCGGAATGCTTTGAGGGATTTCACCAGGGCGTATGCCTGCTTTTCTAGTATATTATATTTCAGTTCTGCATCACGAAGCACCTAACTGAAAAAGGCAATAGGCTGCTCATATCCTTCTTCATTTTTCTGCAACAGAACTCCAGCTACTGTATGGGGTGATGCAAAGGAGAAAATCATAAATGGTTTAGTATAATCTGGCCCAGCTAGCACAGGAGCTTCAGCAAAAGCATTTTTAATCCTGACAAAGGCCTCTCGTGATTCTTGTGACCACTTTACTTCATTATTCTTCTTGAGCATGACTGTTATGTGCCTAACTATCTCAGCGTAGTTAGGAATAAACCTTCTTAGGAAATTGATGTGCCCTAGGAATACCTGTACTTCCTTCTTATTTCTGGGAAAAGCAATACCATTTATGACTTCTACCCTCTTAGGATCTATCTTCACCCCATCTCTAGTCACGATGTGTCCCAAAAGTTTTCCCTCTTCTAATGCAAATAAAGACTTTTGAGGATTTAGAGAGAGACCATACCTTCTGCATTTCTCAAAGGTTCTACGCAAATGTTCAATGTGCTCAGTATCATTCTTTGAAAATACAATGATATCATCGAGGTAGACCACCAAGAATTTATCTTGCTCCCCAACAAAAGCAATGTCCATGGCCCTCTGAAAAGTGGCCCCTGCATTAATCAATCCAAAAGGCATCCTGGCATACATAAATGTTCCCCATGGTGTGGTGAAAGCAGTCTTCTTTTGATCTTCTGGAAGCACAGCCACCTGGTTATAACCAGAGAATCCATCCATCATTGACACTCTAGAAGCTCCAACCACCTTCTGCAGGATGTGATCCATCTTAGGCAGTGGATAATTATCCTTTAAGGATGCTCTGTTCAGATTTCTGAAATCCACACACAGCCTTATTTCTCTGTTCTTCTTTCTGACAGGAACTAGGTTCGCCACCCATTCAGTGTACCTCAATGGCACAATTATTTTGGCTTTTAACAACTTCTTAATTTCCTTCTCAATAGAAGGAAGCAGCAGGGGATTTATCTGTCTGAGCTTCTGCTTATGAGGCTTAGCATCTTCCTTCAGTGGAATTTTGTGTTGCATTATATTGATATCAAAAGTTTTCAAGTCCTGATAGGACCATGCAAACACATCTTTGTAAGACTGAAACAATTTCTGATATAGCCTTTTATATTCTCCAGGGATCTTCCTGGACAATTTTACAATTTTGGGGTCAGCCTCAGTACCCAAATTCAGGTCTTCTACCTAATTTTCTTCTACCACTTTGCTTGGTTGCAGTGGGACATCATTTTTGTCAAATAATCTTTCTAGAGGCACCAACCCTCTGGGTATTATGTTTCCTTTTAACTGCAGCACCTTATTACCTGCCACTTTCTCCCCCCAATTTCTTTCTGAAGTATCTTCAGACTCATCCTCTTCTTCATCAGCATCAATCTCCGTATTTGAGAATTCTCCCACTGTTTCCAGGAATCTCTTCATCTGTTCTTCATCTTCAAATACCTTCCAGTGTTTGATGTTATCTGGGATTGACGGTCGATAACGCACCTCAACTTCATATCTTAAAAGAGGGTTCTGAGGTGGTCGAAATGTACTAGCAGCCACAGCAAGGGAATCAGCCATCCTATTCTGTTCTTGGGGCATGAACTGGATATTGAATGCCAAGAAGAAATTTTCTACCATGTCCCAAACTTCATTCCTATAAGCCCTTAGCCTAGGATGTTTGGTCTGACACTGATTTCTGACTTGTCTGACCACCAGTTCTGAATCTCCCAGAACCTTTAGACTTTGTATGTTCATGTTCCTGGCTGTCTGCAATCCTAACAGAAGTGCTTCATATTCAGCCACATTGTTAGTAGCTTCGTATTCCAGTTTGAAGGACAATGGAACCCATTTCCCTGTAGGAGAAATCAATAATATTCTAGCTCCATTACCTTCCCTTGAATTTGCTCCATCAAAATGGAGTGTCCAGATTCCTGCTTCATGGCTCTCTAAGTGCTGCTCAGTCTTGACCTGACAGAAGGATGGCTCATGAGCATAATCTTGATCTTCTTCCAGCATCAAGCATGAAAAATCTCCTTCCTTACTGTAGACTGGTGAATTAACAGAGTTATCTGCCTTGGTCACCATCTTGACAAATCTAGTCTCCCTGTACAACCTCCTCTCTTGGCCACCAAAAACTGGGATTGTGGCATATGTTAAATCCATCTTGAGTGATCCACCAATTTTTGTTCCCCATGACCTTGACAGCAATATACCGAAACGAGCTGGGATGTCAGCCACCACGATGTCCATTACCACACTTTTAGCTGGGATTTGGGCCAAGTTAACCACCAAATCTTTGATCATCCCCAAGCATTTAACTCTTTTGGAGTCAAATGAATAGAGGTCCTTGTATGGCCGGGTGATTTGTAATCCTAGTTGTTCCATGACTGACAGAGGTATAAGATTATGGGAAGCTCCAGAATCTAACAGACAATTATGTAATAGCAGGTCATGAATCACTAGAGACACATAAAAGGGAGGAGTAGAAGAATCTAATTCCTCAACATGTGGACCAAAAACAACCATGGGTCTTTCTTCTTAAAGGTTGAGGCTATCTGGAGTGAGTGTTGCTTCTTTGGGGAGCATGAATGAGGTGACTTGAGCTTGGTATACTGGTTGCTTCAATAGTTCAGTCAAGGGCACTGGGATTTTGACTTTTTCAAGTTCCTTTTGCAAACTGAAAACAGGGGGGACTTCTCTATTACAACCTCTTTTGGCTCTTTATTTTCAGCTGGGGGTTTGACTTCTCTTGACACAGACTTGGTATTTGGAGGAATGACTACTTTTGGAGCGGAAAGAATTTGATCATTAGACTGCAAGGGTTTGTTTAGAGGGCCCTTACCTTTGTCTGTGACTTTCTGTATTGAAGACTCCTTCTGAGCAGGTGCCTCCGTCTGGGGAGGCTCTTCTTCTTAATCTTGAATACGAGTCCTCTTCCTAGAAGATCTGAGATCATATCTTCTATTGAAATGTGCTTGCATGAAATCATCAAATTGTTTACAATAATGATCAAATTTTGCTTCTTTTGTGTCTCTGGTCTTTTCTTCTTCTTGCAATGAGCACCCAGCTCCATCATTCCCTTGCAAAGGGCACTCTTCTCCATCACTATTTGAAAAGGCAAGATTTGCATCCTCCAGTCCATAGGTAGCATCTTCAGTGGAGTCATCTACTGGACCTTCCAAGTACAATGGGTGTGGTACTTGATCTTGTTGTTCTTTTGATTCCCTTGGAAATATTTGCAGGGGTGGTCTTCTGTACTGAGGATTGTAACCTCTGTTTGGAGCATTCTGGAAATTTTTGAAGGCTGAGTTCTTGGCTTCCAATTCAAGCTTGACCATTTTCTTAATTAACTTGCTCATTTCTTCCATTTTGTCCGAGTCTCTGTCCTGACTAGAAGTGGATACCTCCTCTTTGCCCCTTCTTCTGGTATCTTGTTCAGTTTTTCCCTTTGATTTTCCAGTGGAGGCAAAATTTGCCTCGATTTCTAGAGCATCTGTCTGAGCATCATCCAAAGTAGCAGGCCTTCTTTCTCTGAGAGAGAAACCAAGTTCTGAGTCAAAGGCTGCTATGAAAACACTTTAGCAGCAATTTGATGAGGTTTCATATCAGCAGGGAGACTCAGATACAATTTATTAAATCTCTTGATAAATTATGATACCCCTTCATTATGTCTTTTCTTGAGTGTATTAAACTCAGTAAGACATTGTCCATGATCTTTCTTCTCCCCCCATTTTCTAAGAAAAGTATCTTCCATATTATCCCAAGTGGTGATAGAACGACCTGCCAATGTCTTAAACCACTTTCGAGCTTCACCATCAAGAGACTGGACAAAAAGCCTTAAGACCACATCTAAATGTTCAACATTGAAGTTATCTGCAAAAGAGCAGAAAGTCTCAAGATGCTTTTGAGCATCAATCTCGTTTTCCCCATTGAATCTGGGCAAAATCTTCAGATAATCTTGGGGCATATCATTCAACACTTGAAGTAATGCCAGGGGAGCATATTTATTCATCAAGAAGGCTGGAACATTAGCCATTGGAGGGGGTGGAGGTAGTGCAATAGTTTGATGAGTAAGAGAAGAAGGAGGAGGTGGAAGTGGAGTATGAATAATAATAGGAATATACTCAACTGCAGCTTGAGGTGTTGAGGGGAACAATGGTCTGTTAACAGCAGATACTTCAGTAACTTCCTTGACCTCTTAGACCTCAGGGGTAGGATGAAGACTGTCTTTAAATTGGACACCTCCTCGGGGTGGACTATCTAAATAGTAATCGGTATCTCCAACAGTGGAGTCGGGAATTTGCAATTGAGAATCTTGAGAGGAGGAGGACGAAAAGTCTTCTTGAGAGAATTCAGGAATCTCAGAATGGACTGATTTTCTTTCACTCCAATTTCTTCTATGTATGATCTTTTCAGGGTCAGACACTGAAGGTGTCTTTGGCTTAGACATATCTGACCTCAGGTGTGGCTTACGAGGAGCCAGGACTGCAAATAGATTTATCAAATGAACGAATGTGGAGTCGCCAAGGTGAGGGATCTACAACTCTCCACTCTCTGTGCTCACCTACTTAGAGAGTGAATATGATTTGTCGAGGCCTAGGGATTCTGATTTTCTTAACTTCGATCCCCGACAATGGCACCAGAAAGATGTTGTCACTCCTAGAGACAGCCTAGAGTTGTGATAGACCAGTGCCTAGGACATCTTAGCATAGCAAGGAGCGTATAATATAATGTATGAAGTTGTCAACTTCAGCTCACATGCTATCTCCTGTAAACGGGGAAATATGATTTGAATGGTACCCAAACCCTCAGAAAGTGTCACAGGGAAAAGAATACTGCAGGGCCAAGATACAAGATTCCAATATAAAGGCATCAGACAGTTAAGAGACAATTTACTGTAAAGAGGGCCAATTCAAGCAATATGTCACAGAAATCGATTATCAGAAGGGGTGAGCTTGTGAAAGAAATATCATGAGATATTAGTCAACATTGGGCTGATATCCAGATACACAACATAGCCATGCATGGGCTTACCAATCTAAGAATCCATACACAACAATGGCGTTTTAAAAACACCCTCCCAAGGAAACTAATATAGCAGGAAAACAGATTAGATGAATAATGGAACATTATATCATGCATGAGCCATATTTAAAGCACTTGATTGATCCGAGAATGGGCATCAACTAGGATGAATCCATACCAAAAATCAGTGAGCCACTCGCATTCCAAAACATGATACAGGAAAGATGGATGAAATGAAATGATATATTAAAATAACACATAAGAGAAAGTTACAAACTGTGAAATACCAAAGACCAGAATCCTCTTTAACAGATAGAACTCCTCCTCACTGAGACCCTATGGGCTCTGAGCCTTCATACAAGAGCTTTGCAAAATGTATACAAAAAGCCTTTCACTGCATAGTTTTCTGATAAAATCTGGAACCCCAAACTATCTGTTTTTTGGGAGCTTTATAGGAGAACACAAAAGCTCGATAAGGGAGTAGGTGATGAACATTTAATTGTATCATTAAAACAAAATGGTGAAAAAGTGCCTGCCCATACTGCTTGACGTCGTCGTAATGCTGAATGTACTCTATGGCCTGTTAACTGAAATAAATGCATTGGGTAGAAGTCTCTCCAGGGACACGGCAAAGCAGTAAAATCACATAAACATCTGTCCTTTCCTAGAGAGAAAGCTCTGTTGAAATAAAGCCTTGAGGGCATTGTTTTCTGCGTATAAATCTTTCGAATGATGTGCAGGATCTTAAATCTGGTACTCTGCTTCAGAAGGTTAGAACAAGGCCCCCAAAATCTTCAGCTACCTGTCTTTAATTCTCTACCGTTCAATGGTATTCTTTATCTGCTCAATTGATATCTCCATCTGTGAAATTGGCGCCTCTTGAATGACCCTGAGAAGCCTGCCAAAGTATAGCCCTGTTTCTTTAATGGATGTCTTGAATTATGGCGACTTTCGACCGCCGTAACCCTGCAAAAACCACAATCATGTTAGGAAAACTAGACACAGGGATTGGTGGATGTAATGGTGTCAATGGGAATGATGGAACAGTGCAGGGTGGTGGAAAATGTGACGTAACGATGGTGGATGAGCTGATGAATGCTTGTACAACAAAAATATCGCGAAAAAACTTCGACTATGACCTTCGAATGTATATATTAAGAGGGGTGGATGAATTTACGATAGAAAACACATGGAATGATGACGTGGAGACACGGGGTCAATGGCGTGGTTTAACTGGATCGTTCGATCTCGTGGGGAGATCAATCCAAGCAAAATGCATCAGAGGGCGTGATGGGCTTGGACTAACACCCGTGCAGCTTCGTGGAGCGATCGCCATCGGATGAAGGCCTCCAGATCCGACGGCTGATATGCATATCGCTTCGTAACTTTGATCGAACAATAATGCGCGATGGAGAGCGGTTTCGGGGTCATACACGGAGACACGCGGCGAAAGATGAGTGGAATCGCTGGCCAAACGAGAATTATCGCCCACCACCGAAAGGCAGTGCGATAGATACCACCTGGTTTTGGAGTGTCGCGTTGCGGGGACCACCGGGGCAAGTGAGATACGGGTCGTCGGATTTACGGGTGAAAGGACGGCTGAGATGCGTTTTGGGCGGTGAATGGAGTGGGCCACGGGCGTAGTGGAGTATTGGGAATGCCGTTCGATCTGTATAGATCAACGACCGAGGGCGCGCCCGATATTCATATGCGATAGGCGCCTAATGTTTTTGCACCTGGTTCCAGCACTGGGTTACGTGGAGGAAACGACTGAGGGGCTAGGGCTGAGAGGGGCTAAGCCTTAAATATTTTCAAATGTGTATTTTCGGCCCTTTTATGCAATTTTGAGGCGGGAAAAGGGGAACGATAGGCAGCAAGAGGATTACTTAGGCTATCAAAAGAATTTTGAAGGGTTCAAATGGAATGGCCTGACAAAAATTTAATAGGAGTTTGACATGTTCAACAGCTGACAACACCACTTACTCATCCATTTACAAGAACATTCTCTAGAAGCAATCATGGTAGCCTAGTTAACCCCGTTCCCGATCCTGAGAAGGTTCTAAGAGCCTGGTTAAACAAGTTACATTCTAGAGATCAATTAAATTTTCTCGAACAGGAAGCTCTCCTTGATCTCCATTTGCTTTTCGTCAACCATCCTATAATTCAAGACACCATGGGTGACTTCTATAGGTTGTGCAACTTCACCAACATTCAAGGGTATCCACATGATTTACCAAATGAATCCACTATGAGCAAGCTGCCGTTTTTACAGGGGAACAATGTTATAAATGTTGAAGCACATAAAGAAATTCAGCAGTTTCATCCACAGATTTCCCCATGCTACAGCTTACAATCATGAAGATGTTCGAATGAAATTGTTTGTTCTCTCTAGAAGATGATCCTCTTTATTGGTTTCTTGACAAAGCTAACAATGCCTTCGACTCTTTGAGACCCCTTCTTGATGCATTCAAAGATAAATACGAAGATAAAAAAGAGGGGAAGTATTTGGTTAAAGAATTCAACACTATAAAAAAAAAAAAAAAAAAAAATGGTTGAAGAACTTAATCAAAGATTTAATAAACTCTTAAAGGGATATGACTCGAGATTACAAGCCCCCTGACAAGACAATTTTGGAACAGTACCTTGAGGCTTACCCTGTAGATACTGAATATGAAATAAGACGTGCTCATCCCAACACTTTAGCGATTGCCCAAAGCACAGCTGAGGAGTTGGATAAAGAAAAGAAAGCCTCAGGAAAGTCGGAAATACGTGGTTTTGATAGAGTCTAAATTAAATCCAAGGAAAAAGAAGCTAAGAAGAGTCTAATACAGTTGAAGAATTGACCAGATTTTGGAACAGTACCTTGAGGCTTACCCTGTAGATACTGAATATGAAATAAGACGTGCTCATCCCAACACTTTAGCGATTGCCCAAAGCACAGCTGAGGAGTTGGATAAAGAAAAGAAAGCCTCAAGAAAGTCGGAAATACGTGGTTTTGATAGAGTCTAAATTAAATCCAAGGGAAAAGAAGCTAAGAAGAGTCTAATACAGTTAAAGAATTGACCAGATTAATGAAAGAAATGAAAGTTGAAAATGCCAAACAGATAGGTGAGATGCAAAACAAATTGATATAGATGGAAAGGTTCCAAATATAAAGTTTCCCGCCTAGAAACAACAAAAACAACAATAATAACATGGGTAACAACAACAATCCATGTCCAAGAAGGAATCCCCCGAGTGATCAAAGGCCCCCCTACACCTGTAATGTTCCAAAATTTTAACCTCCAAGCTAAATGGAACATTAGAGTTAGCAGCAGCTCTAGTCGGTGAATAAATGGGAAGAAAAGCCCATAAGTCTCCTAAGGAGAAATAAAATACTCCAAATGTGAAAGGGGACACTCTTTCTAGCTCAATAAGACACCTCCATGTGTGAAAAGGGTTAAATTCAAGCTGCTTTGACTATGTCAACAGCGCAGTTTTAGTGGAGGACCAAGGGCAAGCAAACTCATGTCTTATATAAGGAAGAGGATGGCAGCATTACTCTTGATGTCTTAGATTATTATTCTTGTCTGCCAAGACTTGTTGCTACTATGCTGCTTAGCAAAGTTGCAGTGTTGTTTAGCACTGGGTGTTCCCAGGCGGGAATCCGACATCTTTCCTTTGAGGAGCCTCATTAAGAGAGTTTGCATTCATCATTCCACATCAGGTTTTCAGGCCAAGCTTCAGCCATCTTCATCAGCACAGCTTTGCCAGAGATTGTGCAGTGTTGTTGGGTGCAGCAGTGGAAGGGATTGGAATCCTGGCTTCTGAGCTAGTTTCTCGTTGGAGGAAGGTTTTCTTCACTTGAGAGATCTGTTTGGAGAGCTCCAGAGCATATTTCGAACCTGTGGTATCAGACCACACATTTCCCATACATTCCCAGCGCTGTTTCTGCTAGGGAATGCATTATTTTGGAGGCAGTGTTCATTGCATGGTTTGGTGGCTCCGTTGCAGTGTTTCCTTGTGATTAAGAGGTTCATCCTTTCATGGGAGGAAGCCCTTGAGGGATCTACAGCAGATCAGACATATTTCAGCCCTCTACACTCAAATACTTCAGTGTTGCAGTGGTTATTCAGTAAATTACTGAATTTTCCATTTTGTATGCAGAGTGTTTGACAAGAAACCCTTGCCGACTTCTTTGTATTTTGTATAAGGAGACTAGATCTCTGTTCTTCAGCATTATTTATCAATACATGAATAGATCTATTGTTCTCCTATGATTTTATGTGTAAACCCTCTCTTAGACTGCGCAGTCCCTTGAGCAATTGCTCCGGCATTCTGCAGTCTTGGGGTTTTAGCACTTTTTGGCAATCCTAGGTGTGGGAGATCTATTTAACCCACCTAGTTTGCTTTGTTTCAGCTCTAATCTTGGATTTAGAATGTATATTGACTAATCTATGGGATCCAAGAGTCCATATTACTGTTTTATTGCATTTGTCGCTGGAAATGCGTTTTTCATGCATGATTCATGAGCAGTCCTGAAAAAGGTATATTACAGTGGTATCAGAGCATGATCTCTGGCTCAGCCTGTGAGATCCAGCTATCAGAAGGAGAGATGGACAGAAGCCAGAAAGCTTCAGTATGTGCAGGAAGAAAAGAAGACAAGCTTCTTCCAAAATCTATGAAGAGCTTTCAAGGAGATTTGAAGAAGATGAGATTGGAGATGGGATCTCCAAAGGAGGTCGAATCTAGAGCTAAATCTAGATTTGCACATGGTGAGTGTGAGCATGCAGCTGCACTCCATGATGCACAGTGCAGTCAAGTGCCCAAAGCTATCTTGAGATGGATGGGAGGAGGAAAGATGCCTAAGAGGAGAACTCTTAGTGATTTGTTGTCGGAGTATGAATCTCAAACTGAGAGGTTTAGAGATCATACTGATTTCCAGGAGTTTTGCAAAATCCAGGTGGAGAAGAGCAAGCAGCAAGATGCAGATAGATTTCTTCTATCTACTTTTGACGGATCACCTACATGTTCAGCTGGAGCTTGGGTGAAGGAGCTAGACTCCTATTTGCAGCTGCACCATATTTCCGGAGATGAAGCCATCAGAGTTGCAGCGTTGCATTTCAGAGGTAAGGCTCATGCATGGTGGATTTTGAGTCTTGTTCTTTAAAAAATGCAAACACTTCCTCTTATGCAAGATTCATAGAAACTTTGATGGGAAGGTTTGGTGAGAAACTCCTTAAGGCACATGAACAAGAAAAACTTGAGAAAACAAAACCCTTGCATGTGATGAAGGAAACTCCACTTCAGAAAACCATGGGAGAAGCAAAAATCTTGCATTACACATTGTCGGAAGCAGAGCCTCCAGTTCATATTCTTGGACAAGAGGGCATAGGGATCTCTTTTTCACAAGAGGATCCAACTGTTGAGATGTTGCCCACACACATTGAGAGAGATGAGGGCAACAGCGTTGTCACATCTAGAGCACATCCAGTGCCTCATGCAGAGGAGGGAGGAGCACATGCTCCAACAGGAGGGATTCTTGTGCTTTTGCAAGAAGTTCCCAGGATCTCATACATGGAGGTCCAAGCACAATCAGTGAGCAGCATGATTGTGCAGCATTGCAGTATGAAGGAGGAGGAAGGGAGGAAGAGCAACATCATTTGATGAGAGGTACACACCCTTCTCTATTTTAGAGAGCCAGTGCAAAAAAGAGGCAGACTGATTTGCACTGTAAGGGCAAGGGCAAGGTTGACCAATCATATGTACAGTCTACTCTTGACATTGATGTCTCGCTACATAGAGGCATTCCACCAGGGAGGCCACCAGATCTACAGTTGATGAGAGATATCTAGTCTTTGGGTTCACCACTCTTGGATTTTGGAGAGGTGAAGAGTTTGGAGGAAGACTTTGGCATGGGGGATGTCAAAGTAGCAGACAACAGCATGAGAAGAGCTTCACATACCAGATCACCAGCGCTGTCACTGAGGAGGATTGATCATCACTGGAGATCTCAGCTTTTGGTAGAGTACTCCAAGGATCTTGGTGCATGCATGATTCTTGATGACCTGGATAGAGATGACAGATACATGGTAGATGATGTGGTCATCTATTTCTATGGCAGGATCTTCTTGACTAGATCTTCTAGTCTCAAGGAGAAGCTGCTACATGCAGCACATGAAGACTTCTCTTCTATGCACTTTGATGCATATTTCCATTTGATGGAGGAGTTCACTTGGGAGGGCATCCAGCAGGACATATATCAGCATATGGAGAGATGCATAGCCCGGATGGTGATAGAGAGGATGTCACAGCCACCTTCCTACTCATTGGGAGTGAGGGAGAATTTCCAGTTGAGCCATTTCAGCTCAAGACCTCAAGTAAATAATGGAGAAGGTATCATTTCATGTTTTGTATTGTACTTCTTTCCCTTATTTGAGCAGCATGATGTAACAAGAAGAAATATTTCTTCTTGCATATTGTATGATGATGTACTTGCAGCTACTTGTAGCATTGATCTTGGCTATCTTTTTGATGAGTTGTGGAGGAAGCCATATGTCCCTTGGTGTGCACCAATGACACCATATTGTAACTTCATGTTTTCATCTTATGAGATGACTATGGCATCAAACAAGTGGTTGGCAAAGCACTTGTTATTTCTTATTTTGATGCAGGCCAAGGATGCACTGCGCTGGTTCCATGAGAGGGACCATGATTCACTCTCCGGTTGTCATTTGCCAACTTGTTTTTATTGTATCTTGCTTCCATGTATTGCTGATGTGTTTTTGTTCAAGGGAAGCTTTGTATGGAGAGAAAAACCAATTGGATGGCATGGCACCCATATGATAGAGCAGCAGAAGACTTGTTGGTATGGGGCATCATACAAGTTGACCTTCATGATCTTACTCTATGGCTTGTATGAGGGAGAGATGAGGCAGCAGCAAAAGTTGTTGCTATGGTTGCACTTGGGAGAGTATGGGCAAATTTCTTCCCATACTTTTCATGATATTTCTGAAGAGAAGAAAGGCACATTCATGGTGCAAGGAGGCTACCCTTCAGTATTGGAGGATCATGAGAGACTTCCATGTCGGAAGATGATCTTCTCACATAGCAGCATGATGGTGGATGGCTTTGGCATGTGGAATGTCGAAGGGAGGAGTCATGGAGCCTTATTTTTAAGGCCTACAACGCTGTCACATGGGCGTGTGTTCTTAATACTTATTGATGGAGTGTTCCAAAGAGTATGTGTGTCCCTTCTTCCAGATTTTTGTGAGGGAATCCACATGGGGGAACTTATACATGGACCTCACTTTCAGCTCCCACATGATGCATGGTAAGAAAGACATTGATGTGCTTGTTGATTACTCTATTGAGTACTTGTACTTTCTCACCATATGTAAACAGTGCATTGCTCCACGTGAGAGCAAGATTATTTATGGGTTCATGGTCACTTTAGGGCCAAATCTTGTGATGTTGATGACCCATCTTTACATGACTTTGGGCAAGTGTTGTATTGCTTTGATTGTGCACAGCTGGTGTATATTGTAGCTTAATACTTCATAGTAGATGAACTAACATGCATAGCTGCAAATTCTTGGGAGGACAACTTGCCACTTAATGCTCTACAATAGCAGTTGAAAGAACTGCGTTGTATCCACTAGAGAGACCATATGTATCATCCAAACTTGCACATAACCTTCAGCCATTTTCTGATTTGGATGCCATGTGGTGATGATGTGTCATTCATCTTGAATGGAATGGTTTGGGTTGGCATGTCTCATGATTTTGGAGGAAGAGTACTTGGAGGCTCAATCTTCTTCTTGCCATTGGGGGGCCATCATGTTTCAGCCCAAGATCAGCATGCCCTCTGCACTTATCATGAGTGGAAAGGAGGACAGGGTGGGATAGGTCCTCTTGCCTATCATGTACATTCATTCAGCCCACCTACATTTCAGGAGCACAAGGTGGAGGAGACTTTTCATGAGTTACCATGTCAGAGGGTGACTCACTTCATTTGGATGATAGCATGGGTGAGGGAGGCACTCATTCACCATGTTGTTCATCACTCCTACCTTATGGAGGCCATGAACCAGCTAGCAAGTTTCCATTCACACTTTCCACCTTTGATTGATGCAGACATTTTAGTTTTGCACACTTGGGAGGAAGCATTGAATGACAGTATATGTGCAGATTCTCTTAATGTAGTGATGAAGGCTATTGATGGAGGCCACATGAGGAGGAGGGGAGAGATTGTCCTCCTTATGCATTTGCTTGAGGACAAGCAAAGATTTTGGAGGGGAGGACTCTAATGTTCCAAAATTTTAACCTCCAAGCTAAATGGAACATTAGAGTTAGCAACAGCTCTAGTCGGTGAATAAATGGGAAGAAAAGCCCATAAGTCTCCTAAGGAGGAATAAAATACTCCAAATGTGAAAGGGGACACTCTTTCTAGCTCAATAAGACACCTCCATGTGTGAACACAGTTAAATTCAAGCTGCTTTGACTAAGTAAACAGCGCAGTTTTAGTGGAGGAGGAATCCAAGGATGAATAACGCAATTTTGGAGGGAGATGTAACTTGGGTTAGAAGTAACCTAATTGAGTGGGGCCAAGGGCAAGCAAACTCATGTCTTATATAAGGAAGAGGATGGCAGCATTATTCTTGATGTCTTAGATTATTATTCTTGTCTGCCAAGACTTGTTTCTACTTTGCTGCTTAGCAAAGTTGCAGTGTTGTTTAGCACTGGGTGTTCCCGGGCGAGAATCCCACCTCTTTCCTTTGAAGAGCCTCATTGGGAGAGTTTGCATTCATCATTCCACATCAGGTTTTCAGGCCAAGCTTCAGCCATCTTCATCAACACAGCTTTGTCGGAGACTGTGCAGTGTTGTTTGGTGCAGTAGTGGAAGGGATTGGAATCCCGGCTTCTGAGCTAGTTTCTCATTGGAGGAAGGTTTCCTTCACTTGAGAGATTTGTTTGGAGAGCTCCAGAGCATATTTCAGATCTGTGGTATCAGACCACAAATTTCCCATACATTCCCAGCGTTGTTTCTGCTAGGGAATGCGTTATTTTGGAGGCAGTGTTCATTGCATGGTTTGGTGGCTCCGTTGCAGTGTTTCCTTGTGATTGAGAGGTTCATCCTTTCATGGGAGGAAGCCCTTGAGAGATCTACAGCAGATCAGACATATGTTAGCCTTCTACACTCATGTACTTCAGTGTTGCAGTGGTTATTCAATAAATTACTGAATTTCCCATTTTGTATGCAGTGTTTGACAAGAAACCCTTGCCGGTTTCTTTGTATTTTGTATAAGGAGACTAGATCTCTGTTCTTCAGCATTATTTATTAATACATGAGTAGATCTATTGTTCTCCTATGATTTTATGTGTAAACCCTCTCTTAGACTGCGCAGTCCCTTGAGCAGCTGCTTCGGCATTCTGCAGTCTTGGGGTTTTAGCACTTTTTGGCAATCGTAGGTGTGGGAGATCTATTTAACCCACCTAGTTTGCTTTCTTTCAACTCTAATCTTGGATTTAGAATGTATATTGACTAATCTATGGGATCCAAGAGTCCATTTTACTGTTTTATTGCATGTGTTGCATTTGTTGCTGGAAATGCGTTTTTCATGCATGATTCATGAGCAGTTCTAAAAAAGGTATATTACAGTTGTAATATCTCATGTGCGGGTAGGGCCCGCAGCCACGTGTCCAGGTCTGTGTAATGAGGGGTGCTGCGCAAGGGCACCCGCCCTCAGATGCAGACCTTATGAGTGTTTTCATGAAGAAAGCACATGTGCCTTTGCTAGGAGGATCTTAGAGGAAAGTAGGAATCAACAAGATAATAAAGCAAATCAAGATAACTCCAACGAGAGTCGATGTGTCGATATGATATCTTCAGTTTTTTAAATCAATACTTTCAATGAAGAAAAAGACCCCATTACTCAAGCTAATGATGACAATCCATCTCAGGAAAAGATTCTAGAGCTTGCAAAGAGTAAAGGTTACACGAGGAGAAGTAAAGATCGGAGTTAGAATAAACAGGCTCCTAGCGTAAGTCTGGATTAAAGATTGAATGGGCAACATGGATAAATAACATCAAGATGTCAGTTCCAGTCTTAGAATTATTAAATCTTCTGTCACAAAGGGCCTCATTATTTATAGTCTTGGGCATTGCTCAACAAGAAAGATCTGAAACTCGGCCTAGAGATGAGGAAATCGTATTAAAGGACTTGAACTACTACATGATTAATGAAGACCATCAGCCTTTCTTCTTGACTTTGGATATAAATGACCATTTGCTCCATAATTGCATGCTTGACTCTGGTACATCTACGAATGTTATGACTAAGAAAGATATGGAACAGTTGAATTTAAGAATCTCGAGTCCTTATCATAACATTTTCTCTATGGATTCTAGAAAAGTTGAAATCCTTGGTGTGGTTAAAGACCTACATGTCGCGTTAGATGATTACCCATACAAAATCATCACCATGGATATAGCAGCGATTGATGTGCCAAACGTATGGGGAATGCTTCTTTCTAGAAAGTTTGTAGTAGATTTGGGTGGTTCTATTCAGATGGATCTATCTTATGCCACCTTTCCCGCAACAACAAGTGGCATGGTCAAGTTGTATAAAGAAGTGGTAAGAAGGTACCATGTGGAAGTTCCAAAGAGATTGGAAAACGGTAAGCATGGTGTGCCACAGGAGCATCCACCTCACTTTGAATCAGAGTTTGTCCAGCCAATGTGTAATTTTTCTTTATTCCATCGCCCATCCCCTCCGCTTAACAGAAAAAGAAGAAGATTTCAGATTAACAGAGATATGCAGCAGTGTGATTAGCAGTCACACTGACCTAAGAGGGGCAAATTTCAGCACGGGACATCTGAGAAGCAGCCCATTGATCTACCAGTCAACGGACAGATGCTTAAGATTGTTGCCTCATCGATGACATCTAATGCCATAGGGCATCGTTTTGTATAGTATCTCTAAACCTAATCCCTTTTATTTCATGTCATTAGATAGTTTTATTTCACACATTTATATTATGTCTTTTTGTTTCAGTTTGTTAAAGTAGATTTTTCTATTCCAGCGATATTTTTTATATATGCATGATGATTTCGATCTTGAATGGATATCTATCTAATGGACTTTTGTTTTCTTGGATCCAAGATTCTGGGGTTCTCACGTTACTTCATGCAAGCAACATGTCCCCACATGGAGTCAGATGTTGCACAGTATTTGTAAAAGTTCCAAGGAAGCGAAAGTACCAACTTTTTTAACGGGATCAGATCATCTATCAGCAGTTTCATGTGTCATTGTAAACCCATTCTACAAGTTATGTAATGTAAATGATACTATTAAGACCATGAATGTATGTAACAACCTAGGTGAGCCTATTATTTTGGCAGAAAGTTCCATTTTCATCACATTGACTCATTTGTGTTTATAAACACGAGTGGTCGAGAGAGTTTTTCCCTCTAGCCTCACCCCAAAGTTGGGGTGGAATTCTTTGTCAAAGTCTTAGGTGAGTCCTAGTGTTTTAGTCAAGTTTGATGTAGAAGTGATTTGGGAATAATTTAAGCTATTTGGCTAAATAATTTTATTACAAATCACTAGGTCTTCTAGATCATATTGTATCGCAGATTGCGTATATATTTTGAGGGTCTAAGTCGAACAGGTTTTCCCCTTTTTGAGGGTTGTACATGTAAAAATATTTTAGTGCATGGCCCCTCGCAATCAGAAACCATGGCTGAAGTATTTGAGGGTGGAAAAATTAATTAATCCCCTCAAGTGTCAGTTAACTAAATGGAAAAATTAAATTAAAATCCTAAGCCAGAATATTTATTAATTATAGTCAAATTAAATTGTCTTAGGAAAATTAATTCTCCAAGTGGAAAAATTCGTGGGTCCTAAAAGAATTAATTTTTAAAAGTCCTCCACCAAGGGAATATCGTATATTTCAAGAAAATTTGGACCCTTCGACCTTGCTGGTTAAGTCAAAGTCAAATTTTTTAGGAAATTAGCTCAAAATAATTAATTTTGAGCTGATAAAAAATGGATCAAAAGAAAATTTCGAAATTTCCTCAAAAATAATTATTTCAACAGCTAAGATTAAAAGATGATCAAGTATTTTTTTACGGCTGAGATTATTTTGACAAGGATCAAAAAAACTAGTCGTTATTTTTCCACTTGGAGGATTTAGCTATAAATTAAAGAGTCATTTGAGTCTCTAGCACGATGATCTCTAGCTACAAAATTGCTGCTGAAACTTTCATGTAAAATATTGTCCTGTTGCGAACTATTTTTTCTATCATAATAAAGAATTTGGGGTGAAATTCAAGGTGTTCATGTTCATTGATTTGTGGTATATACTGACTACGGGCTTTCCTATGTTGTGTTGAATAATGGTAACATTTGTTATTCATTAGATGGAGATAAAATCATGTTATTGATAGTTTTGAGCTAATCTTATGCGATTTGATTTGCCATATGATTAACAAATTGTCTTGAGAAAATTATGTAGTGTTTGCAGGTACTTCAGTCCTTGGTCTCCAAGTTCACAAACTTGGACAAGAATCATTGTTGCTTGGATCCCGAATATTTATGTCGTGGATTAAATCTTCACTAAGGCTATGTACGCATTGGGGTTTCTAATGTATTTTTAGCCATTCATCAAAGTAATAGTCATAAAAATCTCATTTCTCAAAAATTTAGATTTTCAAAACCCTTGTATATTTGTAAATTTTGTAAATATAATTTGTAAATTATTTTGCTAACTTGGGTTTTGGGGTTTTAATATTTTTTGTATATATTTGGGGTTTGGTTGTCTTATTTTCATTTTTGCAGGTTGAATCAAGAGAAGAGGCTGAAGTAGAGCTAGATCTAGGCCCTTGAGGGTAATATCTAGTCTCTAGAAATATTTTGCAGGGCCAGCCACTAAAATTTTTGCAGCAAAATTCAAATCCGAAAGAGAAAAAAATTTTGAAGCAAGGGTTTTATTTTTTAAGGCCCCCTGGTCCCGAATCTAGCTCTCCTAGTGCCAGTGTCTCCCCTCCTTGGCATGTGCCAACCCTTTTCAGCCCTTGCGTCAGCCTTTAGGGCCTCCAGAGGGCCAGCGTCAACCTTTTAGGGCTTTGGCCTTCCCTTGTGGACCCAACGTCAGGGCTTTAAGGCCTTCTAGGCCTCGGCCTCCTTCTGCGGCCCTCTTTCCACAGGTTGTGGCCCTTGTGGATCCCACGACAACACTTTTAGGGCTTTTTCCCTAGTTGTCTAACCATCTAGCCTCAGCGTCAAGCCCTCTTAGGCTTCCTCCCTCCTGTGTTGCCCCTTTTTGGCCTTTTCCTACCTCATGTGCCCCTGACCTGCCCTCCTCGCCTCCTATTCCCTCACCGCTAGCCCTTTAGGGCCTAGTGTTGGCCCTCCTTAGCCTAATTTGCCCTAGTTTTCCCTAGATCTATTTCTGAAATTTTCAAGACTAATTCCTTGGTGGTTTTGCAGGAGAAAGTTGCTCAAAATTTGTAATTTTAGGTACAAAATCATTGGAGAAATTTTTGACAACTCGAGCAATTTCATCTTCAAGGCCTTGGGCCTAGGGTTTGATCTCTAAACCCTCATCTTGCCTCTGTTTTATTACAGCAGTGATAACAGTGATCTAATAGCCCTAAAATCATATTTGAATTGGTTAAAATAGCTCTAAATTGCAAAATCTAAATTTTCCTAAATTTTGGCCACTTGGGCATCAAGGATCTAGAAATTTGTTTGCTGGAATTTACTGCATAACTGAACATATCAGATTTGCAATTTTCTGAATCATACATCTAAAAGGACTCAAAATTTTGATTTTTTTAATTTTTGTAATTTTTTCCTATTTTTTGGGCATATTGGGCATCAAGGATCTAATCATTAATCTTGCTAAAATTTAACCAAGTAGTTAGGCCACTCGTCTGTGTCTCCCAAGGGAGTTGGTTCCCAACTTGCTTTCCTTCACCTCATTCCATAGGGACTACCCAGTGTTGCAGGAAACGCCACCCCCCCTCCCAAGGATCCAAACCAAGAATCGTGTCCCGTACAGATCTGTAACCGCAGATCAGGTTGGCGAAGATGATTCCTGGAAATTCAGAACCGTGTTGACCCAATCCACAGTTCCAGATTTCTAAACCACGGATCCGACGACAGATCAAGAACGAATCCGTACGGATCCCAACCGAATCCGAAGTGTGATGAACGGTTCCACAGGGCTCTAAATTAATTTTTCTTTGACTTGAGTTGGATTGGGGCTTCTTGGACACTCCAAAGGTGCTCCCTTGATGCTCCTTAGATGCTTCCTAAAAATGACTCAGGATATTTGAGAGTGGTTCCAACCTCATCGGACTTCATATGAAGAAAATAGAATTTCATATCCTATTCAAAATTCAGCAGACTTAACAGTTTTCAAGAATTCAAGATCAATGGGATAGTGGCATTCATTAGATTATCTCATGTATGAGCGTATGTGATTGGCATTTAATCAAGAGCACCAAGCCTGATATGTACCCTAGTGTTGGTGGTGTTAATTGTTGAACTCCTTCGTCATGTCGTTAGCAAGAAATTACCTTTCAATCAAGTCAAAATCATCGATCAAACATGTTAAGATTTTTCTACCGTATTTTAAGGCTTGGATTAATCATTAGGTAGTTTCATCAAAATTGGGCAATGTTGACTAATATCCTAGACAATCAAGGTAGAGGCAAAGGCTAGACAAGAGGAGAAGAATCTAGATTCCAGATGGTTGATGCATCTAGATAGTTGTCACTCGAATAATTAATCATTAATATACAATGGATGTCATATCTAATCATTAATCTTGCTAAAAATTTAACCAAGTAGCTAGGCCACTCATTTATGTCTCCCAAGGGAGTTGGTTCCCAACTTGCTTTCCTTCACCTCATTCCATAGGGACTACCCCAGTGTTGCAGGAAATGCCACCCCCCCCAAACCAAGGATCCAAACCAGGAATCGTGTGTCATACGGATCTGTGGGGGATCCGCTTTCGTATTTGCGGTTCGGAAATCTGTAACCGCAGATCAGGCTGGCGAAGAGAATTCCTGGAAATTCAGAACCGTGTCGACCCAATCCATAGTTCCAGATTTCTGAACCGCGGATCAGACAACAAATCAAGAACGGATCCCAACCGAATCCGAAGGGTGATGAACGGTTCCACAAGGCTCTAAATTTTTTTTTCTTTGACTTGAGTGGGGTTGGGGCTTCTTGGACACTCCAAAGGTGCTCCCTTGATGCTCGTTAGATGCTTTCTATAAATGACTCAGGATGTTTGAGAGTGGTTCCAACCTCATCGGACTTCATGTGAAGAAAATAGAATTTCATATCCTATTCAAAATTCAATAGACTTAACAGTTTTCAGGAATTCAAGATCAATGGGATTGTGGCATTCATTAGATTATATCATGTATGAGGGTATGTGATTGCCATTTAATCAAGAGCACCAAGCCCGATATGTACCCTAGTGTTGGTGGTGTTAATTATTGAACTCCTTTGTCATGTCGTTAGCAAGAAATTACCTTTCAATCAAGTCAAAATCATCGATCAAGCATATTAAGCTTTTTCTACCATATTTTAAGGCTTGGATTAATCATTAGGTAGTTTGATCAAAATTGGGCAATATTGACTAATATCCTAGACAATCAAGGTAGAGGCAAAGGCTAGACGGATAATACAATTATGACTGTATGTACCCTTATAATCTGTACGGATAGTCCATACAACCACACATCATATTGTAGATCTTAGGCAAGTCGTTTTGCTCAATTTAGGGTGATTTTGGAAAATGTGCAGCTGCTTGGTTTTCGCAGCTTGTGGAGGTTCCCTTTTAACTTTTTAAAAGGAATACAAGTTTATTTTGATGGAGTATTTACTTGTGTATGTGTGAAATAGTTTTAATGCTTCCACCATTTAATTTCCAACTATTGTGTGATTGATGCAAGTCGTTTTGCTCAATTTAGGGTGATTTTGGTAAATGTGCAGCTGCTTAGTTTTCGCAGCTTGTGGACGTTCCCTTTTAACTTTTTAAAAGGAATACAAAGTTTATTTTGATGGAGTGTTTACTTGTGTATGTGTGAAATAGTTTTAATGCTTCCACTATTTAATTTCCAACTATTGTGTAATTGATGCTATGGTTTGAATTTACTTTCAGCATCAATTAAATTCAGTGATTACTTGTTTAATAGAGATCATAACGATTTTAGTTACCTAGGCTTGGAATTTTCCCAATTCTTACCTTTGGGTAAGGAAACCAGTTCCCAACTTTGACCCATGACAAGAGAATCATACATCTTTTTTTGATCTGGAGAAATCAATAACTCATCGGTATTACTTGTGTGAGGCCCGGGTTCAAAGCCAGTTCCTGCCACTATAACCCTTAGGCTAGTGCCAACAACCCTCAAGCCAATGCCTCATGAGAAACCTATGACTTAGCAAGGGCCAAGGCATCTGGAGACAAACCTACAAGGGGGTCCCACTCACGAGGGGGTGTCTACCCTTCTAGCCTTATCACAACAAGCCAACATGTCATTTATGGCAACTAAACTTGAGTGGGAGGGAGACCAAATCATCCACCTAACCCCTTGAGCTATAAAACATTGACAATCAGAGGGCATACTTCGCAAAAATGGTGTTCAGATTTATGAGGGTCAACAACAGAACCCATAGAACTAAACCTCACCTACAGTGGTATGGTGCTTTCCCTAAGGAAGGATTGAGCCTACATTGAGTTGACTAGGTAGACCTTGGCCAAATCCAGAAATATTATATAAACATATAACTAGTGTCATCCATGACAAAAAGTAAAGATTACACCCTTAATTCTAAGTTCTAACAATAGGTCTTCCCTATGAATTTTTATAATATTTTGTCTATTGAACAATTATGATTATCCCTAGTCTATGATTAGGGTTTTGACAATTTATACTATATAGTATAAAATTGAGCAGTTCAACTTAGATCATCATTCGGTATTTATCTCTTGTATAGATTTATCCTGTGGCAAGGTGCACCACTTACCTAGTTAGGGAAACCAAATTCTAGGCCATCACTTTAAAGCAATGTGATATCCCCAATCTTTATAGACTTTTGGCTATTTTATAGAATTTGGATTATATCTGTGTGTACTCTATTCTCGTGAGCATTACAATAGCAATTTCCAACTCACATCCTAGACCTTTGATAAGGTCTAGCAGAGATGGACCATGTGACCCTCCAACTTGATAAGATAATTTTATCCATGTCCAACAAGTGATCATAAATAGGTCAATGTGATTGCTATGTAAGAATCAATACACTGTGGGACTACAAATGCAGATCCCCCTATAAAAGCAGATCTTGTGTGTTGTACCTTTCTCCCTCTCCAGGATTTGAATTTTTTGGGAACTTATTACTGGATGTAATTGAATCTACTTTTATTTCTACTGAATCCGTTCCCAATTTAATTTCATAAATGATAGCAGACACACAAGTGTCAAGATCTTATCACTTTGGTACCTACATAAATGATGAATGGTGAACCTTTACAGTCCCATTAGCAATGTTGCTGACATCAGCATCAGGATAAAACAAGCAAGGGTCCAAAAAAGCAAAAAATCATAAAAATTGGGAAAATATCCATAAAAATCAACAATTATCATCACAATTTTAAAAGTACAAAAATTTAAAAAGTCAAAGAGATTCAATTAAATTGCAAGCTCCCAGCGATTTTTTCCATCAACTTGCAATTCTTCGTGCAGTTTACAATCAAACCATGATTTTTTCGCCCTTAAAAAAATTGGTGAAGACAAAATATCGCTTCCCAATTTTTTGCGATAAAATTGCAATGTTGCACATTAGCCACTTTGGCTGTCACGGACAGTAATATAGTCTTTCTTTCCATTTTTAATGTTTTACCAAAAGAGCTAAACAGAAAAAATACCTCCAAATGCAAATTCAATAGCAAGGCTACGAAGCCACTACCTAGAATGAAGACGACACACAAATATCAAATTTGTAGCAGAAGAATGACTAAAATGAAGATGGGGTTGCAGGACAATATATATTATATACAGAAGAAATAATATACGATATTATCATTTACAATAGATGGCCTTGGCCCTTGACCACAAAAACTTTGATATTTTTCGAAACAAATACTATATAGAGAGAGAGATAACACTGAATGTTTTTTTTCAAACTATTCATACACAACGGCTATGAATCATGAAACAAGCAGAATCCCTATAGAATTTATGATTAGCTGAAGTTCCACAAGGTGATAGATGTAATTTTCCAGCTTTCCCAGACCAGCTAGGAACAGATCATTATGTGAGACTAAAAACTGGTTAAATATCTGCCACTCCCTAAACATTTTCATTACATCCACCTTCGTCCATTCATACCAAAATAAAATTGCAGCATGCTGTGTCGAGACAAATTACAACTTAAAGAATTACAATATAGCTATTTCATATGCATATAATATGAAGTAAATAAAATAGCTACTCACCCTGAGTTTCTGAAATTCGTGCAGCTTCAAATTCTTGTTGCAGGCACTGATGAACACTCTTTTCCGCCTCCCTTCTCCAGGCCAAAAAAAGTATCAGTTAAATTTGAGAAATATGCTTCTCTCTACCTCAAGTAAGAAAAAATTATATTTGAACTTCCATTACCAATGACCTCAAAAAAAAATCAATATGACTATTTACAATAGCAAACAAAAAGGCTGGATGTAATATGAGTAAATGCTCCAATAAAATGAAAATACACAGACACTCCAAACAAGGCCATAGGTCCAAGGTTACTTGGGAGCGGGAGCAGGAGCGGGAGCGACATTTTCAGAAGCTCCCAGTCCGGGAGTGAATCGGGGAGTGAATTTTTATATAATATATTTTTTTTTATTTTTTTATATTTTGATGCATATATGTCAACAATAACATGTAGAATGATGAATTAATATAAAAAAACATAAAAACATAGATCGAACCATATAACATCAATCATCTAGAAGTTATAATTTTCATCAACCACATCCACAAGTTAGAAACATACAACATATTGACTCTTGAGTCTCATGATTCATCAATATTAAAGTTTCAAGCTTTCAAAATTCAATATATAACATTTATCATCATTGATCACCAAAGTTGTGCTTGTAAGCTAAGTGTAACCATTACAAAAAAGAATATCTAACATGAAATGAAATGTTATAAATTGAAACGAAATGAAACAACTTTCAACTTTCACAAAGCATCATATTCATAATTCTTAATGAGTTATAAACTTATAACTGCCAACTTCAAAGTTTCAAACTTCAAACTTTGTCATATATTGTTTAAAAAAAATATCATAATAAATATGAAAGAGTCAAGTTTCAATAGTTATAAAAAGTTAAAAACTACTAGAAACTAGAAAAGACTAGTAATTCTATTTTATCTATTGCTTGGCCGCTGGCCCCTCCCACACCCACGAGAAATCTCTAATTTTTTAGCAGATCATGGTAATGGTGGTCTTCAAGCAGTCTCCTCCCGCATAGTAGCACAACCAGAACTAAAAGGCACATGCCCTCTACGTGAGGATGTAGGTGGAGGCGGCGTCAGCAAAGGAACAATAGTTGGAACTCAAACACTGACACTGGCACTGCTACTGGATGGTGGGTGTGGCGGTGGCATGACTATTGTTGCTTCATCCTCATCTCTCAAAATTTTACTTCCAATTCTTCTAGAGGCATAGTGCCATCCTCCAAATTATCATCCTCTAGGTTGTTGTCCCAAATTTTATATGATAGATCCTCATAAGCCCAATCACAATAATGACTCAACAACCTCAAGTTGTAGTGCACATAAACCAAGCTTTTTGCTCAGTTTTCATTGAGTTTGTTTCTTCTCACATTATGGATGAAGTTGTAGGTGCTCCAACACCACTCTGTAGAAGAAGTATTTACAACTTGTGACAGAACTTTTTTTGTCAATTTTGGCAAAATTCTCATGCCACCATGTGAGAGCATCAAATCTGTTTCTATCTTCCATTGCATGCAAAGAACCAAACAAACCAGTGCAACTAAAGTATCTACCTAATTCAAGACGCAGATTAACACACTCCTCCCTGTCAAGGACCAACTTGTCTAATACTTCCATATATCCCTCTTGTACCTCTGGATATGTATGGGGTTTGATCCTAACCCCACCCCCAAGTGCAGGTTGGCCCAACCAGGTGTTGAAATTTGGTTACCGGAGGACAGTTGGTTCCCTAAGGCTTTGATCTTTGGCCTAGGGGAAAGTGTCCAAAAGAATTTAATTTTTCTCCTAAAGTGACTTTATAAAGTTATAAAGTCAAATATAATTAAAAAGTGACTTTAAGTGATAAAGTTACTAAGTCTAATTTTAAAGTGACTTTAATAAAGTCAATGTGAAATTAGAAAGTGAAAAGTGACTTTGGAAATAAATGACTAAATGGGTCTTTATTAAAGTGGGGTGAATTAAAAAATAGAAAGTGAGATTTAAATGAGCATTTAATCTCAACCCTAGATCTAAAGCTATCTCAGCCATTGGATTTAAGGATTCCACAAAAGTCACTTAGAGTAAGGTTAAAGGAGAAAAAGAAGAGAAAAGATCATTCATTCTTTCATGAGCAGATTGAGAGAGGAGAAGAGAAAGCTGAAGAGAAATTTCTGAGCAGAGGGAGAGCAGCATAGCTACACAGAAAATCCATACAACAAGAGGGCACATTTCCAAAGGCAGCATTTTAGTACAATAGCATTTATTGGCACGTTTACCAAGGCAGAAAATCCATACAACACTGTTTAGCACGTTTTCCAAGATAAGTATAGCATTGTTTTCAAGGGGCAGATTCAGTAGCAAATGGCACAGTTTTCGAGGCAGATTTTCTAGGCACGAAAATCAATAAAGGTGATGTTGTACTGTCCATACAGTTTCGTACAGTACCATACAGGCAAAAATCTGGGCACGTTTTTCTAAGCAGCAAGTACAGTATTTATTGCTGTATTTTTCCTGTAAATTTATGTTTTGTTGTTGGCACTATTTTCCAGATTGGAGGTTGACACACAAATCAAGATAAGTGGGTTTTGTATTTGCTGTAATTTTTTTTGTGTTTTCACTGTTCACTGTAAAAGCATATTCAGAAATAAGAAAAGCTTTCGAACTGGTTTTCCCCAAGAGTTGAAGAGGGTTTTTCCAGTGTCAAGTTGACCAAAAATCAACGTGTCTATTTCCTGTGTGTAGCTAATTTATTTTTCTGAGTTTTTATTTCTGCATTTCAGCAAAGTGAAATTTCCAGAATCTCTATTTTCAAAAAACATTTATTTTTCCAGCTTGTTGAATGTATGGCCATGGGAATGGGTATTTAACTTTATGGGAGAAATAAGGAGACACTGAAAACCAGGGTTAGGTTATCAAATTTCTACTTGGTATCAGAGCTATTTTGCTGAAAAATGCAATTTGGAGCAGCAAGAAGAAAAATTACAGCAAGCTTATTTTTCCCACAGAAAACAGTACCTTTACTACAGCAGTGTCATTTTTAGTTTTTTAGGACAGCAAGCATGTCTTTGTGCTTGAGGGTGGAGGATAGGTTGGGTGGGCATAGTAACTACAGTGTATGGAAGGAGAGAATGCAGAGCATCTTTGAGCAGGCAGAAGTCTTGGATATCATGGTGCATACCGCACAGCACCCTGTTAATGTGTCCGCTGACCCTGATCACCTGGCAGACTTTAATAAGAAGATTAACAAGGGTAAGAGACTGATTCTGGATGGAATCAAAGACCATTGCATTCCTCATGTGAGAGGAAAGAGATATGCTCATGAAATGTGGACAGCATTGACCAATATCTACCAGAGTACCAATGAGAACAGGAAAATGGTCCTAAGGGAGAAGCTGAAGACCATTAAGATGGGTAAGACTGATAGTGCAGTTGGATATCTCACAAAGATTACTAATGTGAAAGATGCATTGGCAGCATTTGGAGAGGTCATTCCACCCACTAAGTTGGTGCACATTGCAGTGAATGGTCTTCCCAGTTCATGGCTGAACTTTGCTGATGGAGTTTTTGCACGTGAGACCCTTCCCACTTGGGAGAGGTTCTGGGATGATTGCATACAGACAGAAATCAAAAAGAGCCAACTTGGGGCAGCCAAACCAGTTGAGCAAGATGAGGATGTAGCATTGTTGGCAGAAGGCAAGAAAGGCAAGGGAAAGAAGCAAGCTTCCACAAGTATTGGTGGGGGCAAAGGCAAAGGTAAAGGTGAACAGGGGAACACACAGAAGGACTATTCCAAGGTGAAGTGTTGGAATTGTCAGGAGATGGGACACTATGCAGTTGTGTGTCCGGAGAAGAAGAAAAAGAAGGGGAAGAACTAGAGCATGGCAGCATCAGCAAAGATAGAGGACTTTACGGATAGCTTTGACTGGGATTTTGGGTTCATTGCTTATGAGTCCACTAATGCAGGATCACCTGCCACGGAGGTTGAGAGGGAGTGTGCATTTCCCTCCACTAGCGGAGCATCTTCAAGTATCTGGTATGTTGACAGTGGGGCTTCACGTCATATGACAGGAGTCCGTAGTACTTCTCAGAGCTTTCAAAGAGTGGCACTGATATAGAGGTAGTACTCAGAGATGACAGCGTTGTTAGCGCAGACAGTGTAGGGACATTGACATTTGATAGGGAACCCAAATCTCCCTTGAAAGTGTCAGATGTTCTATATGCGCCAGGGATGAGGAAGTACCTCATATCCGTCTCAGCATTGGAGGACAGAAGATATGAGATATTGTTCAAGAGAGGACAAGTGCTGATATATCCCATGGGCTCTCCAGCTAATTCAGCTAGAGTGATTGGTGTATGCCATGCAAAGGTGTACAAGTTTGCATTTCAGCCCCTTTTTGGCATTGAGTAGTAGTACCGACAGTGGAGCTAGCAGTTCAGAGCTGTGCGAGATTTGGCACCGCAGGATGGGGCACATGTATCATGCAGCCTTAAGGACATTGGGGGAGTTCACTACAGGTGTGCCAGATTTCAGTACTGATAACTTTGATACATGCAAACAATGTGGTATGGGCAAGTTTGCCAAATCCCCTTTTCCCGGCAATGACAGCAGATCGACTGGGATACTTGATTTGATTCATTCCGATGTGAGCGGTCGGATGTCTCATGTCTCCTTTAGTGGATATGAGTATTATGTTTTATTCACTGATGATCACTCTAGGAGGACCTGGATTTATTTCTTGAAGACCAAGAGTGAGGTCTTCAAGCAGTTTCAGGAGTTCAGAGCTCTTGTGGAGACTCAGACGGGTCAAAAGATCAAGTCCCTGAGGTCGGACAATGGAGGGGAGTACACCTTTGGTGAGTTTGTTGAGTATTATGTAGAGGCAGGCATCAGGAGGGAGTTCACAGTTCCTTACAACCCCCAATAGAACGGGGTTGCGGAGAGGAAGAACAAATCCATCGTTGGGGCTGCCAAAGCCATGTTACATGATCAGGGGTTACCATTGTTTTTGTGGGCAGAGGCCTGCAATACTGTTGTATATTTGCAGAACAGGAGTTTGCATCGTGCCTTGGGGCATGTGACTCCGAAGGAGGCTTTTTCTAGGAAGAAGCCTGATGTTGGTCACTTCCGTATCTTTGGGTGTATTGCATACTCCTACGTACCCAAGGAGAAGAGGACCAAGCTAGAGCCCACTACAGAGAAGGGTATCTTTGTGGGCTACAGTGAGAGCTCAAAAGCCTTTCGGATTTATATTCCCACACAGAGAAGAGTTGTTGTCAGACGGGATGTGAAATTCGAGGACAGAGCTTTCAGGAGGTCATGGGAGTTAGAGTATCTGGATCGGCCAGACCCTCAAGAGCAGCTGAGTCAGGCACAGGGATCCAGTGGGCAGGGATCAGGAGGATCCGGAGGTACTTAGGTCCATCAGTGAGCAGTGGCTCACAGAGTTAGAGAGGTGGTGCTTCGAGCAACATGCAAAGCAGTCCGCAGAGCAGTTCACGAGGGAGTCCACTGATATACAGTTCACACGGTACTTCAGCGTCTACAAGTTCAGGTTCAGGTAAGAGAACAGTAGACAGACAGTCAGGAGTTCAGGCTCCTGATGATGAGGAGTTTCATTCTCCGATGGGAGAAGTGTGCTCAGCGAAGAGGAAGCCCAAGTGGCTTCAGGATACCTTGAGAGAGGCCACATCTGTTGCTAGGCCAAAGAGGTCGGTCAGAGAGAGCAGACCACCTAATAGGTTCTATAGCTATATGGCAATGGTTGCCAACATCGTTGACTCTGAGCCTTCTAGCTATGAGGAGGCAGCTAGCCAGTAGGTCTGGAGAGAGGCCATGCAGAAGGATTATTCTTCTATCATGAAGAATGATGTTTGGGAGGTGGTGCCGAGGCTTGAGGGCAAATCCGTCTTTACTTCCAGATGGCTTTACAAGGTAAAGCATGCTGCAGATGGCAGCATTGAGAAATTCAAAGCAAGGTTTGTGGCTAGAGGGTTCTCCCAGGTAGAGGGAGTAGATTATGAGGAGACCTTCGCTCCCGTGGCTCGATATACTTCGATTCGCTCCATCATATCGATAGCAGCAGAGATGGGTTGGAAGATCCACCAGATGAATGTGAAGACCGCATTTCTCAATGGCTTCATACAGGAGGAGGTGTACATTGAGCAGCTGCAGGGCTTTGAGGTGTCCCATGTATGCAGACTAAAGAAGGCACTTTATGGCCTAAAGCAAGCTCTTAGAGCTTGGTACTCTAGGATAGATACATACTTGCAGGAGATGGGTTTCACAAAGAGTGATGCAGATCCGAACCTTTACTTTATTGTGATAGGTGAGGAGCCTCTCATTCTGGTGTTGTATGTGGATGACTTGGTCATTACGGGTGCAGAGATACTCATAGAGCGCTGCAAGAGAGATCTTGTGTCGGAGTTCGAGATGAAGGACACTGGCTTAATGCATTACTTTTTGGGTTTGGAGGTGTGGCAGAAGGAGGGGCATTTCTTCCTGAGGCAGGGGAAGTATATTGTGGACATCCTTGGAAAATTCCACATGGAGGATTGTAGACCCATGTTGACACCGATGATCACTAAGTGGAATAAGCTTCACGCTTCAAATTCCAAGTTGGTGGATACGACATTGTATAGACAACTGATTGGTTCCTTGATGTATTTGGACAACACTAGACTAGATATTTGTTTTGCAGTCAACACGATGAGCCAATTCATGTGTGAGCCTAAGAGGGTGCATTGGGTTGCTGCAAAACGCATTTTGCGGTACTTGTAGGGGACAGTGGATTATGGTCTAGATTATAGGCAAGGGGATGGAGTGAGATTGGTAGGTTACACTGATTCTAATTGGGCAGGTTGTGCTTCTGATAGGAAGAGCACTTCAAGGTGTTGTTTTGGGTTTGGTTCAGTAGTGGTGTCGTGGTTCAGCCGAAAGCAGCAGTCAATAGCATTGAGTTCAGCGAAAGCAAAGTAAACGGCAGCCAGTCTAGCTAGTTGTGAGGCCATCTGGCTTCGCAAGATGTTTTTTGGCTTATTTGGTCAGTGGTTGAGACCTTCAATGATATACTATGATAATCAGAGTTGCATTAAACTCACAGAGAATCCAGTATTTCATGACAGGTCAAAGCATAACAGGATCAAATATCATTTCATCAGAGACTATGTTCAGAAGGGAGCTGTGAAGCTTGAGTATATTCCCACTGATGAGCAGGTTGCAGATATTCTTACCAAAGCCTTACCACGGGGCAAGCATGTCTACTTCAGAGACAAGATGCGTGTGGTGAGGAACACCTTCCTCGGTAAGAGGGAGTGTTCAAATTTGGTTACCGGAGGACAGGTGGTTCCCTAAGGCTTTGATCTTTGGCCTAGGTAAAAGTGTCCAAAAGAATTTAATTTTTCTCCTAAAGTGATTTTATAAAGTTATGAAGTGAAATCTAATTTAAAAGTGACTTTAAGTGATAAAGTTACTAAGTCTAATTTTAAAGTGACTTTAATAAAGTCAATGTGAAATTAGAAAGTGAAAAGTGACTTTGGAAATAAATGACTAAGTGGGTCTTTATTAAAGTGAGGTGAATTAAAAAATAGAAAATGAGATTTAAATGAGCATTTAATCTCAGCCCTAGATCTAAAGCTATCTCAGCCATTGGATTTAGCGATTCCCCAAAAGTCACTTAGGGATAGGTTAAAGGAGGAAAATGAGAGAAAAGATCATTCATTCTTTCATGAGGAGATCGAAAGAGGAGGAGAGAAAGTTGAAGAGAAATTTCTGAGCGGAGGGAGAGCAGCATAGCTACACAGAAAATTTGTACAGCAAGAGGGCACATTTCCCAAGGCAGCATTTCCGTATAGCAGCATTTATTGGCACATTTACCAAGGCAGAAAATCCATACAACGGTTTAGCATATTTTCCAAGGCAAGTACAGTGTTGTTTTCGAGGAGTAGATTCAGCAGCAAAGGGCGCAATTTTCAAGGCAAATTTTATGGGCACGAAAATCGAGAAAGGTGTTGTTGTATTGTCCGTACAGTATCGTACAGGCATAAATCTAGGCACGTTTTTTTTAGGCGGCAAGTACAATATTTATTGCTGTATTTTTCCTGTAAATTTATGTTTTGTTGTTGGCACGATTTTCCAGATTGGAGGTTGACACGAAAACCAAGATAAGTGGGTTTTGTATTTGCTGTAATTTTTTTTGTGTTTTCACTGTTCACTGTAAAAGTATATTCAGAAATAAGAAGAGCTTTCGAACTAGTTTTCCCCAAGAGTTGTAGGGGGTTTTTCCAACGTCAAGTTGACCAAAAATCAGCGTGTCTATTTTCTGTGTGTGGCTAGTTTATTTTTTTGACTTTTTATTTCTGCATTACAGCACTGTGAAATTTCCAGAATTTGTGTTTTCAGAAAATATTTATTTTTCCAGCTTGTTGAATGTATGGCTATGGGAATGGGCATTTAACTTTACGGGAGAAATAAGGAGAAACTGAAAACCATGGTTGAGTTATCAAATGTCTACACCAAGATGGAGTAATATTTTGGCATAAGGATATATGCCAAAGCATGTAGTGGAACATTAATTTATTCCACCGCGCACACACGCAATTGTGAATCATTGAATACAAGTTGGGATCATTTTCTTTAACAACATCTTTTATTTGCCCCAACGTGTTATCCATCTGCTCCTACACCTCCCCAATCACTGGTTTATCTGTATCTGCAAAGCGAATCATGCTATAAATGGGCTTGGTGAAATTCAAAATTTCCTTCACACGTGCCCAAAATAGACCATCAAGAGCGATCTCCTCCACCTGTTCAAAACCTTGCATGTCAACTATTGTTGCTGCCCTATCCTTTAATACCTGCCAATGTGGACTTGATACCATGCTAGCCAATGACTCTCTTACCTTCAAAATGCGCCTGAAGGTGAGGTAATAGCTAGCAAATCTAGTCTTTGCAATCTTCAACAACTCCAATCTTGAGTGACTACAAAAAGGCCCATGGGTATTGCTATGATTTGTAATAAATCTTATGATTTTTTTGCCTCTCTTGTACAAATCACCAATCCGTTTGTATTGAGGTTGTTTGTTTTTAATTATATCATGCATCAAAAGGTTCATTGTGTGAACCAAACACCCAGACCAAAATATGTTGGGGTATTTATCCTCAATAATTGCTCCTATTGCCTTACAATTAGTAGCATTATCAGTGATGACTTGGACGACATTGTACAGCCCAATACGTTGAATTGTTTCAAGTAATGGTTTTGCGATGTTGATATCAGTCTTGAACTTTTCTAAGCAATCATATGATGAAAGGAAGATTGCACCACTAACAGACACAACAAGAACACTTATCAATGGCTTGCCTTTACATTTGTCCATCCATCAGATATAATGGACACCCCATGCTCATTCCAAGAATTTGTCATTCTACTGAAAGAATGAGGTATTTTTGCTTTTTCATGATCAAGTCTCATGGCTCTAGCCTTGTCATACCCAGGGCTCTTGTATCCTTTGGGGGCATCATTAATGGCAGAAACCATTTCATGCCAATAAGGAGAGCGAAGAACATTGAATGGTACCCCACATGCATAGAGAAACCGAAAAAAATTTAAATCCACATTATTACTACACCCTTCATCAAGGAAATTTGATATGGTTCTACGCCTTAAATAGATGTTTGCTCTTGTGCTAGGTGTGGCTCCATATCCACTACCATGGGTGGAAGTTAATGGACTTCTTTGTGCATGATGTGATGGTGGACTAGGTTTTAAGAAACCCTTTCATCTTTTAGATTTGTTTTGGGCTTCCTCCTCTTCCCTTATGTATTTGGCTCTATCTGTCGCTGACACACTTACACAAGTTTTGATTCCTATTTGTTTATCTCCATCCCATGGCCTTTTCCCACAAATGTGCCTTCTAGCACGGGTGTATGAACCTGTGTATTGTTTATTGCAATGGTGGCAAAAAAATTTAGCGGTTCCACCCCCTTTCCATACTTCAAGCCTAGTAACATATTTCCACAATGGTGTTTGGTCAATTTTAGTTGGTGTGGCCTCATCATCTCCACTCTCCCCTTCCTCCTCACCAAGGTACTCCTCTCCAAGATTTTCATCAAATCCACTATAACCCACTTCTTCATCCTCATCTTCATGAACAACCCTATTTCTTCTACTCTCCAACACCATAATAACAAGAAAAGGAACCAACAAGAAGAAAATGCCAAGCCATATAGCCATGATGTTTCAAGTTTTTAGCCTGCAAAAAAAAGGAGGAATGCCAAATGTGAATGGGTAAGAGAGAATAAAACATTTTCATTTTGCAAAGATTCAACATGTAAAAAAAAATCTAGAAGAGTGTAGATCCTACCTCTTTTGCCTTCAATCCCAAGCTCTAATATCCCTTGCAAGGTCCTCAATCTCCTTCCTCAACTCAAGCTCCAAGCTCTCCTCTCCCTTGCCCTCTCTTTCTCTCTTGCTCAAAATTTCATGAGATGAATAATGAGGGGCGGGAGGGCTTTTTATGAGGGAGTCGTGTATTGGAGTTGACGTGGTTGTCGGGAAGACTTCAATCAGGAGCAAATTCCGCAGTGACAAGATTGGGAGCCATAGGACTGTTGGAGACATGTGTGTTGGCTACCCAAAGTAGCCCGTGACAAGCTATCTTGAAGGACAAAGAGCAACTAATGGTTGGGTGAAGTTTGGTGCCGAAGTGAAACACTTTGATGGACTAAAGTGGTTGCTAGCCTGGCAAATTGGAGCTCGAGATTAGGCCTACCTAGAGAGCAGATTGGATCAGCCCTAAGTACACTCTACAGAAGGGGATGCAGCAGTGTTAGGTGGCAACCCTCCTAGAGTCTCGATGTGTGGTGGCCTTGATGGATTAAGGAACTACTAGTGAGCAGTACGGGTGCGAAGGATTGGTAGGACAAGATACGACAGAGAACAGTTGCAGCCAAGTTTGTCATTGTATCTTGTATTCCATAGATTGTTGTATTATATCAAATTTGGATTAATATAACGAAGATTGGTGGTTGTACATTATTGTACAATTATGTTTAAAACTGTGCATATGTGATTTACTGCTTTATATTTTCCACTATCCAAAGTAGTTTATGGTTGAGATTCTTGGTTTATTAGCGTAAGTGATTTAAGTCTCTAACCTAGATCCAAGGTCACGGATATTCAACATGGTATCGAAGCGTGTTTGAGCTACTTTGAGGGACAGAGAATTAGAGTGTGCACGTTGAAGCAACTCAGAGGAAGTTGTCGGTGTCTAGATCATGGAGCAAAGGGTTCAAACTGAAGACATGGATATGTGGTCTTCATTGGCTTGGCAGCGAGATTGGCTGGGCGTTCTGGTGGATTGGTGGTGAGCCTGGTGAACAACAGTTGGTTATAGGGCAGATTGTTGATCGTGGACTTCTGTTGATTTGTCATGGATGGTTGGGACAGCTCGAGGGTTTCTTTGGCATGGACAAGATCAGGTTGATCGAGATGGATTCATGTGATGGACTAGATATTGGCAGGCTAGAGTCTTTATTGGATCGTGGTGTTGCATGTTCGATATTGGCGGGATTTGCACGAGTGGTATTTGATTCAGGAGGATGAGTGCCTGTAGAAATAAGCCAGTGGAGACCGTGTAGGCTAAGAGGGAGTCTAGCCTCAGAGGGAGTAGCCCTATGGAGGTTCAGGATCTTCAAGTTCGGATGTGATGAGGCAGAGGCACAATCGAGATTATCGGGTTCATTCTACATGGTTTTCTGTAGTGATGGACCAGATGGGATAGTGTTGTCGTCAGATGATGATGGTTACTTCCTAGTCTTGGAAGTATCTCCCTCGCTAAGAGGGAGTGTCGATTTTTGTGTAGCTTGGGAGGTACTCCAAACCCTAGTGTTCGCGGGTTGGAGGTCAAAGCACCACAAGTAGGCTTGTGGGCTTAGAACCCAAGCCTGGGGTTTTGCACCCATCGATGTTTGGGAAAAAACCATGAGGAGTTTTCGACGTGTGATGGATGAGGATGATAGTGCTCGTCGAGACAATTCTAACACAACGAGAATCATTTCATTCCAAGTTGTCGTTGAGGAGAAATGAATTTTTGAAGTTGAGAAGTAATTATTGGTTTACAAGTCATGTAGGCTTGAAGTAAAATTTGTCCAATAGATGTGTCCCTTCACTAATTCGTGGAGTCCCTCATTTGGATATAAATAGAGGGTGATTTGTTGTGTTTAGAGCATCCAAGTGTGCAACATCCTCTCAAGGAAAAGGAGCTCTAAAATTGAATGCAGCTAAAGAGGCTTGGACAGCGTGGAATCTGTGATTGAGCCGCAGGAGCTATAGTGACAACGTGGCACATTTGGAGGGTTGTTTTGGCTTGCGTTAAGGGCTGGAAGCTGGCTAGATTAGGTCGCATGCCTAGAGTACAAAACAGAGTTGCGCTAATGGCTATTGGGTGGTGTTGAAGGGAGGTCAAGACTCACAGCTTGTTGTTGTGCTACGCTGCAAGCCACAGCCAGCAGCTAAGGTTGTTCCAAGGCAGCACTTGTTTTGGGCAGCGTGGGTATGGAGGAGTCCTTCCTAGGAGGACCGCAGCCCTAGAAGGGCTTAACTGTTGACTATTGAATGGTTAAGGGTTGTAGGTTGATGCTCTAACCAGCATTGCAAAAGTGCAGCAAATGAGCATGGTGTAACAGCAGCGTTCTTGGAGAGGTGTAATGGGTCAATTATTGGCCAATCTTGGATCTGTTATATAGCAGCCTATGGGAGTCGTGTATTGGAGTTGTCGTAGAACCCAAGCCTGGGGTTTTGCACCCATCGATGTTTGGGAAAAAACCATGATGAGTTTTCAACATGTGATGGATGAGGATGATAATGCTCATCGAGACGATTCTAACACAACGAGAATCATTTGATTCCAAGTTGTCGTCGAGGAGAAATGAATTTTTTAAGTTGACAAGTAATTATTGGTTTTCAAGTCATGTAGGCTTGAAGTAAAATTTGTCCAATAGATGTGTCCCTTCACTAATTCGTGGAGTCCCTCATTTGGATATAAATAGAGGGTGATTTGTTGTGTTTAGAGCATCCAAGTGTGCAACGTCCTCTCAAGGAAAAGGAGCTCTAAAATTGGACGCAGCTAGAGAGGCTTGGACAGCGTGAAGGAGCCAGAAGGACAACGTGGAATCTGTGATTGAGCCAGAGGAGCTGTAGTGACAGCATGTCACATTTGGAGGGTTATTTTGGCTTGCGTTAAGGGCTGGAAGCTGGGTAGATTAGGCCGCATGCCTAGAGTACAAAACAAAGTTGCGCTAAGGGCTATTGGGTGGTGTTGAAGGGAGGTCGAGACTCACAGCTTCCTATTGTGCTAGGCCACAAGACATAATCAGCAGCGAAGGTTGTTCCAAGGCAGCGTTGAAGAGGTCAGCACTTGTTTTGGGCAGCGTGGGTATGGAGGGGTCCTTCCTAGGAGGACCGCAGCCCTAGAAGGGCTTACTTGTTGACTATTGAATGGTTAAGGGTTGTAGGTTGATGCCCTAACCAGCATTGCAGAAGTGCAGCAAGTGAGCATGGTGTAACAGTAGCTTTTTTGGAGAGGTGTAATGGGTCAATTATTGGCCAGTCTTGGATCTGTTATATAGCAGCCTATGGGAGTCGTGTATTGGAGTTGACGTGGTTGTCGGGAAGACTTCAATCAGGAGCAAATTCCGCAGTGACAAGATTGGGAGCCATAGGACTGTTGGAGACATGTGTGTTGGCTACCCAAAGTAGCCCGTGATAAGCTATCTTGAAGGACAAAGAGCAACTAATGGTTGGGTGAAGTTTGGTGCCGAAGTGCAACACTTTGATGGACTAAAGTGGTTGATAGCCTGGCATATTGGAGCTCGAGATTAGGCCTACCCAAAGAGCAGATTGGATCAACCCAAGTACACTCTACAGAGGGATGTGTAGCAGTGTTAGGTGGCATCCCTCCTGGAGTTTCGATGTGTAGTGGCCTTGATGGACTAAGGCACTAATAGTGAGCAGTACAGGTGCAAAGTACTGGCAGAACAAGATACGACAGAGAAGATACATCAGATTTAGATTAATATAACTAAGATTGTTGGTTGTTCATTATTGTACAACTTTGTTTAAAACTGTGTATATTGTGCATATGTGATATACTGCTTTATATTTTCCGTTGTGCAAAGTAATTTATGGTTGAGATTCTTGATTTGGTAGTGTTAGTGATTTAAGACTCTAACCTAGATCCAAGGTCGCGGAAATTCAACAATTACAACAAGAGCAAAATTCTCCTCATCATCCTTAGCATCATGTTGACCTGTAGTTTTGGAACGTCTCCTTATCTCTTCCAGTATGAAATCATGCCACAATCTATCCCAATTGGGCAGATTCTCCTGTGCAACAATCCCATCAACAAAGACATCCCATTATAGACAAAAGCCACTCAAGGTTGATCTGACCAACTCTTCACTATCAATAGTTTCCCCCATTACTGCCATGTCATCTCTAATCTGAGTGACCCTAGTTAGGTATGATGCAACTATGTCAATTTCTCAATTTCTCCTTGGCATTTCTCAGTTTCTCCTTCCACACCATCTTTCTGTTTTGGTTTGTACTGTCGTATAACTTGGTTAAGGATGCCCACATCTCAAAGGCATTCTTCTTCCCCATCACAATAGGTATAACATGGTATTAATGGAGACCAGGATTATTCTCTTGGCCTTGATGTTCTTCTTATTAACCTTGGCTAACTGAGTAGGATCTGCAGGAACTGAGACTGCCTTCTACACTATGTCCCACAACTCCTGCTCCTCAAATAAAAAAACAATTTTCTCCTTCTATGGGCTAAAATTTCCTACCCCGTCTAACTTGTCCTCATAACATAGCCCAGTAGTCATCCCTATCAAACTAACCAACAGTTAACTTTTCACCCTCTGAACGTTGATCTTTATGTTATCTTAATCCACGCCCAATCGTCAATTTGTAACTCAGTTGGCTCATGCTCCCTGCAAGTTGGCTACAACCTAAATCTCACCCGCAACACAAACTAGGCAACACTACTCTACCCCGACTGCTCTACGTTCCCAACTAAGACCTACCCTTATCCCAACAAACTTGACAATACAATAGGTTGTCAAGTAATGCCTTTACAACTCTAGGAACTTTGAATCTTACAGCTCTAGAAACTTTGACGTTTTTACAAGAAGAGCTCTTGACAATATAATAGGTTGTCAAGTAATGCCTTTACAACTCTAGGAACTTTGAATCTTACAGCTCTAGGAACTTTGACTCTTTTACAAGATGAGCTCTTGCACTTAGTTACAATGAGTTGACTTTTGACATTGACAATGCTTCACAATATATGGACAGCAATTGATGATGGTTGTTATGTCCTCAAAGAATGTCCTGTTGCAATGTTTCCTTTAAGAGATATCGATTTGATACTTCAGACTCTTGAATGCTTGCTTGGTGTTGTCCTTGAATCTTCGTCTACCTGATGCAATTTTCCCAAACGAAACCAATCCCAAAGCAAAACAAAGAATCCTTCACTCACCTTTGCCTGCAAAACAATTGTGAGTATAAAATAATGACTGTACAAATTAAATGATTGCAATGCATACCTGAGTTCGTCCCTTTTGTTGTTGACTTGAGTTTGTGTTTTGAGTTCGTCCCTTTTGTTGTTGACTTGCTGCAGCAGCTGACAAACTTTGAACACAAGCCTAGACTCTACTTGTTAAAATTTGGGTACTTGAGGACAAGTGGTTCCCTAAGGCTTTGATCTTTGGCCTATGAAAAAGTGTTCAAATGTATTTAACTTTTTCTCCTAAAGTGACTTTATAAGTGGTAAAGTCAAATCTAATTTAAAAGTGACTTTATAAGTGATAAAGTTGCTAAGTCTAATTTTTAAGTGACTTTAATAAAGTCAATGTGAAATTAGAAAGTGAAAAGTGACTTTGGAAATAAGAGGCTAAGAGGGTCTTTATTAAAGTGGGATGAATTAAAAAATAGAAAGTGAGATTTAAATGCACATTTAATCCCAGCCCTAGATCTAAAGCTATCTCAGCCATTGGATTTAGGGATTCCCCAAAAGTCACTTAGGGTTAGGTTAAAGGAGGAAAAGACGAGAAAAGATCATAGAGTCTCTCATGAGCATATTGAGAGAGGAGGAGAAGAAAGCGAAAGCAAGGAGATATTTCTGAGCAGTGAGAAGTTGGAGGGTAGCAACAAGGATTCTTCAGCAAATCCGTACAGCACCTTATTGGCACAAATCCCAAGGTAGAAATCTACAAAGTAAGAGAGGCACTGTTTCCAAAAAAGGGAGGCACGAAAATCAAGGAAGAGGGCAGCAGCATTAAGCACGGAGTTCGATGCAGAAATCTCGACACAAAAATCGAGAAGTACAGCTGATATTTTCGGCACAAAAATGAGAAAAAGGATAGCAGCTTCAACACAGATTTCAAGGCAGTTTCTGGGCACGGATTTTGAGGAGGGCTGTTGTACAAATCCGTACAATTCTGTACAGTTGTTTCGGCACGTTTTCTGAGGTGGTCGTCCAGCATTTATTGTTGTCATTAATGCTGTAAAAAAATTTGTTTTGTAAGTTGCTGATTTGGCACAATTTCTGAGGCGATGTGCAAGCACAACAATCGAGATAACTCTGTAATTTTGGTTGATGGAATTTTTACTGTGTTTTTCTGTTTCACTGTAAAAGCAATATTCAGAAATAAAGAGGAGCTTTCGAACTGGTTTTCCCCAAGAGTTGTAGGGGGTTTTCCAGGGTCATATTGACCAAAAATTAGCATGTTATTTTCTATGTGTGTTGCTGAAATTATTTCTGAGTTTCATTTCTGCATTTTCCAGCACTTTGAAATTTCCAGAATTTGTGTTTTCGGAAATATTTATTATTTTCAGCTTGTTGAATGTATTTTTATGGGAATGGGCATTTAACTACATGGGAGTAATAAGGAGAAACTGATAACCGGGGTTGTGTCAAAATTTCTACATGGTATCAGAGCTTGGGTCGCTGAAAAGTGCAGTTTGGGACAACAAGTGAGAAATTACAGCAAGCTTATATTTCACACAAAAAACTGAACCTTTACCACAGCATTGAAATTTTCAGTTTGTTAGGACAGTAAGCATGTCTTTGGGCTTGACGGTGGAGGATAGGTTGGATGGGCATAGCAACTACAGTACATGGAGGGAGAGAATCCAGAGCATCTTTGAGGAGGCAGAAGTCTGGGGCATAATGGTACATACCACACAGCACCCCATAGCAGTTCCTGCTGACCCTGTTCAGCTGGCAAATTTAAATAAGAAGAATGCCAAGGGAAAGAGACTGATTCTGGATGGTATTAAAGACCATGTCATTCCTCATGTGAGAGGAAAGAGATTTGCACATGAGATGTGGACAGCCTTGACCAATCTCTACCAGAGTACCAATGAAAACAGAAAAATGGTCCTAAGGGAGAAGCTGAAGGCCATTAAGATGGCAAAGACTGATAGTGTTACTGCATACCTCACAAAAATCACTAATGTGAGAGATGAGTTGGCAGCTGTTGGAGAGGCCATTCCACCCACTGAGTTGGTGTGGATTACAGTGAATGGTCTTCCCAAGACATGGGAGAATTTTGCGGATGGGATTGTTGCACGAGAGACCCTTCCCACTTGGGAGAAGTTGTGGGATGATTGCATTCAGAATGAAATCAGAAAGAACCATCTTGGGGCAGCGAAACCAGTTGAGGATGACAATGTAGCATTGTTAGAAAGGGGCAAGAAAGGCAAAGGAAAGAAGCAAGCTTCCACAAATGGTGGTGGGGGCAAAGGCAAAGGTAAAGGTAAGCAGCAAATGAACAAGGAGAAGGACTATTCCAAGGTGAAGAGTTGGAATTGTCAGAAGTTGGGACACTATGTAGTTGTGTGTTTGAGAAGAAGAAGAAGAAGGGAAAGGACAAGACCATGGCAGCATCAGCAGAGATAGAGGACTTTTCGAAGAGCTTTGACCGGGAGTTTGGGTTCATTGCTTGTGAGTCCACTAGTGCAGGATCACCTGCCACGGAGGTTGAGAGAGAGTGTGCATTTCCCTCCACTAGCGGAGCATCTTCAGGTATTTGGTATGTTGACAGTGGCACTTCACGTCATATGACAGGAGTCTATGAGTACTTCTCAGAGCTTTCAGAGAGTGGCACTAATATAGAGGTAGTACTCGGAGATGACAGCATTGTTAGAGCAATCGGTGTGGGGACATTGACATTTGATAGGAAACCCAAACCTCCCTTGAAAGCGTCGGATGTTCTATATGTGCCAGGGATGAAGAAGAACCTTATATCTGTCTCAGTATTGGAGGACAGAGGGTATGAGGTATTGTTCAGGATAGGATAGGTGCTTATATATCCCAGGGCACTCCAGCTTCTTCAGCTAGAGTGATTGGTGTACGCCATGCCAAGGTGTACAAGTTTTCATTTCAGCCCCTTTTGGCATTGAGCAGTAGCACCTGCAGTAGAGCTAGCAGTTCAGAGTTGCGCGAGATTTGGCACCGCAGGATGGGGCACATGTATCATGTGGCCTTGAGGACATTGCGGGAGATCACTACAGGTGTGCCAGATTTCAATTCTAATCACATTGATACATGCAAAGGATGTGCTATGGGGAAGTTTGCCAAATCCCCTTTTTCCAGCAGTGACAGCATATCGACTGGGATTCTTGATTTGATTCATACCGATGTGAGCAGTCAGATGTCTCATGTTTCCTTGAGTGGATATGAGTAACATGTTTTATTCATTGATGATCACTCCAGGAAGACCTGGATTTATTTCTTGAAGACCAAGAGTGAGGTCTTCAAGCGGTTTCAAGAGTTCAGAGCTCTCGTGGAGACTCAGACAGGTCAGACAATGGAGGGGAGTACACCCTTGGTGAGTTTGTTGATTATTGTGCAGAGGCAAGCATCAAGAGGGAGTTCACAATTCCTTACAACCCCCAGCAGAACGGGGTTGCGGAAGAACAGTTCACACGGTACTTCAGCATCTACAAGTTCAGGTTCAGGCAAGAGAACAGCAGACAGACAGTCGGGAGTTCAGGCTCCTGATGATGAGGAGGAGTTTCATTCTCTGGTGGGAGAAGTGTGCTCAGCAAAGAGGAAGCCCAAGTGGCTTCAGGATACCTTGAGAGAGGCCACATCTGTTGCTAGGCCAAAGAGGCCGGTCAGAGAGAGCAGACCACCTAATAGGTTCTGTACCTATATGGCAATGGTTGCCAACATCGTTGACTCTGAGCCTTCTAGCTATGAGGAGGCAGCTAGCCATCAAATCTGGAGGGAGGCCATGCAGGAGGAGTATTCTTCTATCATGAAGAATGATGTTTGGGAGGTGGTGCCGAGGCCTGAAGGAAAATCCATGGTTACTTCCAGATGGCTTTACAAGATAAAGCACGTTGCAGATGGCAGCATCGAGAAGTTCAAGGCAAGATTTGTGGCTAGAGGGTTCTCCCAGGTAGAGGGAGTTGATTATGAGGAGACCTTCGCTCCCGTGGCTCGATATACTTCCATTTGCTCCATTATATCGATAGCAGCAAAGATGGGTTGGAAGATCCACCAGATGGATGTGAAGACCGCATTTCTCAGTGGCTTCATATAGGAGGAGGTGTACATTGAGCAGCCGCAGGGCTTTGAGGTGCATGGGAAGGAGTCCCATGCATGTAGACTGAAGAAGGCACTTTATGGCCTGACACAAGCTCCTAGAGCTTGGTACTCCAGGATTGATACGTACTTGCAGGAGATGGGTTTCACAAAGAGTGATGCAGATCCGAACCTATACTTTATTGTGATAGGTGAGGAGCCTCTCACTCTGGTTTTGTATGTGGATGACTTGGTCATTGCAGGTGCAGAGAGACTCATAGAGGGCTGCAAGAGAAATATTGCTTCGGAGTTCGAGATGAAGGACATTGGCTTGACACATTACTTTTTGGGTTTGGAGGTGTGGCAGGAGGAGGGGCATTTCTTCCTAGGACAGGGGAAGTATATTGTGGACATTCTTAGCAGATTTCACATGGAGGATTGTAAACCCATGTCAACACCTATGATCACTAACTGGAAGAAGCTTCACGCTTCAGATTCCGAGTTGGTGGATCCCACATTGTATAGACAGTTGATTGGTTCCTTGATGTATTTAGTCAACACTAGACCAGATATATGTTTTGCAGTCAACATGATGAGCTAGTTCATGTGTGAGCCCAAGAGAGTGCACTGGGTTTCTGCAAAACACATTTTGCGGTAACAGTGGATTATGGTCTGGATTATAGACAGGGAGATGGAGTGAGATTGGCAAGGTACATTGATTCTAATTGGGCAGGTTGTGCTTCTGATAGGAAGAGCACTTTAGGGTGTTGTTTTGGGTTGGGTTCGGCAGTTGTGTCGTAATTCAGCCGAAAGCAGCAGTCAGTAGCATTGAGTTCAGCAGAAACAGAATACATGGCAGCCAGTCTAGCTAGTCTTGAGGCCATATGGCTTCGCAAGATGTTGTTTGGATTATTTAGTCAACCGTTGAGACCTTCAATGATTTACTGTGATAATCAAAGTTGCATTAAACTCACGGAGATTCCAGTATTTCATGACAGGTCAAAGCATATCGGGATCAGATATCATTTCATCAGAGACTATGTTCAAAAGAGAGATGTGAAGCTTGAGTATATTCCAACAGATGAGCAAGTAGCATATATACTCACCAAAGCCTTACCACGGGGCAAGCATGTCTACTTCAGAAACAAGATGGGTGTGGTGAAGAACACTTTCCTCGGTAAGAGGGAGTGTTAAAATTTGGGTACCTGAGGACAAGTGGTTCCCTAAGGCTTTGATCTTTGGCCTAGGGAAAAGTGTCCAAATGTAGTTAACTTTTACTCCTAAAGTGACTTTATAAGTGGTAAAGTCAAATCTAATTTAAAGTGACTTTATAAGTGATAAAGTTACTAAGTCTAATTTTAAAGTGACTTTAATAAAGACAATGTGAAATCAGAAAGAAAAAAGTGACTTTGGAAATAAAAGGCTAAGAGGGTCTTTATTAAAGTGGAGTGAATTAAAAAATAGAAAGTGAGATTTAAATGCACATTTAATCTCAGCCCTAGATCTAAAGCTATCTTAGCCATTAGATTTAGGGATTCCCCAAAAGTCACTTAGGTTTAGGTTAAAGGAGGAAAAGAAGAGAAAAGATCATTGAGTCTCTCATGAGCAGATTGAGAGAGGAGGAAAAAAAAGCAAGGAGATATTTCTGAGCAGTGAGAAGTTGGAGAGCAGCAGCAAGGATTCTTCAGCAAATCCGTACTGCACCTTATTGGCACAAATCCCAAGGTAGAAATTTGTATAGCAAGAGAGAGGCACTGTTTCCAAGAAAGGGAGGCACAAAAATCGAGGAAGAGGGCAGCCGCATTAAGCACAAAGTTCGAGGCAAAAATTTGGGCATAAAAATCAAGAAGTACAGCTGATATTTTCGGTACAAAAACTAAGAAAAAGGACAACAGCTTCAGCGCAGATTTTGAGGCAATTTTTGGGCACAGATTTCAAGGAGGGTTGTTGTACAAATCCCTACAGTTCCGTACAGTTGTTCCGGCACGTTTTTCGAGGTGTCCGTACAGCATTTATTGTTGTCATTAATTTTGTAAAACTTTTTGTTTTGTAAGTTGTTGATTTGGCACAATTTCTGAGGCAGTGTACAAGCACAGAAATCGAGATAAGTTTGTAATTTTGGTTCCTAGAATTTTTACTGTGTTTTTCTATTTCACTGTAAAAGCAATATTTAGAAAGAATGAGGAGCTTTCGAACTGGTTTTCCCCAAGAGTTGTCGGGGGTTTTCCAGGGTCATATTAACCAAAAGTCAGAGTGTCATTTTCTATGTGTGTTGCCGAAATTATTTCTGAGTTTTATTTCTGCATTTTCCAACACTAAAATTTTCAGAATGTGTTTTCAGAAATATTTATTATTTCCAGCTTGTTGAATGTATGTTTATGGGAATGGGCATTTAACAACATGGGAGTAATAAGGAGAAACTGATAACCGGGGTTGGGTCAAAAATTTTACACTACTTAAACATACCCAACCTTGACACAGAACCATATTCTATACAAGACTATACAAGAGATGAATATTGACTTAGACATACATAAGACAAAACTTACCCTAGTTGGACACAACTCTAGTTACAGTTATGACAAGGCAGTTATGCAAAACTCAAAACTAGCCTAATACATGGTACATCATACAGTGCAGTCAACAGATATGAAAGTATTTTATTAACACAGAGGAAGGGAATTTGAATTATACAGACCTGTATTGACAAACTTATGTAACCAGAGAGTAACTGTATTGGACTAAAAATAACAATGATTTGAATTTGTAGTTACATACCTAAGGTCGTGAAGAAATTAACTACACTTTTGTATCTTTTCATGTTGCATTGTTCTGAACTTATTCATCTTCTTGCTATTGATCCGAGTTCTATCATGAATTTACTTATCTATACAAACTTATGGTTCTCATAGAACAGATATAAGAAGATGTATTTATGTTAAGTGGCCCTCGCTCTAACTTGGAGTTGATCCGTCCAAATAATTTTCTCCACCACAGGTCCGAGGTTAGATAGTATTCGTAAGTATACAACAAGACCAAAGTCAAAGGACTGTGTTGGTTCTTCGCTCTCTTTTACTAGGCATCCTGCAGTAAGATCGAACTTTTCAAAGCAATCCAAATCAAACCCTATCTTCTAATGATCTATGAGTTGTATGCTTCACCGAAACTTCAGAAAATATTCTTGATGATTCGTTCAAGCTCATATTAATTAGCAAGATAAGGTTCCCTTGTATAGATAATCTTTTGAATGTAGGGGGGCTTTTCAATAGTTGATCATTAGAAATTAGGAGGGGCTTGTCAAAGAGTTAAAACATTAAAACTTTAATTTATTAGTATGCGTCATAAAATGATGCTTCCACTTGTTGACACCTGATCATAAGGGATTGAGCGAAATTGTACACTAGTGTAAAGTAGGAAATAAGGAAGTTTAAGAGACATTGGGAAATGAATCCCAATAGTCTCACCTCCATGTATATATTCATGAGCACCCTCAATCAATTCATACGATTCATTCTGTGGAGTTACCTCCTGGCCTAACATGGTATCAGAGCCTGCTCTATTTTTGGCTTCCCTGCCCTTGTAACTCCCTCCATTCTACAAAACTATGTCTGCTCATTTTGCAAACTGTCACTTCTATCTCTAACCTTTTTTTTGCAGAATGTTCCTCTGCGCTCTCCCAACATATTCGCTACTATTGCATTCTCTTCTTTTTGGTGTGTAAGGCTTCCTTTGTGCAAGGTTTGGTCGCTGCACTGCTCCTGCTCCCTTCACGCTCCCATAGCAAGCCCGCAACTCCAGGCCTCTTCCACCTACGCGTTGACCGCCGCCACCAGCCTTCACTTCCATCGGCCTGCTGCTGCGTAACCTCACACTACTCGTCGGCCCTCCGTAGCACTCCTCCCCACCTGCACGTTGGCTCCCACTGCCTGCTCACTATGCCGGCTCACTACTCCAGCTTCCACACAATGTCGCCTATCATCTCCCTCCCTCCTCCCTTCGCGCTCCTCCCTCCACTTCTCCCTCCTCCCTGCTCCCTCCTCCCCACTCCCTCCTCCGCTATCACCTCCCACAGCTCCGCCCTCCCCTTATTCGACCTCCCCAAGTCCAACCTCCCCCAAATCCAACCTCCCCCAGATAACACCTCTGCAATCTCTCATATCCATTATGGGAGTAGTTCTCTCTGGCAAGGAGAACTATCCTGAGTGGTCTCGGAAAATCAAGGACACTCTCATTTTTAATGAGTTGTGGAGAGGAATTTGTGAAGGAAAAAGAAACAATGCATCGACAAAGCCCACCTCAGACAAGGAGATCGTCATTTAGGAAAAGAAGAATTGCAAGGCCTATGCCTTGATTGTAGCTTTTGTAAATGAAGAGGTGAATCGCTATATTACACCATTTTCAAATAGCTATGAAGCTTTAAGGAAATTAAAAGAACTCTATGGCTCACATTCAGAACTTGAAATTGTTCAATTAATGATTAAGTTATTCAACCTTGAATTGAAAAACGATAACCCTCTTGCTTTAGCATCAGAAGTAAGATCTATCATGCATGACATTAACAATACTGGTGTAGAAGTTGACATACCTCTCATAGCTTATGTTAAGGCATTGTATCCCACTTACTCACACTACCTTGAGTTAATGCAAGCAAGTGGAAACCTCAAGGAGATCACCCTTTGACTCCCTTGAGAAAAATTTTGCAGAAAGAGAGAAGGCTTTTGGAAAGAAGACAGTCCCTCTGCATTCTGAAGAAGTTGTATGTTTCGCACATAGAGAGAATAATCATGCTCAAGATTCTTCCAGAGGAAGAGGTGGCTGAAGAGGACGAGAAAGAAGAAATTTCAGAGGAAGGGAGGGGCAAACAAGCTCAAAGTGAAAATTTGATCTTCATTGCATACGCTGCAATAGAGATTGGCATGATGCATCTACATGTAAGCTGCCTTGGGACAAAATTGAAGACTTGTTTAAAGCTCATGACAGATACAAAGGTAAAGCACCTAAATCTGCTCATTATGTTGTAGCACATTGTAACATTGGAGTAATTGAAGACTTGTTTAAAGCTTTACTTACTTCTTGGAGCAATGATTGGTTGCTAGATTCAGGAGCAAATTGTCACACGGCTTTTGGAAATATTTTTTTGAAGAATTTAATGACAAGGTTGATGGAGCAGTATACTTTGCAGACAAATCTAAACTCAAGCCATCAGGGCTTGGCACAATTAGGCTTAAGTTGCTTGGTCTTCCAGACCATCTTCTACATGAGGTTCTATAACTCCCTGAGTTGAGGAGAAACTTGTTGTCTTGAGTCCACATCCGCCAACAAGTACACTCCATTCACATGTTTGATGGCAAGGTTGAAGTCAGAAAAGCATCAGATAGCTCACTTGTCATGAAAGGAATAGAAGAAGGAAGACTCCTAAAGCTGCAAGGTACCTTTGCTCATGCACAAAACTTTGCATTTAGTTCTCACTATGATGAAGGTACATTCCCATCAAGTCTTTTATGGCATGCTAGATTTGGACACTTAAACTCTGACAGCCTTCGATTGTTGAAGAAAAATGGTGTTACTGGATTGCCTACAATTCCTAGGAAACTTAAGCAATGTGATGCTTGTATTCTAGGAAAGCATAGCAAACATTCCTTTCATGATTCACATTCCAGAGCACATAGAAAACTTGAGCTTATTCATTGAGATTTATGTGGCCCCATGCCTGTTGCTTGTACAAATGGAAATAAATATATGATGACATTTATTGATGATTACACCAAAATGTGTTGGGTTTACTTATTGAAGAACAAATCTGATGCTTTTCAAACATTCAAGAATTTTCATGCATGGATTGAAAATGATGCACAAACTCATATTGGCTCTTTGCGCACTGATAATGGAAAAGAATACACTTCAAACAAATTTGAAAACTATCTTCGCCAATATGGGATCAAACATCAAACAATTGTGCCCTATAATCCCCAACAGAACGGTGTAGCTGAAAGGATGAACAGGACAATTTTAAATATGGTTCGCTCCATGATGTTTTTCAAGAATGTAAAATTGATGTTTTGGGTTGATGCAGTTCTATGTGTTGTGTACATAAAGAATAGGTGTCCTTCTAATACAATCAGAAATAAAACTCCTTATGAAATGTGGCATGGCCACATTCCTTCGGTAAAACATTTCAAGGTCTTGGTTCCACCTGTTATGCTTTGATGCCTAAGGTACAAAGAAATAAACTTGATGCTAGAAGTCAAAAATGTATCTTCTTGGGGTATTCCAATACCTCCAAAGGATATCGTCTCTATGATGAAGTCAATAAGAAGTTTGTAATATCTAGAGATGTCATATTCCTTGAATCTTCCAAGACTGACGATGTTGTTGAGCGAAAGCTTGATCGCTTGGATAGATTCACACATGCAAAGTCATTTCAAGAATTTGATAATCAGATTCCACATCTTGAAGGGGGGATTCCTATATTGAATCAATCTGTGGAATCGTCTTCCGAAGCACTCTCTCCCCCACATGAAGAATCAACCACGGATGACACCTTGAATGATGTGATTGACAGAATTGGGAGACTGAATCTTGATTCAATCTCACCTCAATCAAATGAGCAGCCTAAGCCATCTCAGAAATGTCCCCCAAAATGGCTGACAAAGACACTGGAAAATGTTCTTCCCAATGAGGTTGGAAAGATGGGAACAAGAAGTTCCACTAGGCAAAATGGAGGTGATGTAGATGATTTTGATTCACTTATTGATACGGATGTTGCTTATAATTGTGAATTGAATTTTTCTACAGATCTTGAACCAACTTCCTTCAAAAAAAATTGCTTGTCATGATGAATGGAATGAAGCGATGCAAAAGGAGTATGATGCCTTGATAAAGAATGGCACTTGGAAGCTAGTTGATCCTCCATTGGGAACCAAACCAATTGGTTGCAAGTGTGTCTACAATAACAAGTACAAAGTGGATGGCTCACTTGACAAGCACAAAGTCAGGCTTGTGGCAAAAGGTTTTGCACAGAAATAAGGGGTCGATTATGAGGAAACCTTTGCCCCCGCAACAAAATGGGCCACCATCTGGACACTCTTTGCCTTAGCAACTCTGAATGGTTGGAAAGTCCATCAAATGGATGTAAAAACTGCCTTTTTGAATGGAGATCTAAAGGAGAAGGTTTTTATGTCCCAACCAGAAGGATTTGTTGTGAAGGGCCAAGAACACAAAGTATGCAAGCTTATAAAATCCTTGTACGGCCTCAAGCAAGCACTGCGAGCTTGGTATGAGAAATTAACTAAGCATCTTCTAAAACTTAACTTCAAACATTTTGATCTTGATGATGCAACTTTGTTTGTCAAGAAAGTTGGAAAAACAGTTGTATATCTTGTGGTGTATGTAGATGATCTTGTGAGGACATGGAACAATGAGAGTTATATTGCATCCATAAAAAAGGAATTGAAGAAAGGTTTTGAAATGACTGATTTGGGCTATGTTGACTGCTATCTTGGTATTGAAGTAACTCAACATCCTAAATTTATATTCTTTTCTCGGAAGAAGTACATTGGAGATCTATTGAACAAGTTTGGCATGGCTGAATGCAATTCTTTGACCACTCCAATGGAACAAAACTTGAAGCTCACATCCATTAAAGGGAAAGAATTTGAGAATGCTACGAAGTATAGACAACTTGTAGGAAGTCTCATCTACCTGATTACTACCAAACTAGACATCTCATTTGTTGTTGGAATCCTCTCCAAGTTTATGCAAAAACCTTGTGAAGGACATTGGTTTGCTGCAAAAAGAGTTCTAAAGTACTTGAAAGAGACTCAAGACTTTGGACTCAAATATACATAGGTGGGCAACTTCAGCTTGATTGGATACTCTGATTCAGACTTTGATGGAGATAAAGAAACTGGGGTATCTACTTCAAGTTATACTATGAGTCTTGGATCAGGAGCTGTCTCCCGGAGATCATGCAAACAGTCACTTCCAGCAAATTCCACAACCGAGGCAGAATATGTGGCAGCAGTTGAAGCGACAGAGGAAATTGTGTGGCTCAGGAAAATCCTAGAAGATTTGCAAATGAAACAAATGCATTCAACTCCACTCATGATCGACAACACTTCTGCAATAAAGTTGGCCAAGAACCCAAAGTTCCATGATCGAACGAAGCACATCAATACAAAATACCATCTGATTCGACATCATGTTGAGGCCAAAACAATCCATCTACGCCATTGTTCCACAAATGCGCAGACTGTAGACATCTTCACCAAAGCGCTTGGAAGAGAAAAGTTTGAAAAATTCAAAACGATGCTTGGACTCACCAACATCCCTTCATATTAAAGGGGGCGGGGGGAATGTTGACACCTAATCCTAAGGGATTGGGCGAAATTGTACATTAGTGTAAAATAGGAAATAAGAAAGTCTAAGAGGCATTGGCAAATGAACCCCAACAATCTCCCCTCCATGTATATATTCATGAGCACCCTCAATCAATTCATACGATTCATTCTGTGGAGTTACCTTCTGGCCTGACACCACTAAACTTAATCAATTTCCCTTAAATTAATTAATTACTAACCCTTGTTAATATTCATTTAGAATTTTTTACTAAAATTTTGAAATCAATGATTGGCTTAGTGCATATGGTCCCACCTAGTTGTGAAGTCAATGATTGGTTTAGTGCCTTTGATTCTTGAAATTATTCAACTTATACGAGGTGAGATTACGGTGAGATGAATATTTCTTTTCTGCTTAAGATACTAATGCAAACACAACAATCAACAGTGCAAAATGATTTGCTTGTAACAATATGAAGATTGAAGAATCAATGGCTCTAGAAAACAATTGCTAAGCTTCATAAGCTCGTAGAATAACCCAGGTGTTGGGGCATGATGGTTAATGTAACCATTGTTATTGTGCTTTATATTATGACAGATAAACTTGACAAGTCCTGTTGCTGTCATAATAAGGCCTTTCAGCCCTCATGAAGTTGCCCCCGAGGCCTTTCAGCCCCCATGAAGTTGCCCCCGAGGCCTTTCAGCCCCCTGTCACAGACTTCTGGGTATTTGGCCCTCAAACAGAACTTTGATGCTTCATCCCTCCAATAGAACAGCAGACAAACACTTGTTTTTGGCTTCTCCCCTTCATAGTTCAGTAGTCAAAACCTAGGAGGTTACTCAGCCTCCTCCAAAAAGACACAACTTCTCTTCAAATCATAGAATTTTGTCATCCTTTCTGATCTGTGGTTCACCCATATTGGCTTGATATCCTTCACAAGGATGATTGCAATGAGATGCATATCATGTCATATTTGTAAGGTATGTAGGAGTCTTGTTTTCATGAAGCTTATCAAGAATCTAGAGTCAAAAAAACATGATACCAAGCTCCCTCTGTTTCTAGACAGGCTTCTTCAAGTCTCTTTAATGACTGCTCTTTCATCTATGCTCTAATACCATGTTTATTTTTCAAGATTTTCTAATATGATAATTACTTCCAATTCTTTTTTTAAATAATTCTTCTTCTGTGACATTCATCATTAAGCAATTGCACAGAAAATCTCAACTGTGAAACAATAACGACATTAAAATCATGAAGAAACAGTCAAACACAAGAGACACAATTTTACCCTGGGAAAACCCTATCTATGGAAAAACCCAGCAACCTTTTGTTAGAGAAATTGTCTAATTCAACAAGATACACAATCTGATTTTCCAGTCAATATAGGTCAAACTATCCTCAAAAACAAATAAGTCAAACCTGGTCAAACAAACCAACATTTCAGCCTTCCTGTTGTTGCCTCAGAAATTCAGTCAACCCTAGTCAACATGGCCAAATTTCAGCCTCCTGCAACTTCCTTAGAAACCCTGGTCAACGGCAGTCAACACTGTCTAGAAACCCAATCAAACAGACTGCCAGAACTTGTTCAAATGCTGATCAACGAGAGTCAAAGAGGCTGGTTAAACCTCATTGATCTCTTCTTCTTCTTCACACGTGTGAATAGAACCTCAGATGATCTTGATGTGACCTGAACTGATGCCAAAAGGAGGAGGCCAAGTGGCCTTTCTATAGTGATCTAATGAGCCCGAAGAGGTGTGTCTTTAACGCTGGCCGACATTAACTTTTTGGAGGGCTGACTTATCTTTTGGGGGCAAAAATAATTTTAAATTTAATTTTTAAATTCCCCCCTTTCAATTTTTCTTTTTAGGGCCAACTTGAACACCAAATGTAACTACCAAAAATCAACACTAGGAAAAGCAAACTTGACATGCTTACCAAGAGCACATTCCTTGCAGACCCCTTCCTTATCTATCTTGAAGTCTGGCAATCCCTACACTAAGTTCTTGGAGAGAGCAAGTGCTGCATAATGGAAATGACCAAAGCACCTTTGCCATAACTCCTACAAATTGTTACCACCATGCTTCATTAGATCTACCTACAATTTGTAAAGACCTCCAATGTGAACCACAATATGGGCTCAATCACTTAAGATGACCTTTTGAGCATCAAACTCAACGAGGCAATAGTGATCTTCCATAAGTCAAACTAAAAGAAGATTCTTCTTTAAACCAAGAACAAATAAAACATCACTCGACTCAAAAACATCACCTGATGGAATCTAAAAGGAAATGGGGCCAACTTCTCTCTAGAATAAGTAGCATAATCACCTAACACCACACCTGTACCCCACACATGCTCTTGAAGCATGCTAAAGAGTGACCTATCACTTGTGCACACATACCATGCAACACTATAGTACGAGATGCAACCTGCATTTTCCCCTTCCCCTTCTTGAATGGACACTACTAGTATAATGCCCAACATCATGACATCTAAAACACATCCCCTTACTCAAATCCTTACCTATTCTTGAGCCTTCCTTCTTCTTGTATCTTATCTAGCCTAAACTTCTTCATCCTCCTAGTGAAAAATATCATCTACCTCCTCTTTTAGCTTTGAACAAGATTGTTTCCCAATTCCCCCCTGATCATTCCACAGCTTTGCAAAAGGTGGAAGATCCTCATCAGCACACGCATCCTGAACAAAAGGCCTTCAAGAACAAAAAACTCCAATGGACACCACCTTCTTATGCACCAAATTCATTCCAATGGCAACCAACTAATCTCTCAACTCTATGATCTTAGTCATATAGCTTACCACAATATGTCTTTCTCATGTCAATGGTTAAGAGTTTGTTTCACAAGAACATCACTTGAGAAACACAATAGCTTTGAAACAAATAAACCAAAGTCCCAAACATGTCTTTGCCTATCATCTTCTCTAGAACATGAGGGATGAAATGATTCTTCATTAAATTAAAATAATTCTCTTTGCCTTGGCCTCCTTGTGAGGAGCAACCCATTGTTCTAAACCAACATGCTCTAGAACCACTTTCATAACATGTGCCCAGAGATCAACATGCTCCTGAAAGCTCCTTCCAACTTGTCGCATTCTCTAAGTCCAAGAGTCATTGATCCAGATTGCATCATTATATTGTTTGTCATCCATCTCGATGCATTTGGATTGGAAAAAGTGGAGGAATCAACTTACGAGACCATTTTTACCAGCGAGACCCGGTTTGGCAAACCAGGGTCTAAAACCTTCCGACAAAGTTTTGAGGCATCAAACAACATTTTTGGGGGGTAAAACTTTGTTGCTTTAGCGCCGCACCTTTTCATGCTATTCTACACATGGAGACCTTTCCAATGGCGTAAGAAACGCGTCAATCGGAGTCTGTATGCAAAAGTTATGCCACTCAAAAGTTGACCTCCTTGTTTTCACACTCATAATTCATGAGGATGTCGCGTCAGCTCCCATTATTCTTGGAAAAGGGGCTAGCCACGTGATTATGATGTAAAAGACTCTAGAAGGTTCCATATTGTAACTCTAATTAAGTGTTGAAGTAGTAACACTTAACCTCTAGTAGGCACGTGATTGTGATGTAAAAGACTCTAAAAGGGTCCATATTGTAACTCTAATTAAGCGTTGAAGTAGTAACACTTAACCTCTAGTAGGCTATCAGGTTGTGTTATAACCGGACCACTAAGAGGAAGAGGCATTCCATTCTTTCGAGTGCATTCATTCCATAGCTAAGCAAAAATAGCCAAGAGGGATAGGAGGTAGAGCACACACAAAGGATTTGTGCACTATAGTAGCCCACAGGGCACAGGTCATACTTCTTTGTACTTGCAGTCATATTTCCAGACAGAGAATGAGAGCAGAGCGGCCTCACCATTCAGCTGGGTTTTCTCCCGAAAGGGTTTCCCAAAGCATATCTTGTGTTATATGTGTGTCACCCATGCATGCACTATTAACAATAAATATACAAATCCAGAAATCTAACAAAATTGTAATAGTGCAGAATTTTAGATTTTTAATATCATATTATCAGATCTGTTGTGAAGAACTGTCTAGTGGAATATCCAGAACAGTTTACGCATCTTAGAGATCTTAAAACAAACCTCAAAAGCAACATCAATAAAGGAATTTGACAAAACCCTTCTACCATTCAAGCATTTCTCCCAAGCAACCTAGGATATCACACACAACAACCTCAAACGAAAAAAGCATCAAACGCAACAAGTTCAAGCACCTCTCTAGGTACACTAGTTGAAATACCAACTCCCTCTTTGACCTAGAGAATGATTCCAACAAGAAAGATCTAAAACCATGTAGAAATTGCAAAATTCGAGCTTTAATGCAAAAATTTCACCTTTTCCCTAGAGGTTTTTTGGATATAGTCTTTGTGAATTTTCAACTTTGGGGCTGATCGAAATATAATAAAACAGCAGCAACCAGCAGACAATGTTTTACTTCTAAACAACCCCAATCCAATAGGAAACTCAAGGAAAAAGATACCAAAATTATCTTATCATGCATAAAGTAGATCAGAAAACAACTTTATGACTGCAATATTTAGTGCAGCACATTCTGTCCTATGCTCTTCAATATCAATGTTAATCCTTTAACAATTTCAGCCTCAACTTATTTCAAACCAGCAACACATACGAGTGCTCGAAATTACCAAACAATGAAGACAATAATAACTGAAAATCAGACTTGGAATAAGAAATTTTCAAATGGCAGAAGCTTCATATCTACACACATGGAGCTTTCGATAAGTTGAAACAACCCTCCAAGATATCTAAAACCCTAGCCAAGGAAAAACATGAAAATTCTAGCTCCACCAAAGATACTCCAACAAGCTAAAGTCACACTAGTGAGCCCTCCTTGGCCTCATGCAAGGCATCTCCTCTTCTCTCCCTCCTCAACAAGTACAACCTATGGTTTTATCCACAAATCATAACCTCAACGCCACCTTAGGGATGAAACCCTAACCCTAGAATCCAAGAATGCTCAATAAACCCTAGCATCTCAAGACAAGAGAAATAAAAGTATAATGAAGATGTCCACTTTCCCCTTTGTAACTTCGCCCAAGGTTTCCCCATGAACTCTAGCACCTTACTGCTATAAGACAAGTCCAAAGAAAAAGAGTATAGCAATGATGAGAATGACTCCTTCCTTTCTCTACCTATATGAGAAGCAAAGGAAAGTATACAAGTCAAGCGGACCTAGTCCATGTTATGAATAAAATATATGAAATATAAATAATGATGATAATTGTAATAATGATTAGTTAATTAGTAATTAGTGTTGAAGAGGCATGTCTAAATGGGACATGACCTTCCACGAAGAGGCACCTGCCTAGGGTATATCAGCAAGCCCCTCACTCTCATTTGAGTCATTCTAATTCATACATTTTCAATATATATATATATATTTGTATCTTCAATGGAGATCTTCATATTCCAAGTCTTTTGGAGTGTTTAACATGATATAACAAACCTTTTCGTTCCATTTGTTATCAGAGCCACGTTGGCTTATCCCAGCCTTTGGCCATCAACTCTCTATCAGATCAAGCGCTTCGCTACATAATTGGAGGTTCTCCATTCTGGTAGTTTTTCCATTGAGGCCTTTGGCCATTAAAAAAAAAGTATAATAAAGAAGGACTAGAATTATAAAGAAGTCAAAACCTATAAATAATTAAAGGCGTTAAATTAAAAAATAAAAAATTGAGTATTCTAAAGTTAAAAAGAGATATAGTCAAAGTGATATTAGAAAATTTTCATATATATATATATAATTGATAAAAAGTGCATGACAAAGTCAAAAGGGAATCTTTCCAAATACCTTTAAAACTATACGTTAAGAGAAGGATGAGTAGATAAGATTATCTTTCTTCATTAAATGGTTTACAAGCTCGTGGTTTTAGCAACCCATGGTAATTGCCCATGGTATTTTCAAGGTAAAAGAAGAACAAAAGGAATACAAAATCTCTTTATGTGAATGGTAAGTTTTACTTTTTGCGTAGAAAAAATTAACCAAGTCAAAGGCACATAAGTGGACATATATTTTATATTATACCCCAAAGAGGTGAATAGCCACATTTCACTAGGGTTGTAACTTTTCAAAAAGAAAAGAAAAAAATTATAAATATATATAGTAAAAAATAATAATAATTGAAGAGTACAATTATATTATTAAAGTTTTGGAAGGGGTTATTATAAGGAAGTTTTCATTTAAAGTCGAAGATTTTTAAAATTTTATTAATGGAATATTAATTTAATTAAAAAAAGGGGGTTTGAACGAATAATAAGTTTCAAAAGGAGCAATTATAAATCTATAATAGGAAGAGTGGAAGATTACTAATAAAAAAAAGAGTAACGTGAAACATTATTAAATTAATTTTCACCAAAGTACAAATTAGAAAGAAGGGAATCAAAGTACAAATCCAAATTAGAAAGAAGGGAATCGAGCTTCTAGTTCCCAAGTGCTTATGCTGTCTGTTACAAATCCAAAAATCGATGTTTTGGTGTCAACACGAAAAAAATATTATGGTAGTCAGGCTACTGATCAACCTACTACGTCAACCACGAATCCATCCACAGAATCTATTCCACCAACTGCGATTCTTGAGTTAACAATAAAGCCACCGAAGTGAGTCATCCATAAATCGACATTCAATCCTCAAGCCCCAACTGCTCAAAATTATAATAAAGTTGAAGATTTGGCTCAGTCACCTTCAGCTATGTCGACGCTTGAGGTACTTCAAAATTGTCCCTTCCAGAAGTAGGCTTTGTTGTCGGCAATTAGTGGAATCAATCCGACATATTCCACTCTTGTAGTCTTTAATCATACGAGCTATGTGTCGCAATAACCAACTAAATTGGCATTATCCATCCAAGTGAATGTTCTCAATCACCTCGTTTGTCGTACTATTATTGATGAGGGAGCATATACCTGTATTATGTCCTTAAACTGCTGAAAGTCACTTGGCTCACAGCGCCTATCTCAATCGCCTACGACGTTGAAAGCTTTTGACGGTCGTACATATAAGCCTTGCGGTATCATCAATAACCTGCATGTCGAACAAGGGGGAAAAATAGTAACTGTTGAAGTGCCATGGGTTTACGCTATGACTACGATCATCTCTACCTATTTTAGAATGATCGCCTTTCCCCATAAAGGTGTTATTACTATCATCAATCAACTTTCCTTCTTTGCCTCAAGTTCCCAGGTAAATGGAAGCGTTTCATTAGTTCACGCACCCCAGGTAGCACTTCAAAACATTGGTGTAGGGATCTTAAAGGATTCTTCCCTAATGGGCACCTTTGCATTACCGCTACATGCGACGTCGGCCGAAATTGCAAGAATAGAGACCTGCTGCATGATATCTTCCACTCCATATGGCTTAAGGAAGATTACCAATTATTTTGAAGTTGTTACGTTGGATGAATTCCTACTGCCCAACCCAATTGAGCTGGCATAGTAATCAATCTACATGGCTTGGGCAGCGAATCTGAAATCATCGTCGCCGATCGTTTGGGTCGATCGTTTATCAGATTTTGGTACTCCATCTGATCCTTTTTCATCCACTTTATTGACCGATGAGAGCATTGTGGAATCCATGATTCCAGAAGGAGAACCATGGCCACCTTCAGGATTACGAAGAAGATAATATTATTAAACTATATCACCCATTGATCAAAACATTATTTTCAAATTATTTTCCCATTAATGCAATCGAATCCGAGCTAAATTTATCGAATATTGAAGAAACCATTTCTATCGATATTTTGACCAAAACCGACGTTGTAGAAAACATTCATGTCGGCTTGTCTTGTTCTCCATCAGAAGTTGAAACTTATCACTCTCTCTTTCGTGAATTCTGAGATATATTTGCTTGGACTTACGAGGAAATGTCAGGCATAGATACTAGTATCGTTGAACACAACATTAAAATGTACCCTGATGTTAGACCAGAACGTCAACGTCTTCGTCCTGTTCATCCGAAGAAGGCTGTTGCCATTAAAGCAGAAGTTGAAAAACTTTTGCTTGCTGGTTTCATTTACCCTATTCTGCTTACTGATTGGGTTTCCAACATTGTTCCTATCATGAAGAAACAAGGGACAATCAGAGTGTACGTCGATTATCGGGATGTCAATCTTGCTTGTCCAAAAGACAACTATCCTACTCCTTTTATCGAACAGATTATTGACGATTGTGCTGGATGTGAAATATTTTCATTCATGGATGGGTTTTCTAGTTACAATCAAATCAATATCCGCCCAGAGGACCAATATAAGAGAACATTCGCACATTCGTTTATCGGAAACTCCCATTTCATTTAAAGAACGTTGGGGCAACATTTCAGAGAGCAATGGATTATGCTTTCAATGACATAAAACACATTGTTCAACTTTATCTAGACGATTTACCCATGCATTCATGAAACCGGACTGATCACCCAATGCATTTGAGAGCTATAATAGGAAGAGTGGAAGATTACTAATAAAAAAAAAGAGTAAAGTGAAACATTATTAAATTAATTTTCACCGAAGTACAAATTAGAAAGAAGGGAATCAAAGTACAAAGTAACAAAGAAAGGTATTATTATAGAAGGAAAAAGTTCTTTTTTAAATAAGATAAAATAATTCCAAATGAGTTCCACACAACAATCATTATTTTGGACTAAATGTTCGTTTTGTATAAAATACATCGAATATCTTTGGATTCATAAAAAAAGAAAATTATGTTATCCAACTTGTGGAAATTTATTTAATGCGAAAGAATGTCAAGATGATGTACTGATGCAAATGACAGAACGAGAGGAAAAACTTGCAAAACTGGAACAAAAATTAACAGAAAAAGATGAGGAAATTTTGCATCTAAGGGACCATAACCATATTCATCAATGCGAGTATACCTCCAACGAGTAACCCCGTTATGTTGAGGGTTGTAAGGTATTGTGTGTTCCTTCTTGATTCTCGCTTCCTTGCAAAAATCTAGGAGCTTGTTGGAGGTATACTCGCCCCCATTATCTAATCTCAACACCTTAATCTTCCTCCCTATCTAGTTCTCCACAAGATCCTTGAACTCCTGAAACCAATCGAAGACCTCATCGTTGGTCTTCAAGACATATATCCAAGTCTTCCTCGAATAATTATCCATGAATTCGCAAAATATAAGGACCATGTGATTGAGGTCACAGGAATAGGACCACAAATATCAGAGTGCACCAAGTCTAACATGCCCTTTGACCTAGTCTCACTGTGAGGATACGCAATCTTAGCTTGCTTGCCAAGTGCACACCCTTTGCACACTCCATCCTGCTCCACCCGGATCTCCGGAAAACTAGTAACCATCCTCTAGACCAGCAAAAGAGCTTTGTAATGTAGGTTCCCCATCGTCCTATGCCAAATCTCGCTCTAGTTGTCACTTTCATGGATGAAAGCCTTCACCGGTTTCCCTTGCAACATATAGAGATCCCTCTCCCTTCTACCAATCCCCTATTTCTTGTTGAAATCAATCCATTTCGACCCAACAACCACTTAGCCTCCCGTAAAGCTAACTTCCAGTCCTCTACCTTCCATGGCTGAAACTGAAAGGAGATTCTTCTCCAACCCCAGTACATATAACACCTTGTTCACCTCCATGATGCCTACTGATTCCATTTGAAACTCAATACTCCCAATGCCCTCGATTGCATACTTGGCCTTGTCACCAAGCTCCACATTTACATCTCTAGGCCCCCTAGTCACATTGGTGAAGAATTTCCAAGATCTAGTCATATGACAAGATGCTTCACTGTCCACAAATCATACACCTCGTGACGGTTCCAAAAAGGCAAGATACTAGGGTGAAGTTTTTCTCGAACTTCTCCGCCATTTCCTCCATCTACACAGTAGTTATTGTAGCAGTCTTGCACTTACGCTTCATTTTATTAGGACACTGATTGGAAAAATGCTCGAACATATGACAAGCAAAGAATCTGACTTTGAAGTTTGCTCATGTTCTTTTCCTTGTTTTGTGAAGATGCTCCTCCACCCTAGTTCTTCTTGGCCTTCGCTTTTCCTTTTCTTACTTGTGCAGCAAGAGCAACTTCATCTTTCTCCTCAACACCCTTTCGCTATCCTTCAGTCAACGAATTTTCCCAAATCTCCTTCTAGGTGAAGTCATTCAATAACCGACTCCAATAAAGAAGTTGTTGATGAGCAAGAACCCCATCCACGAAAGTGGTCCATTGCTTCGCGCAGCCCTTCGAAGTAATTTTGACCAACTCTGAATCATGCATAGTTTCCCCAACAGTTGCAAGCTCATCACGAACCTATTGGACTCTCGTGAGATAAGATGTCATAGTCATAGATCTATTCATTTTATACCGTTCAACTTCTCTTTCAACACCATTTTCCTATTCTCATTGGAACTTTGATAAAGACCTGCCAAAGCTATAACCACATTTGTCTTCCAATGTCCTTCCTTGATATGTGGGAGATTATATAATCCCTCACACCATACAAAATTATGTAACTCGCTTTCATATCCTTCGCCCTATGATCGACTACAAGATTCAGATCTGAAGGAACTTGCACATCTCTACTCACTAAATCCCAGCGACCATTCGACTTCAGAATCTAGGTAATTCACTCCTTCCAGGAGCTAACATTTGAACAATGATGCCATCTCCACAAATCAACTGTGGCCACAAAACCCATTTGCAAAATTTAAGCAATAATTTTGCTACTACAAAAAGGAAAACTCACAACTGCAAATCCTCGTGATCTCAGATCTATCTTTCAAAGTCTTCTAGGCTACTCTGATACCATGTTAATTTCTAATACCAGCCAAATTTATTTTCTCATGAAAAATTAATTTATCCTCATCAGTTTATTTATTAACCCAAATAAACACTAATTTACCAAAAACTAAAACCACTGGTATTTTTAACTTCTAAAGTTAGAAATATGCAACAGAATAAACCAAAAAGATCAATCACAAATTGCAAAATTAATCAACCCACAACAATTCTATGTCATTCATTATCTAGAAAATCTGGGTTTTTCAACCCACAGAGATATAAAGAAAAATACAAATGTAGAAACTAGAACTTGGCTCCCTCGGAATGAAATCGACCTCAAGGAAATATGCCTCTAAATGAAATCGACCTAAAGAACTCAGCCTCTAGAAACTCGATCTACACCCTCAACTAGATTTATGCCCTGCCACTAATGTGCATTGGGAAAAACCCAGCACTCCAGCAACTCGACCTTCTCCAAACAAATACAATCTCCCTCTGACAACTCAGACCTGCAATCTCCTCCTACTCGGCCTCCTTGGATTCGCACAAACCCACTCGCACTTCTCCTTCTCTATGCACCAATCCATTGGGCCACTTACACTTCAAAGAAAATCGCTCTCTCGTCATGATGACTCACTCACACAACTTGTGCTCTTCGTCTTGTGTATTCACCTCCTTGCTAGGCTCCCTTCATTGAGTTCAAATACCTAACCCCAATCTCTATTCTAGAACCATCTTGGAGATCAACAGTTGAGATTATTTCAAAGTCACTTAAATAATTAAATTATTTATCCTTAGAAAATAACTCAATAGTCCATAATAATTAATTTACTTTAATTATTGTATTTTTCCTAAGTTAGACTTAGGAAAGATGACATAAATCACTAGAAGAGGCAAATAATGTCTTCTACATGCTCAGGCACCAAGCTGATGCAGAAGACCTTCCAATGCTACCACTCACATCAACAGTACAGTCCCTCCACTCCTTCTCTATCTTCTATAGTCCCTCAAATTCCTTCACCATGACTCCCTCAACTCCTTCCATGGTTTTAGTACCATGTCATAGATTCACACAAATAAAAAAGGAAAATAGCAAGTGAAAGAGAAAATATTGTGGGATGATACAAAATTACAATGCTCAAAGGATAATTATATTGTCAAATTTATAAATTTGGCAATGTACAAACTCTCTAAAGACATGATCACCTCATCTATGGTTGTATTACTTAAGTCATGACTTGACAATTAATTATAACATGATTACATTACAATGTGACTTTATAATCATGAATTATCTTAGGTGGTTGGGAAGAATAATTGTTATCCTCCCCACCCAAGTTCAATTCTTTCAAGTGACATGTTGAGTTCATATCTTCGACCCTTGTTGTTGTACATCCTTATGCCCTATGGAATATCTTACCCTTTCCTACATGCGGGAGGGTGGGATGCTTTGTTATATAGAACAAAAAAAAGTCGACCCTTGTCGTTGTACAGCCTTGTACCGGATGGAATATCTTACCATTGCCTATGGGCTGGAGGGTGGGATGCTTTGTTACATGGAACCAAAAAACAGCATGAGTTTATGGAAAAGTACACAACAAAAGCTCCTAAGCAATTATTAGAACCATTATATTGTTTATTTAACACTTAGTTTCATTTGCAACTCTCAAAAATGAAAGTTGTATCATTTAAATAGAACTTTTTTTTGTCAAAAAAATATATATGAACATAATGTAAAAACCTAGGCTATAATCAAATTGGGTACTCCTCAATTGCCACATTCTAAAATATCTAATACAACTAATCAAACACTCAGATCCGTCACAACGAATGGCCATTTCTATTGCTTGGTTCGGTGTCCTTCATTTTGGAACAACTCAGGTAGCTGATTGCTTAATCAAACAGCAAGCAGTTTGTTCAGTCTTATACAGAAGCGGGGACACAAAGGGGTGATGTCTTATTGTATCTATTAATATGTGTGAATAACTTTCTTGCAATTATTAAGTGCTAATAAGACCTTTTCTTCTTCATTTTTAACGATCAGTAAAATCACGAATCAAATAAATCTACATGAAAATCAATCTTTGGCTAAGCTATTATATCTATTATATATGCCAACTATTGTTATTGAAACAATACTTCTAAAATAGTCATTTATATATGTTTTAGATTAGGCTGATCTAATACAATGAGATTGCATATTGGTAAACATTATGGTGATCTAATACAATAGGATAGCCCTTTGACAAAATATCAATTCAAGGTATGCATGTGATATGCATGATATCTTTAAAGTTTATAACAGTTTCAGTATGTTACATGATGTGCATGTTATATTTCAGGGGCCTAAAGATGAAACAAGAACAGAAATAAAGTCTTCTATCACCAGACAGTTCACACCAGAGACCCCTGCAGAGTTGCCAACTTCGATCTTAGGACAGTTTATGCCAGAGCCGTAAGCATCCTTCCACCTGGCCACCTCTTCTAGACACAGAGACTATCCCCTGGCCAAATCCAGCTCCCCAGCCAGTCCTCTATCCCGAGAACCCTTCAGCAGCCAACCTCATACAGTACAGCCCCCCTTCACACTCGACAAGGGAAAATTCACAGAACAGCCCCCTTTCTACTTCTTCCAGCAACAGGCACTTGAGCCTTGAATCTCTTTTCCTTGGACACTCTTCCAGAGCATTGTATTTCACTCTGGCCTTGCACCAATAGATCCTAGATCTCATAGAATAATTTGGTTTTTTCCTTTTACAGGAGTAGTCTTTGCACTCTTGCCATGTATCACCACTTATGTACCTTGACCTAGTTTTGCCATTTGCTGGACATTAATAAACTTATCTTATGTATCTATCTATCTTATCTTATTATCTATAAAGGAAAAATTATGGCCATTCAAAATAACTAGCAGGTGGTGGTCCTCTACAGATCTTTCACTTGTCTCTTCTCATCTGCTACATGTCTTTTCCCTCTTTTATAAGCAATAGCAAGATTTTTTCACCCATGTTATCAACAACAAAAAAGATTTGTCATGCTAATATGTAAGCTTTGAACATATAATATATGACAAAAACTGTCCTTGGACATGGAAAGAATACTTTTGCTTTGGTATTGGACTTTTAAATCATTTTGAGCTGTGCTGTTCAGAGAACAAGCATATTTCCAATGTGACAGAAAACACTACTAGCGTATGCCAAAAAAATATTTTAGGAAAAAAGTATCCAAGATTTAAAACAAATCAGACTGCATCCAATGCTATAAATACATAGGCAACGCACTGTAGAAAACATACCTTGTTATATTCTCTCTAAGTTGTTCATGTTTTCTAAGAATGTTGGATACTGCAAGCAAAACAGCTATAAGTTAGCAGTCCAATATGATCACGAAAGATTAGAAAAATACTCGCAAAATTAAACGCAATTAATGAGTACATCCCAAAGAAAAACTTACATCTAACGCGTGTAGTCTCCAAGGACAAATCCTCTTGCTCAAAATTCTGTGTCAACATCAAATGTATAAATGTCCACATATCCCATGAAAACACTTATCCTCTTGCTCAATTGCACAAACAAACCTATCAAGAACATCCTAGATTCTCATGCTCCTACAGAGAAGGAAAGTCGTGTAACAAGTGTTTCTCCTTAACCCAAGTATTCATATACCCTCCAACCGAATTAAATAATCCCTAAGAATGATTGAAGGAAGAACATCTGAAATTTGCCCCCCCATAATTTGATGCAATTCACAGCAAAGACATATATGAATTCATGCATGTTATATACGTGACAAACTTGTTTCCCTGTCAGGTACTGAAAACCCCATTTATTAAAATCATTATTAGTAATTAACTGTTATATAATGTTTCAAAATGCTTTTCTGAAATCAATTTACTAACAAACCCAGTGTCTAATTGATATAACAATGAAAGCATTCTCAATGATAAGCACCATAACATCACTTTCCTCTTGAAATTTAGCATACGCATCTTCCTCAAACATCTCCATTTTTCTTACTACACTTATACTGCTAGAGAAGGATATGCATAGATACAAAAGTTAAACACATTTGATCAATGTTACATACAACTTCTCCAGTCAATGCTCGAGCCTGTTTGCGAAGATGCTCCAAATGCTGCAAACATACCAGAAACAATAACATCCAATTATCGTTGCTTCCATTACAATATAGGAAAGGGCATTGCAAAATTCAGAAACAAAAGGGTAATATTTTAAAAACTAAAGAAGTAATAATCAATAGCAATCATTCGTCATAAATATCACAAAAAAACAATAATATTTAAGAAGACATAAAAGTACTGAATACTTCATTGTGGTATAGCAATATGTCTATCCTGGACATATAGTTTGCACATTCAGAGATGATGTGCAGTATAAAATGCAACAAAGAATGTACTTTCTATACACAGAATGAAAGCTTTATCTTTGACAGGTTTTTGGTTAGGCTTCCAGAATGCAAATCGGCTATTCAACTATGCAGCCCATAGAAAAAATGCAGCAATTACAGGCAGTATACCATAATATATCACTCCCCCTAATTTTTTCTTTTAAACCTAAGCAGTGTATGCATAATATTACAAAACTCAAGAATAGCAGCAGGAATAGGAAGATTCTAAATGCTTGTGTCACATGTGGTCTCGAGGGTTAGCTCAATTGGTCAAGTCCCCATCGTTAAAGCACCTTTTCTACTGAAAGCTCACGGGTTCAATTCATAGTTTTAAAACCAGAACCGGGTTTCAAACTGGCTGCCTATCTAACCGTGATTCAAACCGGAGCCAGATTCAATAAACCAGAATTGAAAAAAATACATAAAATAATTATTTAAAATATATATATATTAAAGATTATAAACCATGATCCCAAACCATTAGAGACAAAACATGCAAAGTCTGCTCATCTATATACCATGTAAGGGTGCATATATCAAAATGGCACCGAGTGCACTACATATCATCAACAAAATACATAAGCAATGAGGCTGTTGAGTCTAAATGGCCTCTAGAGTCCAAAAACAATGCTACAACTCAAGCTGCTAGGCCACTAGCCTACTACAAATCACTCATCAAACTCAAGCTTCCACGTTAACTTGATTGCTTGATAATAACTCATCGAGTTTCCCTATAATAACATTTTTGCTAAAGTTGCGACAAAGGAGTTCAACAATCAACACCATTAACACTAGGGTGCATATAGGGCTTAGTGCTCTTAATTAAATGCCAATCACATACCCTCATACATGATATTATCTAATAAAATGTCGCAATCCCATTGATCACGAAATCCTGAAAACTGGTAAGTCTGTTGAATTTTTAATGGGATATTATCCACATATGAAATCCGATGAGGTTGGAACCACTCTCAAACATCGTGAATCATTTCATGGCAATGTTACAAATTTAAGTAAAAGGATGAAAATGAAAGATAAAAGAGAATATCACTTTTGCTTTAGAATTACAAAACCAGTGCATGCTTATTCCAAGGGGCCAATTTTTTACAGACCCAGCCGGTTAGGATCGGTTAGGTACCAAATCAATGGATTAGGTGCCAAAACCACTGGGCTTGGTACCTAGCCGGTCCTAACCGGCCATGAATCAAGTTTATTGATATGGTTAGCAAGCTGGGCATCTAACCGACCGGTTTGGCCAATTTCCAGCTGAATCCGACCAATTTTCAAAACTATGGTTCAGTTCTCTCCACGCGCTCAAGGTTAGGCTACGTGGTTGAGGTGGCAAGAAGTGATCCCTTTGGGTGGATCTGTCTGATACAAATATTTCGTGGATGTAGCGGTCAACGATCTGCAAGGTCCGTGAACCACATAATAAAAAAAATAAGTATTAGCAACAAAGAGCAAACTAATTGGGCAAAGATTCTCCTTTCAATCATTGTCGAGGACAGATGAATGTTGACATGTAATATGCAATAAAACGTTGGTTCATGTTGTCTCTCAAACTTGATGGATATGAAGTATGAAGCTTGAACTATTAAGAGCACGCTAAATGTGCCAGAACAAGCATCGCTTACGTTTGAACATTAAACATACCTTAGTTCATTTGAGCAAATTTTGTTATAATATCATATATTCAAATTTCAAACAGAAAACAATTATAAACATTTCTTACCCCTTCAAATTTGATCCAAATATAACTCTATCTAAATGTCTAGACTAAACATATGTTAAAACAATTATATAGTTTCAAAAACATATGTACGTGTGTGTTTTCAAAAAAAAATGAAACATAACCACTTTTTGCTGAATTTTAGCACAAACAAAAAAACCTGGCTTGATTGATTTGCCACAAAATTCGCCAATGCTTGAGAGCAGGGCTGCGAGGGAGCGGCTCCGCCCCCTCTTTGAATTGCTCCCATAGCGCGCTTGATTGGGAGCAAATCAAGAGCGACCCGAGAGCGCGCTCCCGCAAAAAAAAAAAAAATCGCTCCCTGGTTTTTTCACCAAATTTTTGTCACGAAGATGTTCCAAATGCAATTTTTTTCAAAGAAACAAAAGTTTTTGAATAGGGAAGCCTAAAATTCAAGCTTATGTCCTTAGTATTGATATGAAATTCATTGTAATGTTAAATTCTTAAAGTAAAAGGATGTCATCATTTTACTTAAATATTTTACATTACCATGAAATGACTCAGAATGTTTGAGAGTGGTTTCGACCTCATTGGATTTCATAAGGAGACTTATCAAACTTATCAGTTTTTCAAAATTTCAGGATTGTGGGGATCGCAATGTTTCCATTGGATTTTGTCATGTACTAAGGTATGGGACTCGTATTTAATCAAGAGCAACAAGACCTCTATGTACCTTGATGTTAATGACAATGGTTGTCAAACTCCTCTATCATGAACCTACTAAAAATGTACCCATCACTCCAATAAAATCTTGACTTCACATGCTACATTTTTTCTATCTTATGTTAATTGCTTAGAGGGTGATATTAATGACAAAGATCCCAAGATAGGCAATGATTTTGATGATATGTAGCTATTTGTTGTAGCATGAGTTTTTTGGATGCTAGAGGCCATCTAGAGCCTATTTGTTGATGTATTTTCGGTTCAGAGATGGATTGCACTCGATGCTATTTTGGTTATGTGCACCCTTACATGCTATATAAATGAGAACTTGTAACTTGTGGACGTGGTTGATGAAGATTATAACTTCTAGATGATTGATATTATATGGTTTAATCCATATTTTATGTTTTTTATATATAGTTCATCATTCCACATGCTTTTACTGACATATATGCATCAAAATATATAAAAATATATATTATATAGAAATTCACTCCCGACCAGGAGCTTTTGAAAATGTCGCTCCCGCTCCCAAGTAACCTTGCTTGAGAGTCCATGAATTATGAATTTTCAGGAAAAAAATCATCAACAGCAATGACTAAGCTTGTGTTTACGACGTTCACATAAAAATAGGGTTTTTCAACAATTGCTGAAAAAATCAGTTTTCCGACCATTTTACTTGTCTGCGGGAAAAATATACCAATTTTACTCTGTTTTGCATGTATCTAAGTGTCTTTTGATAACTTCCGGCGGACATATGGAGTAGATGCGCAGCTCACACTTCTTGCTAAAGTTTTCTGTGTCAATTTTGTATAATTTCTTCTTAACAAAAATATCTGGGCAACAGTAACTTCAAACAGAGCCACTTTCCACTTATATTTAACTCATTGCATCTATTGACTGTCAAGGTCGCTGGGACTTCCACCCAGTCTCGGATGCAACCATTCTACCAGGGCCCGCCTCATGGGATTTGACCCTATACCATCTTGCAACAAGCACACCACCTTGCAGCTAGACCACAGCCCTATGAACTGCAGCAATTTTGCACATTGCTCAAAATTTTATAGGAAATGCACTCGCAAAAAATCTTCTACTTCTAGAACAGAATAAAATTATTCGTATCACACCGTCATACATTCACTGTCCATGTAGGCATTTCAAGGACTTTTATTTCAAATGGGACTTTTATTTCAAATGACTGGCCGAACGAAAGCGATTAGAACAGAAAAAGCCAAAATAATAGTCGGGAAGTGAATAAAACGCGAATATAGTGGGTAAAAGGGAATTATGAGCACACATTGCCTCCGTGATAGAAGCTTTAACCTGAAAATGGATCTATTTAGTGTACGTATGCTTCAAACTGTGGCTGCTGAATTAAACCGTGAAACCTAATTTCGTAACAAAATTTAAATTGTGAGAACATATCTGGTAAAATACAGCCCTTGGTTACCAATATCACCATCAAAGGCCAATCCTGCAACTGAATCTTTGGAATTTAAAGGGAAAAGAGAAGCAATTAAAGGTTATCCTTGAACTTCCAATGTAAAGCGAGTTTATTTTATAATTGTCGGGCCAGCAATTGCTCGTGGAAGGTTAGCATGTCGATCCCAATTGACTGACAAACAATCTTAAATTCAACGGACAGCGTAACAGAGAAAGAAGAGGAAACAGTAATTGAATTGCTACCTTGATGGTGTTGTCGCCAAACACGCGTTTCTTGCGTTCGCCTTTTCTTCTCTCTGGCTCCTCCATTGCGCCTACGCACCAGCGACAATGCTAGTCCAATTCAATATCGTGTATATAGTAATATGTTGTCAAATCATGCGCAATCAGGTCCGAATCGCTACAGAGTTTTATCAGAGACGAGGCTTTTATATAGCACGTTCACAAGCTTGCGAATAAAAATAGAACGATTGGTCTTGACATGGTCATATATATGGAAGGGTCACACTAGCAACCCTTGTGAGTGTTGGAGAGAGCGTGTAAGAAAGTGTTAATTAAAGTGAGAAAGGAGGTTATTAAATTACCTTTGAACCTGTAAGAAAAGAAAAGAGTCATGAAATGAAATGATATTTTAACAATCTTATATTAAAAATAGTTATACATGTAATGTTATTAATATTTATAAATATAATAAGAAAAGAAAAGAGTCATGAAATGAAATGATATTTTAACAATCTTATATTAAAAATAGTTATACATATAATGTTATTAATATCTATAAATATAATATTAGAGTTAAAAAATGAAATGAAATGAAATGATAAATGATAATATCTGCGATATTAAAAATAGTTATACATGTAATGTTATTAATATCTATAAATATAATATTAATATCTAAATATTAAATAAGGTGACTAACTCTTAGTTAGAAAGACAATGTTATTCTTAATTGTTTTAAGAAGTGTTTAAGATAAAAAAAGTTAAGGAAGTTAATATGGTGGAAATAGATTAAATGAAATTATTTTAATGATGGTTGATGTTATCAACATTAATTAGAGAAAAGAGGTTATTGTGTTAAATTTTTGATAACTAGTTATAAATAAAAATTATTATTCAATTTTTTTAATTTTAAGTAAGAAAGGATGTTATAGCACTAACTTAACTTAACCTTAGTGAGGAAGGATGTTATTGCATTGAAAAATAAGAATGATGTTATGGCATTAACTCTTAACTAGTAAGAGAGAAGGAAATAAAATTAATGTTATTAATATTCAATTATTAATGGAAAATGAGACTAGTGAAAATAAATTAAAAAAGAAATTGTTTTGAGGAGGTTGGTAGGGATGTTCATGGGGAAAAGAATATAGGAAACACTAAATTTAGACCACCATGTATTCATCTTAACTTTGGATCTACAGGCAACACTAAATTTAGAATAAAAATAAAAATAACGCTACCTTAAAATAAAAATAACTTTAAAATAAGATAGTAAGGTAAACTTGACTTTATTAAGTTACCAGTGGTTTTTCCTCCAAGTTTATGAAAACCCATGGTATTGACCCATAGTATTCATGTAGAATATAGCCTATTTAAAGGAGGAAATTAAACCAACTTCGATCCATTTGTAACTTGGTTTTTGAGCTCCAAGTTTATGAAAAACCATGGTATTGACCCATGGTATTCATGTGGAATATAGCTTATTTAAACGAGGAAATTAAACTAGCCTAGATCCATCCTAACTCCAAATCTACCAAGCCTAAAGGGTTACCAAGTCAAAATGTTTTATTAATAATGGTAATTATTATTAATTTTTAATTTTATTTTATTATATTTGTATTTATGTGATTTGGTGGGGTCAAAATGTTTAATAGGATAGGACACAACATTACAACATATCTTCCATATTGGGTTGGAGAGCATCACTCGGCATAAAGATATGGAGAAGTAACTAGTGGATTATGAGAGGGGAGAAGACAGCTTTCAAAGTCCATTTTGGCATAAATTAAGAAGTGGTAGAGATATGGTAGGATTCTAGGGCTTACCCTGAAAATATTAAGGTAGAGGAAGACACGATTTTTTCCAAACATTTGATCTAGGTCATCATGGGATACAAAAGCTTGTTGCAAGCCTCCTCATTCATAGTAATCCTCCAAGTCATTTAGCACTACTTCGGGATTTTCAGTACAAGAGAGAGATGATGGAGCAAGTGGATGTCATAATGAAAGTATTTGACTAAAAGGATAATATTGGAATTCAACAAGAGTCTTTTCTATAGCAAAATGTGAATTAAAATGGGATTCACAAACCTGAAAAGTAAAACCATCTTGGATCTGTGGATGTAATGTGATACCTTCAGGATAATATTGGAATTCAACAAGAGTCTTTTCTACAGCAAAATGTGAATTAAAATGGGATTCACAAACATGAAAAGTAAACCCATCTTGGATCTGTGGATGCAATGTGACACCTTCAAAATCATGTTGGGATTTCAAATAGGCATGGAATTGTGCTCTTATGGCCAGATCTGTGGTTAGAAACAAAAATAAATAATACTCTTGTAAATACCCTTGACCATCACGGGAACAAAAAAAAAATTCTAGGAAAAGAATGAACCAACTAGACCAAGTATTATCCCTAACAATATAATGACTCTCAAAATATATCCAAAGCTTCCATAATTGTACATATAAGTTTGTTATTGCATAACACTCTCACAACACCAAACACTTAATTTGCTTTGACAAAGCCAACATCCTAGCCTCTAACCCCTTCTTCTCCACCAAAGTCATCAAAAATTGAGAAAAATCCCAACAACTTCAACTGATATTATGGCTACAATATTAGAAATTTATGGAAACCCATGATCCATCTTCTCTCCTCTAGGTCTTAGTCTTAACCTTTCCCTCCAACTTTGTTTCCTTGTCCCCTGTTGAATTTTCATATGATATTCTAATTAATAATTACTTATTATGATTGCTTAAGTTAATCTTTTCTTGCATTCACATTCACTATAAAGAGATTACACAAATATCTCAACAGTAGAAGAAAAATGTCAGTAAAATCATAAAGAGACAGCCAAAGAAACATAAGAATTTTACCCTAGGAAAACCCAACAACCTTTTCCTTGGAGAAATTATGCAATTCAATGAGAGATACAATCTTACCCTTTTAGTCAATAAACAAATTGACTAATAGCAAAGCCCAATAAAAAATGGTCAAACTTTTTGTCCAAAGATAGGTCACTCCAAAGTTCAAGCTCCTGCCAAAATTTGACCTCCTACCCAGAATTCAGCCTTTTTCCTAGAAAGGATTTGCTTTTTCCCCCCATGTGCGAAGTCAACCTTGAGACAAAACAAAGAGAAAATGACTTGGTCAATGTTGAACTAGTATGGCCAAACTTCAGCCTCCTTTGTCTCCTTCTCCTTTGTATGAATCAACAAAATAACTTGTGATGGATAATATGTATTAATTACAATAACTCGCATTAACGTTAATTAAGCGCATTTAGCGCTTATTATGCGCTTATGGATAAAACCAGATTAGAAATAATAAATGAGGGTTAGTGTGTTAATAAACTTGGATTAAAGTTTAAACTTTGTGCTTATGGATAAGCACTTAGCGCTTCGCTGGTAGTTCTGATGTTGAAGTCATATGCTGGGGGTTGGCCCCACGGGGCTAGCCCCCACTTCCCCCGTTGGTGGACTATTCAAACCTTAAATATATGTGGCAACATATCTTTGTTGAGAACTAATGCATGGTGTGGTGGTGGTGTGTAGTGGTGGCAGGGTGGAGTTCCTGTGTTCAACCCATGTCGGCCCTTCTAGTCCTTCAAACAAACTTTTAAAATGCACCATGAGGGGGGGAGCGTGGCAGCCCCTGGCTGCACCACGTGTCACCTCCTCATTGGCCTTCCTGAAGCCAATAAAAACTTTCCAACCAACCTAAAATTTGAACCAACCAGATGTTGCCACTTGGAAGTCCCACATTCCACGAAGGAAATTGACCAAATTTGACCTTGCCCAATCAGCATGCCACATCAGTAGTACAAAATGCTGACTGGGCTACTTGTCTGCCTTTTTTTTCCAAATTTTAGCTATTTGTGCAAATAGACATAAATCATTTCTGAAGCCATACAGAGTCCATTTCGCGTGAAACGAATTGCGTCGGATTCAAAACGACAATCACTACGAGGTCGTTCAGGTTTGGAGCCATTCTGAGAACTTTGATTTTTGAGCAATAATCTGAGCGCCTGATCACTCTAGGCCATGATGCTAAATGGGCTTACTCAACCTATCTAGAGATTAATTCAAGCTTAATTCTGAAAGACACCTACTCAATTCTATGGTTGAGTAATTCTAGGCCTCCAGGACCATTTTTCATCATCTTGGTCAATATAGTTGACTAAGGAAGAATGTTTTTCCTATGCAAGACCAATCTCCCTAATCTTGGTCAACCTTACCTAAGGAGAATGATTATCCTTGATTTTGCAATTTCATCACTCCCTATTGATGAGAGAGACATGCTCAATCACTCCAAGCTTGTACTCAAAGTATACAAACCTCATCCTGGGACAAAAGCTTTGTCAGCAATCCGCTTGACTGTAGAATAGTATTGGAGCCACATTGCTTCCTTTTACACCATGTCTTGGTACTAGATATCATTGTTCTTTGACCTATCACCATGGCCATCACATGCACATGATCAAGGCAATCACGTAGTAGCTTTTGAAGCCATGTTGCTTCTCAACTCGCCAACCTAGTTGCAATATAATAAGCTTTTGTGGTACTGACCGTTACATATGTTTGCTTCCTACTCTTTAAGAAATCATAGTTGAGCCCATAGTGAAGTGATATCCTGATGAACTTTTTCTGTCTTATGAACTCTCTGCCCAAGCTGAATATGTGTGTCCCCATAGTTGTAATTCACTATTTGAGACATATCTCAAACCATAAATGGTTGTGTCATAACCAATTGTACCATCTCGGTACTCCAACACATGTTGAGCCACATGCCTTGGCTCAACCATAAGTTGATCCACTACTTTCTGGTTACCCTAACTAGGTGTTTTTTCTGAAACATATCTTGTTGTGGCAATCTAGGTTGCTCCCTTTACCACTGCAGTTTTCTAGTTATTGTAGCTTCTCAAATTTCTAGCTTGACAATCTCAATGATAGTCCATCATTCCAAAAATATCTAATGGATCTCAATAGTATGATTATTTTAATTAAGAAGTTAATGCATCAAATCTAGGTCCTTCACCTTGAATTCAGAGGTCAACTCCCTTTAAAGCTAAAACAAGGCTTCCTAAAGAAGCCCTAATTGCTCCCTTTTTCACATGAGTCCTTCTGTTCCTGCCAAAAACAAATGATATGCGATAAACCTTGATCCATTAGTCCAAGTCTGAGGTGAATTCTTCTATTTTCAATTAGGAGACTTTTTCGTGACCCTCAATGCCTTGAGGTTATCCCATGTATACTTCTTCCTCATTTTCTTTAGGGAGAAAAGCAACCTTTACATCTTTTTTTCCTCGAGAAAAAAGCGTAATTTTATTACTGCAGGTGAGTACAAAATTACATTGTGAATCACATAAATGTGTGATCAGAGAAGACAAACCCAAGAGTTTGTAGGCAAAAGCAGTTACAATGATAAAAGCAATCCTTTGCAGAGCCAGAATCTGGCTTTTACCCGATTCATTTGGAAAAACATGATGTTCATAATAAAATTTAAATGAAACTGCTGCTATCTCCTTAGCAGTCCAGCAAGAAAAACACTGCCCATAAGAGAAACATTGCCCAGATGAGAAATTCTAATGATCTTCACGGAGCCAATCATAGCCCAAACAGTCATAAAACCATATGGATGCACCAACAGATAAATAAACACAGCATAAAAAAACTGTAATGTAGTACTGCCCTGGGAAGAGTCATTGACAATGTGCGTCATTTAGATGAGTGTCCAGCCCGCTGTAGCAGTCTTTCAGGCAAAAATACCAAGCAATAAAACAGTGGTTGCGCAGCCACCATCACAAAATATGTTGTGTAAAACGCTTACCAATTGTAAGCAGCCCGTGTCTTTTAGATGTCATACCTGTTAAAAAGTTCCAGCCCCCTGCAGACAACCCATCGAGTATGCAAACCAAGATAAATACAGTGATGTAATCACAACCATCTTCACATATACTGTTGTGAAAAACGCACACCATGAGTATGTTTCTGTTGGAAATTAATTGACAGGCCAACATAGGAGACCTGTAGCCTCTCAGTCAAATAAAGATGGATGTAAATATTCAGTTATATCGCCATCCTGATGTTCTCTAGTTCTCCAGATACCCTCGTCCTGCTGAACCCCCCTCTTTGATGCTCAATCAGCCTCAACATTATTTTCTCGATATATATGCTGACAGGAGAAAAATTCAAATGAATGGAGGATCTCCCTAATAGAGCGAAACAAATTTTGTAAATGGTGTACTCTGCATTGTTGAATTCCTTTTATCTAATTTATCACATTCAAGGAGTCCCCATATAAATTTATCTTTTTGCAACCTTTCTCCACAGCGAACATCAAAAGAATCTTGAGGCTCAGTAATTCAGCATAATTATTTGTTCCTTCCCCAAGCCCAACAGAGATCTCAAACCAATGTGAATCAGAAAGAAACAATAGAGCCCCTCCACCACAAACATTTTGTTGCATAGCCCCATCGAAAAAACCCCAAGGATTCCTCCTATCAATGTCCAAATGTAGGACCTCCCTCTGATTGGCAGCACGGATATGGATAGGAAAAGCAGAGTGCAGTTCTATAGTCATGGCACCAATGATCTCTGGTGTACTAACCGACCCATCAGATAGTAGGCGATTACGTGCCAACCAACAACCCCAGATAACAAAGAGAGGCAGAGCTTTTAGATTCTGCTCAGCATAAGACAACCACCACAAATCCCATGCATGAGACATAGTTAAGCACTCCCATCTACATAGAATACCCAATAGCCTGGAACATTCCAACCAAACACCTTTAATGAAAGGACAACTGAGGAAAATATGGTTTACTGATTCCTCATCAGAGTTGCACAGACAACACCAGCCAGGGCCCTGAAAACATCTGTGTTGCAGCACATCCCAGGTGGGGACTTTATTTTCAAGGACACACCACATAAAAAGGCAAGTCTTAGGAGGACAATTTAGTTTCCAGATTTTCTTCCACCACCACTGCTCTTCTCCCAAGACAGCCCCAGCACTAAGTTTAGTGTAGCCAGCCCGAGGAGAATAGATCCCCGAAGAATCAAAATCCCAAGCAATCGTATCTTCCCTATCCTGAAGCAAAATATGATCATGTTTTAAAGCTCGGATATAAACAGCCAAAGCCCTCTCATCATGAGCATCCAACCCCAAAGAAGAGGCCAAAATCCATGGCTGAATGCCCAACCTTCTCCGAACCGGATCAGCAAGATGGGAGAGAAAAGTAATCCCCCTCTGCCTTAAGGCCTCAACCATGTGCCTGGGGAGGATGTGTTGAAGTACGCTTCCCATCAAGGGATCCTCACCAACCCGAAGCTTCCTGCCACTACCCACATCCCAAGCCAAACTTGTTTCCAAAATGTGAAAAGATTTAACAAGAGCCTTCCAAATCACCGACCCACCTGCAAAGGATTTTCTTGGATTTCTTATCCAATCAACAATAGAAAAAGGAGCAATATATTCATGTGTGATCACCTGTGTCCAAAGACTGTCCACATTGATGAGCCTCCACCCACCCTTTGCAGCAAGAGCCTATGCAAATAGAAAAATATTTTTTAGTCCCCATCCTCCCATCCCTTTAGGGACTACAATTTTCTCCCACCGAACCCAAGGGGTCACCAACGATTCCTGTTTCCCACTCCAAAGGAATCTAAAACAAATCCTCCTGGCAGCCTCCAAAATACCCTTTGGAATCCAAGAGAGGGACAACCAATATACTGGAATAGCCTCCAGAACAGACTTAACTAAAATTAGCCGCCCAGCTCTAGACAGCCATTTATGACACCAAACTCTTAAGCACTTTTCCAGCTTTTCCAGCAACCAGCTCCAATCATGTTTCCTATAATCATTGGGTTTTAAATGGAACCCCAAATAATTCAGTCTAACATCCAAGACAGCAGAATTATAGGAAAAGATCTTCCTAAACTCATGCCTCTCCTCATCCCTCATAAAATGAGTAGTGATGGAAGACTTCCCAGCATTCACTTCCATACTAGTGGCCTTGCTAAACATGTCCAAAATCTCTCCAATAGTGATTGCATCTCGCACCGATCCAGAGCAGAAGATTAAAACATCATCAACAAAAAGTAGATGAGTGATGAAAAAATTAGGAGCAACCTGTATGCCCTTCAATGAGCCCTGTCTCTTGGCCTCCTGAAGAGCTCTGCTCAAACCCTCAGCAACCAATAACAACAAAAGGGGAGAAAGGGGGCAGCCCTGGCGCAGACCCCTTTCAGCATGAAAAAAGGGAGATGCAGCCCCATTTATCAGAACAGAGAAAGAGACAGTTGTAATACAACTCATAATCCATCTTATGAAACCAATGCCAAAACCAAGGTGAGTCAGAAGCATACGAATATATAACCAGCTTACCCGGTCATATGCTTTGGAGAGATCTATTTTCAACACAGTCCCTTTCAGGTTCTTGGTCTTCATGCTGTGGAGAGCCTCTTGAGAAATTATGATTGCTTCATGAATTTGACGACCATCCAGGAAGCCAAATTGTTCACCAGAGATATGTGTAAACAGAATGCATTTGAGTCTTCTCGCAACCACCTTGGCTACCACTTTTTAAATACAGTTGCACAAAGAGATAGGAAGAAAATCATCCAGAGAAAGAGGGTTGTCCACTTTCGGGATTAAAGCTAAGAAAGTGGAATTAAAACAAGCAGGAATCCTCCCTGAAATTCTGGTATCTTCCACAACTTTCAGCAAATCTGCCCCTAACACATCATATAGAGCCAAGAAAAATGTGGTCAACCATCCATCTCGCCCAAGACTTTTCTCTTTTTGGAAGCTATGAAGAACCTCCTTTAATTCCTTCTTAGAGACCTCAGCCATCAATTATCTATTATCTGCCTCCTCCACAAATCTCGGAAAAATTTGAGCAACTCTTATCACTTCCACAAGAGATGCATGAGCTGGAGCCTTAAATAGAGCCTTGAAATGTTCAACCCCCAGATTAGCTTTAGCCTCAAAGGTTGAATGCTCAATGCCCTGTCCATCTCTTAAACTCCATATAGTATTAGCCGCCTTCCGACCACGAGCATATGCATGAAAAAATTTTGTATTGTCATCCCCACTTGCCAACCATGTGGCCCTACTTTTCAACCTCCAAGATTCCTCCTTATCCATAAGTAGGGAGTTTCTTCTTTTTTCAAGAGAAACAAGAGTATCTTTATCTACTTGACATTAAAACCCTCCTCCAATCCCCTCATAGATCAATCGAAGATCCTCTTCCACCTGCTTCAAATCCATATCCTCCCTCTATCTCTTAGCAGCCGACCATACCTTCACAGCATCCTTGATGCATTTAAAATTTTCTACAAATTGAAAGGCCACAGAAAGAGTACTATCCGCCCTAAAAGGGATCCACCTAGCGAGAACAAGAGCTTTAAAAGAATCATCCCTGAGCCATATTTTGTTGAACTTTAAAGGGATATGGGGCTGCCTAGGCCCGATCTTGTACTCAAGAAAAATATGAAAATGATCAGATGCACCTCCACATCCAATCCACTGCCTAATCTGAAAAGGCCTGTCCACAATCTGCTCAGCCACCAGGAAACGATCAAGTCTCTTTGCTATTCTTCCTTCATCACATCTATTGTTCCTCCAGGTGGGTTTCATCTTTATGGGCTCAATATCGAGCAAAAGATTCTCCTCCAATTTTTGTGTGAAGTACCTAGTCAATAAATCAATTTGTGCATGAGGACCCCAGACCTCAGACTGGCCCAATGTAAAGTTCAGATCCCCTCCCAAAATCACCGAGTCCCCCTTGAGTAAAGAGTTACCCAGGAGTGATTCCTAGAAAGGGATCCTATCTTGATATGGGCCATAAATATTAAAAACATTAAAAGCTTCACCTAGCTCCAATGCCAAAAATTTTAAACCCAAGACTGACTCCATACCCCAGAAGTTTAGAGGTTTGATTGTTCTTTCATTCCATCCAACAACCAACCCACTCGACCTTCCTCTAGCATCCAACGTCTCAAAGATCCATCCAGGCAGCCAACCTTCCAATCTAGCTTTGACCACAGTCCCTTCACCTAAGGTCTCTTGTAACAGAATAATATCCGGACAGTCCAGAGATATAATCCTCCGGAAAGCAGATTTCTTAAGGGGACCTGCCAAGCCCCTGCAATTATAGGACATAATCTTCATCACACACCAGGCTTCAGGGATTGGCTTGCTCTAAGCGCCCTGTCAATTGAAATCTGCCTCCCATCATGTACATCCATCATAGCTCTATCCTGAGATTTTGCCAAAAAAGAGATCCTGCCCCTTCCCCGAGCTGATAGGGATTTCCCCCTCCCGAACCCACCAGCACCTTTTTTTTCACTAGATCTCAAATTATAGCCAGAGACCGAAGGTGCAAAGTTTACCAAAGGACCCAGCAACCCTTCACCTAGATCAAAAACAGTAACCTTCTCTTAGAGAGCTGGCTGAGAAAAAAGAGTAGGAAGAGCAATAGGTAACTTACCACAATCATCCTTCCGAACCGAGACTAAAGTCGAAACCAAGTTAAGAGAAATATTGATGTTGGGGGAGAAAGGGAAGGATCCCATGAGAGAAGATTTCAACAAAGTTAACACATCCTTCAACATGCCATCATCCCTCAACTGGAAATCCGCTCCATAATTCCGACTATGAATCTTCACAGCAGATAACGAACCATAATAAAAAATCTGAGAGAGCGACTCCTGCCCAGAAGAGAGACCAGACTCTGCCTCCGACACCTGTAAACCCAAATCCAACGGAATGCTGGAACCATTGGCAATAGGGTTCGAAACGCATGAGAAAAATGCAGTGGGCAATGGCTGTGTATTGGAAGGCCCAGAAACAGCCCCCTTCGAGATAGGCTCCACCTCAGATCGACTAGACCTCCGGCTTTTAACATTTCGAGAGAAAGAAACACATTCGGATGCGAGATGACCATAAACATGACACCGACGTCATCTAAAAGGAACATTTTCATAATCTATTAGCTGCTTAATGTCATATGGCCCCCACCGGAGGTTCAGAGATTCTACAAGTCCTTCTCTGATGTTAATCATGACAAGGATTCTAGCAACACGCCTGTGGTTTTTCTTGAAGAAAGAGAGATCAGCCTCTAGGAAGACCCCAAGCATATTTCCAATACCACGGAGATGTTCCTCTGTCCAGTAATGGAGAGGCAGGCCAGGAATACGAACCCACAATGGGACCGAATCCACCCTCTCCCTACTTGCATCAAAAAGAGGGTGCCACGGTTTTAGGAGCAATGGAGAATGGTCCAAAGCCCAGCACCGATTCATCACCCACTAGATATGATCAGGCTGCAGAAAATTGAAAGCGAACCACCCCTTTGAGAGAGACACCACCTCAGGCACATAACCAAGGACAGCTTTCCAGTGCGCTTCAGCCCAAGCAACAATAGTTTTCAGTGCAAAGAACCTCCCCACAACCCTGCCAACCAGTGTTTTGCAAGCCATTTGTGAAACCTGCTCCCAGCCTATGTCTTCACCCAAGACATAGTTATACTCTGCTCTTTTGACCTTGATCCATCTCTTTTTTCTGCCCCCCTTCTTCGACGCTCCAGCCTCCCTTACATTGTTTGAGCCTGTCTCTTTTGTAACATCAGGAACATGAACCCCACACTGTTCTTCCAAGCTTATATGTTTTGGGGCAGCATTCAAGCTCTCCCTTTCACTGTAACCATTCACCCTTCTATTCGTGAGCACAGAAGGATCCTGATCCTTTTCATGCATTGAAAGATAAACTCTCTGATCTTCACCCACATCGTGAAGCCTCTCTTCCGCATTCACACACTGAGATAGTCCCTTCCCCTGCAGGTCAAGACCCTTTACCAAGGGTGTCGCGCTCCTACTGCTAGTCAAAATGTCTCCCGCCCTCCCATCTGATCCACCTACGAAACCCAAGGACGACAGCCTTCCTCCAGTGTATAAAGAGGGCTCCTCCTCTCCTTGTGAATGCAGCCCAAGCTACGCACAGTTCCATGTCTGTTCGTCGTTTGCAGAGGCGCGCAGGCCCTGGACAGTCTCCCGCCCATCGCCATTCAAACCTGCCTGTCTCCCGCCCAGCGCATGGCAACCTTTACATCTATCTAATGTAATTCCATAATAATAATTCTAATAGAAGTATGACTAGAAACTGGAGAAAATGTCTTTTCATGATCCTTTCCATATTTCTAATAAAACCTTCTAGTCTCAAATCTCTCTTTGTACCTGTCTATGTTGTCATCTGCTACACGCTATATCTTGTAAATCCATTTAAAAGTAACCATTGACTTCTCTTAGGAACAATCAAGGTATACTTCAAACTTGTCGATCTACCTACTCCCTCTGAGCTCAAATCTCATATAGTACAATATATCTCAACACAAATCATGGATTTTGGGAGAGTCCTCTTGTCACAAGATTTGCTTCATTCTTCCATTGCTTCCATCTATTCTGATTTCCTTGGAAAAAATTTCTATGTACCCGCAATCCCCACTAGGAGGCCATGAAAGAAAATTTACAACCTATCATAAGAGACAAATACAAGATGCTAACTAAAAGTAAAACAATAACAATAATCAAGGAAGAGAGATATAAGTTACTTATATTTTTATGATCATAGGGAAATGTCAGCTCTCTCTTGATATTAGCTTTCTTGCATCCATCTTACAAAGTTATCAACCTCGTCCTCATCATCAACATGATGTCATTCCTTCCGTTCATGAGTTAGGGTTTATTCTTCCGGTAGAATCATCGTCTTACAGTATTTTGGGTCTTAGGTTTTTTCCAAAAATCTAAGTCTTTCTAAGTCTTATCTTTTCAAGATTACCTAGAGTATTCCATATATTTTAGATATATACCCCTTCAACACACACTCAAGAGTATCCTTCTTGAAATATGGCTTGTATATTATTGTGTCTTCATGATCTTGCAACGTTTTCCTTCAATACATTAGTATCTCAATACCTACCTACCAGGTCATCGAATAATGTAGATGGAAGAGATCATGTTGTTGGAAATATTGTCATTGATGGAAAAGGAGCAGATCAGGACCAATAAAGGTATACAGGAGCAGCAACAAAGACAAAGAGTAGCAACAAGGTATGAAAGAGCAACAACAAGGCAAAGAAGACAAAAGATCAACAAAGAAAAGAGTAGCAAGCAAAGGAACATCGAGGCAAGGAGCAAAAGACAAAGAAACAACACAAGATCAACCATGCAAAGGAGAAGAAGAAGGAGGAGGAATTGTGATACATTGAAATGTTTTTTATAATGTTGCAGATATTGCTATATTGAATATTTTGTTGTGATGCGAAATTGTTGATTGAGCTGAATTGTTGTGATTCAAAGGAAAGACTCCAAGGCAAAGGAAAAGATGTTGCGAATACTGTTGTTATACATTAATGATAAATGTTGTTGCTTGATATTGGCATTAGGATGGTGCATTTAATAATTAAATATGGTTGAAATTAATATTGGATTAATTATCTATTTTTGTTCTAATATTCAATATATGAAGGGTTTGGAAATGAATGAGTGGAAGGCAAAGATTCAAGCCTATTCACTTCATATTCCTATGCTGAATACAAAAACCATCATATTATCTTTATATAAGATGTCATTTTGGAGGGCATAAAGGAGTTAGTGAGTTGGAGAATGTGAGAGACATGATTTAGATTCTATGCATTAATTACCTGGCACATATGGAGCTTATGTGAAGCGGATTTGAAGGGAAGAACAGGTAGAAATGAAGATGGAGAGATGAAGAATTTATGACAAGGTAAACTAGCACATTGTAGTTTCTTATTTACATCAAGGGATTGTAGTCTCCTCTCAAGTTGTGGCTTGATAAATGTCCAGTTGGAGTTGGTTGAGGTAGGAGAATCCCGTGGGTTGTAGCATGCAGAAAACATATGGGAGTTGGAGCTTCCTTTCATGTTGTATCTTGCATAAATTTGAGGTAGTATCCTCTTGTAGGTTGGAGCCTATAGAAAATCAGATGTAATAAGGAGTAGGAGCTTTCCTTTGCATCACAACAATAATAAATTCGTGGTTTTCTCCCTTATGGGTTTCCACTTATATATGGTGTCCATATGCATTCTTATTATGTGTTGATGTGATGTATTGGTATCGTTATTAATTTTTGTTCACATATTCATTTTCTTGATCATTATTTTTTAAGATGCTCACGTAAAGTTTTAATTAATGAGTTTAATGAAAATAATAATAATGTCCATGAATGGACTAAAGTGATTCACCCCCCCTCTCATTTTAGTCAAGGGTTCGTCAATTGGTATCATAGCCAAGTTCCTTTGGTGTAATCCTAATAGCTTGAAGGAGATCTGATTGAAACATGGACTATCAAAGTGTCCCTGTGTTGAGTGCAACAAACTTTCATGAATGGAGAGATAAAGTTAAAACAGATTTAATGGCTTATGGATGTGGTGTATGGAAGCTTGTATGTGATGGTTACTGTGAATATTCTCCTCTCTGTAGGAACAACAGTGGAATGCTAAGGAAAAATGTGTTATGTACAACAATCTTCATAACAAGGATCTTGATACAATAATATATTTAACTTATGCAAAAGAAATCTGGAATAGATTGCATCTCATGCATGAAAGTGACACTAGTGGTTGCACTGTCAAGAAGGATAAAATAAATAGGAAGAAGAAAAATCCACTTCAAAAGGAAAAGGTTCAGTCAAATGAGGTCTCTTCTAGTGTGAATGGACATGATTTCCTTGAAGAAAAGACAATTGAAGAAAAAATTAAACTTGTCATTGTCTTGACTGAAATAGAAAGACTGAAGAATGAAAACAAAGATATGAAGAAATTGGTGCAGATATGTGATGAGATAGAGCATAAGTATAAGGAGGAAATTTTCGGTTTGAAGACACAACTTGAAGAAGCAAGGAGAGTAGAAGGGATGATTAATAACCAGTTAAAGGAGAAAGATATACAATGTGAAAGACTAGAGTCTAATATTTTTTCAGCTAGAAGGTAGTTAGATGAAAAGAACAAGTTGTGTAAGCAGCTAGAAGAGGAGGTTGCCTCCGTGAAGAACTCATAAAAAGGACCTATAGAAGCAGAAGCCAGAAATAACATGATTTTTAAAGAAACAAACAAAAACAAACAACAACATCAAGAGACAAGGAATGAGATGAAGAAACAATCATTTACAAAAAGCACATTTGCTCCTAGAGATAAATTGAACAAATTTGGAGGATCTCAAAGGAGGTTTTTTTCTCCTTTGAAAGATATCATGTGTTTTTCCTGCCATAAACCTGGACATGTTGTAGCACAATGTAAGACAAAGAAAATAAAGTTTAACCAACAAAAGATGCATCAAATGAGAAGAATCCCTCTAGCAAGCAAACAGAAAGGATAATCTTTCACTAGGTACACAAATAATTTCCATGGTTACTGTTATTTGTGCAATGAATTTGGACATAAACTTGTTGAATGTAAACTATATGTTTTGGGCTACTTGGTTTGGCTCATACTGCTTGCTGGGAATAGTGGGAAAGTTTAGGCACTATATCTGGTTAATTTCAAGACTAGTGTGCTTGAAATTATCCAAATCATATACTTCACAGTGAATGGGGAATGATGGCCAGGAAGATTTCTTGGCTTCTTTAAGGGATTTATTTAAGCCATTTCCCACAGTTTGATAGGCAACTTCTCGGGTCAAAAGATTGTCAGGGACATAGACTTGGAGAACATGAGGTATGTCCAGACTACCAAAAACCCTAACATAAGTAAATAACTCTTCTCTGAACCATTTTCCTATGCCTATGAAATCATCCCTGGCTTCATCAGATAGTCTAGGGGTTTTTTCACCAAAGACATCATGGTATAAAGGTAACATGACTCTAGGACATGTTTTATAGAAATGGGGTTGGAAATTAGACTCCGAGAGGCTCTTATGATAGATGTGGATAGGAGTGGGGACTTCTAAGGTCCATTTCCATCCCATGGATGGAAAATAAGAGGTAAAACAAATGACATCCATAGTGTATGAACTCTTATGAAAAGGGGACACTTTCTAATGGAGATGCTTTGTTTTCTTCTGTAGGCTCAGATTTGGGAAGTTGTGTTATTTGACACCTTAATTCTAGATTACAATGATTGGAAGATAATAAATGTTCAAAAAAGAATGTAAACTAAATACAATAGCCCTTTCTAAACCTTTGGACTTGTTGAAGGCTCGAAAATCATTGCCTCAACATCGGGGATAACCACCCGATCGGGAACTTGAAAACCGTTCCTTTTTCATTTGGAATAATGGTTCTAACTGGGGATAATGAGACCAATTTCCCTTTAAAATAAAATTGAATGAGTGTGAAGAGTAAAATAATGAAATGAGGTCCTGGGACTTAACTTACTCTTATATGCGATTTCAAAGATTTCCATAGGTGCAAGATAATATAGATCACCAAACACTTGAAGAAGTAAATACACGTAAGATGATTAATTTGGTTAAACAGTTAATCAAATTAATGTTGAACACACATCACATGAAATATCTCGTTGCTTTTCACATACATTTAAAGATGACAATCCTACACGTTTAATAGTGAATAAGTGTTCGATCGTGTTTAAATAACATACATAGCAAGAGAAATTTAGAAAAGTATGAATATCGATCACATATAGACACAACAATAATATAAAGATAAAGTACCTGATATATCAAAGCTCTGCTCATCAGAAAAATAGCCTTGGTTCATCCTTTCTATTAAGATGATTCAAAAAGTAAAGTAGTGCAACTTTCCAAAGCCTTCTTACAAAAATTCAGAACCCTTTTCTTAATGACATGAAAGGGTAGTTATATTGAGACTTAAACTGTAAAAATAGTAAATACATGAAATGCTGAGGAGGTTTGAATAACGATCCTTAATATAAGACTTAAAAGGACAAAAATAGAGTCTGTTTTAACAATAACATAAAGAATACGAAGTTGGATGCTTTCCCATTTGTTGTCTTAATTCGTAGATACCCACCATGGGCTTCAATCAGGAGGTTGAGCTGGCCTTATGCGCATCTGCCTCGTATACACAACATCTGAGAGTGTAGGAAGCATGTGTGAAGTGGTATTGGAAAGGCATCATAACATCAACCATTGGCTATGTGGCTTTACTAAATATTGCCAATATTTCTCAAGATTCAACTTTGATAAATTTTTAATATTATCTTCCTTTTTATTGGACCAATCCTGCCAAGACTTCATCAATATTTTAACATCACGCAAGGAATCAACTAGACACTCATGAATTAGATTAGCACCAAACAGGTTCTCGCTGATAGTTTCAGTAAGATTGCTTGAGATGTCTCTCACATAGAAAATGACCCTTTCTGTTTACTTCAATTTTATATCCCAGTATCTAAAGAGGATTTCTTTATATGAATCCTCTATCCTTGGAGGGTTCGTTGCTCTTCCTTTTGCATTGTCTTTCCATGTGAGATAATCACATATTTTCTCCTCAATGTCATCAAAGCATGTCCTCAGATCGGACAACTGATTCATCAATGAATCACGTGTTTTACATAGATCATTAATTGTTGCCAACTTTTGGCAAAATACGACCTGTTTTTGAGCCAAGAGAGTATTTAGTTCTACTGCCTCTTTCTTGAAATACTCAATATTAGGATTATCTTTCAATTGATCAATTCTAAGTAGGAGTTCTTGCAACTTAGCATCTTTAATTATGATGTTAGCTTCATGCTAGAGCTTCATTTCATCAAAGCTCTTTTGCAATTGGGATAGTTGTACCTGCCATTGCTAATCAATGCTCTGTTTTTCTTTCAATTATTCCTACTCCAATTGTTGGATCCTGTCATCCTTGTCTCTAATTAACTGTTGCACTTCTGAAGCTTTATCTATAGTAGTTGTAGCATAGGCCCCTACAAACTGCGATAGCCTAGTTAGATCATCATAGGGGTTTGTTTGTGGATCTTTCCACACAACATCCAACGATACATCTCCAAGGACTAGCGCCTGGGATTTCTCAACTTGCCTTCTTTTCCTTGGCCTGCTCATTAGAGCCCTATGCATAGGACTATACAATATATCAAGAGGAGGTATTTATTCAATTTTAAGAAAAATATCTGCAGTGTGGTGTGCCAGGATGAATTATACATCATCTGTGTTGACAGATTTGTCAGAAGCCCTAGTAGTGAGTGGGTTCTGCTTATTAGTTTTAGGAGTACTAATTGTTTCTTTTGGAGATGAGGTATGTACCTCCTGCGATACTGAATTATTAATATCTTGATCAAATTGATTACAGATTTTATGTAAATCACTTCCAAACAATGGTTCTTTGTTTTGTTACATTGTTATTATAGTTTCCTTTGTTCCCTGTGCCATATCACTATCTTTTGTAGACTTTGCTAAACCCTGCTCTAATTGTAGAACTGGCTGAGAAATCCTCAATGTGTCAAGAGGGAGATTTTATAATCTTTTACTTTTGTATTCTCCGAACCTGTTTAATTGCTCTGGATTCAAACGCGATTCTTCTAACCTTTCTACCTGAATGTATGTGTTATAGGTCAATTTGGGCATCATCCCCCAAGACCTAGTCAAACTGGACATCATCCCTAGGACTAATGAATAAGGTCTATCATTCCCTTATATTTCAATTACTATATGCCCTAAGTGAATACATTTCATTCATGGCTTCAATTGTAAGATTTCAAAGGTTTGAAGTATATATTATATGACCCACTGACTCACCAACGCTCATATACAAGGGACTAGCTGCGTTGTAGTGCCAATTCCTCCATGCAAGGGTTCACTGCAGTGCACTTCCCAACACTCAAGGGTGTGTTGGTCACCTGGGAGTGGAATTCTCATTGTTCTGGGAATCCCCACATGGCCAGTGCCTTCTAGAAGAGTCCATAGGTGTCATACTTCGAATCCAAGTGTACTCCATCTAACACCTTTGAACTTGGAAACATGTCTTGCCTATTATTAGAAAGTCATTAATTGAGAAACTACCATCAGTTTCCCTATAAATTGAGCACTCATCTAAGTGCTAGGGAGGAACAATTTTGTGCAAAGTTATGATGTTGGATTCTTATTTGATAAGAGAGTGAAAGTACTGATATGCTGTCGAGATGATGTTGGATGTGATGAGGTTGGAATGAAGTTGGAGCCGATTGACGACAAATTGATCCATTGGTTGTAATCTTCTCCTCCTACTCTTTAATAAAGATCAATGTTCATTTTCCCATACATATGTCTCTATTTCTTGTGCAATGTATTCTTGAATGATGTATGTTTTTCAGATCTAATCGGTTTGATTTGAGTAAGATAAGTAGATATCTATATATTGTATGTTGTTTGCGGTTCTCTATTTGTGTTTGCAGGAATCAATCTAGCGACTTGAGTTGGATTAAGAGCGATGACAAAAGTGACAGAAGGAGAAAGATAAGCGAAAGAATCATAAGTAGGCTCCTTTCCCATTCTATATATCTGCTTGTTTTAGAGAAAATATTAGTTATTATTTCCTCTGTTGTTCTAAGTGATAAGCACCACACTTAGGGAATTTGATTTATCCGTAGATCACAATTTTGTATAGAAAATTGGCGACTCCACTGGGGAGATCCCATCATTCCTGGTGTTTTTTTCCTCTGTTTATCTTCATGATTAGCATCTACTTTATGTTATCAGTCATCTAAATGAACAAATTTCATTAGAAGTGTGTCTAGCTACTTGATTTTAAATCTTATTTGCGCCCAACGCACTGTTGGTCAAGACACAATGCACTGCAATGCATTGTCTCCCATTTAGGGGTACTCTGCAATGCACTGTCTCCCCTTAGAGACTTCTTTTCCCCCTCAGCCAACCAAATTCCATCAAAATTTGTCATTTCTTTCAGTTTCAACCACTTGTTTTCTATATTCTTAGATGTATGATACCTCTTAGAGACTAGTAAAATTTCTTGTTCTTCCTCCTTTGAAAAGTAATTTGTTCAATGTTTCATTAGTGTTTTTCTTTATCATTGGAAAATCAAATTCAAAGTATTTTATTTTTGTAGTAGATCAATTTTGTTTTCGAAAAGGAAATTTTTGTTTCATTCCTCATTTCCTATAGGAAAATTGTCGTTCCATTCTTTATTTTCCTAAGAGAAATTGTTGTTTCATTCCTCGTTTATCATAATAAAACACTTGTTTGATTGATTTCTGCATATAGTTTCCTTTCTTTCATTCACGTTAAAGGGAACTGAAAAGAAAAACATGCATGTGCATATAGTGAATTGTGTGTGTTGCATAGGAACAAGTTAGGAAAGCTACATTTAGTTTTTTCTCTTTGTTGTATGCTCAAAAACTGATTGCTCTTTCCCTTAGTAGCTAGGATTTTCATTGAAAAAGCTAATTTGAAATTTTTTCTTATCATTTAGTTTTCATTTTTAGGAATTTCCATTACATCACGTGGTGAACCTCAAATACAAATTTTTAAACAAGATCAACATAAAATTTACATCAATAAACCTAAGAAAGCATTGGAACATCAATGGTAACATTTATAAGGTCTAGGCTAGAGACATGTTCTGGCATCGTTAAACATAGCAGTTGTTGCTAACTTGTCTGCGATACATTCCGAGTGTGATACCTCACTCCCCGTAGGTAAGTATATCGAAGCTCTTCCACGTACCTTTGGGTATAAAGGGCAGTGTTTTAGTACGAAAAGTATAAGGGGGTGCTCTCACTGTGCGGTTTCACATTAGATAGTGCTAATACAGATTTGGGCCTCCACGTACCTTCGGGTATATTTGGGAGGACAAATTTAGGTTGTTATCCATCCATAGGTAACTGAGTCGGTCGCCTTGTAACTTGTGATACACCGAACACAACATTTGGGGAGATTTCCTGCCCATGCTTCTTGGTTTTCCAGGAGGTATTCTGCAGTTCACAATTACTTGGTAAACCTTTTGCCTAGAATTACCCTTTTATTTTGTTTATTTGTTTTTGTCATAAAATCAATCAGTCATCGTGGAAGAAGAACATCCCTTTCCCCGTTGTTCGCGTATAATAGCACTTAAACCACCTTTCCCACCGGAAGCCATTTCTGGTCGGCGAAGGCGACATTGTTCTATCGAAACTGGTACTATTAGTACCTCTAGTGTGACATCATTATCACATATACCAAAGTCATCTCGAGTTGTTTCTACAAATCCTATTTCATCCACTGTTGTCAAGACAGAGTCCTCACAACTAGTTGTGGTCACGATCCATCCAATCAGTCAGACCATACCTCCCAAACCCAACGTTGTTCAACTAGAAGTTGATCCGAATCCTATCATTATTTTACCAAAACATCTAGATCCCGAAGTCGAACAACCATAATTTTTTCCTGTATTAGTCGCTTCATAGTCAATTGTAGCCATTGATTCTCCCATATCTCGCAGTCAACCACCTAAAATATATCTCGGGCCTGACGACGAAATCCTTCCACATGGTTTGATTTCGATTGAAGAAATACCACAAGACGAAACACCTTCAACTCCAACTCATTTTGGGGAGGAGATTTATCTTTACGAGTCTTTTCCTCAATCACCTCACACTGCTTTCTTTGATCCTGTGTCAATTCGAGTTCCCGTAGATCCTATAGGGTATACATTAGGTTGTTTGACCATGGCTTAGTCAACATATTCAGTTGTACCATCTATTACAGTTGCGACAACATCTATTGTTGCTACCCCGTCGATGTTCACCACATCACTAGAGTCACATCTATATGGTGGTCCTTCCGTCCCACTTGGTTACCAATCTTTATCTGGAACCTTCTGTGGTGCATCCTCAAACCCATGGAATTCACCCATGTCATCATCTGGTATTCTATCTAGTACATATATAATGAGTATTGAATGGCTTGATCCTTTATATACATCTTTAATGCAATATCAAGCTGGTCCATCTGAGTATATTTCATCCAGTGCAATCTCAAATGGACTCCCAACATTTGGAGAACAATATATTACATCTTATTATACTCTTCATGCTAGGGGAAACCTATGGTCACCCATTTTGATAGTACTCTGTCGTTATATGGTCATCCTAATGTTGTAATGATTGTTTGTCAGTGGCAGCCTATCCTGCCTGTTCAACCCCAAACGGTTGTGCATTCATATCAACTGTTCAACCTGTTGCACCCACATCTACTCCACTTGTTAATACATCCTTACCCCTATTACAGGCTCAAAGTGTTGTACCTCAACCGTCTCAGAGGGGTCCTTCAACCCAATACCCTCAAGTATTGGGACCTAAAACTCCAACTCCTTCGGTCGGTTTACAACAACCACCTGTATCTAGAATTATTTATTCACAAGCTGGATTACCCTATTATGGGATGTCATAGACACAACCGAGTCTTACCTATTCACAACTGGGACCAAGCTTTTCTAGTTTGGGCCATAATCTTAGTGGGCAGACACCTTGGCAGCCACAAGCGCAAATACCACAACAATCATTCCAACAACAAGTAGCTTACCCAAGTTTTGGTCAACAAAATCCTCAAGCGTTTGCTTATCAAAACAACCCCTATCTGGGTTACCAGCAAAAAATTCCTTATTTTGCTGCTCAAAGGCCTGTTGGCCAAGCAATTCCATCATACCCTGGCTATGCTCAACTTGACTTAAACCGACACTTGACCTTTGTTGCAACTTTAGAATTACCTTATTTAAACCGGCTTACCAATGATCCAATCAGCTATGCTCCTTGGTGGTCGGTGATACCTCATAAATTACCCTCGGATATTCCTAAGTTTAATGGAAAACCTGGAGAAGACCCGTCAATGCATGTTATGACTTATCCTTTGTGGTGTTCATCCAACTCCTTAAATGATGACTCCGTTCAACTACGTCTTTTCCAGAGTACGCTCACTGGTCCGACTGCGAAGTGGTACATTGAGTTACCACGAGCTTCATTTGATAATTTCACTACCTTAGCTACTAACTTTTTGACCCACTTCCAGTTACCCATATGATATGAAACTAGAATAAAACTCTTGACAAATTTAAACAGAGTAATTCTACTCACATTTATGATCATATTCATGAGTGGCGTCATCATCGTAGGATGGTCAAAACATTTTTTCCTGGTCAACTTCTTGTTGAGTGGTTCATTAAGTCCTTGCTGCCATCTATCACCAAGGATGTGGCTAAGGGTTTCATCATCACTGAATATCAGGTCATTGCTTGTGCCCAGTACTTAGATTTGATTTATACTCAGTCTAGCATGCTCTACGAGAACATTCACAATGCACCGTGATCTAATTTTACTGTTCCTCCTTCATGCTGACGATGGTATGATCAATAATGCAAGCACACATCACTCTATTGCATCTGATCCTGCACCTTCTTCCGAAATTCATGTCGTGTCATCTGACAATGGAAAAAGTGAAAAGCAACTCGGAAGTAAGAAAAAGGGGAAAGCGAAGAAAAAGAAAAATTCAACCCCGCAGGAATGATCATCTGGTCAACAAACTAGAAACAATCGGAAACCTCGTTACCCTTACATAATATGTAATGAGGAGCACTTTTTTCGAGACTGTCCTCACCGCGCCTAATTCTCAAAATTTCTTAAGATCTCGAATGCATCTGCTGTGTTGATAGATCCATTTCCGAATCCAGACACAAATATGGTTGCTACCAATCGAGCTTCTAGTTCCCAGGTGCTTATGCTATCTGTTACAAATCCAAAAACTGATGTTTTGGTGTCAACACGAAATAAATATTACGGTAGTCAGGCTATTGATCGACCTACTACGTCGATCATGAATCCATCCACGGAATCTATTCCACCAACTTCGATTCCTGAGTTAACAATAAAGCCACCGAAGTGAGTCATCCATAAATCTACATTCAATCCTCAAGCCCCAACTGCTCAAAATTATAATAAAGTTGAAGATTTGGCTCAGTCACCTTCAGCTATGTCGACGCTTGAGGTACTTCAAAATTGTCCCTTCTAGAAGTAGGCTTTGTTGTCGGGAATTGGTGGAATCGATCTGACATATTCAAACCTTGTAGTCTTTAATCATATAGGCTATGTGTCACAATAACCAACAGAATTGGCATTATCCATCCAAGTGAATTCTCTTAATCACTTCGTTTGTCATACTATTATTGATGAGGGAGCATATACCTGTATTATTTCCTTAAACTGTTGGAAGTCACTTGGCTCACCGCGCCTATCTCAATCGCCTACGACGTTGAAAGCTTTTGACGATCGTACATATAAGCCTTGCGGTATCATCAATAACCTGCATGTCGAATAAGGGGGAAAAATAGTAACTGTTGAAGTTGAGGTCATTGATGGACCCCTTGACAACAAATTTTTTTCTAGGAAGGACATGGGTTTACACTATGACTGCAATCATCTCTACCTATTTTAGAATGATCGCCTTTCCCCATAAAGGTGTTATTACTGTCATCAATCGACTTTCCTTCTTTGCCTCAAGTTCCTAGGTAAATGGAAGTGTTTCGTTAGTTCACACATCCCAGCTAGCACTTCAAAACATTGGTGTAGAGATCTTAAAGGATTCTTCCCTAATGGGCACCTTTGCATTACCGCTACATGCGACGTCGGCATAAATTGCAAGAATAGAGACCTGCTGCATGATATCTTCCACTCCATATGGCTTAAGGAAGATTACCAATTATTTTGAAGTTGTTACGTTGGATGCATTCCTACTGCCCATCCTAATTGAGCTGGCATAGTAATCAATCTACATGGCTTGGGCGGCAAATCTGAAATCATCATCGCCGATTGTTTGGGTTGATCGTTTATTAGATTTTGGTACTCCATCTGATCCTTTTTCATCCACTTTATTGACCGATGAGAGCATTGTGGAATCCATGATTCCAGAAGGAGAAGATCATCATCATCGTTCCCACCTTCAGGATTACGAATAAGATAATATTATTAAACTATATCACCCATTGATCAAAACATTATTTTCAAATTATTTTCCCATTAATGCAATCGAATTCGAGCTAAATTTATCAAATATTGAAGAAACCATTTCTATCGATATTTTGACCAAAACCGATGTTGTAGAAAACATTCATGTCGGCTTGTCTTGTTCTCCATCAGAAGTCGAAACTTATCTCTCTCTCTCTCTTTCATGAATTCTGAGATATATTTGCTTGGAATTACGAGGAAATGTCAGGCATAGATACTAGTATCGTTGAACACACCATTAAAATGTACCCTGATGTTAGACCGGAACGTCAATGCCTTTGTATTGTTCATCCGAAGAAGGCTGTTGCCATTAAAGCAGAAGTTTAAAAACTTTTGCGTGCTGGTTTCATTTACCCTGTTCCGCTTATTGATTGGGTTTCCAACATTGTTCCTATCATGAAGAAACAAGGGACAATCAGAGTGTGCGTCGATTATCGGGATGTCAATCTTGCTTATTCAAAAGACAACTATCCTACTCCTTTTATCGAACAAATTATTGACGATTGTGCTGGATGTGAAATATTTTCATTCATGGATGGATTTTCCGGTTACAATCAAATCAATATCTTCCCAGAGGACCAATATAAGAGAAAATTTATCTATCCCTGGGGCACATTTTCTTATCAGAAACTCCCATTTGGTTTAAAGAACGTTGGGGCAACATTTCAGAGAGCAATGGATTATGCGTTCAATGACATAAAACACATTGTTCAACCTTATCTAGACGATTTACCCGTGCATTCACGAAACCAGATTGATCACCCGATGCATTTGAGAGCTATATTTTTACGCTGTCGACACTGCAAAATACGCCTCAATCCACACAAATATGTGTTTTGTGTTGGTTTTGGTCATTTTCTAGCATTCGTCGTCTCAAAAGAAGGAATTCGAATCGACCCACAGAAGGTCCAGGCCATTCTTGATTTGTCTGCACCATGAAATTTACTTCAGTTACAAAAACTTCAAGGAAAGGCTAACTTCCTAAGGAGGTTCATACCCAACTACGCTGAAATAGCTAAAGGATTTACTCGTCCCTTGAAAAAGGGATTCCCTTCCATTGGGATAAGGTTGCACAAGCTTGTTTTGATGTTGTCAAGGACACACTTGTTCGGGCATCATTAATGTATCCCCCCAATTTTTTCCCGAGAAAAAATCAAACTTTTTATAAAAATAAATACAAAAATTTACATCGTAGATGCCGCAACATTCCATAAGAGAGTATCTCCCTATGAAAAATAGGGCTTGTGCATATAGTAGAAAAATACTGTTGGGTACCGGATTTGTATACATTTCGCTCCCATTTTCGCCCACCTTTCTACCTCTTTGTGTCGTTATTATTCTTAAACACATGAGGTAAACCCCTTTCTTTTGTTTTACATGGGATATTTGATTAATGAAGTAATATTCAAGGAGGTTTTACCTTTTGTAAACATTAACTCTGATTTTTACAGATTTGGCAAAAGCGGGAAGGTTACAGCTCTGAGTCGTAGAGTAGCTCCTAATTTCTAGCGTTATCTTCACTTGCTGCTACAACGCAACAAATTTTGTTTCGCCCCAGCAATATTTCAGGCTTTTTCATGGTTTCCCTTTGGAAGTTAGGTCGTTGTTGTAATGAATTGTATAATTGTAGATATGCAGTTGTTAGAGGAAATCTGCAATTTCCTGAACAGTTGTATAAAGAGGGCCTGCGGGCTGTGAATCGGGATTAAGCCCAACACATACAGATTTTGTAACAGAAATATTCTGCAGTTAATTGAATGCAAAACACTCTGATATTTTACCTATAATTTGTGAGTTTGTTGCAGCCCTGATCAGAGAGTTGGGCCCACTCTTCTGATCGGGTGTTGCGTTACCTTTCTTTTCGTTGATTTCATGTTTAGTTGGTTTTGTCGCTGTTGTTCCAGTATAATCCTTTAATTGTTGTGAATGTCTTTTTAATTCTGCAATCTATTTTAATTGTTGTTACTGTAGTCTGTGTGTTCATTGATTAAGTCTGTGATCTAACAACAGGTTATGTGATTGCTCTTGCATATACTGTGTCGTTAGTCTTGAAATAACTAACGCCCTCGAGTTGATAATTTATGTGGAAAAAGTGTTTGAATATTGATCACATCTGGACACCAACATTTTGGCACCATTGCCGGGGAAGGCTAACAAGGTGCAAGAACATGATCTACAATTGATATAAGGGTTGATCTCTCATCTTGGGGAGGGAATTTATTGCCCTACTTCGAGTCCTGGGCATAGTATTTTGTGTTTTTCTGCTTTTTTATTGTTTTATTTATAATTAATCTTTCGTCTTGGGGAGGGCATTTGTTACCCTGCTCTAAGTCCTGGGCATAGTTTTAGTTTTTCTTTTCTTCTAAAAGGGCCAACTTCTCGTCCTGAGGAGGGTATTTGATTGCCCTAATTCAGGTCATGAACTTTGATTTTCTTTTTCTTTATTTGATTTTCTGTTTTGAACTTATTCTCTCGTCCCGGGGAGGAAGCTATCTATCCTGCTCCAGGTCCTGAGCGTTTATTTTGATGAATTATTCTCACCAATTGTATGAACAAAGATCTAAATAAGAGGGCAGAGGAATACCCCCAAAGGAATGAAAGGATATGGGAAGGAATACGTATATTCAGGAGATCATCGAGAAACCTAAATCTGAAGCATCCTCTCGTGCTACTGTCAGGGTAAGGGTTCAGACGAGGTCCGTAGGGCAGTCGGTTGAGCATCTAACTCCAGCCACGGTACCAGAGGAAATTATTTCAACGGCGGAAGAAGCAATAAATAAGGTATTGGTGGAGGAGCAATCCCTGCTATTAGTATAAGGGGAAGAAATAACAAGTAGGGGTTAGAAGAACTATGCAATTTTAATTGGGAAGAAGAACCTCCGAAAGGGTTTTCACCACCAAAAGACCAAGGGAGTGTTGTGAAGCCTCCTGTAGTTGAATTAAGCAATTATGATTTGGAAAGAGAGTTCCTGAAGGATTTTTTGTCACCAAGAGACCAAAGGAGTGCAGTGAAACCTCCTACTGTTGAATCACCCCAAGTACTAGTTGCAGAACTAGTTGAAATCCCATGTGAGTACTGGAGGATATTTATGGCACCTACAAGTTCTTTTATTGATTTTTCCAATTGGAAACATTATAGGTGATGCACCGATGAAGCCCATCCCTTTAACAACTTTTCCTAATTTTCACGGGCTTTCTTCAGAAGACCCTAACACATTCCTCTTCGAATTTGACATTGTCTGTCGAGGGTATGATTATATCTCCGAGGCTCAGAAACTAAATTTTTTTCCTGCTACCCTAAAAGAGACAACTCTACGATGGGTCATGGGTTTAGGAGGGAAAAATATTACCTCATGGGAAGGGATGAAAGAAGCCTTTTTGGAGAAATATCAAGATTACTGTAAATCCCGTGATATTAAGGAGGAAATATTTAAGTTTGTACAGAAAGAGGATGATAACATGGAAGACTGTGTGGAATGATTCAAATATATATTGCAGAGGTCAGGCCATAGTGACCTGGATAAGGATATTCCAAAGATCATTCTTCTTCGGGTGCTTAGGGAAAATTCTCTGCAGCTTCTGAACATAGTGGGAAAGGGGGACATTTCAAAAGAAGACTTTGACACCATATGTGACTATTGCATTTAGTGTTCACGAGGGGCTGTAAGGAGTGGAAAAGGAATTCGGTCATTAAAGACTTCCGGTGGAGGGGTTACAAAGGCTGAAATTGGAAAACTACTGGATAATATAAGGACTAATATCCTGAGCACATTATCCGCCTAGATGGACACTCTGCAAGCAAAATAGAAACATATAGAGTTGGAGAAGACTATGGCTATATTCTGCCCACAGATGGGTCGAAATGAATAGGCAATATGAGTGGGTTGCAGACAAGGCAAGCGTGGGAATGAACAAGCAATATAGGCTATTCGACAATAGATTGCTGAGAAAGATTCTTAGAAGTCAAGTGAAAACTGAGTAGATAATTTGTTTTTAATTATTCAAAAATCGATACACAATTAAACACCGTGAAAAGCTACTTGGACGTTTTGAATCTCCATATAGTTAATTATAATATAATTAAAAATTTTATATAATTCATAAATTATATAATTTATAATTATATAAATTATATAATTTATAATAATAATAATAATAATAATAATAATAATGATTATTATTATTATTTAAATAATAGTAATAATAATTATTTAGAAAAAAAAATAGAGAACCCAGTTTCAAGACAGTATTATTGGAGAATTATACATGCCAAGGTATCAGTGACGAATTCATAAACCCAAGATGACAAAATGCCAGATAAAGGAAATTGTCAGAAATTAAGCTTTCAGGACAAAGCTTTTGAAGGAAGAGGCAATGTAACAAATATAAATTATATAAAATAGAGTAAATACAAATAAATGTAATTACTAAATAATCAAATAGGATTATGTTAAGTAGTCATTAGTTAACTGAAAAGGCATGTCTAACAGACATGCCTAGTCATGAAAGGTCGCCTGCCTAGGTATATAAGCAGGGCCTCATTGTAACATTTTACCATCTTATTATATCTTATCATATCATATTTTATTAATAAATTATTATTACAATACCTCTTGTGTATTTTGCTATTAAGTCAACAAACGTACAAGTTTTGTTGCTACAACAGAAAGAAGCATCCCTTGAAAGAATGCCCATTAAACATAGTGGAAGCCTACGCAATCTGTGAATAGACTCATGCGACCAGCTCATTCCCTTTCTTGCCCGGACTGAAGGTGGTTTTTCAAGGAGCAAGTGAAGAAAATGTGGTAGACCAGCTGTACTACATGGGGCCGAAAAAGCCATGGAAACCTCAACCACCAGCTATGAATCCAGGTATGTTTCAGGACCCATCCCAGTATTTTAATAATTTTAATATGGGTCCCCAGTCTACACCATTTTCATCTATGTTGTCTTAGTATCAATACCCCCTTTGGCAACAATGGGTTCCCCAGGCTAGTTTGAATCCTTCATGGAATTAGAGCTGGCATGGACCCTCTCCTACTGGTCAGTTTCCTCAATATATGCCTCAATAAAAAATTCAGTTTCCCTCTAATGTACCTCCTGGTAATCCAACCCTTCAACCCCAGCTTCCTATCCAGCCCAATCCGAATCCTAATAATAAAAGGGTCCAACAAATAGATACTCTTAACCTTCCATCTTATAGCATTTCCACCGCCGGACTTAAAGAAATAAAATTACGATCTGGGCGGGTAGTAAATGCTCCCAATTCACCTATTATTATAGAACAGATTGACAGTGAAGTTACAGAACCAGAATAGAGGACAATTGGGGATAAACCAGATCAAAACATAATAAATCAGACACCTCCCCAATATGTTCCTAATCAGGGTCATTCAACTTCTCCTCGATATCCTGAAAGACTGACCTTGAATAAACTAAACCCTTAAGCAGAGTTTGATTTCCTGGGGGAATTGCAAAATCTGTTTGTCAAAATACCCTTGCTACAGGCTATGAGGGATGTACCTATATATGCAAAAAATATCAAAGAGTACTGCTCTAAGAAACCAAGGGATCCGTTAACTATTCATGTGATGGGTAGACTGTTCGACATTATGTTAGGAAAGAATATGCCTATGAAATATGGAGACCCGGGAAACCTAATTCTGACAGTAAAAATCAATGGGGTTGAAATCCCAAATGTACTAGTGGATTTGGGTGCTGCCATCAATATCATTACCTCTGAAAAAATGAACACATTAGGTCTCAGAAATGTCAATCCAACCCCTACCATATTGGAACTAGCAGATAGGTCTACAATTAAACCAGTATGGAAACTAGAAGATGTGACCATTTCAATGGATTCATGGCACTACCCGATGGATCAACTTGTGTTATAGACAAGATCCTCAGTTGGAGGTCACCCATTAATTTTGGGGAGACCTTGGCTCGCAACTACAGATGCTTACATAGGCTGCCGATTTGGGCATATGATCATATCAAATGAGATAGTTACAAAGAATCTTACTCTTTACCCTCTTACGAAACCTAGCCCATCGGAAAAATTATTAACCAGTCATAAACCTCTACCAATAGAAGAGCCTGAACTTGAAAATGAAGAAGTTAGACCAATCCTCACTATTGGGCAGGCCCTTCAATTCAAAACAGAAACTGAGGACGATGCTATCAACACTTTTATAAATGATCCTAGTTATGTTTCCAATTCAACTCGTCAAATTTTAGAATTTGCTTTGAGTTGTGAAAAACAGGAAAACATTGAGCCAAAAGATGAAATTGAATAAATTCCTGTAACCTCATCCCATGATAGTATTCCAATTGAAATTGAACCAGGGAAAACACTCAATATCACCCCTAATCTGTCTGAATCCCAGACAAAACAGTGCTTAAAAGTCCTTCAAGATCATCAGGAAGCTTTTGCCTGGGATTATACCGACATGAAGGGGATCCCTGCTAATTTATATACTCATCATATTTATATTAAGGAAGATTTTCGCCCTGTAAGACAAGCCCAACGGAGAATGAATCCTGCTCTAAAGAACATTGTCAAAGAAGAATTACATAAATTATTTGATGTAGGTTTCATTTACCCCATCTCAGATAGTCAATGGGTATCCCCGCTAGTTATTGTTCCTAAAATGAATGGTAAGTGGCAGATCTGCGTAGATTATAGGGAGCTAAATAAGGCAACTAAAAAAGATCATTTCCCTTTGCCATTCATTGACCAAGTCCTGGACACCCTGGCTTGGAAGAAGTTCTTTTCCTTTCTAGACGGATTCAGTGGATATAACCAGATCTAGATAGCCCCAAAAGACTAGGATAAAACAAATTTCACATGCCCATGGGGGATCTTTATATATAGGGTCCTCCCATTTGGCCTGTGTAATGCTCCTGCTACCTTCCAGAGGGAAATTCTAGGAATCTTTTCTGATTTTGTCGATGATAGTGTTGAAATCTATATGGATGATTTTACTCCATATGGAAACTCATTTGAAGAGGGATAGGAAAATCTAGAGAAAGTACTCAAAAGATGTAAGTAGATCCATGTATCTTTGAGTACAATCAAATTCCATATGATGAGGGAAGAAGGGATAGTATTGGGACATTTGCTCTTAGTTGTCGGAATTCAAGTTGATCCAGCCAAAGTAGAGGTAATATTACACTTTCTGGTACCAAAGACACCCACACAGGTATGTAGCTTTATTGGTTGTGTTGGTTATTACAGACGTTTCATAGAAAATTTTGTTAAGATAGCACATCGAATTTTTCAATTGCTAATGAAAGATGCAGAATTCTCGTGGACTGAAGACTGTGAAGCAGCTTTCATAAAAATCAAGGGACTGATTTGCAAAGCTCCAATTCTTCGAGTACCTGATTGGGCATTATCGTTTCACATACATGCTGATGCTTCTTAGACAACAATAGGAGTTGTTTTAGGACAGCAAATAGACAAAACATCGTATGCAATTTATTATGTCAGCAAGAATTTAATTCTTGCTGAACTGAATTACATGGTGATGGAGAAGAAATTCATGGCTATCATTTATGCTATCAACAAGTTCCAGCGCTACATCACCGGGTATCCTACTTTTGTACATACTAATCATGCAACTATCAGTTATTTGATGAATAAACCTATCACTCTTGGCCGTATTACAAGATGGTTGCTATTGCTTCAAGAATTTGATATCACAATAGTAGACAAATGAGGAAAAGATAATGTAGTTGATGATTTCTTATCTAGAATGGATAACAATGACGAATGCACACCTATAGAAGATAGTTTTCCCAATAAGCATCTTTTTGCAGTTTCTACTAAACCTTTGTGGTATGCAGATATTGCTAACTATCTTGCTACAGGGAAAGTGCCTCCTCATTTTTTATACAGGGAACAACGAAAAATTATTCATCACAATGCCCAATATTCTTGGATGGCAGGGTACCTTTTTCATACAGGAGCTGATAAGAAGATTCAACGCTGTCTATCTGAGGATGATATTTATGAAGTATTGAAGGCTGCCCATGATGGCCCTTGTGGATGGCATTTTGCAGACAAAGGAATAGGCCATAAGGTGCTACAAATGGGATAATACTGGCCTTCTATCTTTCGGGATGCACAGAATTATGTTAGGAGGTGTGACAGTTGCCAACGTATGGGGCAACCCAGTCGAGCTGATGAAATGCCTTTGCAGGCACAGGTAGTCCTCGAACCTTTTGAGAAATGGGCTATTGACTTCGTTGGACCCTTTAACCCATCCTCCCAAAAAAAGGTCCACATCTTTGTTTGCACAAATTACGTGACTAAGTGGGTAGAAGCCAAAGCTGTTGCGAAAGCAACAGAGCAAGTGGTCTCGTATTTTATATTTGAATAAATTTTTGCTTGTTACGATATCCCAAGGGAGATTGTTTCAGATGGAGGAGCACGATTTACATCACACAAGATAGCAAAGCTTATGCAGAAATATGGAGTCAAACACAGGGTGACATCTCCATACCATCCCTAGGCGAATGGACAAGTAGAAAGCATAAACAAGACATTGGAAAATATCTTGACAAAAACTATGGCATACCATCGTTGGGATTGGGCTCAAAAATTGCCTGAAGCTCTCCGGGCGTACAGAACAACATGGTGGAACATAGCTGGGTCTTCACCATTTGAGGTTATATATGGGAAATCCCCGTTGTTTCCAATAGAGTTTGAAATCAATACGCTCAGAACAACTCTTGAAGTTGGTTTGGATCTTTCAGATGCCCAGAAACACTGACTGGCCTAACTCAATGAGCTAGATGAAATTCGCTCAATGGATGTCTAGAGAACTACTGCTATTCAGCAGCAGAGAATGAAATGGCACGACAGGTTTATCAAGAACAAGGTGTTTTAGAGGGGAGATTGGGCACTACTCTATGACTCCCGATTTAAGGATTTTAAGGGAAAGCTTTGCACTCGTTGGATGGGACCTTACGAGGTGGACATTGTATTTGATAATGGAATAGTCAGGCTAGTCACAATTGACGATACACGTGCTTCATTTATAGCAAATGGACATCGCCTGAGATTATACCGCCGCCCAACCTCTAAGGATGCTTTTATCAAACACCTCTATGAGAAATCTGGTTTGAAGGTTATCAGCGTAGAGAACTCTTCCTCTGCATCCTACCTCTAAAAATAATAATAATAATAACAATAATAATAAATAAATAAATAATAAAAGAAAAATAAAAAGAAAATAATAAAGAATAAATAATTATATTGTTACTATTTTGCTGTCTTTTTGCAGGAGTTACTACTAAGGAGTAATGTTTTAAAAATCGAAAATTTTTCTAAGTATCAGTTGCTGGTGCTCATGATGTTGTTACTCGGTTGCTGCTACTCCTGATGCTGTTACTCGGTTGCTGCTACTCATGATGTTGTTACTCGATTGCTGCTACTCAGGGTGTTGTTACTCGGTTGCTGCTGTTAGCCATAAATAAATTTTGTCATAAGAAAATGATGGCTAAAAACAGGTCTTGAGCCTTCAAAAGATTATTTTCATAGAAAATTACTCATTCTTGAAGTCTGTTGTTCCTTAGTGCTGTTTCCTAACAGTGTCGTTCCTTATTGCTGTTCCCTTCAAAAATCCACCAAGAAAAGTTGTTTTTCCCAAACAAAAATGTTTCCTAAAAGCCCCATTTTCATCATTTCATTTCCTCCTTCCCCCCCCATGTCATTCATCTTCTTTGAAAAAACCCCTTTTTGTCCTTCTCATTTTACCCTCATACTCCTCAAAAACCTTCAAAACCACTTTGAAACTCATAAAAATCATTTTTTATGGTGTAAAAACCTCCCTTCTCAACTATCGAAACTTGAAAAAACCCATAAAAACCCCTTTTCTGGCCTAAACGCACCCTTTTATTAATACAAACAGGCTTAATCCCTCTGTTGGTTTAGCCCCCAGCTCCTTTTCTTCATATTTCCATGCACCCGTGACCGGGCGTTAAGCGCTCATCGCATTGAGAAGTTTACGTCGCATCGGCACCATTCCTTACCTTGCTTTCCTCTCCCATTTCCTTTGTTCCCCCGCTGATGCGATAAGCAGCCTTACCCTGGCCCCTGGTCACTTATCCTCCCATGGGACCATGCCCCTGTGCTAAACCATATCCCCCCCATCGCATCGGCCTTTATTCGTTTCCTCCTCCATTCCTTTGTTCCCCCGCCAATGCGATAGGCCCCTTTTCTCCTCCGCCCCTGGTCACCTTTGCCCTCCACGTGACCATACCCCAGCACCCATGCTAAGCCCCCATCGCATCGACGTTTTCATTTAAAACTTGCCTTTTCTTTATATTTTACCCGCTCCGATAAACGATACCCCGATGAGATCTAAGTCGTAGATCGCTATGATCTAACGGTGGTTATTGGCCCCCGCCTCTTATCTTTGGGTTTATCCATCTACCCTCTGCACCGATCTTCGCCACCGATCTACATGATCCAACGGCTCTCGTTCATCCCGACAACCCAACTCTTCTGGACCCACCATCCATTATGCAAAGCCCTCATCTAATCATATTTTTCCATCTGGTTTCCACTTAAAACCTCACCCATGCACCTTTCCATTTCACGCTTTTCCCCCACTGTTGGATTTACTCCTCCAAATCCAATGGTTTGCATTGCATTTCACGCTCATTTCCAAAAAAAAATCAATCGAATGATAACCGCGTGAAAAAATTTGTTTGGGGAGGACGCATGGCACATTTTAATTGGACCGCGTTCGTTTTATTAAAAACCATTTACTGCCCGAGGGTCACACGAAAACCACAGGTGGTTTTCCAAAACCACTTTCGCTCAAATATTCACACCAGGACTGTTTGAAGCCCATTTTCTTCGCGGTTTCCTCCATAAAACCCTTCTACGCATTCATTTTCTCCATATGCTCTTCCGCCTCCGCTAACCTCTGTATGCAGTTTTCCAACCCCACAGGGTTTATTAACATGTTTATTGGTTTTTACAGGATTCAATGGCAGTTATACAGGCCAGAGGCATTCTCCTGATTCATAATGAAATATGGCCAGAAGAGGAGGGCCCTCATGGTCCAAACAAAGGAAAAAATCACGAAAAAGGGTAGCTGACAGGGTTTGTTTTCACAGATTTGACCAGTACTCCATGAGCGATGTTATATTAAGAAACCCTCACGCTTCGATGAAGCCTCCTGTCTAGAGTAAAGGGAAAGATGATGAAACCTGAAGATCGAGGGTTAAAAACGAGAATCAAAGATAAAGAGATGGAAGTGCGAGATTAAAGGATTAAAGGTTTAACCCGAAAATTTGTGGGTTAATACACATGTTTGAAGATCAAAAGACTTAACCTCACAGTTTAAAATGTTAAAACACAGTTTAAAGGTGGATACAGGCAGTTAAAGGAATAGACTTAAAGCATCAAAAGCCTAAAAAGGCAAAAGGCAGATGACTAAAGCCAAATCAATGAATCTAGTCAGCAGATAAAGTTTAAGACTAAAAGATGATGGTAAAAGCCCAAAAGCAAGATTAAAGGCAGATCAGTGTTTAAAGCCACAAGGACAGACAAATCAACAAAGGAGCATCCAAATGCCACATCATTGAGGAAATTACTCCTCAAAATGCCACCTACCAACCGATTTCACCTAAAAAGCATGCATATTAATTATATAGTCAAAGATATTTCTAAAGACAGCTCAGAATTAATTACCATCCTACCAAAAACCCCCAAAGTCAACAAAAGTGACTGAAGTTGATGAACTTTAATGTAATAATCAATTAGTAGAGTTAAAACATTGGAAAACTTCTCCATTTGGCCCTTCAAAGGCCGAGAAGCTCTTACTCTGCATTAATTGAACAGATAGGCCTTTCTTTCACTCCACCTCCTCATTCTTCTATAAATACTTCTCTAGAAGACAGTATAAGGGTTGGTTTCTGGATACCTGTTGTATGTAGATAGCTTTTAAAGCTGTTGTAGCTCTGTTAGGAATTGAAGATACATAAGCTGAGATGAAAAGTTTGAAGCTGTAAAGACCCATTGGACTTGAATATTGTAACTGGTTTGAACATCAAATACAATAACTGATTTATGGGATCCTAGTATATGTCAGCGGTGATGTGTTTCTCACTATAATTGTTATTTTCTTTATGTTTTCATTCTGTCCACTTTTTCTCTGATAAAGAACAACAAATATAGATTAGGATTTACTTCTGAAGTACCCTAAATCTCACTGATAAATATGTATCCTTTATGTTTTCTTCTAATTGTGTTTTGAAGATAATTCAATAGAGTATAATGAGTGAAGTAACGGTATGCCCATATTTCCTGAGTACAACTTGAGATATTGTCTTTGAATGTTCTTGAAAAGTCTGCTAATTAAAGTTGAGCTGGAGAAGTTTATGCTTAGACCTGTCCACTAGTTTATCTCCAACAGTTGCTTTGAAAAGTTCCCTTAAGAGTATGTTGAAAGCAGGCTAGTTTAAAAGTACTTACCTGATCTTAGACTATTTTTATGTTTATCATTAATGTTTTCCTTTGAGAATATACTGAAAGCAGGCTAAGTTAAAAGTCTTTATTTTATCTTAGGCTATTCTTTTTTTTTCAATGTTTTCTCTTGGAAGTATATCAAAAGCAGGCTAGTTTAAAAATACTTACCTGATCTTAGGTTACTTTTGTGTCTTTCCTTTAAAATGCATGCCAAAAGCAGGATAGTTTAAAAGTACTTACCCGATCTTAGGCTGTCTTTTGTCTTTCTTGTGTGTTTGTTTCTTTCATCACTTTCTTAGTGTTTCATTCCATAAAATCAACTTAAAGAGATCCTTTGACATAGATGACTTGCCCCATGGACCACTCTTGAAACTTGTTGTGCAATTAAATCCTCTTATGACTCCATAGCCTAATGGATTGATGTTGTTCCTTGCTTATCTTATCAGCTGAACCTTTCTGTCACTTACTCACATCTTCACCCTTCATATAGACTTCATCTTCATGTTATCCTGCCCAACCAAACAGACAAACCTTGTTCTTCATAACTATCCTAATATCATACATAAGCCTTAAAGATCATATCTTTGAAAACACATATATATAGAGAGATCCCTCTTTGAATCTAGGATGGCTAGGTCCTCAGATTCCAAAGTGGTTTTGATGTAGGCTCTGCAGTGTTTGTACTTGCCAATATTGCAAACCACAAAGGCCTAACAGAGTGGTGACTCCACTGGGGAATCTTCTGAGTAAAAAGCCCTTAAACAAACACTCAACACTCATTTGAGAAGATCAGCTTTCTTCAGGAACTACCAAGCATATTGGTGATCATGATAGGACTTGTGTGAATCGGTGGCAATCTAAGTACATATTAGGATTCTGACAGACCCTCATCAAACCTTGAAGAAATCAGTTAGTGAGCCATAAAGTAGACTTTGTTTGTCTCATCATCGTAGCTAAGTGTTGAAACAGATATAGGACACTCTCACAACCATAGGACTGTAAAAAACTCAGAAAAAACCAAAACATTTCAGATTGGTGTTCAAATAAATTACTGGTGGTGGACCATAAAATTTTTTACCTTCCCAAGCTAGAAATTTCCACCTGGCAACTCCACAATTCTGAATTTACCAAAGACTCCACTGGGAAACACATTTCTATCATAACATCATACAAACTCAGTTAAGGAAACTTTGAGGATTAAGTTTTCTTATTAAAGATCAGTTAGCCTGCTAAAGATTGTCATACTTGGTTAAAATTTTCTTATTATTGGGTCTGAAAACATAGCATAGTGGCTTCTAGAAGAGTTCATACTAGAGCCTATCCTGACCCAAATCCTCTTGAGATAGTTGATAATCCAAAAAATATACTTAGGAAATCTCCTAAGTCTAAGACTTAAACTGTTGTCAGATCAATTCATAGAGCTGATTCTGTCCCTGAAAACCTCTTAGCTCTAAAAAATACACAAGTTAACTTAAGAAACCCATCTAGAACTAAGTCACTTAGTGATATAGATCAAATAGGCTTTGAGTCTCCACACTCACCCCAACATAGTGGTGAACATCTTGGTAGTAGAGAAACCACTCCACCTGACCTTCATTTCATTCATAACTTTGGTTTTTATCACCCAGGATCTGCTCAACAGTATTTTTCTGGTCCAAATACTACTGTTATCCATACTCCCACTGTTCAAACTACTCCATTCCATCAACTCCCTCCTATTTTACATCCTCCACCTATAAATCCCCCATTTTTTCCCCAACCTCCTATCATGGCAACATGGTATGCTCCCCTAGTCCTTCCTTTACCTTTAGTCAATCTACCATAGGACTATCAGTCCAAGATTCCATTATATGATGCCAATGGTGCTACTACTGCTTCACAACATGTGGACAAGATGAATGACTATTTTGATAGAAATGAGATAGATGATGAAATTGTCAAACTCAGATTATTTGCTTAAAGTTTAGGGGGAGATGCAAGAAAATGGTTTAAAAGCTTAACCCCTAATAGTATTAATGACCTCCAATCTCTCCATCAGTTATTCCTAAACAAATGGGAAGTTAGAAAAAACCCTCTTCAAATTCTTTCAAATTACAACAACCTCAAAAGAAATACTGGGGAAAGTGTTCAAAATTATTGCACTAGATTCAATAGTGTTTACAATGCATTACCCCCAGATTTGAAACCTCCACAAGGATCAGCTTTGGCCAAATTTCCTGAAGGATTTGATCCTAAAATGGCCTATCAGCTAAGAGAAAGAGATCCCTTGACTTTGGAAGACATACAGAAGGGAGCTCTTGTTGTGGAAGTAAATCTGATTGAGAAAAGAGCTAGGATGAGGAATGAAAAGAAAGTATCATTTAGGGAGGAAACTGCACCTTCCACATCTAGTTCAAAAATGGAGAGAATGATGGAAGAAACGATGAAGAAAATGAGCATACTTGAGAGAGCACAATATAGAGAAAATCAATCAGCTCCCCAAAACAGAAATCAATCTCAAAATCAGAATCAAAACTTTAGGAGAAATCAACCTCAAAACAGACAAAGAGAGGATGATCAAGAGATCAGACCTCCTTTCCAAGAAAATTATGTAAGTGAGGATGAAGAGACAAATGAACAAACAGAGGACGATAACATAAACATGTTGGGAGTAAACAGTGAGAATTCTGATTTCTTCCATGAAAGAAAACAAGGTCTATATACACCCTATGATGACAGAAGAACAAAAACTGATTATTATGAACAAGAGTCTGAAAATGCCATCATAGGATCACCCAAACAATATGACTTGAGAAGTAAAAAGAATAAAGAGACTCCCAGAATTAAAGCCTCTGATAAATCTGCCAAAAACAACCCTGGAAATGCACCCAAAAAGACAACTGAAACTCACAAAACAGTGGCTATAAATTTTGATTTAAACAAAGGGAAAAACACTCAAACCAATGAAAAACAGAGTGTTAATTGAAAAAACTATTCTAACTGCTGTAAATGTAAAAAAACTGTTGATAATGCAGCAAGATGATGGAGCTTGGTGAAATGAAGTCGCCTTCACTAAGTGGGCCCGCAGGCGAATTCTGGCGCAAAGTCTATTTTTAGACATATGGAGCATGGTTCGGGGATTCCAGTTTGAGATTCTTGGAGCATTGGTCATGTTGGTAAAAATAGATGAGACTCTATTTTTTAGGTCGAAGAGGTCGAATGCTATTTTTAGACTGCCTCTCCTAAAAATAGGGAAGTCAAATATTATTTACCCTTAATAATATTTGGACTCTAAACAGCAGTTTACTCTCTTGGAGCACTTCAGTTTGAGCTACGGATGTGGCACATGCAACTGCCAGAAGGAAATATGCTTTTCTTATGGGGTATTGAGCTCATGCATGGTTGACTTCAGTTGGACTTCAGTGGCAGAAGTTTGGAGGAGTTAATGAGACAGATAGTGGAGTTGTGTTATGTTTATTTTAGTTGAACTAGTTGAGATTAGTTTAATTAGCTAATCAATTAGTTATGAGTGGAGTGAATTAAATATTATTTAATTCATTAATTAGTAACTCATTATTCAACTCGAGAACACATCAGTTCACTACAGTGCATGATCAGTTCAGTGGAGACCAGTGAAAGAGGTAGATGAAAGGGTGGAGTTAGCTATCAGTGGCGACATCAGTTGTGCATGAGATTTGCACCACACTTAGAGGATTTGTCCATGACAATTGCGCAGTCAAGCCAAGGAGATTCGAACCTTGGATCTCTATATAGACAGGCCTGGATTGCGCAATAGAGGCAAGGCAATTGGCGGTGATTTTTGAACCAGTAACCTGTTCAAAACTGAGCTAGATTGTGAGTAACTGTATGAGAAAGTACTGAGTACTTGTGAGGAGTATTGTACTGAGTTTGTTACTTGATTTCTCCATTATAATATACATAATAGCTGCGGGTTTTTCAGCTATAAGCTTTCCCCATACATACTGTGTTAATGTGTATGATGATTTGATGTGTTATCGCTTGATTTTATTTCCGCATGTGTGATGATATGAGTTGATCTGAGTGGAAGAGATTATGTGTTGCATATAAATTCGAATTGTATGTGATCAGGATAGTCTCGGTGGATAATTAATCATTATTCAATAAATTTCTACATGGTATCGGAGCTATTGAAGCAGAGATTGATCATCACAGTGATTACCAACTTATTTCGGTAGACAGAGTCTGCATGCGGGCCAGGTAGCCTCCGGATTCATCTTTCTTCGGAAAGTGAAAGGTCTGGTAAATGCCCCTTGCAGTCAATCTCTGTGCTAGAAATAATTTTCTCTCACAGATCTAGAGCGGTTGAGCTTTGAGGTGGAATTCGAAATTTTGCAGCAGTTTTGTTTTCTTGGTGCCGGTGTTGAAAATGTCTTTCAACGGTTTGCGACTCGAATATGCTCTTGAAGGCAATTCGAATTATGTTGCATGGAAGGATCGCATGGAGGCAGTATTAGAAGATAATGGTCTGAAGGAGTTCGTAGATACGGATGTCCAAAAGCCCACTGATCCTGCTGAAGTCGATGCATGGTAAAAGAAGATGGCGAAGTGTCGAAGGATCCTGTTGGAGGGCGTCAAGGATCATATTGTATCCAGCCTGCATGGAAAGGCTACTCCATATTTAATGTGGAAAGCTTTGACGGATCTATTCCAGAGTAAGAGCGACCAAAGAAAGCTGGCGCTCAAAGATAAGCTCAGGAACATCAAGATGGAGAAGGGCGACAGTATCGCCAAATACCTCACGAAGTTCACTCAATGCAGAGATGAGCTGGGAAGTGTGGGGGTGACTGTCGAAGACGAGGACATGGTCGACCTGGCTCTCCTTGGTCTTCCGAAGGCTTGGCACTCATATCAAGATAGTGTCAATGGTCGGGAGAAGCTACCAGGATGGGAGCGCCTTTGGGCGGATCTCATGCAGGAGGAGATAAGGAGGACTACTCGTGATGGATCTTCATCAAAGGGAGCTGATGAAGAAAACTGCGCTTTAGTGGCCAAAGCAAAGAAGGGGAAGGGTAAGAAAACCTCTCATTCTGGTGCAAAGGGCAAGAAGCAGGATATGGCGAAAGTGAAGTGTTTTCACTGCCATGATCACGGACATTATGCTACCAATTGTCCAAAGAAGAAGAAGTACAAGAAAGCGGGAAGATCTGCAGATGGAGAAGATTTGGCTTCACAATTCAAGCTTGACTTTTCACTGTTCGCATGCTTGGTTTCAAGTGTGATGGGATCGGTATGGTTCTTGGACAGCGGTGCGTCATTTCATATGATGGGAGATCGAGATTTGTTCTCAGATCTGGAGGACAAAGATTTGGGTGTGCACATCGAGATGGGCGATGATGGTAGATACAGTGCGACTGGTATCGGTACCATATCCTTTCAGAGGGAGTCTGGTAAACCCTTTGTATTGAAGGATCTCATGCATGTACCTGGATTGAAGAAGAACTTGATCTCTGTGGCGATGTTGGAGGATAAGGGGTATGATGTGGTCTTCAGCGAAGGAAAAGCCTTCCTGCGCAGTAAGACTACTGGAGAGACCCGGAAGATAGGGGTTCGGACCAAGAACGTTTATCAGTTGCAGGTAGATGGCTGCGCAGCTATGGCATGCAAGGCGGGAGAAGTGGTGAGCCGGGATGATGAGGGCGAACTGTGGCACAGGAGATTGGGCCACCTTCACCATGGAGCTTTGAAGATTCTGCAGCAGATTTCTACTGGACTTCCTAAGGGCACCCTTGCGCAGTGAGATCAGTGCAAGGGGTGTACTTTAGGGAAGTATGTGAAAGCCACCTTTCACGAGAAGGATAGTCGCGCCACGACGATCCTTGAGAGAGTTCACACAGACGTGTGTGGTCCTTTCTTAGTTGCTTCGACAGCAAAGCACAGGTATTATGTGATCTTTGTTGATGATTTCTCTCGAAAGTGCTGGATCTTCTTCATGCAGAAGAAGAGCGATACATTCGCGAAGTTCCGTGAGTTTAAAGCACTGGTCGAGAAGGAGTCGGGGAAGAAGGTGATTGCTCTAAGGAGTGATAACGGTGGTGAATTCATCTCGGCTGAATTCAAGGAGTTCTGCAGCGCAGAAGGGATTCGGAGAGAGCTCATGGCACCCCATAACCCACAGCAGAACGGGGTGGCTGAGCGGAAGAACAGAACGATCGTGGGTGCTGCACGGGCGATGTTGCATGATCAGGGCCTACCCCTTCACTTGTGGGCTGAGGCATGCAATACAGCAGTGTATGTGCAGAACCGTTGTCCTCACAAGGTTCTTGGCATGGGTACACCAGAGGAGGCTTATTCTGGCAAGAGGCCTGATATTTCCCATTTGCGGATTTTCGGATCTCCTGTCTACATGCATGTGACGAAGGATGCGATAAGGAAGCTGGATCCAACTGCTGAAGTTGGAATATTTGTGGGGTACACTGATACACCTCATAACTATCGAGTGTATGTGCCAGACAGTCGCAAGACTGTTGTGCGACAGGATATAAAATTTCAGGAGGAGAAAGCCATGCAGTGTTCGCTTGAGAGGGAGCTACACTTGCATGCAGATGAGGAGCTGTTAGTTCCTAAGGAGGAGCTTCCGGATGTGGATCAGCCACAAGAGGAAGTTCAGGAGGTGGAAGAAACCACCCATGCAGCGCCAACCATCATAGGGCGCATGCGCACTACAGAAGCTGAGCGACTGGCTCGAGATGCAGAGAAGGTTGTAGGACCACCTACAGCACAGCGCAGACAGAGACAGTCACCGGATCGGTACACTGGATACATGGCTCTTGTGAGTCAATTTGTTGTGACAGAGCCATCCTCTTTTGAGGAAGCTGTGGAGGAACCCGCATGGGTTGATGCCATGATCGAAGAATATGATTCGATCATCAGGAACAGTGCATGGGAGATTGTCCCAAGACCGGTTGGGAAATCAGTTGTAGGTTCACGATGGATCTACAAGGTGAAGCAGGCGGCTGATGGGAGTGTGGAGAAGTACAAGGCGAGATTTGTCGCCCGTGGCTTCTCACAGATCGAGGGGATTGACTATGAGGAGACTTTTGCACCTGTCGCAAGGTACTCTTCCATACGGACGATCCTTGCTCTCTCAGCGCAGATGGGGTGGCACATTCATGAGATGGATGTGAAGACTGCGTTCCTCAATGGAGTTATTGAGGAAGAGGTGTACATAGAGCAGCCTGAAGGTTTTGAGATCTTCAGCAGTGAGTCGCATGTGTGCCGACTCAAGAGAGCACTGTATGGGCTGAAGCAAGCACCTCGTGCTTGGTACACTCGAATAGACAGCTACTTCACCGGGCTTGGATTCTCCAAGAGTGAGGCGGATCCAAACCTGTACCAGATTGTGGTGGAGGGGAAGCTGTTGATCATCGTACTGTATGTAGATGATCTGATTTTGACTGGGGATGAACAGTTGATACTGTCATGCAAGGATGATCTGATTTTGACTGGGGATGAGCAGTTGATACTATCATGCAAGGAGGATCTTGCACGAGAGTTCGAGATGAAGGGCTTGGGCATCCTTCATTATTTCCTGGGATTGGAGATTTGGCAGCGCAGCGAAGGACTGTTTGTTTCTCAGGGCAAGTATGCTCGGGAGATTCTGGAGAGGTTCAACATGCAAGGCTGCAAGCCTGTTGACACTCCTGTTCCTGGTGGTTGGAGGAAGGAGGATGCTACTTCAGCGGAGGTAGTGGATGCCACTGTCTATCGACAGTTGGTGGGGTCGCTTATGTATCTGGTCCATACACGACCCGATATATGCTATGCAGTTAACCAACTTTCGCAAGCTATGGTTAAGCCTACCAAGCTCTTTTGGAAGGCAGGCAAGCATGTATTGCACTATATCAGAGGCACATCGGGATATGGTTCATGGTACAGACAGGAGGATCAGTTGAGGCAGCATGGCTTCACAGATTGGTATCATCATATCAGAGATTGTGTTTAGCGGAGAATCATGATGCTTTCATATGTTCCCACGGAGGATCAGGATGCCGACATCCTGACGAAGGCGCTCACCAGGAGCAAGTTCGAATTCCACAGAGGTAGGATAGGGATTGCAGATAATCCATATCTTGATGAGAGGGAGTGTTGAGAATGTAGCAAGATGATGGAGCTTGGTGAAATGAAGTCACCTTCACTAAGTGGGCCCGCAGGCGAATTCTGGCGCAAAGTCTATTTTTAGACATATGGAGCATGGTTTGGGGATTCCAGTTTGAGATTCTTGGAGCATTGGTCATATTGGTAAAAATAGATGAGACTCTATTTTTTAGGTCGAAGAGGTCGAAGGCTATTTTTAGACTGCCTCTCCTAAAAATAGGGAAGTCAAATATTATTTACCCTTAATAATATTTGGACTCTAAACAACAGTTTACTCTCTTGGAGCACTTCATTTTGAGCTACGGATGTGGCACATGCAACTGCCAGAAGGAAATACGCTTTTCTTATGGGGTATTGATCTCATGCATGGTTGACTTCAGTTAGGACTTCAGTGGCAGAAGTTTGGTGGAGTTAATGAGACAGATAGTGGAGTTGTGTTCTGTTTATTTTAGTTGAACTAGTTGAGATTAGTTTAACTAGTTAATCAATTAGTTATGAGTGGAGTGAATTAAATATTATTTAATTCATTAATTAGTAACTCATTATTCAACTCAAGAACACATCAGTTCACTACAGTGCATGATCAGTTCAGAGGAGACCAGTGAAAGAGGTAGATGAAAGGGTGGAGTTAGCTATCAGTGGCGACATCAGTTGTGCATGAGATTTGCACCACACTTGGAGGAATTTACCATGATGATTGCGCTGTCAAGCCAAGGAGATTCAAACCTTGGATCTCTATTTAGACAGGCCATGATTGCGCAATAGAGGAAAGGAAATTAGTGGTGAGTTTTGAACCAGTAACCTGTTCAAAACTGAGCTAGTTTGTGTGTAACTTCATGAGAAAGTACTGAGTACTTGTGAGGAGTATTGTACTGAGTTTGTTACATGATTTCTCCATTATAATATATACAATAGCTGCGGGGTTTTCAGCTATAAGCTTTCCCCATACATACTGTGTTAATGTGTATGATGATTTGATGTGTTATCGCTTGATTTTATTTCTGCATGTTTGATGATCTGAGTGGAAGAGATTATGTGTTGCATATGAATTCGAATTGTATCTGATCAGGATAGTCTCAGTGAATAATTGATCATTATTCAGCAAATTTCTACAAAAACAACAAGCTGATTTTGCTGAACAAGGAGTGACTAATAAGGCTGAACCAAATATTTTGAAAAACCATATTCCTTTTAGCCTAGAGAATGAAATATCCAAAATCAAAATCTCTGTCCCACTCACTGAATTAGTTACTCAAAATGTATATAGGGCCAAATTTTGAAAGCTTTGAACATAGAAGATGTTCATGACACACTTAACTTAAATGATGATACCCAGAGCTCATATTTGGACCAAAAATTGAAGGAAAATTTCAAGAAGGAACTACCCCTCCATTTTACATCAGTTTGAACATCTATGATAATATTTTACATAATGCCATGCTTGACTCGGGAGCATCACATAACCTCATGCCCAAGGTAATAATGGAAAGATTAGGCTTAGAGGTAACTAGACCCTACAAAGATTTATATTACTTTGATTCAAGTAGGGTGAGATGCTTAATAAAAGACCTCTATGTTAACTTAGCCCAAATACCATCCAAGAGTTTAGTGATGGCCATTGTAGTGGCTGATATTCCCCCTAAATATGGCATGCTCCTTTCAAGATCATGGGGTGCTAAGTTGCAAGGCACTATGCAAATGGATATGACTTATGCCACCATCCCTGTCTTCAGTCAACCTAGAAGACTCTATAGGGAAACACACATGAAATACATGGTCAGTAACCAAGAAAGACCAGAAAATTCTCCTCTTTATTCCATATACACTGACCTCGACTCTTTCATCCTTTACAATGATGATGTTCCTAAAGAGCAAGAGTTAGTCAATGAAAAATCAGCAAATGTAATGGTCATCATACACCCAAACGTAGTGGCAGCAAATGATGAAGAGGAATTTAAGGAGAAAACTAAAAGGCAGTTTGCTGATTTAGAAATTTACAGCAAACAGATTAAGGGCCTTGAGGTCCAAAACAGTCATAAAAATAGTACCAATCAAGAAAATCAAAAGATGAATCTTCAACAAACTGAAAATCTTGAAGAAAAAATAAAAAAAAGGACATGATACAGACCCTTGTACAGAACAGAATGATGAGGAAGACAGAGAGGACAACAATGAAATAAATCACAAATCTGAAAATAGTCCTCTTTGGAGCATGAATTTGGATGGGTCTTGCACTAAAAATGATGCAAGAGCGAGCATATGGATACACAACACTGAAAACAATCATGCTGAAGGGCATTCTTATAGGTTAAATTTTCAATGTACAAACAACATAGCTAAGTATGAAGCTCTCCTTTTAGGCCTGCATTTATTGAAAAAATTAGGGGCCATGAGGATAAAAGTTCTGGGATATTCTGAGTTGATTATTAGGCAAGTAAATGGGGAGTACAGTGCTAAGCATCCCAGACTTAGAGCCTATAGAAATGATGCTATGGATTTGTTGAAAAAATTTGATGAGTTCCAACTAAATTTTGTCCCAAGAAACCAAAATGTCCTTGCCAATGGTTTAGCCTTTGCTGCTAGAACTTGTCTGACACTTTATGGAACCAAGCAATCCACCACCCAAGTCATATTTAGACTAGCTGTCCCAGATAATGAAATATATTGGCAAGTTTTCGATGGAGATAAACAAATAGAAGACTTCCTACAGTCCAAAAATGAATTTGAAACGCCAAGCTCAGATTCAGATTATGATGAAGACTATCCAACTGAAGAAAACCCACTTACTGAAGACGAAAAGTCTCCAGAGATTGCTGAAATAAATCTGTTAACAAATGAACCCAAACAGATAACAGAAATTAGCACAGATTTAGAAGACACAGACTTAGAAGTGCTGCAATCAAAAGACCAAAGCTTGCCAAAAGGACTAGTCCCTTTAGAGGAATTATTTGATTTGAATGATGTGGCCAAGAAGCCAAAACTGGAACCTATAGAAACTGAAGTGGAAGAATGCAACATAGGCAGTGAGGAAAAGCCCAAAATGATTAAACTGTCGAAAACACTGCCAGCTCATATCAAACTGAAATACATTGAGCTTTTTAAATAATTTTCTGATGTTTTTGCATAGAGCTATGAAGATCTGAAATAATATGATACAGAAATATTTCAGCATAAGATACCCCTCAAAGAAAACCAGAAACCTTTTAAGCAAAAATTGCACAATATCAACCCGGTTCAATTACCTCTGGTAGAGAAAGAAATCAAAAAAATGTATGATGCTGGAATTATTGTCCCTCTTAGATACTCAGAGTGGGTGTCTAATCTTGTATCAGTTAGGAAGAAAACAGGAGAAATAAGGCTTTGCATTGATTTTAGAAACTTAAACAAAGTCTCATTAAAGGACAATTATCCCTTACCCAAAATGGATCATATCTTACAAAGGGTAGTTGGTTCTAAAATAATTTCTTTGCTAGATGGCTTCTCAGGTTACAATAAAATTTTGGTACATCCTGAAGATCAACTTAAAACAACCTTTACTACACCTTGGGGTAGTTTAATGTATTTGAAAATTCCTTTTGGTTTAATGAATGTTGTGCCACATTCGAGAGAGCCATGGATATTGCATTTTCAGAAGAGATAGGTTGCTTCATTGTAATTTACCTTGATGATATAACTGTTTATTCTAAAACAGATGAAGAACGCCTTATACACTTGAGAAATGCAGAAAATTTGGGTTATCTTTAAATCCAAAGGAAACATTGTTTGGTCTCCAAGAAGGTAAACTTCTTGGACATATCATATCAGAAGAGAATTTAAGGATAGACCCAAAAAGGATTGATGGTATATTGCAAATCAGCCATCCCATAAACATCAAGGAACTTCAATCTTTCATCGGAAAGATCAATTTCCTGAGAAGGTTTATACCCAATTTAGCTGAACTCCTTAGAAACATAACAAACATGCTTAAAAAAGAAGAAGGAGTTAAATGGACCTTAGAAGCAAAGAAATCATTTGAACTGGTAGAACAAGCACTCACCAAAACACCAGTTCTTATCAGTCTTGATTTTTCAAAATATTTCTTCATTTTTTCATTTGCATCAAAACACACTGTAGCTGCTGTCCTATTACATAAAAACATGAATGGACAAGAGCATCCCATTGCATTTTTCAGAAAGGCATTAAGAGATGCACCTTTGAAGTACAACATAATGGAAAAACAAGCCTTTGCCTTGGTCAAAGCCTTAAAAGACTTCAGAGTTTACATTTTACATTCCCACATCATAGCATTTGTGCCTCATTCAGTTGTAAAAGACATATTGACCCAAGATCCATATGGCAAAAGAGGAAAGTGGATTGATGTAATTTTAGAATATGACTTAGAAATCAAGCCCACTAAGCTCATAAAAGGTCAAGGTCTAGCAAAACTTATGGCTGAATCCAACTTTCAAGCTCTTGATATAAACATGTTTAATGCATTAGATGGACAGGGGGAGTTCTCAACTCAAATTATTGAAGATCATTTTCTGAATTCATCCTGGTATGCTAATATTTTGTATGTTTTGCTCAATCTTAATGTCCCTCCTGGTTTTTCAAAAACAAAGGCAATATTTTTAAAGTTAAAGGTTGTAAATTATTGCATTTTGGATAAATATTTATAGTGGAAAAATGCTAGTGGATTATTGCTTCAATGTTTGCCTTAGAATGATGCAGATAAGATCAAGCATGAGTTTCATGAAGGAGAATGTGGAGGCCACCTCTACTGGAAGTCAACTACTAATAAAATCCTTAGAGCTGGTTATTACTGGCCCACTCTCTTTCAAGATGTCCACAAAATGATTACTGCCTGCCACAAATGCCAAATTTTTTAAGGCAAAAGAAAGCTATTTCCCTTACCTCTGCAACCAATCATTGTTGAAGCTCCTTTTCAACAGTGGGGTCTAAACTTCATTGGGGAAATCCATCCTGCCTCATCTGTCCAACATAGATGGATCCTCATAGCAACAGACTATTTTACCAAGTGGATATAAGCCATCCCATCTAGGAATGCCACAGACTCAGTCATCATTTCATTCCTTGAAAACCATATACTGTCTAGATTTGGTTGTCCTAGGAAGATCATAACTAACAATTTTGCTGCATTTGGGTCTAAAAAGATGGTAGAATTCTGCCATAAGTATCAGATTATATTGGGTCATTCCATAAATTATTACCCACAAGGTAATGGGCTTGCAGAATCCTCAAATAAAAGTTTGGTAAACATTATCAAGAAGTTGCTGGAAGATAACAAAAAATCATGGCACAATAAGCTAGTACATGCTTTATGGGCAGACATATTGACAATTAAAAAGTGAATTGGTATGTCTCCTTACCAGCTGGTTTATGGAACTAATGCAATATTTCCTACCAGTTTAGGAGTGCCAGTCATGAAGCTGATCCAGGAAGTACAATCTGAAGATGATGATGTGACAAGGAGAATAAACCAGACTATACATCTACAACAAACCAGAGAGGAAGTATACATTAGAGCACAACAACTACAAGAAAACAAGAAGTTGTTTGACAAAAGAACCAAGGCAAGTGATTTCAAGATTGGTGATAAAGTTTTGAAATGGGATTCAAGAAGAGAAGATAAGGGAAAACATGGAAAATTTGAAAATTTATGGCAAGGCCCTTATCTCATTCAATCTACCATTGGAAACAATGCATTCCTTCTGGAAGAATTGGACAGAGCTGAATACTTTGGAGGTCCTGTCAATGGCAGTATGCTCAAACATTATTTTTGTTAACTGTTATTTTTCTTTCGAAGTTTTATCATTTCATTGTATATAACACTGCTTTTTGAATTTGAAGAAATAAATACAAAAACAATAAAAAAAGAGAAAAATAGGGCAGACATAAAAGAAGAAAGGTACAACCCCATACCCAAAAAAGAGAAATTATGAAAGTGTGCAAGCTTAAATGCCACTACCATAAAGAACACTACTATTTAGTCATATAGCCTAACCATGACTAAAATAGATTTCAATTTTCTGCTGATAGGTTAGTAAAGAAAGATTTGCCAAACTGTTCAATCTTGGCTTATTAGTAGAATAGATTAGGATAGAAAAGACAGTGGTTCAAACAAACTAAAAACTTGAACTTGTAAGTTTGATGAAGAATTGGTTCTAATATGCTCAAAATCTGAACCAGGAAAAGAAGAAGACAACTCTAAAAACACCAAAACCAGAGCTTAAAGAAAGGATGAAGGATGTTGTTTATTTTTCTGATCTTAAGCCTTCATAGTTTTGTTTTAAATTTCTGCAAATAAAGTCTATGGGCAGCTTGTAAATATAGCCATAGACACCATGGCAAATCAGACAGTTTAATCCTGATTTGATTGTGTTTGAAAATTTTTGTTTTAGAAAATAGAGAATAAGATCTACCAGACAGTTTAATCTTGGCAGATAGTAGCTTAGGTAGAGAATTAATGAGTTCAACAGTTTAATCTGAACTCATGGAAGAAATAAGGGTAGATTTAGATTAGTTTTTCCTGCTTTCAAAATAATAAAATGTTGATGTTTATGTAGAAATTTGAATAATTTGCTGAATTATTCACCGAGATTATCCTGGTCACATACTATTTTAGCTTCATACATAACACATAATCTCTTCTACGCATTAATCATCACATGCGGAAATAAAAACAACAAGCGGTATTGAAAACATTCACATACGCACATAGAAATTCAACACATATAACACAGTATGTATACCGGGGAAAGCTTACAGCTGAAAACCCCCTACTGTCTGTATATTATAATGAAGAATAATCATGTAACAATCTCAGTACAATACTCCTCACAAGTACTCAGTATTGTCTCCAAAAGTTACACACAAACTAGCTCAGTTTTTAACAAGTCACGGGTTCAAAACTCCTCCATTGTTTTCCTGCCTCTACTGCGCAATCCAATATGAGAGAATGGATGGAATGAATTCGAATTCCCTTGGATTTAACTGCGCAATCCTCATTGGAAATATCCTCCAATGATTGTACAAATCTCATGCACACTATAGTCACAACTGATAGTAGACTCCACCCTTTCTCCTACCTCTAACACTGGTCTCCATTGAATTGTCCATGCATTGCAGTTAACTGATGTGTTATTTAGTTGATTTATGAGTTAATAATTAGTGAATTAAATAATATTTAATTCACACCACTCATCTCTAGTGTATTTTTCAGTTAGACTAAATACAACTAGTTCAACTAAGTTAAATCGAACACAACTCCACCAACTGTCTCATCAACTCTGCAAACCTACGCAACTGAAGTCCTAGCGGAAGTCAACCATGCAATGACTCAACTAACCCATAGGAAATTCGAATTTCCTTATCAGTTGCATGTACCACATCAAGCATCAAGCGAAGTACTCGAGAGAGTAAGATAATGTTTATAGTCTAAATATTATTAAGGGTTAATAATATTTGACTGTTCTATTTTTAGACAGGCAGTCTAAAAATAGACTTCAACCTGTATGTCTAAAAATATATGTCCATCTATTTTTACCAACTTGACCAATCATCCAAGAATAGCATCCTGAAACTCCTAGACCATGCTCCATATGTCTAAAAATAGACTTTTTGACAAAAATCACATGTGTGGTCCCCACCTAGTTTAGGTGATCACTCTCCAACTAGGATCAGGAAATATGTTTCAGGAGGACTCCTTCACTATTTCTTGTTGCCATTTTCAACAGTTTAAGGTCTGCAAGTCCAAGTGCACATTCTGAAGAGAAAATGTTAGGAAGTAGGTTGTGTAGGTAGAATGATTGGGAGAATTTGTTTTCTGATATGAAATACTGATCATCTTTTCTAAATCATCATGATCAGAGAAGAAAGGTTGTCAATGGATAAAGGAACAGGTCTACATCCCAGAGATCAAATTTTAAAGTTCTTGACACCTCCAAGGAGGTACGCCATCCCCAAGTGGACCCTTTTATTGGCCATAAGTAAATTTTGTCATAAGCAAATGATGGCTAAAAACAGGTCTTGAGCCTTCAAAAGGTTATTTTCATAGAAAATTACCTAGTCTTGAAGTCTTCTGTTCCTTAGTGCTGTTCCCTAACAGTGCCGTTCCTTAAATAGTGTTGTTCCCTAATAGTGTTGTTCCCTAAGGTGTTGTTCCTTGTTGTTGTTCCCTTCAAAAGCATGTTGTTCCCTTCAAAAATCCACCAAGAAAAGCTGTTGTTCCCAAACAAAACTATTTCCTAAAAAGCCCCATTTTGATCATTTTCATTTCCTACTTTCTCCCCCCATATCATTCATCTTCCTTGAAAAAACCCCTTTTTTCCTTCTCATTTTACCCTCATACTCCTCAAAAACCTTCAAAACCACTTTGAAACTCATAAAAATCATTTTTTATGGTGTAAAAACCTCCCTTCTCAACTATCGAAACTTGAAAAAACCCATAAAAACCCCTTTTCTGGCCTAAACGCACCCTTTTATTAATACAAACAGGCTTAATCCCTCTGTTGGTTTAGCCCCCAGCTCCTTTTCTTCATATTTCCATGCACCCGTGACCGGGCGTTAAGCGCTCATCGCATTGAGAAGTTTACGTCGCATCGGCACCATTCCTTACCTTGCTTTCCTCTCCCATTTCCTTTGTTCCCCCGCTGATGCGATAAGCAGCCTTACCCTGGCCCCTGGTCACTTATCCTCCCATGGGACCATGCCCCTGTGCTAAACCATATCCCCCCCATCGCATCGGCCTTTATTCGTTTCCTCCTCCATTCCTTTGTTCCCCCGCCAATGCGATAGGCCCCTTTTCTCCTCCGCCCCTGGTCACCTTTGCCCTCCACGTGACCATACCCCAGCACCCATGCTAAGCCCCCATCGCATCGACGTTTTCATTTAAAACTTGCCTTTTCTTTATATTTTACCCGCTCCGATAAACGATACCCCGATGAGATCTAAGTCGTAGATCGCTATGATCTAACGGTGGTTATTGGCCCCCGCCTCTTATCTTTGGGTTTATCCATCTACCCTCTGCACCGATCTTCGCCACCGATCTACATGATCCAACGGCTCTCGTTCATCCCGACAACCCAACTCTTCTGGACCCACCATCCATTATGCAAAGCCCTCATCTAATCATATTTTTCCATCTGGTTTCCACTTAAAACCTCACCCATGCACCTTTCCATTTCACGCTTTTCCCCCACTGTTGGATTTACTCCTCCAAATCCAATGGTTTGCATTGCATTTCACGCTCATTTCCAAAAAAAAATCAATCGAATGATAACCGCGTGAAAAAATTTGTTTGGGGAGGACGCATGGCACATTTTAATTGGACCGCGTTCGTTTTATTAAAAACCATTTACTGCCCGAGGGTCACACGAAAACCACAGGTGGTTTTCCAAAACCACTTTCGCTCAAATATTCACACCAGGACTGTTTGAAGCCCATTTTCTTCGCGGTTTCCTCCATAAAACCCTTCTACGCATTCATTTTCTCCATATGCTCTTCCGTCTCCGCCAGCCTCTGCATGCAGTTTTCCAACCCCGCAGGGTTTATTAACATGTTTATTGGTTTTTACAGGATTCGGTGGCGGTTCTACAGGCCAGAGGCATTCTCCCGATTCATAATGAAATATGGCCAGAAGATGAGGGCCCTCATGGTCCAAACAAAGGAAAAAATCACAAAAAAGGGTAGCTGACAGGGTTTGTTTTCACAGATTTGACCAGTACTCCATGAGCGTTGTTATATTAAGAAACCCTCCCGCTTCGATGAAGCCTCCTATCCAGAGTAAAGGGAAAGACGATGAAACCTGAAGATCAATGGTTAAAAACAAGAATCAAAGATAAAGAGATGGAAGTGCGAGATTAAAGGATTAAAGGTTTAACCCGAAAATTTGTGGGTTAATACACATGTTTGAAGATCAAAAGACTTAACCTCACAGTTTAAAATGTTAAAACACAGTTTAAAGGTGGATACAGGCAGTTAAAGGAATAGACTTAAAGCATCAAAAGCCTAAAAAGGCAAAAGGCAGATGACTAAAGCCAAATCAATGAATCTAGTCAGCAGATAAAGTTTAAGACTAAAAGATGATGGTAAAAGCCCAAAAGCAAGATTAAAGGCAGATCAGTGTTTAAAACCACAAGGACAGACAAATCAACAAAGGAGCATCCAAATTCCACATAATTGAGGAAATTACTCCTCAAAATGCTACCTACCAGTTGATTTCACCTAAAAAGCATGCATATTAATTATATAGTCAAAGATATTTCTAAAGACAGCTCAGAATTAATTACTAGCCTACCAAAAACCCCCAAAGTCAACAAAAGTGACTGAAGTTGATGAACTTTAATGTAATAATCAATTAGTAGAGTTAAAACATTGGAAAACTTCTCCATTTGGCCCTTCAAAGGCCGAGAAGCTCTTACTCTGCATTAATTGAACATATAGGTGTAATATCCCTGTTTAGGGCAGCCTCCCTGTTGAGGGTCCGGTGGGCCCTGACACGCTGCCGGGGTCTGCGTAATTGGGGGACTGCGCGAGGGTCCCCGTCCCGAGATGTTTCGGTGGGCCTTAAGACCCCACCCTTAACACCCTGGGATGCCGCCCTCACTAATAGTTCGAGCTTTTGGTGTAGTGGTTGGGCCTTTGTGGTATCAGAGCCGAGGTCTCGAGGTCGAGACTCGCGGAGCGTGGTGGGCTGTAATATCCCTGTTTAGGGCAGCCTCCCTGTTGAGGGTCCAGTGGGCCCTGACACGCTGCCGGGGTCTGCGTAATTGGAGGACTGCGCGAGGGTCCCCGTCCCGAGATGCTCCGGTGGGCCTTAAGACCCCACCCTTAACACCCTGGGATGCCGCCCTCACTAACAGTTCGAGCTTTTGGTGTAGATTTTTGCCGGATGAGGATGCCACTTGGGAGAGCGAGCAGACTTTACAGCATCCATCACTTCAGTTGCTTGAGGACAAGCAACGTTTTGCCGGGGGAGACTGTAATATTCCCAATTAGCCTTGCTAATTGGAATATTTCATTTTTTGCTTTATTTTGCCGTTCTAGCTAGACATAATAAATAAAGTGAGAAATAAGAGGGGACACCTCACTTTAGTCACCTCACTTTATAATAAAGTGTTCTTTTCCTAGTAGATTGACGTTGTAACTTAAGAGAGAGGGCCTTGGGGGTCCACATGAGTATGATGGGGGAGGCATCAGGCTGACCCAAAGTAAACTGCGCAGGTCAAAGGAGAGTTAAGTTTTGGAGGGAGTTTGGCATTATAAAAGAGAGGTGTTCTCACCTCATTTGGATCATGCATATTTTGATATTGATATTGAGAGCTAGACTTTTGTCTGCTTCAGCACGCCGGTTGTTTAGTCGGTCTGCAGCACTGTTTAGTGCACGAGTGTCTCCGGTCGGAGATCTCACCCTTAGCCTCTGGGGACTTCGAGTGCCTGCCCTGGTAAGGTTATTTCTGGTTTCACCCTTAGCTTCGGGGGACTTCGAGTGCCCGCCCTAGTAAGGTTAATTTCTGAGTTCTATCTTTCAGTTTCAGTAGCAGTTTCAGGTGGAGAGTCGGAGAGGAAGAAGCCCTCTAGTGGCTGCGCAGATCTAGCAGGAAGAACGCAGTTTCAGCAGCAGGAAGGACGCAGATCAGTTTGGAGTAAGGACGTTGTTCCAGTAGGAAGAGGAAGGACGCAGATCTGAAGGCACAGTGATAGATCCAGCCTTGGAGATTGTAGATCTGAGCAGATATTTGCAGATCTGGTTCTGTAGGTTGCAGATCTGGAGGGGTAGCACTAGATCCAGCTTGGGAGATTGCAGATCTGAGGAGATATTGGCAGATCCAGCCTAGATCTGAAGAGATAACATCAGATCCAGCCTAGATCTGAAGAGATAACATCAGATCCAGCCTTTGAGGTTGCAGATCTGAGGAGATATTGGCAGATCTAGCATAGATCTGAAGAGCTAGCAGCAGATCGAGCCTTGTGGGACGCAGATCTGGAGAGATAGTAGCAGATCCAGCCTTGTATGACTCAGATCCAGCAGATCTGGGCAGAGAGGACGCAGATCCAGTCAGGGAGGACGCAGATCTGATGAGTAGGGTCTTTATGTGGGGTTCTGGCAGCATTTTTCAGTGTTTTCAGCCTCGAGGAGTTGGTCATCTCATCTGGAGGATTTGTGGGTAGATCCAGCCCTTTTGCCAGCATATTTCTTGAGCTTCTGAGCTGTTCCTGAAGGCACAGCGTTTTTGTAGGAGGAGGGTTTCTGGGGGCGATTTTCGGAGGTGGTCCATTTGCTTCACGGTTTCTGGGTTTTGTCCGGAGCAACGAGTATAGGTGATCTGTAGATTTTTAGCTCATTCCGGCAAGGGGATCAGCCCCTAGCTTCAGTTCACTCCAGCAGCAGCAGTTTACGACAGTTTCTTCCAGCAGCTGGGATGCAGTTTCTGTAGTAGCCATTTCCTATTTTCGAGAGGATTCTTCACTTGCCTTGAGCAAGGATAGGTGCCCTCATTCTGATTTTCTTGTACTCCTCTCTATGTACTTTCAGATTAATAAAATGGCTCAGTTTTCTGGCATTCTATGTGTAATTGTTCCATGATCTGGTTCAACATTGTATTTTCTATATCTGTCTGGCATATTTCTGTTTATTACTGGTTATTTCCCTTTGGGGATATTACAATAGGCCTTTCTTTCACTCCACATCCTCATTCTTCTATAAATACTTCTCTAGAAGACAGTATAAGGGTTGGTCTCTGGATACCTGTTGTATGTAAATAGCTTTTGAAGCTACTGTAGCTCTGTTAGCAATTGAAGATACATAAGTTGAGACGAGAAGTTTGAAGCTGTAAAGATCCAATGGACTTGAAGATTGTAACTAATTTGAACATCAAATACAATAGCTGATTTATGGGATCTTGGTCTATGTCAATGGTGATGTGTTTCTCACTGTAATTGTTATTTTCTTTATGCTTTCATTCTGTCCACTTTTTCTCTGATAAAGAACAACAAATATAGATTAGGATTTACTTCTGAAGTACCCTAAATCTCACTGATAAATATTTATCCTTTATGTTTTCTTCTAATTGTGTTTTGAAGATAATTCAATAGAGTATAACCAGTGAAGTAATGGTAGGCCCATATTTCCTGAGTACAACTTGAGATATTGTCTTTGAATGTTCTTGAAAAGTCTACTAATTAAAGTTGAGCTAGAGAAGTTTATGGTTAGCCCTGTCCTCTAGTTTATCTCCAACAGTTGCTTTGAAAAGTTCCCTTAAGAGTATGTTGAAAGCAGGCTAGTTTAAAAGTACTTACCTGATCTTAGACTATATTTATGTTTATCATGAATGTTTTCCTTTGAGAATATGCTGAAAGTAGGCTAAGTTAAAATTCTTTACTTTATCTTAAGCTATTCTTTGTTTTTCAATGTTTTCTCTAGGAAGTATATCAAAATCAGGCTAGTTTAAAAATACTTACCTGATCTTAGGTTACTTTTGTGTCTTTCCTTTAAAATGCATGCCAAAAGCAGGATATTTTAAAAGTACTTACCTGATCTTAGGCTGTCTTTTGTATTTCTTGTGTGTTTGTTTCTTTCATCACTTTCTTAGTGTTTCATTCCATAAAATCAACTTAAAGAGATCCTTTGACATAGATGACTTGCCCCATGGACCACGCTTGAAACTTGCTGTGCAATTAAATCCTCTTATGACTCCATAGCCCAATGGATTGATGCTGTTCCTTGCTTATCTTATCAGCTGAACCTTTTTGTCATTTACTCACATCTTCACCCTTCATATAGACTTCCTTCATCTTCATGTTATCCTACCCAACCAAACAAACAAACCTTGTTCTTCATAACTAGCCTAATATCATACATAAGCCTTAAAGATCATATCTTTGAAAACACATATATATAGAGAGATACCTCTCTGAATCTAGGGTGGCTAGGTCCTCAGATTCCAAAGTTGTTTTGATGTAGGCTCTGCATCGTTTGTACTTGCCAATCTTGCAAACCACAGAGGCCTAACAGCTGCTACTCTTGATGCTGTTACTTGGTTGCTGCTACTCATGATGTTGTTACTCAGTTGCTGCTACTCAGGGTGTTGTTACTCATGATAATGCTACTCCAGATGCTGTTACTCAGGATGCTGCTACTGGCACTGCTATTACTCCGGATGCTGCTACTCGAACTACTGTTACTCCAGATGTTGTTACTCCGGATGATGCTACTCGCACTACTGTTACTCCAGATGTTGTTACTCTGGATGTTGCTACTCGCACTGCTGTAACTCCAGATGCTATTACTTCAGATGCTACTACTCGCACTGCTGTTACTTTGTATGCTGCTACTCATACTGTTGTTACTCCAATCGCATCATTACTGCGTCGACATCCTACCAACCGTCACTTTTTTCAGGTAGGAAGCCATTTACGCCTACACGTGACTTTTACTGATTAATTAAATATCCCATGTGAACACATTATTGCCGTGGATGAAAACTTTTAAACTTGGGGGGGGGGGGGAAGTGCCATCATAATTTATTGACAGCGTAATGATGATTTTGTAAGTCATTATTACAATACCGTGTGTGGTAAACCTTACTATTCTTATTAATACTCAGTATAATTATTAAATACGCATTGGGATTCGTAACACGTCCTTTCCATTTCATATGAAATAATTACCATTCTATTCATTGCACTTACCATAATTTTTCATGATTTTTCTCGGTTTCCAAGAATTACCATTCGTATTTACCATTACCACCATTCATTTTCACCATGCTGTTTTTCCAAATTTGGTATCCACTATTTTGTCTAATGGTCTACTGTTCCAAGAAGTGCTGCTATAGTCCTCACAATATGGGTGGACTAGCTGTGCGACATGAACCTGAAAATACAGCTTCGATCCATAGTATTCCATAGATATGGAAAATATTTGCCAATTCAAGATGGGATACCTATTTCGACAAATTGTAGGGGTTTGATAAGGAAATCACAATTGAATTTGCACTTAATTTGGATAAGAATGGCTCGCGGGTCAGAGGATTGGAAATCCCTGTCAGAGAAGAGATAATTGCAGAAGTCAGCGGGTTGAGACAGCAAGGGAAATAATGTTTTGCTCGAAGAGTTTCCCTCCCAGAGTTTCCCGAATTATTCTTGTAGGAAGAAGAAAGCATCATTCAATTGGGCAGAGAGTATGAGTGCAAGTCTGTGCCGTATCCATGGAACGAGGTCGCAGGTTTTGTAATGATATACATAACCTGCGAGGGTCGGGCCACAACTCTGTTTAAATACCATTTTAAAATTATAACTCTCCTTTAGTTTCCACAGACTCAGGTGCTTTGCTTAAACATGCCTTTCTTTCTATTAAAACAGTTGTAGCACATGGAACAGTTTGCTCGACGTTCACGCCGGATACCGGCAGTGCTCTCCAACCATGGATTGGTGCGTTTACTGGTCATGCATGCAATAGACAAATTTTGAGTCTCCTGGGCAGAACTCTGTGGATCCTCAGAAGAAGAGATAGCAACCGTTATTGTTGTTAGGGAAGAAGAACTAGTCTCTCTGGCTGGTTTAGTAGAAGAAGAACATTCAGAGGAAATTGATCAAGAGGAGCCCGAAGAAATGGAAATGGAGGTTGATCAGGAGGAACCCGAAGAAGTGGAAACAAAGGTTGATTAGGAAGAACCTGAAGAAATGAGAGTAGAAGAGGTAATTGGTGACACAATCTAGGTTGTCACACAAGAACTAGCCTCGCCTGAGGAGCCCACAGATGAAGGAATTATGGATATCGTGCATGAAGTCGAGACTGTCATACAGTCGTCGATTTTTGTCAATGAAGAACAGGGAAGTGGAATGGAAGACATAGGGATGTCAAGTGATGTTGTTTTGCGAGAAACATCATCACCTGCCCAAGCATATATGGATATTGAAACAAGTGGGGGTGTTACACAAGAACCACCCCTGATTTTGCTAGAACAGGGAAACAAGGAAGCAATCCATGAAGAACAGAAAGATAAAGGAGAAATAACCCACGAGGTCGATACTGTCACAAAAGAACCAATATCGACCTCAGAAGAAGAAATAATGCACAAAAAACAGGAGGCTGGAAGGGAAACAACCCTCGGAATCGACGCTGTGCCACAAGAACCAGCGTCGATCCCAACTGAAGTAATAATGCATGAAAATCTAGCCCAAGCTGGAAACAAGGATGATGAATCTACTCCTCGCTCTCCATTCCAGTCCATGATGCCTAGAGGGGTGAGGGGATTCCGCTCACCCCAACAATTAATGAAGGAAATAGTTGTTCCACCGGTGCTTAAGTTTGTCGACCTAGAAGAGGACGTGGCCAATACCGGCCCAGTCATTACTGAATCTCTATTGGAACACTCAAAGGCTCACAAAGAAGATGGGATTCCTGTGGGAACACTAGAACACAGAGTGGTTGATGGAAATGCTGACCAGATGGTAGGATTCCTTGAAGTAAATATAGAGGAAGGTGCCCCTGAAGATAGGGAGCCCAGCCAGAAAGACCTAACAGAAGAACCACCTGATAATATCGACAACATTCCGCCGCCTCCTAAACCTATTATGGGCCCAGAAACTGAATTTTTTGTCAAAAAGGAATGGATTGAACAATGTGAGAAGAGAAGGTTACCTCTCAAGAAAAGGTACCAGTTGTAGTTCAATGAAACCATGAGATTGAAGAGGGAGGTTCGGGAGTTGAAGAGACAAGTTTCCTGGTTGAAAAAGAAAGTAAAAGTATACAAATGGAGGGCAGTAAAGCCAAAAATTGAAGTCTCCTCAGCAGCTACACAGACTGGTCCGATTGAACAGTTGTTTGAAGGCTGAGAATTTTTCTTGGCCGCCGAGATCCAGAGGTGGCAGTCTGCTCTGAATGGACATAAGAAAGAGACAATGCGGGTTCGAGAACAGGCTGCCAGGATCATTATAGGATACATAGACTAGTTAGATAAGGCGCGGTTGAAGTGAGCTAAACAAAAGGCCAGAATATAAAAACTGGAAGAACAAGTGCAACTGCTGCAATCAGATAAGGAGAAGATGTTCTCCCTGGCATAATAGGTAATGGCCTGTAGACCTCCTGCACATAGCTATTCCTTATTCCTTCATGAACAATTTCTTTTGTTTTGTTTTGAAAGTATATATAAGGAGATTTGGCACGAGATTGAGGACCCCATTCAATTCCTCCGTATTCTAAAAATTCATGATATTATAGGACAACACTTAATGTGCGAGCTCTACATGCATGGTTACTTTTTAAGGCATGATCAGTCTTTTAACCCCATTCCATTCATGGGGGACATTCATTTAAGAGCTTTTGCTTCCTACACCTCAATCAGATTAAATGGATAAAGGCCTATGATACGTTTGAGTAAAACCAAGTCATAAGGCCACTAATGATGGGGAAGGAGCATGACCAGTCAACAAACATTTATAACAAGCATTTTACCTTCCTACAGATTGAGGGGCATAGGGAACAGATGTTGAAAACCCAGAAATGGTGTGCTGACCTCTATGTTAGACATATTACAATGTTCTGTAAGGAAGCGCTGGACAGTTGTCAGAGGAGGTGGATGTTGTCATCCTCAGCCGTCAGAGGATGAGAACCATTTGGAGCACCTAACTTTGCACAGGCTCTAGAGAGGATGCCATGTTTTGTAGCATGCATTTATACCTGTGGAGTCAGATGGATGGGGCTAAGGTTTTAGTTTCCCCTTATTTGGTTGCCAGCTGAGCAATATACTCCTGCATACAACGTTGACCGAGAATGGTGGAAGGATGTTGTTTTGACAGAAGGTTATAAACCCCCTGGGACGGAAATGGCCGAAGAATATGATCTCACACAGCTTCATGCCAGTCACAGTCAGTCCAACCCAGATCTGAGAGGACGATGAGCTGCATGAGGACATGCAGATAGACCAGTTGGGGGGAGATGTTGGGTAGCGGATTTGTATACTTTTATCTCCATTTTTGCCCACCTTTCTATCTCTTTATGTCATTATTATTCTTAAACACATGAGGTAAACCCCTTTCTTTTATTTTACATGGGATATTTGATTAATGAAGTAATAGTCAAGGAGGTTTTATATTTTGCAAACATTAACTCTGATTTTTACAGATTTGGCAAAAGCGGGAAGGTTACAACTGTGAGTCATGGAGCAGCTCCTAATTTCCAGCGTTATCTTCACTTGCTGCTACAGCGCAACAAACTCCGTTTCACCCCAGTAATTTTTCAAGTTTTTTCATGGTTTCCCTTTGGCAATTAGGTTGATGTTGTAACGAATTGTATAATTGTAGATATGTAGTTGTTAGAGGAAATTTGCGATTTCCTGAACAGTTGTATAAAGAGGGTCTATGGGCTATGAATCAAAGTTAATCCCAGTACATACAGATTTTGTAACGGAAATATTCTGCAGTTAATTGAATGCACAACACTTTGTTGTTTTACCTGTAATTCGCGGGTTTGTCGTAGCCCTGATCAGAGAGTTGGGCCCACTCTTCTGATCAGGTGCTATGTTACCTTTCTTTTCGTTGATTTCATGTTTAGTTGGTTTTGTTATTATTGTTCTAGTATAATCCTTTAATTGTTGTGAATGTCTTTTTAATTCTGCAATCCATTTTAATTGCTGTTACAGTAGTCTGTGCGTTCATTGATTAAGCCTGTGATCTAACAGTAGGTTATGTGATTGCTCCTTCATATACTGTGCCGTTAGTATTGAAATAACTAATGCCCTTGGGTTGATAATTTATGTGGAAAAAGGGTTTGAATATTGTTCACATCTGGACACCAACAACTACTACATAAAATTACACAAAGCCAGAAACACTGGACTTATCTTTTTTACCTTTTTTCTTTTGAACTTTTTGCCATCCATCCAGTGAAGGAGCAGAGGATATAATTTCCAACTCCATGCTGGAAGAGAGTTGGACGTATTTTTCAGAATAAAATTTTTTAGATACATGTGCTCGCTTAGTGCCCACCACACTGCGATCACCGATCTTCTCATCCTGTTGGGGTTCTACATTTGTAGGAGAATATATCTTCTCATCATTTTCCTTATTTTCTTCCATCTTTCCTACTTCTTTCTCCTATACTTCTTGCATATTTTCTGTTTATATTTGCATATGGTTTTCTTTCATTTCTTCTTCCTCCTTGTCTGAAAGCGACAGATCTAGAAATTGCCATCCTTTCTTCTTCTGTGTATCCCCCCAATTATCAGAGTGATTATTTCTTATATATCGCCATGGCTGATACGACCATTTCTATGGTATTGTTCCACGAAGAATATGGGATAGAACATCCGATATATTATTTGAGTCGTAATATCAATGATATGGAAGTGAAGTATTCATACCTCGAAAAGCTCACCTTGGATTCCGTTCAAGATGTCTAAAGCTTTTTCCATTATATCCTGTTTCGGAAGACCATTTTCATTTCGGATTGCAACCCCATGAGATACATTTTGTCACGTCAATTGCTGGGGGGGGGGTATTCAAAATGGATCGCTATTTTACAAGAATTTGATTTTGAATTCATCAAATCCAAGTCAAAGAAGTCTTTAGTTTTAGCTGAGCTTCTCTGCGACCTTCCATTTGATAGTACTGCTACTACATCGGAACCATCAATTCCTAATGAGTCGTTGTTTCTGATCGGATCATCTGATCCTTGGTATGGGGATTTTATCATTTATCTCCAAACCAAGACTTTTCGGCTCGATACCTCTCGCTCTCAACAATGATGTATTCGATACCAAGCTAAGGATTATCTAATCGTCAGTGATATACTTTATCGCCATGGTGTTGATATGATTTTAAGGAGGTGCCTCACTCATGAGGAGGCTGAGAAGGTTCTAAATGGTTCTCATGTTGGAGCTTGTGGTGGACACTTGTCTGGATACGCTACCGCGCAGAAGATACTCTGCGTCAGTTAATTTTGGCCTACCATATTTTGTGACTGCATCCTCGCGGTCAAAAGTTGTCATGTGTGCCAGATATTTGATCATAAAATCCGCAAACCACCAGCACCGATGCATCATGTTATCGATGTGGGACCATTTGCAAAATGGGGCATTGACTTCATGACCTGCAACCCTTGTTCGTCCGGGGGGCATGGTTATATTATTGTCAAAATAGACTATTTTACCAAGTGGGCCGAAGCGATGCCTACATTCAATAACACAGGAAAAACAACTGCATTATTCTTTTTCAATCATGTCATCTCATGGTTTAGTGTTCCACAGGCTATAGTCATAGATCATGGTAAGAATTTTCGCAATCACATGATGAATGAGTTGAATTCAAAATTAGGACTATTGCATGATAGTTATACTCCTTATTATCCACAATTCAATGGAAAAGTTGAAGCTATTAATAAGATTCTTAAACAAATGCTTCAACGAATGATAGGAGTTCATAAAAAAAATTGGCATTTGATCCTGTACTCGACTTTGTGGGCATACCGAACCTCGGTGATAAATGCACCAGATTTACCCCCTTTCAATTGGTGTATGGTCTGGAAGCTATATTTCCTATCCAATGTGAAATACCGTCATTAAAACTTTATGTTGACTTGTTACCTGACACCTCTACTGAAGAAGCACGTCTTTTTAACCTCATCCATATTGATGAAACGCGTTGTGAAGCTGCATTGGCCAATGAAGCGCATAAAAGACGAATTAAGGTGCAATATAACCAACATGTCCAATCTCGCATCTTCTCAAAGGGTGACCTGGTCTTACTTTATGATCAGGAAGCTCATGTAATAGGTACAGGGAAATTTGAGCCGTTATGGCATGGCCCCTATATTGTCAAAAGAGTTCTTGCTAAGGGTGCCTACGAGTTAGTAGATTCTGGTAGAATTCCATTGGTGCAACCTTGAAATGGGTTGTATCTCAAACGTTAATATGCTTAAACATGAGTGTAGTAAACTTTTGTATTATATTGTATATATGATATGGATTTGCATTTACTGTCCTAGTTTGTTTTTCTAGATTTCTGTTGAAGTTGGTAATCCACTTTACATTTCATCGCAGATGTCTGAATCTTTGGAACCATTCGTTGGGTATGCTTATGGTGCTAGTCGTAGTACGCAGAATATATCCTCTACAGCATGGGCCATTTTCGCTCTGAGCAGCGAGTTAGTGAGTTTACAAGGGATTTGTATCGGTCAATCTACAAACCATATATCGCCAAGTATAGCGCGTTGATCGAACTTCTTTCGGATGCCATTTCATTTGGTATTAACCACATCATCATTAGGTTTTTTGTACTGTAACTTACTAGCATTTATATTGTTCGAAATCCAACATTGCATCGTATGTTCCTAAGAGTTCGACTTTTGGAAAGACATTTTGATTATATTCAATATCAACACTTTTCCAGAAATTTGAACATATTAATTGATTCCTTAGTGAATTATGTTTTAAACATAAATTTGCAACACATGTAAAGACATATTTTCAATTCACATCCCATAATTGAATAGGATTGCGCAATAAACATAGGAAAACATTGAAAACAAATAGATAGATAATTATAGGTTTTTACAAAATTTGTGCCCAAGACACATTGGTCATCTGACCTCAAAATGTATGCATAATGTCAAAGTAAACTAGTGACGCTCGTGATAACAAGCTACTAATCTAGCTATCCTACGCAATAACCACATCCAACGGTTAGGAACGCCAATAGTGTGGCGCTACAGTCTCATAGGAAACTCTTTGATCGGGAAATCCAGAATCCCGAGAGTTAATCCCTCCACGTGTTGCTGTAGATCAGAAAGAGTCTCAATCATATCTAAATCAGGAAGGACTTCTCTCCCGACAACCCTCTCTACTGGCTCATCTGCTCCCTGCTCTAGCTAACCCATTGGTCGAACTTGACCCACATTTGAATACATCAAAACTTTAGTTTAGTCTTGGGAAACATGAAAATACAAAAAACGTGTATAAACCTTAGAAAAGAAAAGAAAAGAAAAGGCAAAAAACATGGTAAAAAAATTCTTACCAATTGCACCCCATTGAGCATCGTCTGGTAGAATCAAGTCTGGGTCTCCTCGGAAATCTACGCCCGAGTATGCATACTGATCTATGGTGATCATTTGTCATCTAAGCCAGGCAAAGAATGGAATAGAGAATGAGATGGTCGATGAACTAGCATTTCTAGACATCAATTCAACCCATCTCTGCATCCGTGGATCTCTAGGGCCAAATATACCCAGTGTAACATGCTGGGGCTACATCAATGGAATCTGCTCTAGGGCAAAGGAAATCAGGTTCAAACCATAGTTGAAATTATTTTTCATTCCTCCCTTTGCTTTGGTTAGTTGTTCTTTCATTTGAAAGAGGAAAACTTCAACCCAGTTAAATACTGTTGGTTCTAAACACTCAAGTGCATACTGCATGTATGATTTGTTTGCCAGATGTAGTGTAGTGGAACCGGAAAGCTTTGTGATAGTAAACAGGATGGTCCTCAAAGGAAAATCATGTACATTGCAAATGTTTATTTTCCCATCCTTACTTGGTTCAGTCCCTGGATGGCAGTGGTTCAGTATGTAATCTCTCACTGTCTCTCCTCCAAGAGCAAATATTGAAAGAGAAATGGGAGAACCTCACCTTGATAATCCAGTGAGAAAATAAATGTCATCCACTAATATTGGAAGCACTTGCTCCCCAATGTGAAAAGCCTGTAGCATTGGATCCCATGAATGAAAAAGGAGCTCCAATAGTTCCATTTGCTGCCTCATCCATGACAGTTTGAAGTACTTTAGTAACCCGCAATCTCTGAGGGCTATTACCCTACCTGGATCGTATAGGGAAATCATATTATTTTCTTCATGTTCTCTTTTCTCCATGTAATCGTCTTTTTGATCTGATGAATACCTGAAACACAATCATAAGCTTCATTAGGATCCATTTCATGCAAAAAACTTGGGAAATTTTGGGCACACAACAAAAACCAAGAATGAGAATTGCGCCCAACGCACTCCAGGTCAAGGGACAGAGCGTTGCAGTGCATCTGGCCTTTAATTTCAATGCATTTTAATGCACCTTTCGACATTCAAGGGTGCATTTCCCTCTGAGCGTAGTATATTTACCCTAGGGGGCTCGAACCCTAAAAAATTACCATGAAATGCACAATAAATGATACTAAAAGAAAGAGAAGGTTCATAGCTTCAACCTGGATTGAACAACGAGAGAAATCGTCCACCGAATCTGTCGCAATCAACCGCTGAAGTTCAGGGGCAAAAACTGGTTCAGAGCTCCTAATTTTCAAATGGTAACTTTGGAATGGTAAAAACCCTTTTAATTAGTCAATTTGATTATTTCAAATCATATTTAATGCCGTGACTATGGTTTTTATCCATTTTTTCTATGAAACAGGTATTTTTAATCCGTTTGATGGTTTTCTGAACAGGTTTTACAACTGATACAATAGATTAGTTGTGAACACATATTCAAGAATGATTTGACGACAAAGCATACTATTATCCTTATTTTTTGAGCTTTGATAAAAATGAAAAAGGACTTGAAGCACACTTTTCTCTCTTTTTCGAGCTTCGATAACGGTGAAAAAGGAACCCCTAAAGCCTTCTTTTAGCTCTTTTTAGACCCCGATAATGTGAAAAGACTGCCGAGCACTTGTCTTTTTGAGCACATAAAAGTAAATGAAATGACATCTACTCAGTATAAGTTTAACCCTTTTTTGGACTGAGATAGATTATTTATGAAAAAGGAAAACCTTGGTCGAACATGGCTAAGGGTTTTTCTTAGGTATCATTTTACACTTTTTCGGAACTGAGCGAAAAATTTACGAAAAATGAGTCACGGATTTTTCTTTTGTCCTCTTTTTCAAATTCTCTAAACATGAATATGGACCTGGTTGTCACTATCGTTAGGCTCGTTAAAACATAAAATAACAACGAACTTGTCGATCCTGAAAAGAATCGAGTTTCATTTATCAATAGACTCGTTAAATTACTAAATAATGATGGATTCGCCCGAAGGGTTGAATTATAGATCAAGCATATGTTATCCTCCTCAAGTTTGTTAAAAAATAAAGAGGTACTAGTCGAAAAATGATCAGGGAAAATTTGGGAAAAAGAACATAACACTTTATGGTAGCAGGTCACTCTTTAACATGACACTTTCACTCCATAATCGTGACTTTTGGGGTGGGTAATATTCTTGACGGTTCATTCATACCTATGGTTCATCATACCTTCACTTCGGTTTTGGGTCAATGACGCCAAATCATCTCAGCGTCACTGATATGTTCAAGAGAAGTCATCCAGTAAAATCCTAATCCTTCTGTAATAGTCATAAACCTTCATTTTCATGAGAGTCATCCTTGAAAATTGCTATATCAAGTCACATTTTGTCTCTGAAATCAGTAACTCCCGTTTCGTGATAAATTTTATTCTTGTCGACATTAGCTCATCATCTAGGAAGTTTAGTTAGAAACATCTTCTAGTACCCTAAGGCTTGTTACATCATTGACAAGTTTGTCACTTCCGGACCTTTGACCGAAATATTTTGTTTGGAATTTAGCATTAAATCATCTATTCACGCCTTAAAATTTTTACTGCAGTACCTTGAAAGCCATTAACATCATTGGTGGTTCTCTTGCGTCTGTTAACAACTCACATCATTGGCTGGTAATTAGACAATGTCTTCCCATGTTCAACTAAAAATCACATATTTGCATGGTTAGAATTGTTCCTGAACGATCAAGTGAACGAGATAAGAAGACCTCAGATCTAGTTTCATCCATCCAGGCTGTGATTTCAGGATTTTTGTACACATCATCTGTACGATGGCTTTACATACAGATCGTCATCCGAACATGGACCCATATATGTAGGCATGTCTATATTGGGCAACATTCCAATGTAGATGACTTTCTGAATTATGTAAATGTTATTAGATAGTTTATGTGTTGAGTATGGGAATGCCTCCCTTAGCAATTCGTGATCAAAATGAAAATATCATGATGTAATGTATTGTAATATTGATGCAGGTCACCGTCCATTTCAGTTCCTACTCATAACATCGTAAATCATCTCATCCAAATACTGTTATTATTTTGACTTCATGCTTTAGGGGGCAACTGTTATAGGTTAATTTTGGCATCATCCCCCAAGACCTGGTAAAACTGGACATCATCCCCAGAACCAACGAATAGTGTCTATAATTCCCTTATATTTTAGTTGCTATATGCCCTAAGTGAAGACATTTCATTCATGGCTTCAATTGTGAGATTTCCAAGGTTTGAAGTATATATTATATGACCCACTGACTCACCAACGCTCATCTACAAAAGACTAACTACGTTGTAGTGCTAATTCCTCCATGCAAGGGTGCATTGTAGTGCACTTCCCAATAATCAAGGGTGAGTTGGTCACCTGGGAGTGGAATTCCAATTGTTCCGGGAATCTCCACATGGCCAGTGCCTTCTAGAAGAGTCCATAGGTGTCATACTTCGAATCCAAGTGTCCATCTAACACCTATGAACTTGGAAACATGTCTTTCCTATTATTATAAAGTCATTTATTGAGAAAATACCATCAATTTCCCTATAAATTAAGAACTCATCTAAGTGCTAGGGAGGAAGAATTTTGTGCAAATTTATGCTGTTGGATTCTCATTTGATAAGAGAGTGAAAGTACTGATATGCTGCTGAGATGATGCTGGATGTGTTGAGGCTGGAATGAAGTTGGAGTAGGTTGATGACAAATCGATCCATTGGTTGTAATCTTCTCTTCCTACTCTTTAATAAATATTGCTATTAATTTTCCCATACATATGTCTCTATTTCTTGTGCAATGTATTCTTGAATGATGTATGTATTTGAGATCTAATCGGTTTTATTTGAGTAAGATAAGTAGATATCTGTATATTGTATGTTGTTTGTTGTTCTCTGTTTGTGTTAGCATGAATTGATCTAGTGACTTGAGTTGGATTGTGAGCGACGACAACAACGACAACAGGAGAAGGAGAAGGAGAAGTGAAAGAATCGCAAGTAGGCTCCTTTCCCATTCTGTATACCTACTTGTTTTAGAGAAAATAATATTTATTATTTCCTCTGTTGTTCTAAGTGATAAACACCACACTTAGGGAAGTTGATTTATCCGTAGATCATAATTCCATATAATAGTATGCTTGGGTGGACTCAAATAAATCATCAAAATCATCAAGTTCATTTATGAATTGTCTCACTTTAACCTGTTTAATGAAATATTTTGCCACATTGTTTGGGTCATATTGCATGCTTGGAACAGTGAAAAAGTTTAGGCATTATATCTGATCAATTTCAAGCACAATGTGCTTGAAATTGTCCCGAAGCATATACTGAATAGTGAATAGGGAATGATGGCCATACATATTTCTTTGCTTCTTGTAGGGATTTAGTTTTTCCATTTCCCACAGTTTAATAGGAAATCCCTCGGGCCAAAAGCTTGTCAGGGACATAGAGAAAAGAACATGTGGATTAGCTAGACTACCAAAAACCCTAACATAAGTAAAAGACACCTCCCCAAACCATTTTCCCATGGTTATAATATCATCCCTGGCCTCATTAGATAGTCTTGGGGCCTTTTCGTCAAAGAAATCTTGGTATAAAGGCAACATGACTCCATGAAAAGTTTTATATAGATGGGGTTGGAAATTAGACTCCCAGAGGATATTATTATAGACGTGGATAGGAGTAGGGACTTCTAGGGACCATTTCCATCCCATGGATGGAAAATTAGATGTAAAAAAACAACATCCATATTATATGCACTCATATGAAAAGGGGGTATTGTCTTAGTGGAGATACTTCGTTTGCTTTTGTAGGCTCAGATTTAGGAAGCTATGCTATCTGACAGGATAGTGGCCCAATCCATTATATAGGAGTTTGCTACAACATCAATCAAAGGGACCCATTCAATTGTAAATTTCTATGTATTGGGATGTCCAAACAATCTACACATCATACCAACAGTATAGCAATGAGGGTCAAAAAGAGAAGCTATGGATTACATATCCTTTTCATCATCCTTGTGTTTTTTTGGATCTCGTCTCCACTGCCTTATTGGTTTTGATTGAAATTTTTTTTTGTCTGCAAACTTCTGAAGTAATTGGTTATCATATATCTTCTACGGGTCTGGCAGATGATACATATCTTGCAAGTCCTCGGCTCTAAAAGACCCAATTGTTGTCTGTCTTGAGGTTATGAAAGTCCTTTATGAAATATTGAGATTGTCGATAATCCACTTAACCATATCAGTGTAGGGTAAAATATTAGGCATACAACAATTCGATGGAGGAAGGAATTAGTGACATCAGATTAGGGAGTTTCAGAAGATGATGAGGAGTCATCAGTCATAGTTTTCCTTTCAATCACTCTGGGTTCTTCATCCTCGAACAATTTGTACACCACTTCCCAAGAAGAGCTTTCAGAAATTGTGGTGCATTTTGTATCGGAGAACAATGGGGGCATCTCAGTTATCACTGGATTAGGGGGAGTCGCCTGTGGTTGGACCACATGATTTTTGTTCTTCTTGGTTTCTTTTTATGTTTTCCTCAGGTTTTTCTTATTGGGGGTAGCCTGCAAGAGAGAGAGAGAGAGAGCGCAGATAATGAAAAACAAACACTTAGAATGCAAGAAACGTTATGACAAAAATGGCCAAGCGATATCGAATATGCGTTTAGTGAAATAAACCCTGAAACAATAAATGAAACTGATTAAATCATTTTCATTCTCGAGAACATAAATACTGTTACAATTTAATAATTAATGAAAAACGTGCATTCACATGGTATTTTATACATGTTAGCATCTCGTCGGATGTCTCGCATCAGAAGTTTCCTTAAGTGCATCACTTTAGAAGTTAAGAAATTTACCTTTTGTCGAAATGCGATAGAGTTTTATAATAGTGATAAGATAACAACATAAAGGCATATATCAGAGTGATATCACATCAAAATATTTTAAGACAAGGATTTATTATAATTTAACGATGCGATATAAGTATCGCAATCGCAAAGTTATGAAATGGGCATATGCGATGGGAAAATGCGATGGGCGATTGCAATATCGGAGATCAATCACATCAGAGGATTGGAGCGGTTAAAACAAAGGACACCGATTTCATTCTTTCAATAGTGGGAATGCGATGGGTGACGTGGCAAATTGGTGGGGCCAACTTTGGATTTTATATGCGCAGAGGATGTTTCCTTTGTTAATTTTATTTAAGAATTTTCGTATGTTTTCTTTTAATACGATCAGATCACATCACATTTTCCATGATAGGGTGCTTTGAACTGTTATTGCAATTTGCAATATGAAATGTGTGATATAGCCTTTATAACCTTTGGTTTAAGTCCTTCAACCAATAGAAATAAGACTTAAGTTCGAATAACAAAGCTTTTTTGTTCTTTGGAACAAAAAGACTTGTTTTATTGATTGAAAAGGTTCTAAACTAAAAATTCAAAGGGTCCCCATTATCAAGTAAGTTTAAATATATACTTATAATGGGGGGGTTGTTGAGTAGCACAATAGGACCATGGAATTTCCATTGGGAACCTTAATCCCTGTTAAAATTATAGCAATAAATTGCTTGATTTGACTTGTGCCTTAGTCAAATGGAGAAATTCGATTTTCCACATCAGCGAGATGACTTTGATTTCAGTTAGCTAGAGTGACATGGATTTGTCTCCTATTTAAATCAATAAATTCGAGTTATAGTATAGAAGTAGAGTTGTGCATGGGTTGATTGCTAAAATTTAGCAATCTAGTGGAGTTATTGTTAGTTAATTTCAGTTAAGTGAGCTCTAGTCTTTAGTGAAGTCAGTAGGAGTTTAGTTGAGTAGTTATGATAGTTTTTAACTCACTGATATCTCAGTTAACTGATAAATTTACTAAAAATTGACCCAGTCATGCATGGAATTCAAATTTCCAAGTTGAGTGGAGGCAAAAGGAATCAATGTATTTTTATTATATATTAGAAAGTGTATAAAATTTGTATGGAGTAGATGAGACTCTTCTCTTGGGAATTTCGCAAGAAAATAAGGGCTTCTCCTATTCTTTAGGAGCCAATTTCCTCGGGAATTGTGAAAGGAAATATGAGGAGAAGGAGGCCAATATTTGGCTAAGTATTTTGCAGAGCAGTCTCAGGAGGAGAAGATCATATTCATAGTGCATAGTGTCCTTCATGTTTGAAGTAGTTATTGTAATTGATCAATTTTTTATCATCTGATATAATACAAATAGAGGAGGGGTTTTTCCCAGTTGGGTTCCCCTATAAAATCATTGTGTTCGCTGTGTTTTAATGGTTGCATGTTATTGCATGTGTTTCTAACGTGTGTTTTCCTTTCCGCAGAATAGTAGAAGAAATTTGTGTCCCTTGAATCTAGTTTACTTTCATTAGTAGTAGAAAATTTCTTGAAATTTCTGCATGGCATCATAGAAACAAAAGGATACAACCTTGTTCCAAATCTTCTCTAGGATAAATTATGATTTGCAAAGTTTTTGGTGTAGATTCTCTTCAGTGTCGGATAAATGTATTTCAATGGATTGAGTCTTGAGTATGCATTGAAGGGAACCTCAAATTTTTGTGCTTGGACTGATCTGAATTTAAAAAGTAACACAAAAAAATACAGATATAACTACAAATACATAGATTCAATAGAAATAATACTTCATTTTGTTAATATCAAAGAACTGAAAAATGCTTACGTCTATAGTGGAAATAAAATAGCTCGGGCAATGGTAGCTTATCTATGAAAAGAGATGTCGCGGCTACATGCCTTTGAAATGGGTTACAATGAGGCTAAAGGTACTTTTTATCGTTGAACTACAAGATAAAATCCTAAACAAAAAAAACCCTAACCCCGGGAGATGTAACACCTAGAGCCTGTGGGCCCCGTTGAGGTTAGTTGGGAAGCCAACATCCCATGGTCGTAACTTGATCATATTATCTATGTTTGGTGCATACGATATCTCATTGGAAATATCTCTCTGATTACTATAGGATTTTCTAGAGGGATTTCGGACTGTCGCAGACCTCAAAAAACGTTGTTTAGGGGGTCAAAATTGCTCCGGAAATTCAGGACTTGAAAAACTGCTAAAAATAGCAAATGATGCTATAAAAAAGGAAATTGATGAATCGTCTAGGTGGAATAGGTCGATGTCCACCAATATCCACCTGGAGAATTCCTCCCCCCTACGAAGCAATGGTCCCCATCGCGTGCAAAGCCTCCATGAAGTGAGCAAATTTCTGTTGAACCTGGTCCCTAGTGAACCACCTGCCCTGGTAAAGGAGTTAACATGCTTTGACCACTTGATATAGCTGGATCCTCTGCTGGCGAGTGTTATTAATCAATGTTTCCATGATCCTATCAATTGCAGCTTGTTCCATGCATCATGGATTTAACTCTATTGGCGTGAGTTGTTCTGCAATGTTGGATGTGTCCAATAATGGTGGAAAGTCTGACTGAAGGCGATCCACTTTAATAGTGGGTGCATGCGAAGGAACAATGGAATTCTAAGCTTGAAGGCATTGTCCCCTACAACCTTGGTGATGGTGTACGGCCCATATCGGAGTGGGCAAACCTTGCGGTGGGGCCCAGAGAGGCGCTCCTTCTACAAATGTAGGCAAAATTTTCCGCCCACCTGAAACTTGTTTGGTACCTGATGATGATCATTTCGCTACTTGTACTTAGAATTGGCTCTGTAAAAAATGTCATGGACCTGGTGGCGTTAATGGCAGAAGTGTCCTCAGACACATAATTTTATTAATAGGAAAAGAAATTACATGAGAAATTTGCAAGAGTTTACACACGTAGACTCCAACACTCTTGCAATTAGGAAAATGACCTATTTATAAGCTACATGTCCTAAATTATTTTAGTTATGGACCACTTAATAAAACAACAAGTGTCCATTTACAATAAATATTATCTTAACAAAACTACTAACTTTTTTCCTATATTAGAGCCTAAGACACGACACTTTTCTAGAGTCATATCTTTTTTAACAATATTCTATTTCTAAGTGTCTCCAATATTAATTTAAATATTCTAATTTAATAAATATTTTATCCTAGCTTTAAACTATGATATTTGGATCATCTAACATTCCCCCCATGATCCAAAGATACATTACAACCTATATCAAGTTCATCACTGAACATAGTAAATTTTATCCTGCCAAGAGTTTTGGTGAAGATATCAGAGATCTGATCTTCTGAAGGACAATAAATCGGCTTGATGACATCCTTTGTAATGAGTGATCTGATATGATGATACTTGGTGTCCACATGCTTTGTCTTTGAATGAAAAACTGGGTTCTTGGCAAGCTTTATTGCCGACTGGTTGTCAATGAATAATAATGTAGCTTTTGCTCAAGGAATTCCTAAGTCTTGTAAAACTCTACGCAACCAAACAATCTCACATGTTGCTTCCCATGCTGATATGTACTATGCTTTTGTTGAAGAAGTGGCCACTGTAGCTTTCTTCTTGCAACTCCAAGACACTGCAGCTGACCCCATGTTCATTAAATAACCCAAGGTTGATGCCCTATCATCAATAATGCCAGCAAAGTCGGCATCTGAAAATCCACCAAGTACAAAGTTTTTAGTCTTTTTGTAAAGAATACCAAAATATTTTGTTCCTTGGATATAACGAAGAAATATTTTGGTTGCATTCTAGTGGTTGTCTCGTTGTTCCTGCATAAAGAGGGAAAGAATACTGATGGCATAAGAAATATTTGGTTGAGCAGTTTTTAGATAAATAAGGCTGCCAATCAATTCTCGATAAGTAGTGCTATCCACCGTTGCCCCCCCTTCAAATTTTCAAAGTTTCAAGTTTTGTTCCATGGGGGTAAGAACAGGCTTGCAATCCTGCATTCCAAATCACTGAAGAACTTCTGCTACATACTTACTCTGAGAAATGAAGATATGATGTGGATGTTGGAATAATTCAACTCCAAGATGGTACTGAAGTAGTCCCAAATATGTCATCTTAAAACCTGCATGTAACTCCTTTTTCACCTGTGCAATGTGATCATCATTGTTGCCAGTGATAATCAAATCGTCTACATACATAAATAGAATCACCAGATTTTTATCTTGTTGGCATACATACAAGGTATCATCAGATTCACTTCGTTGAAAGCCAACTTTCTAAAGGCATTCGTCCATTTTGGCATACTAAGCTCAGGGAGCTTGTTTGAACCCATATAAAGCCTTTATCAATTTGCAGACTTTATGTTCCTATCCTTCAATTTCAAAACCTGGAAGTTGTGTCATATACACTTCTTCCTGTAAATCGCCGTTGAGGAAAGCACTTTTTACATCCATCTGATGAATTGTCCATCCTTTCTGGGTTGCCAATGCAAGTGTTAATCGGATGGTGTTCCATTTAGTTGTAGGAGAAAAATTTTCCTCATAATCAATCCCTTTCCACTACGCAAAGCCATTATCATCAAGTCTTGTTTTGTACTTGTCTATATCTCCATTTTTCTTGTACTTAATTCAGTAAACCCATTTACATCCAATGGGTTTAACATTTTGAGGACAATCAACAAGTTTCCAAGTGTTGTTGTCGAGAACTACCTGATATTCATCAACCATAGCCTATTGCCATTCTTTATGTTTTTTTGCCTCTCGATAAGTAGAGGGTTCAGTAAAATCATTTTCTATCAAGGAAAAATTTCCTTCACTTCTATGTGATCCCCTTGTTCCTGTTTTATTCTGCTCATTAGGCCTTACATCTTTCAAAAGTTGAACTACCCATTTTGGCAATTGATGTTCACTGGTTAGAGATTGTGAAAAATCACCATCATTGTAAAGAGGGTTGATGTAAACAAATGTTCGTTTATCAACCGCAGATTCTGGGGGTAGAGAGTCACTGTCAGAAGAACTACTGCTGCTAGGAGATTTGGATGAACTGCCAGAAGACTCAAACAACGCTGGTGAAGAAGATGGAATGGATAAATCATTTTTAGATGAAGGAAACTCAAGTTCATACCAATTTTGTGAATTTGATTGACTTTGTATATTTCCTTTTCTTTTATCACCTTTTGTTTCTAAATTTTGAAGAAGAATTTCAATTTCTTCATCACTCTTACTCTCATTTTCTTCAAAAATCACATTCCTGCTCACAATAAATAACCCATTGGACAAAATTCGGTACCCTTTCTTCTCATCAGAATGCCCAATCATTGTGCACTTCAAGCTTAGTTCGTTTTTCTTTCAGAACTAAGGCATAACATACCGATCCAAAAACTCTGAGATGTTTAACTCGAGGTTTGAAACCAAACCATGCTTCATAAGGTGTGATTCCGTCTAAAGAAGCAGTTGGAGATCTGTTCCTTAAGTAGAGAGATGTATGAATTGCTTCGGCCCAATATATAGGACTTAAATTTTTGAAAGTTAACATAGATCTCGCCATTCCTAACAAGGTCTGATTCATTCTTTCTACTACTCCATTTTGCTGTGGAGTGTAGACATTGATAAGGTGTCATTTTATGCCATTATCCATGCAATACATTTTGAATTCATTAGAAGTGAATTCTCCTTCATTGTCTGTTCTAAGAGTGCCAATCTTCTCCTTAACTTCATTTTCAATAAGTTAGCGAAAAGTTTTAAACTTTTCAAATGCTTCTAAATTTCGCTTCAAAAAATTTACCCAAGCAATACTGATAAAATCATCAACAAAGAGTAAGAAATATCTCCATCCTCCTAGCTAATTTTGTAAGGGTCCACAAATATCACTGTGAACAAATTGCAAATGCCTGTTTTCTCGCCATGAACTTGTTGGAAAAGTCTCTCGATGTTGTTTTCCATAAATGCAAGCTTCACATTCTGCATTTTCCCTTTTGAAAGTTGGAAGTCCCTTAACCATTCCCTGTTTTTGTAACTGAGAGAGACTTTCAAAGTTAAGATGGCCATATCTTACACAAGACAATATGAGCAGTGAAATGTCTGTACTTGCTGCTCCTGCAAAGTCATAATTCCTTGGAATAAATGTCCCTTTCATCCTTAAATTTTTTCCATATTTATAACCTGTCATCACTGTTTTCATGTTCTGTTTGACTAAGTTAATTTTAACTAAGCCATCCTCTATAATCACCAGATGTCCTGCTTGTCGAATTGTGACTAAAGATAACAATTTTTGCTTAAATGTTGGTACAAACCATACATTTGAAATCATTCTTTCTCCAATGCCAAGTAAAAAAACTTTAACTACACCTTTTCCATAAGGAGTATGTTTTGTTTTATCAGCAAGATATATCGAATTGAGATGGCATTGTTGGAAGTTCCAAAAGTAGTCACGTCGAAAAGTCACGTGTTGAGTTGCTCTTGTATCCAAAATCCATGCATCTTCATATTCACTTCTAAGAAAGGTTGAAACCTGTAAAGCTGTTTATTTTGTGTTTGTGAAGACATATTTTGAACCATCATGATCATCTTGATCATTTGCAAACTGTGGAGTGTTTTGATGAAACTTAGGAATTTTATCAATGGAAGTTCTACAATCCACATCATAATGTCCAACTTTGTTACATCTTCTGCAAAAAATTTGACTGAAATATTTGCCTCTGCCTTGGTACTGTCCTCTGCCTCTGCTTTTTCCTCTGTTCTGAGTTTGTCCTCTGCCTGGACTTTTTCCTCTTCCTTGATTATAGCCTCTGCCTTGATTGTTTCCTCTACCTTGAAAATTTCTCCCGCATCAAATATAGCCTTGGTTGAAATTGTTTCCTCTGCTTTGAATACGACCACAACCTTGTACATTGTGTGCTGTTTGACTTTGATTGAAATGTCCTCTTCCTAGGAGATTTACTTGTGCTAGTCTCTGTGAAGAAGACATCTTCCCCAATATGTTGGGCTAACATATCACTCAACTCATCAAACTTGATCTTCTCTACTTTTCCAGTGACTTGAAAAGTTTCCAAAAATGTGTGTAAGATGATGGCAATGCAACAAATAATATTGTAGTTAGGAACCTTTCATCAACAGCTTGAAAACCGACATTTATTATTTCTTGCTTGATGTTGTTAAGTTGTGAAATGTATTCAAGAACATCACCACCTTTAGTTAATTTTTGTTGGAGAAATTTTAATTGAAGATAAACCTTTTTTGATTCAGGTTGGGTATCAAATAGATCTTTGAGTGTACACAAATCAGTCCATGCATCTGAGGCGTTTTCAATATGAATATAAATTTCATTGTTAACTGAAGACTTTATAAGAGCGAGTGCCTTGGAATTTTTGACTTCCCATTTTGTAAGTAAAGCTGCATTCGTTGGTTTATTAGGCTTAATGTCGCCATCACATATTTCATGCCACAATCCATTATATACGAGAGTGCTTTCAATTAGACCTTTCCATGTCTTATAAGATTTCACCCCTTATAGCTTATAAAAACCAGAGAACAGATTAATTAACTTCTACATGGTAGTGTTTAAGCAGTGCACCAAAAGAATCAAGCACATGAAAAACTGAGAAACTTGTCACACGAAACATGCCACGCAAAAATGATCTATCGGGGCTTGGCCTTGACCCTGGTATAGTCGTTGAAAAAGGAGAAAAATGATTGAGCTTTGCACTTGGCTCTAGTCAATTTCTCTTTGAAAGTTTACAATGAAAGATTTCAAAATTTGACCACTTGACAATGCCCTTCCCAATCTCCTTTCAAAAAAATCTAACCCCCCCTCAAAGTAAAAAAATAATTTTGAGTTACAAATAATGACATCTTATTTCTCCAAAATAAAAATTACAAATAACATCTACTTATTACTCCAAAAATTTACAAATAACCCCTCACACCTTCTTTTTGAAAAAATATTACAAATAATAATAAATTCCTTATCTCTCCAAATAAAATTACAAATGACATCTCATTATTTCTCCACAAATTTACAAATTTTATAAAATAATCACCCTAAAAAATTATCCCACTTATATTACAAACATTTAAAAAATAACTCTTATCTTCCAAAAATGACTGAAGTTGCTGCCCCAATCATTTACAAAATGATCCTTGGCCCTTTGCTTCTGGTTACACTGTTTGCACATAAAAATTACAGTTGCTCCAAGGACATGGTAACGCTTTCTGAGTGTTGCCTCTTGACCTGCATCCTCGCCTCCTCTACCTTTCCAAACGCTTAGAGGGTCATGGATGAGGAATACGATGTGATAGTGCAAGCGAAAAATGCCAAATTATTTTTAGTATAAAAAATCGAGATTGATACAGGAAGACTACAAGTGGCGAGCTCTCCTCTTCCCTTTGTTGCGATTTAGGGTTTGATAGGTGTCAAAATTTGATGAAATTTCACTGATTTCGGGAGTTTGTGGGGATATTATTCTGCATTTTACAGGTTCTAAATCTCGGTATCTGTTCCCATTCGTGAAGAAATGGCGAATACTATGATTGAAATTCCTCTTAAAGGCAGCTTCATCTTTGATTTGTGTTGGAGAAATGAAATGCTTACGCAGAAAGGTGTTCAACCTCCTTCGTTCCACAAGATAGGAACAACCATAGTAGGCCTCGTTTTTTTTACTACAAGCACAGATGAATCATTGCCAACATTCAAGACTATGGCATTAATCTGGTTTATATAATTAGAGGAGATGGAACCCAAAGAGGAGCAGCTATTATTTATGAGGAAATCCAGAAGCGTGGTTTGAAAGTTGCAGTTGCTGGAATCCCCAAAACTATTGACAACGACATTGCAGTCATTGACAGGTCTTTTGGTTTTGACACGGTAGCGTTGAATAATGGAACACGTAGGGGAGAATACTTGGGGGGGATAACACAGTGTTTGGGGCAATGTAGGATGAGTGTATGATTTTAGATAAAAAAAATGGATCTTAAAAAAAAATGATGTTCAGATTTTAAAATCTAGAATGAAATAATAATTAAATTTCTTTTCCCTTATTATTATTTTTTGTTGAAAAATTTGCATACCAATTCAATCGATGAACAATTTAATGGAGTTTTCCATAAGCTTGTAGAGTTGGAATCTCCTCCTCCCATCACCTGCATTACTGGAGCACTGATACCATAATAATGGCAGAAGTGTCCTCAGACATGTAATTTTATTGATAGGAAAAGAAATTGCATGAGAAATTTTCAAGAGTTTATACAAAGACTCCAACAGTCTTGCAATTAGGAAAATGACCTATTTATAAGCTACATGTCCTAAATTATTTTAGTTATGGACCACTTAATAAAACAACAAGTGTCCATTTACAATAAATATTCTCCTAACAAAACTACCAACTTGTTTCCTATATTAGAGCCTAAGATACAACACTTTTCTAGAATCATATATTTTTTAACAATATTCTATTTCTAAGTGTCTCCATTATTAATTTAAATATTCTAATTTAATAAATATTTTATCTTAGCTTTAAACTATGATATTTGGATCATCTAACATGCGTATGTGCTGAATGCGTTCAACGAAGTTTTTAGACATGTCAGCTTTGGCCTGGACATGCGTTGCTTGTTCCTGAGTAGCTGCAAATGGTATAGCCACATCAATGGGACATAATAGCTAGAATCTCAACTCCACCTAAAAGAGGTTGTGTCTGGTTGAGCTACGGAGAGCTCATTTGTAGCTATGCCGGACATAGGGTATGCTTTCATCCCACGTGCGTGGATGCTTCGAGTTGTACATGCGTAGAAGTGTACGATAATCTTGTTGATGACCTCTATTTGGCCATCACTTTGGGGGTGGAAAGTCATGGACTTACTGAGCTAGGTGCCCAACATCGACTAGAGACTGAACCAGATTGTACTCATGAACCTGTTATCTTCATTTGAGATAATGGACTGTGGGATCCGAAAGTGCACCCACACTCATTCAAAAAAGAGCTTAACAGTGGATTCTACTGTGATATTCTTCTTGCAGGGTGCCAAAATGGCCATCTTAGAGAATCTGTCAATGACCACGAAAACACAGTAATTTCCATGCTTAGTATAAGCAAGGCCTGTCATGTAATACATGGAGATGAATTCCCAAGGTCGACTAGGAGTAGGCAGAGGTGTATATAGGCCTTATTTCTTGATGGTCAGTTTGGAAATGACGTAGGTAGTGTAGGACTTGATATAATTCCAAGAATCTTGCCGAAGATTCGGTCAATAGAAATAATTCTGCAATACTACCATTGTTTGCTATACCCTGAAATGTCCAGTGACCTGATTGTAGTGTGCATCCCAAATCATCTTGGCCCGCTTGAATGAAGGAAAACAGAGTCCTAGGTGGCATGACAATGCATCGTGGAGGTGATAATTTGGAACTTGTTTGCTTTCTAAGAGCATTTGGTATGTGTTGTTGAAGTCTACATCACTCTTGTAAAGAGTCAGCCATCTCAAAGTCTCGTGCCCACAAGATTCAAGCACTGTAGCTAGCACCATGATGGCGGTCAAATGAGGCAGTTTGCAACATTTTTTATGCTGCCCTTATTGTAATTAATGTTCAAATGTAATTATTGTAGGTACGTGTACAATTTGTGATGGTGATCACTCTGAAACTTCCCTTGTGTTTGTATGAACTGCATGTGTCAGTAGTTTGTGTGGATGACCGTTTCCTTCCCTATAATGTAATGATTCCACTGTTGGTAGGTCTACACAATGGAATACATATCTTTGTCATAGGTGGGATACTTTCGGACTGTATTTGAAAGTGTATCACTGTGATGTGCTATTGGATGGACTTCCTGAGTAAGAACTACACCAATTGGATAGTCAGAGGCATATGTCTCAATCTCAAATGGTTGTTGTAGGTATGGTAATGTGAGCATTGATTTAGAGAAGAGGCTATGCTTCAAATCGAAAAATGCCTTCTATTGGGATTCATACCAAAATAACTTTTTTTTTAGTCCTCCCTCGGTGACTTGACTCAGAGGAAAAGTGATATGAGAGAATCCCAACACTTACATGCGATAGAAGTTGGAAAGTCCCAGAAATTTGTAGGGCTCTATTAGAGTGTTTTGGGTTGGCCAATCCTGAATGATTTGTATATTAGCTGGGTCCACATGCACACCCCACTCATAAATGATGTACCTCAGGTATTGAACCTGGGTCATACCAATAGTGGATTTCTCCAAATTGGCACTGTTGTAACATTATTTGGTTTTGATAAGGTAGTATTTTTAGAAAAAATTGAAAAATTGAAAAATGTTAAGTTTGGATATGAATAGACAAAAAAAAAATGTTAGGATTCATGAAAAATAAATTATTCATATCAAGAAAATGATAGGAATAGTTGACCTAAGAAATGAAGGCAAAATATTGAAAAAATGTTAGGTATAGCAATAAAATAAATGGTTGCTTAGTTTGAAGAAAAGAAAATAAAAGAATGGCTGCTTGTTTAAATGCACCAAAGATTTAATTTAGGTGTTAAAATGTGTTTTAATTATGTTAATTGCTTCATTAAGAAATTAAATTTAATTGTAATAAAAGAGCACATATTTTTGTCCTAAGTCCGCTAGACGACAAAAAGATTTTTCGTTTTATGATTATCTTCTGATCAACTTTCAACGGAAGATATCTTCCCCGACCAGATCAACGACGGGGAATGCTTTTCAAACCCCCCTTTCCCTGCTATCATTAACGGTGCGGGGGGTGGTCCAAAAATAAGTTTTTTTACGATGGCAGGCCCTTCCCTACGTGTCGCCTCCACAACACTATGCACCACCCCCCCTTGTCAAAACCGTTCACCGCTACCTACCCCCTTCGAAATCCACTTTCCCCCCGACGACAGTTTCCACTCCCGCCAACAGTCATTTGAATTTTCCTCCTAATCTTTTCCCGATGCCAAATAAAACATTGCCACCTGTACATTCCATTGTGACTCTGCTCCTTTACCATTATCATTACCATTAGACCCGCTCCTTTAGCCGTTGTCTAGTTGTTCCATCGCCCCCAAATCCTGTACCGTTGGCATTAAACCACTGTGGTCACATTCCCAACAGTCATTCCATAACGCTCATCCAAGCACTGTTATAAATAAAACCTCACCCTACCTTCTACCAATTTTTTTGATTTATTGTTTGTTGTTTAGTTGTAGGTTTTACAAACATAATTGCGCCATTGGTTTAGCTATTTGACATCGTGCCACAGAGAGATTAATTTGCAGAAATTGCCACGTTCTTCTTCCTCTTTTTCACTCTGTAAAAAACATGGCCCCCAAGGGAAGAATATGAAAGCCAACTTCTAAATATAACCCTTCTACTTCTACCATGGCCGATCTCGACAGCATCCCTCTCGTTTACTTGTACTTTAAAATCATTGACACTGAGTGCAAATTTGAACTCAATGAATTGCATCTGTGGCTGTAGCAAAATTACTTGGATCAGAAAGATGACATTAAGCTGTGGGAATCCCTTTTTCCCATGTTTTCATTCCCTTAAACCCATGATCCCAAACTTGGTCACCTGGCTTAAAACCAGGTACGATTCCATCAAAGGAGCAGTGGTGGCTTAGAATGGAAACATTCTGATATCGATCACTCCAGAGACCATAAACAACATGTTATTGATTCCTTAGAATGATTCTCTGAGTATTTTCTCCCAAGCGTTGCTAATGGAGCTATATCATAAACTCACTTTCCCTCACAAACCAAAATTTTTGAGACCTTCCTTCCTGATAATGTTGAATTACCAAAGAAAAGCCCACCTTATCCATCCTCCATGTTTCCTAAAGCTACTAGACACATCATGTCATTAATTTCCTGTTTACTAGGATATCCAGATGATAGAACAGTAGATGAACCCATCCTTGGCTATTTTTATATCTTTTCCAAAGATCATCAACCTACTTTCAAGTATAATTACAGTCAATTTTTGGCTGATAATATGCATGAACAATTGATGAATTTAACAACCCAAGGAATGCTTAAGTATACCTTTGTACTTATTCATATGTTTCCGTTTTGTTAAATTTTAATACAAATTATGTATTTCCTGGATTCTCTTGATCTAGCAAATATATGCCACTGTTAAATACATAATCACTTCTACAAAAATCTTTGCGGAATTTAAAACACGATCACCAATTGCAATATCAAGAAGAAAGATCAAGCACACATAACACAGATGTTTACCAGGAAAGCATAAAGCTAAAAACCCCACTATCATATATTATGTATATATCATGGATCATGAAACAACCTCATACAAAACTCTAATCCAAGAGCTCTCAATACAATATACAATTGCCTCACATTGTCTTGCAGAAATTTGCAAATCCATTGCACAATTTACTGCCTCCAGACAGCCTGCCTCTAATGCGAAATCCCTGATGGTCAAGAACCTCTGAATGAATGATCCTTTGCCTGCCTTGAATACACAATCCTCATAGGCACATACAATGTGTGTGTGGTTGCATGAGTGTAGCAATTAATGTCACAACTGATAGTCAAACTGTCCCTTTCACCTACATCTCAACTGGATCTCCATTGGATGTGACATGCATGTAGTTAACAGTAGTAAATATTCAGTTGCATGTCAGACCACTGATTGTGAATTAATTAAATAATTAATTCACTGATCTCTCACTAGAGTATGTTCAGTTACAACTAGCACAACTGAGTTTAACTCACTTAACTGAGTTAAACTACTTTACAACTCACATAACTACACATCCAACCTTGTTACAACTTCGAATCACTCAATTACAACTAAGTCCACTTGCATGTCCCACCAACCAACCTTTGAACTCGAATTTCCTATAGCTAACTGATTTTCCACTTCATTTAACTATTTCTAAGTGCTCATTTAGAATAGATTAATGTTTATTATCCAACTATTATTAAGGGATAATAATAGTCGGCATTCATCTATAAATAGACACACGATCTATAAATAGAACTCGCACATACATCTATAAATAGACCACCATCTATAAATAGAATTTTCTCAAACATCTATAAACAGACATCATCTATAAATAGAATTTTCTCATGCATCTATAAATAGACCTCCACCTAAAAATAGCCTGTGTGGGACCCACCTAGTGTAGGTGCTTAATTTTCACTAGGATCAAGGATGTTGTTTCTGGATGACAATTTCATTGTTTCTTATTGCAACCTTCAACACTCCCTCTCAACAAGAAAGGAATGTCTTTTAATTCTCCATGCAACTCCATGCATGTGACATGAAAATCCATGCATGCAACACTTCTCTAGTGTTTCTCGCACATGAAACCTTTGCATGCAACACTACCGAAACTGAATAGCCTCCAAAAAACTAAATTAGTATAATGCATCTGTCATCAAAGTCTTCTGGCTTTTGCTAGTACCAACTGCACATGTCTTCTAGATCCAATGCGATGTTGACCTCTTCATCCATGCACTCTGCACTTGCTGTCAACTCTGATCCGCGCTCAAGTATCCGACACTGTCACTTTGATTTCATGTCCACACGACATCTGACTGCATCAATCCAACTATTCTTGCTACTTCTGTACTGTGGGTTCCTTGTAGCCAGGTTCGATTCATGAGATCCACACCATCTCAATGAATCCTGCCCACAAATTTCTCCTTGGGATTATGCATACATGTTGCCCCACCTCTCACCTGGTGGTATAGCTGCATGCACTCTCTCTACCCATCTGGCATGAAATTTCTCTGCATGAGTGGTTTCTCTCACTCCATGATCCTCTGCATGTGACTGTTCCACATCTTTAGGTTCACTCTTATACCTGCATGCAAATCCAACTCCCTCTCAAGGGTCAATTGCATGGCTTTCTCACACTTCCCAATAGTAGGAAGCTCTATAGAAATCCCACCTACATCAAGTATATAGAGATTCTTAACTCGAATCCCAACCTTCTTGGCTTGCCCTGTTGCTTTGTGTCGTAGGAAAACTTTTCCTTCACTAAAGACAACATCATAGCCTCTATCCTAACATTGCGACTGAGACTAAATTTTTCTTCAAACCTGGTACATGCATTACATCTTTTAAATGAAAGAGTTACCTTACGCCCTTTGAAAGGTAATGTTACCAATGCCAGTCACACTGTATCGTCTATCGTCATCCAACTCAACATGCATCTAGAGATATTTCTCCTCCAAGTCACTAAAAAGTTTCTTATCTCCCGTTATGTGAAAGGAAGCACCAATATCCAAGTACCACCCCGATCCTAATGCACTTGACACCATACATGCGATCAATGAGAAGTCAAGCTCAAATTGTGAGGCAAGAGCCTCACCAGCTGCAGCTCCAACAACCATCTTGTTCTTCTTCTTTTGTGGACAATTTGTGGCAATATGTCCATGCTGGCGACAGTGAAAACACTTCACTTTGTACATGATGTGCTCCATGAGAACTTCACCTGTCTCAGATTTAGAACGGAATTTCTTCCCCTTCCCCTTCTTCGCCTTGGCAGCCAAAGCACAATCCTCTTCATCATAATGCTTTGATGAAGAGCCATCTCTAGTGTTCCACTTGAACTAGATCCGACCACAGTCATTCCCAATCCGACAGTTTTTCCCATCCGTTGATAGAGTCTTCATAATTGTGTCAACTCATAGGAAGTCCCAAGAGAGCCAAAATCACCAAATCATCATCATCAACACTTATTCCTACACTCCCAAGATCATCCCTGCATTGGACAAATTTTGTTAAGTATATCGAAATAGTGTCGTTCTTTTCCATCTTGATCTTCCTGAGTTTATCTTTTAGCGCTAATTTCCTATGGTTGCTACTACTTTGGAAAATATCCGTCAAAGCCTTCCACATAGCATATGGAGTGGCTTTCCCATGAAGGCTTGAGACAATGTGGTCTCATACACCTTCCAACAGAATCCTCCTCGCCCTTGTTACTTTCTTTTACCATGCATCAAGTACTGCAACATCTGTCGAAGTAGGCTTAGGAACATCTCTGTCAATGAATTGCTTTAAGCCATTATCTTTGAGCACCGCCTCCATCCTATCCTTCCAAGCAATGTAGTTCGAGCTGCCCTCGAGTGCATATTCTAGCTGCAAGCCATTGAAATCCATTTCGATGTTTACTCAATTGTTGCACCAAGAAATTATTGCAGCAAATTCGAATTGTTTCTGTTATCACTCTAGTAATTTCTTAAGTTTTGGGATTTGAGTTTTTAGTCTAAGAAAACTAGAGGTACCCACAAACCTACTTCAAATCCTAGGATCTAGCCTTCCTAGAATTCAGAGAGGGCTCTCTTTAATATTTATCTTTGTTTTTTATTTATGTTTTTAGGCTAGCTATGATTGAAAAATTGGTTTTGTTTTTAAAGGTTTTGGTGGGAAAAAACCACTTAGAGGTAAACTAGAGAGAAATATACTTGTCCGTTGGGCTATGGAGTCGAAATCTAGATAGAAGCACTAGAAGTCAAGGCCAAAAAGGTACAAATGTATTCAGGGCAAGATAGATAACCCTTAGATATTTGGAAAAGTGTTTTTTGGTGAAATGGCATGATCAGGATAAAGGGCTATGAAGGATCCTTTGATCCAAAAAATGGAAGAAGGAGGTAGGGGTCAAATGGGAGTAGGAGAAATTAAGAATTCCTAGCACCGGAAATCAGCAGAAAACATTTAAATGGTAACTAGTTAAAAACAGGGAGTGTAAGACTATCCTGTAGTAATAATCCTAGTTACTCATTAAGATAGAACAAACATATAATGACTTGCATGAAACTCAAGAAAGAAAACAATGACAAGAAGAAAGTACTTCACTCATCAACTTATCACATGGATCCTGAATTATGATTCTAGTTTAGCTTTGTCCAGTCTGCTACTTCAAAATCAACACATAATAGCCTCCAATGTTTCAGCAAAAAATCTATAGTAAAGTATAGCAATTTTATTCCACACTCAATACTTAAAGTGTAGAAGTATTTATACAAAATGTAGTTTAAAAATATCCTAGGAGACATCTAGGAATATCTTTAGGAAATAGAAAATATCTTTACAAAATAAGAGGGACAACTGCTTAACAAATAAACAAGCTGTCCTCTTATCCAAAATAAATAGAACTACTTTATCTAACAAGGAGCTTTTGAGTGATTAGCTGTCCTGCTTTGCTGGCTGCTAGAAAATATCTTCATTTGAGTTGCCTTAGCTGATCCTCTTATATCTAATACTCTTTAATGCTGCCCTTTAACTCTGATACACTTTTGACTGATATTTCCACCGTTTTACTGCTGTAAAAATATATCTTTTTTGCAGTAAAAAATCAAAATACTGTCCTTTTGTTTCACTATTTCTTCTTAACTATTTTCAAGGTAATTTCTTCACTGTTTTACCTCTCATTTTCACATTAAATCTGTAAATGCTTGCCACTGTTCTTCACTAGGAATTTTTACATTCTTTAGCTTTCTAAAATTCTCATCTGCCTCCGTGTATTTAGCGAAATTGGGTTTAAACACAAAAAGATGTTTGATCTCATGTTGAAGAAAGAACAAATCTTTAAAGTGTTGAAGAAGGACTTTACCTGTAGGTGTGCCTTGTCGCAATGGTTTGCTGACTTGCCCCTTGGAAAATTCCCTGATTTTGTTATCATAATCTTTCTGGGGCATTAGTTTTTCATTGAAGACATGAGTGTCTCGCAAAACCTTCTGTCTAAAATTTGTATATTTCACCATAAATTTTGTTATGGCAATGTTCATTGTTTCACACTTCTCTTCTAGGTAGTTCATCAAATTTTTCTTTGTTACTACCTTTTTAATCTGTAAAATGGTCTTTGTTCTATCCAGTATCTGTAACTCTTCCAATTCTGCTCTGTTCTTGCTATTCAGGAATGTGATGAGTTTTAAAGCTTGAGCTGGCTTATCAGTTAACTCATCCTTGGTCTTCTGAATCTCTGCCTCAACTACTAACAATAAGTCTCTTTGTTCATATATAATATGAATTGAAGGCCATTGAGTGTGAATGGCCTCAATTATGTTTGTCCATAGATGATTCTTGACAAATGAAATTTGTTCGATGAATGTTAGCTCTTTTTGTAAGCCCTTGATTTGTTCCCCAAGTCTAATTGCCTTCTGCTCATGGGTTTTAGAATTTATTTGAGCTAACTTATTTGTGGATTCAAGATTTTCAATTACCTTCTTTAGGCTATTGATTTCATTAGTTTTCAAAGACAATTCCTCCATAGCCTTCACAATCTGACCTGCTCCATTTGTTTGCTGAACCTGTGTTGTAGAAGAATATTGTTTTGAAGTAGTAGTTGAACTCACTGGCACTGCAATTGCTAGTGGTTCCTTTGGTGCTATATTTTCTACTAATGTGGATGCTACTGCTGTGGTGATCACTGGTGTTGAGGAGGTAAATCCCCTCTGCGGATAGAGGCGATCCCTACTAGCCCAGCAGGGGTCTAGCAACAATCAAACAATGTTATGACGCAAGTTCCTAGTTACGAATGAAAGACTAGGGATAGAAGCCTACCTGGATTCCAACGCTACGATCTGAAGAAGAAGCGTCCCCGTTCCTCAGCCTCGGCAGATCACAATCCCTCCACGATCTCCGCGGACGAACACCTGCACATGGAAGAAACGAACAGATACAAGCATAGAAACCGGCATACGTAACTAAACATCAGTCAGAAAGGATGTTACTCACATTAACATGATGGGAAACAGAGTGGAACCATAATCATAATCATCTATTAAATAATAAACGAAGAGAGATTACAACCAAGTTCTGACGTCGCGGTCTCCTTCGGATGGGTCTCCAGTCGTCCACGTCTCGCAAAGCTCGCCAAGGAAAGGGAAAAGCTCTCCGGAGTCTCTTGACAATGGTCTCCTTACTTGAGTCAGCCTTAAGGGAAAGAGAGGATTCTTTACAACACAAAGGCTCTTGGGAATATGGAGATTCAGAGCTTAGGCACTTCAAGACTAGCTTGCCATGGATTTGAGCAGGCTTTTATAGATGGGGAAGGAGGGAGTTGGGATCCCTATTATTATGGGACTGGCCCTATCAACAAGGAAGGTTCCATGGGAGGTGGAAAAACCACTTCCCTTCCATAGAACTCCCGCAGCCAAACCTCCCAACTCAAGATAGGCAATGGTTTCTGAGTTTGTTGGAACTCAACTTCCGCCATCTTTATTTAAAAAAAAGTCCCTAAATTGGGTGGCGCGACTACTGCTCTGTGACAGAGCGCCAGTTGGCGCGACCTCTTTGCAGGATTTTCCCCATTGGTGCGAGTACTGAACTGACTGCCCGCGCCAATGCCAAAAGGGATGTTTTTCATGATTTTTGCAAGGAGATGTCTCAAGGGAAAATAAAGCTCATGCTTAAAGGAATGCATTGATGATGTTTTCAAGGCATGAAAATGTTCACAGGTCACAAAATGGGTCCTCCATTGTGCGGGACGGGGAATGGTAGGGACGGTGACAAATTACTGTGTAACAAATGCCCCCTAAAGTATGAGGCCCGAGAGAGAGAGGGGTGAAATGCTTTACGAGAACATGTTCAACAGAAGGCCCGCCGTCGGAAAACCTGCGCAGAAAGATACAACTAATATCTCAAGTACATGATGTATATGTGGTATGGACGCAGCCATCCAAAACAGAGTATGCTATAATCCGGATCCAGGGTATGGGCGCAGCCATCCAACTAAGATCAAACAAATAGACTCAGGTATGGTCGCAGCCATCCAATCAGTGAGTCATGTACATAATGATTATAATCCACAATCGCAGCCATCCAATCAGTGAGTCATGTACATAATGATTATAATCCACAATCGCAGCCTGGATTACGACAGACACAATCCAGGGTCTTGCGCTCCATCTCGACCCAACAGAGTACAAGTTCAAGCACGTGAATATGTGAGCTGAAGTCGAACATGCAAGAACATCGTCTGATTACCAGCCAATGATGAAAGCTGTTAACAGACGCGAGAGAAACCACCAATAAAGACAATGGTCCTCAAGGTACTACAGGTACAATCTACGGTGTGCGAATAAATGAGTTGACGTCGAACACCCGCAGAATCACTCGATCGGAGGTCAATGATGTAAACCTCACGTCGAATGCAACGAACCTGCCATTGAGGCATGCAGGCTCCAAGGTACCATAAGGAGTCTCTAGATCAGCTTCCTGGATAATGAGCTGATGTCGACAGGAAGTGACCTTGATCGAAGGTGGGCCATAATGTTTCCCACATCATCGACACGATACATAGGAACATGATGTTTTGTTGTGAATCAAGATCGTATGAGAAATAGAGGAAGGTTGATATTTGCAGAGGCCAACTTCTCTTGAACATATAAACGACACGACAATGGACTTGGCAGTATTTGACGTCAAACGGATCAGAGGTCATGGTGACGAGGCAATGAGAAGATGAGAGGTCAAAAAGGATTATCCAAACCCACGGAGGCAAAGTGAAGCAACGAGATGAGATGTCCCCAACCCGACACGAATGCAGACAAGTGCCATATTCAAGAGCGACATACTGCCGACGACAACGACGATGGTTCCATTTTTCCCCTACCATTTCTGGCGAGTACCCCAATTATTTTTAATAACAAGCTTGAAGGGGATAGCATATGATTGCAATATAATTCCGCCCTTCGGGCGAATCCATCCTAGTGCATTTAACGAGTCCTAGGAAGGAGGAACTCGGAGAACGTCATTTCGACTAGATCCGATGTCATCAGGGTTTAACGAGTCTGACAAAGGAAGAACTCGGCGTCTTTTCATGTTTAGAGAGTTTTAAAAGACAGCAAAAAAGAAAACTCCACAGGTCCCTTTTCATAGATAGTTCCCTAGATCCGAAAAGGTAGAAAACAATATCCGGGAAAACCTCCTAGTAGCGATAGGCTAGGGTATTCCTTTTTCGTAATCAATCCATCCCAGCCCGAAAAAGGGTTAAACTTATACTGAGTGGATGTCAATTCGTGTCCATTCTAACGAGATCGAAACGACAAGGGCCTCGGCAATCTTTTCATATTTAGAGAGTCAGAAAAGAGCTGAAAGATGACTCCAAAACGACTTTTTCGTGTATTTACCGAGTCCGAAAAAGTATAAAATACAACTCGTTTCCATCGTTTAAGTCGCAAAAACCTGCTGCTGCACATACCAAGCAAGCGTAAAATCCATTTTTGACATAACATATGCAAATATTTAATAAAAATAACTTTTAAAACTCATTTAACGTCGAAAAAGTTATAAATATGTCAAATTGGTAAAAATAAAATTACTTTACTATTTACCTTGGTGAAAAGCAACAGTGGTCCTTTGGAGTAGAAACTTCTGACGGTGATTGCGACAAATCCAGTTAACCATTCAGCTTCTCGTCTGTCACAGGTAAGAGGCGCTCTTTTGCTCTTCATTTTCATTCATTTTTTAATAACTTTCCCTTAAAAATCAGTTCTGTGTGGTCGTTCTTAAAATTTTAGGGCTGCGCCCATTGGCGCGGGTATCGGGCATGGACCCGCGCCAATGAGCTCTTTTTTACAAAGGGCTCGCGCCATGTGGCGCCACTGTTCACAAAACAGCCGCGCCAGCGGCTGAACCTCAAATTTCGCCTAGAATTTCGACATTTAGACCAAATTGCATGGAATTTGAAGCTCATCAAAGATCTAACTAAGGGTTTTTGACCATATGAATGCAGATAATCACTCAAAATGGCAATCGAATGGAAAGAACGAGAGCACGGAGAAGAGGATGAACAGGCCATGCAAAGTCAAGCTTGCATGAATGCACTTAGAAACTGTGGATTGAAAAAGTTCTTCCTCACGCCATGTTTACGAGCTCAGCCCGAGCTCCTCCAGTATTTAATCAGTATCTAGGACGAACACGAACAGGTGTTCAGGTTACGAGACCAGGTGTTAGAACTGGAGGTCACCGACGTTTATTTCATCACTGGATTGTCTCGCAGAGGTCCAATCCCTGTACTAACTAGAAGCAGACCATCTGGGGAAAAGATGGAACAAGTGATGGCACGGGTGTGCCCAGGGGCACAAACAGGATCAGGAAGCAAGAAGGTGGATATCCACACCATCCCTGATCTGGCACTGAGAGTAGTTCTCCATACCATCACGCGGGCTGCTGGGTCGCAGGCTCCGCACGAGGCCACGAAGACCCAACTCCTGCAGGCCTCAGAATGCATGGGTCCCTTACTGTTCAACTGGGCAGAAGCAGTAACTATCAACATGAAAAGGCAGCTCACAAAGTGCAAACAGGGGAAACTGAAATAGTTCGGTTATGGTTCCATCTTGGTATCGTTCATTCTGGAACGCTTACCAATCTTCCAGGGCCAAGGGGCCGCAGTGGCGAGTCCGATACCACGAGAGCCAAGAATGGTTCGCTGGGCAGCATTGATGCCCAGATCTGGGGGTGGCCAACAGATGTCCTGGAGACCAGAGTTCTTTAGGTGGTTACGGCGCCAGCTGATCGTCGTGGAAGACTGGCCCTATTCAGGAACTGACTTTACCGGGGACCCAGATCTCCCACTACCAGAAGGAGATGACTGGGATGAGGAGTTGGGTAAGACCTTATATTTTTGATTTTATGTTTATATGTTTTTTTTTGTTAATACACATTCATCCTAACACAATCATATATGCATGCAGATGTGGGACCTGAGAGACCAGCTGGGATGTCTCCAATCTCCCGGAGGACCCAACTCGCCCCTGAGATTCAGGGAGAAGGCACCGGAGGAGATGAACTGATCCAGAACCTCGAGGGAATTGCCCACGGGATTCCAGACTATGCCCGGCTAGCAGACATACCGATGGCATATCAGCGCCACACGGTGGGAGTTCCGAGTCGGATCCACCGAATCCTGAGGCGCTTAGTGCGTGCAGTCACGTGCTATCATGAGCACCATGCAGATTAGTCCTTAGGATTTATACCACATCTATTTTTTGAGAGACATAGCGTCTCTGGATGTACTAAGACGACTATGCATATTTTTTGAGTTTTATGTGACACACTTTATGTAAACATTTCGATATCTATATATATACATATCTATTTCTGGATGAGTCTTTCTTTACATGTGATGATGATTTATAAATTGCGCAAATGTCTGTCTAATACCAAATTTGCTACTACATCTGTTAATGTATTCAAATGCCTGGGTATATGATGATATGTAATGTAGTCAAAATTCCTTTCTAGTAATCGAATACGCAAATACAGACGTAATATGGACGGGTTTCTTACCGAATAGTGTCCGTTCAGCTGTAAGACTACAAGTTGTGAATCTAGATACACGAGCAATTCACGGATACCAAGGTTTACTGCCTCGGTTAATAATTCCAACACGGCACTATATTCCGCGATGTTGTTCGTGGTACGTCTGAGACACACACCTTGCAGGTCAATCAACTCACCAGCAGGATCGTAGATTACCCAGGCTGCGGAAGACAGATTCTTGGTACTGCGGGAGGCACCGTCCACGAAACTAACAAATGGATGAATAGACATCTGCACAACCAGGAAGACCCGATCAGCAGAAAGATGTTTACAAAGCACACCACACTATGCACACAAATGACAATCACACACCTATGTACACACACCACACCATGAAATCACTTCAGGCATAGTACTTTTTAAGGTACAACCCATTTCTGGGCTGCGCTAGCGGAACTCCTTCGTAATCTATAAGCTCATAGGCCCCATTTTTCAAAACGCGCTTCACTATATAGGGCCCGTGCCACATAGGCTGGAGTTTACCGGCTCCAAGCTTATCATGTGCCTGATCGTACAAGAGGACGAGGTCTCCTTCAATGAAAGAACAAGGAGAAACAGATTGATCAAAATGAGTTTTGACCCTCTTCTTTTGTGCTTCGATGATCAAAGCAGCTAGACGACGGGTTTCATCCAACCATTAGAGATACAGAAGACGTTCTTCCTCAGGGGAAGTATCCGGTAAGAGCTCCACAGCTAATTTAAGCGAAGGAATCTCACATTCAACCGGCAGAGTAGTTTCCAGACCGTACACCAATTGGAATGGTGTGAATCTGGTTGCACTTTTAGCAGATGTTTGGTATGCCCAGAGAGCTGAGAACAGTTGGAGATGCCAACTAGATTTATGAATCCCAACTGTTCGCTGAAGCATAGTGACCAAAACCTTGTTCACCGCTTCAACCTGACCATTCGCTTGAGGGTAGTATGGTGTTGAGCTGTCGTGACGCAAGCCCAATGTTGAAGTCAGCTCCGCCATCATGTAATCGCGGAAATGAGTACCGTGATCAGTGACGATAGCTTGAGGAACCCCGAACCGTGCAATAACGTGGTTGAATATAAATTGAGCAGCCGTTTTCCCGTCAGCAGCTAGTGTAGGCATCGCCTCAGCCCACTTAGTGAAGTAGTCGACGGTGACAATGATATACGCATGCCCCCCGGCCGAGTGAGGGTTACACGTCATGAAATCCACGCCCCATTTCGAAAAAGGGCCGACGGTAATAATGGGATGCAATGGAAATGGCGGCGCGCACATCTTGCGCTGAAAAATCTGGCATGGATGACATTTACGGACTGCAGTGATACAATCCTTGAATATGGAAGGCCAGAAATAACCTGCCCGCAGAATCTTTTGGGCAGTAGCATACCCGGACATATGTCCGCCACAGGCGCCACTGTGACAGTCATTTAAGACTTTCTCAGCCTCCTCCAAGGTTAGGCACCGCCGGAGCACCGAATCTACTCCAATGCGATATAAGGTATCTCCTACTATACGGTAGGGTTGGGACTGGTGCCGAATCCGACGGCGGGCAGTTTTATCCAACTCAGACCGAAAATTCGCGGTCTGAAGATATACTATGATGTCACCGTACCAAGGATCACGAGTACTGATAAGAAAAAGCGTTTCGTCCGGTACATGGTCTTCAGAGTGTGAGGGAACAGAGTCTGTAGGGAGAGAACATATCAAATCCGCGAAGACCAATGATTTAATTGACTTGGCAGTGGTAAATTCCAAGTCAAACTCCTGCAGGATCACAATCCATTTGGAGTACTTGCCCCCTAGTAATTGTCTAGAAAGAATATACGTCATAGGGTTGCAGTCTGAAACCACTGTTATCGTGCGCAAAAGGATGTTATGGCGAAAGCATTGTACGGCGTGTACTGCTGCTAAGGCCAACTTCTCGACATGTGCATAACACGTTTCAGGGTCGAGAAGGTTCCGAGACAGGTAATAAACAACATGTTCATCACCGTTATCGTCATCCTGCACCAAGACCATGGCGATGGTGCTAAATGCGGCGGCTAGATACAAAGTGAAGTCGCGGTGGTAGTCCGGAGGACGAAGCAACGGAGCATTGACTAGCAATGTCTTCAGCTTCTCAAAGGATTCCTGAGCAACTTCGTCCCAGTGAAAGGGAACGTTCCGCTTTAACAAACGAGTGAATCCTTTGGCCACCTCGGCATAATTCGGGATAAAGCGCCTAAGAAAATTCGCTTTCCCTTGCAGACTCTGTAGCTGATACAGGGAGGAGGGTGATGGGAGATTTACGATGGCCTCGACTTTTAGGGGGTCAAGGCGAATCCCGTCTTTCGAGACTATAAAGCCTAAAAGACGGCCATAATCAACGCAGAAGATGCACTTATGAGGGTTGAGCCTGATATTGTAGCGTCTGCAACGGAGGAATATCCGGCGGAGATGCTCAGGATGGTCCTCTCGCTTACCCGAATGGGCTGGCAAGTCGTCTAGATAAGGCTAAACGATATGGCGAATGTCATGAAAAGCGTAGGACATCGCACGCTGAAACGTGGCACCAACGTTCTTTAAGCCGAACGGGAGTTTTTTGTACGTGAAAGTGCCCCACGGACAGATGAATGTGGTCTTATGTTGATCCCCAGGTGCGATATTGATCTGGTTATAACCTGAGAAACCGTCCATTAAGGAATAGATCTCACTCCCGGCACATTCGTCGATGATCTGGTCGATAAACGGAGTGGGATAATTATCCTTTGGACAGGCGCGATTGATGTCGCGATAATCCACACAGACTCGAATTGTACCCTGCTTTTTATCGACAGGGACAATGTTGGACACCCATTCTGTAAGGGAGATAGGATAAATAAAACCCGCGTTCAGAAGTTTTTCAACTTCTGCCTTGATGGCGGCGGCTTTTCGAGGATGCATGGGACGTAAGCGTTGGTGCACGGGTTTCGCACCTGGATAGGTTGGAATCTCGTGCACGACAATACTAGGATCAATTCCCGGCATTTCCTCGTAAGACCATGCGAAAACATCTCTGAATTCTTTGAAAAGCTTAGTATAGACTTGAATCTCCTCGGGAGAACAAGTCACACCCACATGAATGTTCTCAACAATCCTCGGTTTAATGGAGATGTCGATTGGAACAGTCTGAGTAATGTTACTCAGATTACCCTCCGAAAAGACCTCGTGCATTAAGATCGGTGTTTGAAGAGGAGGGGAAGGAACCTGAGTAGCATAACGCTCCAGAAAATCAGTCATTGCCCCCAAGCTGGGCATAAACGAGGAGCGATGATGTCCATCACCCCAGGGCAGCTCCTCGAGAGACATAGTTTCAATGATAGCCTCATCTGAAGGAAAAGTCTCTCTGAGAGGATCAGGTGAATCAGCCTGACCAAGCCAGGGGGATTGCGAGTAGACGTCGAGAGCCATGCTCATCGGAGCATGCTGAGGAGGTAGAGGATCCGATGAGGCAACAATCTCACAGTAGCTGATCTCTACTGGCATTAAAGGCATGGATTCTCCAAACTCATATACCTGCTCAGGCGTAGGAATAAGCCAGGGGTCATCAGTCCTGGACAACATGTTGACTTGAGCGGTATTCGGTGGCGGTGTGGGGAATATACCCATGAGGACTGGGTCTTTGAAAAGACCAGGTCCTATACTGTCTGGGGGATTCGGAATTTGATCCACGTATGGCACGTTGTTCTCAGAGCTAGAGGTAAAAAATGACAACTGATCCACCGTGACAATCTTGCCCTCGTGAGGGAACTTAATGAATCGAAAGACGGTAGATGGCACGCAGAGCATGGCATGGGTCCAGCTGCGGCCAAGAAGTATATTGTAGTTGAGCTTAGCGTCAACCACTTCCACTTCCACGTTGACAGTTTTTCCCTGTAATGTGATCGCAAGACTCTCGAGAACTCCCAGGGGTTTAGACTCCCGACCATCAAATGCCTCGAGGGCATTGGGAGATGACGACAAGGCTGGAGAGCCAATGGCCTTCCAGCAAGCGGAGGACATAACGCAGGTAGATGCACCCTCATCTACGACGGCCCTATGAATGTTCAGACCGTTAATCCCGACTTGAATGACCAAAGCAATTTGATGTGGAAGCCGGGGAGTAAAATTCTCCAGATCGAAGGTGAGAAGGCTCGAGTCGGCGGGATCGATACCACCGATTGCAGACAGTAAAGCCTTCCATTGTGAAGGTCAACTTTGAAGAACCTCAAGTGCGGACATAGCACATGGCGCCTGTGCCAGATCCTCAACGATACTGTAATGTTGAGCGGCACGAGCATTTGGATTGTAAGAGGATCTTGGAAGAACACCCTTGGGAGGTGGTTTCACAACGGGTTTGGGAGTCGGCTTCTCAATTTCCAATGGACCGGAGGCAGGTGGGGGAGGCGGCCCATCCGCAACTGCCTTCCCAGGTGCCTGCCCCGATTCATTGTAATCCTTCGACCGCGTAGCGATAGTGATAGGTGCATTAGTCTTCATCATGAAAACCTGAGACCCAAACGGTGCAGATGGTGACGCCTGTTCGACCATCTGGTTCTGCTGAGATGGAAATGGCTCTTTTAAAACAGCCGGAGTCCCTTTTGAGCCTTTAAGAAGTTGACTAACTTCGGACCGTCGTGGACAATCCTTAGTGTAATGGTCACCTTCACAAATGAGGCAAGGGAATTTCGGCTTACGTTGGGAGCCATCCTCAGTTCGAGATTTAGATTCCGGTTTCGGGGCATCAGATTTTGATTTGCCTTTGCCCTTCTTCTTCCCCTTGGAGGATTTGTCCGTAGGATTGGCCTGGATGGCATTCACCTCCGCGGTTTTACCAGAATCGGATGAGGCGGGATTAGCAGAGGTATTGTTGGAAGAATTAGCCTTCTGCTTCCCATTCGAAGACTTCTTCGAATTTTGAGAGACGGAACCAATGACACCATCCACCGCAGGGGTAGGCGGAGCCTTAGTGGTTCCGAGCCGTGGAGCATCAGTCAAGATGTCATAAAGCATGCCAGACTGCGAATAGACAAGATCCAGGTACTGGGCACGCGTGATAGCTTGTTCCTCCGTCACACAACGCTCCCATCGCGATATCCTGAGCGATTTTATTCACGAAGGAGGTGGTGAACCAGTGAGTCAAAATCTGATCAGGTATGTGAAACTTGATCAGTCGACGACGGCGCCGCCACTCATGAATGTGATCCGAGATGTGAGTGGCCTTGTCCTGCTTCAGAGAAGTCAGGAGGTGCGTCCCGGCCTCATACCGGACCGGTAACTGGAAATGCGTGAGGAAAGCCATGGCTAACGAGTTGAAATCTTGAAAAATACCACGGGATAGTTCTATGTACCATTTAGCAGCAGCTCCTGTTAAAGTACGCTGGAAAAGACGCAAACGGATCGAATCGTCGACCCAAGAGTTAGACGAACACCAAAGGTGATACGTCATCACATGCGCCTGGGGGTCTTCGCCAGCTTTTCCCTCAAACTTGGGACAATCACCTGGTATCTTGGTGGGAACCGGAGGCCAATATGGATTATGTAAAATCGGATCATTGGTCAACTTTGAAACGTCCGGCAGTTCCAAGGTAGCCAGGAACGGCAATGGAGGGTTAACTGCCATGCCAGTCCCAGGATGAGGTCCGGTACCCATGCTCCACGATGGTTGTGAATATCCCTGCCCCCACGGGTTTTGTCCCGAAGGATTTTGACTGTAGGGTGCATAGTTCGTATAACCAGACTGATTTGGATTCTGGTAACCATAGTGCGGGGCTTGATAACCAGGGTTCGGGCCCTGATTAGGTGTCTGCCCTGTATAAGCAGCGTTTGGATTTGGCTGCTGAGCGTAGGTAGAACCGGGTGGAGGAGGATAATACTGAGAGCCTCTAGGGTGGTTATAGTTCGGTTGAGACTGACCATGAGGATAATAACCACTCTGAGGATGAGTAGGCTGCTGAAAAGTGGAACCCTGCGGAGCCTGGTACGTAGGGCGCAACTGTTGATTTGGCTGCGGCATTTAATGAACAGGCTGTTGAGCAGAGTGAACGGAATGAGAGGGCTGCCTTGAATGAACAGGTTGACCCGACTGAGAGGGCTGGCTTGAATGACCAGGCTGGCCCGGATAAACAGGCGGCGCCGGTTTCGCAGGTTGACCTGGTTGTAAGTGAGCCCCAGGTTGTACCGGATGGGCCGGCTGGCCTGGAGGCGGGACACCGGGTTGTACCGAATGAACCGGTTGGCCTGGTGGTGGAACAGGACCAGGTGCTTGCTGGAAACCAGTTTGACCTGAAGCAGAACCATAGGATGGTCCTGGCTGATATGCAACGTTAGAAACAACAGGATACTGCGGTTGCATTGGTAAAGAAGGCTGGATTTGCCCCCCGGGACCATAGGCCGGTCCCGGTTGATACCCCGACTGAGGCTGAGCAGGTTGACCAGCAGGGCTATAATATGGTCCTTGCGGATTGTACAATGGCCCTTGCTGGCCCGCAGGGTAGCCTTGGATGGGCTGTCCCTGTGGGTCATACAGATAGCCAGGTTGGCCCGCAGGTTGGCCTTGGAAGGGCTGTCCCTGCGAGTTATAAGCCTGGTTGTACGGTAAACCTTGAGCATACAGATAAGCCTCAGGAGAAGGAAGGTGCAAAACCTCCTCGTGCTTGTCAAACTGACCTGGGAAAGCATACACGGGAGTGCCATCCCGTGCATAGTGCGAAAAGAAAGATCGGTAAGGATCTTGGGGGAATTGTCCAGCTTCGGCGTTCGGCTGTTGCAAGGACAACCGATACTCCTCCAGAGAGATATTCTCCGGTATAGCAGTAGCTAGATACACATCTTCAGGAGTTGGCCCAGCCCCCTCGTAGCCGACAACAAGAGGCACCTAAGCACAAACAAGGGGCCGAACGGGACAAGTGACGGCGCCGAAGGGGACACCCGTGGTGCAGTGACACCGCCTCAAGCAGAGATGATATTCCCACAGAGGCCGTACCGAAATGATCTGACCCGCAGATCCGTATCCCCGTGGTAAAGAAGGACCGGTCGACAACAACATGGTAGCCAATGAGTCGTCTCCTCAAACAACGGCACGTGACGTCGATAGTTTTTCACCAATCCCCACCAGATCACCCATGGTTGACCTCATTAGTCACGGCAAAGACGACGAGGACTAGGAGGAAATATAGCAGCAACAAAAGGCGAACCCGATGTAAGAGAAAGGAAATCAGCTCCTAATCTCAATTCAGACACAGGGTCCAAAAAGGGCCAATTGAACTCAACTGGTCCTCCAAAGGGTTGCTCGGCGAGAACCGGTCCCCCGTCAGGAAACTCGGAAACAACAGGCTGCTGTGGTTCAACAGAAGATTGAGAAGCTTCTGAAGAATCGTCCGTGTAAGGACTACCAGTAGACGAAACCGAAGGTTCCGCCACTGTGGCAAAAGACTAGAAGAAAAGAGCAAACACACACACGGGCTGAAAACGAGTTAAGACACACGATCAAACGGTCAACAAGCAAAGTCTAAACGGGTGTGTAATCGTGGGCGATTAATTTTACCACATTGGAAAGTAAGAAACTCTACCGTTTCATATTTTAAGAGTCGAGAAACGATAAAAAGATGACTCTATCTCTTTCAGAGTTGATACAAGCGTGAAAGGACAAGCGCTTGACGGTCTTTTCAAGTTTAGGGAGTCAGAAAAGACCAAATGACTGCTCAGGAAAAACTAGGCACAAAGGGTGTACCAAATATCCGTGAACCGCAATATACACCTTGGTTTGAAAAATGAAACAGAAATCGACCAAGGACTTTCCGTACGTGCAGGTAGTCTCCCCGAATGCTGTGTTCGGTGTATCACGGGTATAGGGCGGCAGACTCGGCTTCCTGGGGATAAAGGATTGAAAACCTAGAGGGGTCTCCCTTTATATACGCGACGGTACGGGGAGCACAAGTCCGTACTAGCGCTGTCTAAAGCCAACAGGCGAACGACAGCTGCTAGGTTTAACGACGCCGAAACACGTCTCTAGCCTAGACCTTCTAAATATGTTTCGTTAAGTTCCAATGTTGCCTTAGGTTAATTGAATAAATTTTACAGTTGATCTTCAATTAAGTTTCAATTTCTAGGCCCTATCGTATGTAGTGTCTCGAAAGACTCCTAAATGCAAAGCTATATGCCACAGTGCAACATTTCGTTCGATGAAAACTAGTTAGAGAAGAGTTGAGAGCTTTTACACAAATGAAATGAATGGAAGACAAACAATGAGATCTCTAATGCAACTAATGCAATTGAAAACTTTTTATTCAAAGCACTAATCACTAGCAAGATGGAAAAGATCACAATTTGCACTAATTAACAAAAGCAAAAGAGATTTTTTTTTATTTTCAATGTTTAATAGCTAATGTGCACTAAACAATCTTGAAAACAAATGGAACAACTTGAGAAATGATTTTCAAGAGAGCGAAACAAACAAATTTCACTCAACAACACAAGCAATCAGATCCCCAAATCGACCAAAGTCTCTCAAAGCAAAGAAAAGACTCAAAAGCTTCCAATGGACCGTGTGATCTAGGTCCAAGGCAAGACCAAACGAATTTCGAATGAAGGAATGAACAATCACCCAAAAATCACAATAAAACAATAAACAACTACTTAGAGGGTGTGGAGAATCAATCAGACAGTTGACAGGACAATCAAAACACCAAAACTTCCAAGGAGGGCTCGATACACTAAGCCACTAGATGCCCTAGGGCTTAAAATGTGAAATCGGTAGATAAAAGCAAACAACCAAAGGACAGAGGTGAATTCCCAGTCAAACAGGACTCCAACACACTCAGGCAATCGGAAAATCAAGAAGAAAAACATTGATCAAATTCAGAGAGCTCAAAAATGAGGAAACTCAAAATCCTTACAGAGGTGGCGCGACTGTAAGGGTGAAACTGGCGCCAGAAAGCAATTGGCGCGGGCTGGACAAAGGCAACGTGCGCCAATTGGCGTGACTGTCGGGTTAAAAACCGCGCCAGTCGAGTTTCTCAGCCAAAATTAAAAACAAGCTACTCCAGAAGCAGACCAATGCAAGCTAAGCAAACCAAGAAGCAAAAACAGTGAAAGAACCCAACCCAGAAGGTTCATCAAGAAAGGAGAAACATAAAACAATCAAAGCGAGACAACACAAACGAGACAATGAAATCCGGACGATCCCCAGTGGAGTCGCCAAATTGTTGAGGAGGTAAATCCCCTCTGTGGACAGAGGCGATCCCTACTAGCCCAGCAGGGGTCTAGCAACAATCAAACAATGTTATGACGCAAGTTCCTAGTTACGAATGAAGGACTTGGGATAGAAGCCTACCTGGATTCCAACGCCACGATCCGAAGAAGAAGCGTCCCCGTTCCTCAGCCTCGGCAGATCCCAATCCCTCCACGATCTCCGCGGATGAACACCTGCACATGGAAGAAACGGTCAGACACAAGTATAGAAACTACAAAGATAGGAATTAAACATCAGTCAGAAAGGACGTTACTCACATTAACATGATGGAAAACTGAGTGGAACCATAATCATAATCATCTATTAAATAACCAGCGAAGAGAGATTACAACCAAGTTCTGACGTCGCGGTCTCCTTCGGACGGGTCTCCAGTCGTCCACGTCTCGCAAAGCTCGCCAAGGAAAGGGAAAACCTCTCCAGAGTCTCGTGACAATGGTCTCCTTACTTGAGCTTCACTATAAGAGGGGATCTTCTTTACAACACAAAGGCTCTTGGGAATATGGAGATTCAGAGCTTAGGCACTTCAAGACTAGCTTGCCATTGATCTGAGCAAGCTTTTATAGATGGGGAAGGAGGAGTTGGGATCCCTATTATTATGGGATTGGCCCTATCAACAAGGAAGGTTCCATGGGAGGTGGCAAAACCACTTCCTTCCATAGAACTCCCGCAGCCAACCTCCGAACTCAAGATAGGTGATGGTTTGTGAATTTGTTAGAACTCAACTTCCGCCATCTTTATTTAAAAAACACTCCTTAAATTGGCTGGCGCGACTACTGCTCTGGGACAGAGCGCTAGTTGGCGTGGCCTCTTTGCAGGATTTTCCCCATTGGCGCGAGTGTTGAACTGTCTGCCGGCGCCAATGCAAAAGGAGATGTTTTTCATGATTTTTGCAAGGAGATGTCTTAAGGGCAAATAAATCTCATGCTTAGAGGAATGCATTGATGATGTTTTCAAGGCATGACAATGTTCACAGGTCACAAAATGGGTCCTCCATTGTGCGGGACGGGGAATGGTAGGGACGGTGACAAATTACCGTGTAACAGCAATATTCACAAGCGTAGGAGTAGCGGATTTGGTATTGTAGTTAAGGAGTGTTGGCAGGGGCTTGTGATTGAGTATAAATGATGATTTGATATCCGGGTTGAGACATTTAGTGGGGGATGTGGGTTAGGGCTTTCAAAGAGAGGTATGATTGGGAGAAAAAAGTGAGGAATTTTTATGTAATGGAGAGATAGAGGGTGAAGTGGGTTTTCTTTGCAGGAGAGGAGACTTGGATTATAGTGAGTGTTGTGCAGGAAATCCTTTCTGCAGACACAAAAGGTCCCTATAGTGCTATGGGAGGATCTGGCAACTACAGAAGACAAATACATGCAATATTTCCTAATTCATATTATAAAATGAAAAGGAGATAGATCTCCTACCTCTCTCTAATGCTAGTACCCTTGATGTCGACCTTGAATCTTTGGCTTCCAAGCTCACGATCTCCTCTTTGGTTGTGTAGATGAGTTCCTCAGGAAATATCAAGTCGAGAGAACAAAAATATGCAAAGAATAACATTTTCTAATGAAAAATATGTAACAAATCAAGGAGCATTACAATAAATGGACAATAATTGACACATGTATGGAAAGAAAACATATATTATATTATTAATATAATGAAAAAGGGATAATTACAACCAATGATGCCTTTATGTTGGAAATCTCCTTCAAGTGAGATTCCAAGTCTAAGCCTTAACCTTAAAACACCTTTCTCCTTTAAAAATGGGAAGAATTTGGGCATAATTCATTACTAGGATGAAAACCAACAACCAACCTACATGCCAACCTCACTAAATAGCTATGAATACCTTCACTAATTTTTAGTGGATAGTTGGAAATTGATTATATGGAAGGAGAGGGAGTTCAGGATCCATGAAAAGAGAAAGGATTTTTAGATCTAAAGGGAGAGATCCATGGAAGGAGCCTGTAGGGACAAGAATGGGAGGTCTCATTCCAATCATGAACTACCTGAAACCACGTCTTCATTATCGAGTCTTCTAGTGAGAGAAGCTTCTCCTCCATTTTTGGAAAAACTGTCGAAAGAGGACCAGCATGGACATTAGGGGAATTTTGAGGTCTAAAGTGGGTCTCCTAAGAAAAATGTACAACCAAAATAAAATTTATAAGAACCTATAGGATTCAAGATGATGATGTCAACCATGGGTGATGATTCACTATTTTTTAAGTAAAAGGGTAAAAATATTAAATAATAATAATAATAAAGTAATAAAACTAATGTTTCAACTCGTATTTTCAACTTTTCTCCCAAATTTTTTACTCAAAATTTGAGCGGGAGTACTTGTTGGATGTACAATTTAATTCCTTATCCAAGGAGTAGTCATATTGCATAATTTTGATGGACTCTATACACGAAAAATGAGAAATACATGAAAAAACCTGATTGCAATCACGTTTTTCATGTATTTCTCATTTTTCCTGTAGCAAGATCCATCAAAACTATACAAAATGTGTTCTCCTTGGATGATGAATTAAATTTTTCATCCAATGAGTACCCCCACTTGAAATTTGAGTAAACAATTTGGGAGATAAGTTGAAAATACGAGTTGAAAAAATAGTTTTTTCCTTTTTCCGTATAAAATTTGATGATGTAATCAAATCTTATTTTATTATTTTCACTATTATTTTATCATTTCCTTAGGAGGCCTATTTTGTACCTCAAAATTCCCCTAATTTTTTCCTGATAAAACTCACGTTGGTAGCAGTAGACATGTGTAATGCCAGAGGTTACTTGCATGAGACATCAGTTATGGGAAATGTGTCGATCTTGCAAACCAAGGTTTTCAACAAGCTCTTCAAAAAAAATTCAGGGAAATTTTTCTTATTTACTTTGGGGATGTTATAAAAATGTTTCATGGTGAACACATTGTTTACAACAACTTTCATCACTTTGCGACACTTGCGACATTAAAGACACAAAGTTCGACACTTCATGATACGATACTAGGAGTGTGAAAAATTAATGTATAATAGATGCCCCCTAAAGCAAGGTTGAAATGCTTTACAAGAAAAGGCAAGGACTTAGAGAATCATCTTCAAGAGACCTCCAAATGAAACATAATACAAGATATCTGACATCTTTGATGTAAGTATGCCTAAATTGTAAGCATCTAACAATACATGGATGCACGACATGGACACAACCATCCAAAAAAAAAGGATCATGTTTACAATCATGAATACATCGATCCACGAAATGGTCACAACGATCTGACCAGAAAGGACCATGTCTACAATCATGAATACTTAATAACTCCATGTAGCCTGTATTTATAAGACAAAACATAGGGTCCTCATCTCTTTTTTGATCCAACCAAGGAATGAATCTCACCATGCGAATAAATGTGTTGAAGTTGAACATGGTAGAAAGCACCTGATTATTGGTCGATGACTTCAACTGTTAACAGGCACTAGAGAAACCACCTATGATGATGATGTTTCTCAATGTACAAACAACACAATCCATAAGTGCAAACAATGAAGTTGAAGTCTAACACTTGCAGAATCATTCGATTGAAGTCTAGTGATGTGAACCTATCGTTGAATGCGGACAACCTACCATTGAGGCATACAAGCTCCAAGGTACTAAAAGGGAGTTTCTAGATCATATTCCTAGATAATGAGTTGGAGTCGACAGGAAGTGATCCGTCAAAGTCGGGCCATAATGTTTCCCACGTCATCGACAGGAAAAATAGTATTTTGCAAAATTGGTAAGAGTAATGCATAATTGAAGTAGAGAAGTCAAATGGGGTATAAGCAGTTTGAATTTGTAGGTGGTACTTCTCTTGAGCCTATCGAAGACACAAGTCTAGAATTTGGCATAATTTGACTCAAAATAGTATCAAAGTTCATGGTGACGAAAGGATATAATTGAATGATAGTCAAATGGATTTCCAAAACCCAGTAAGACAAGTGACAAAGTGAGGATGTACCAAACTTGACATGAGATATCGATAAGTGTCATGTTCAAGAGTGAAATACTTCCTTTCACACAAAATACATGATATATGTTTCCTTTCATTTTCCCCCACTATTTCTAGCAAGTACCTCTTTATTTTTAATCTCAATGTTGAAGAGGATACAATATGCTTGTCGTATAAGTTCATCCTTTGGATGGATCCATCCTAGTATTTTTATCAATCCCTAGGAAGGAGTATCTCGGTCTCATCATGTTTTAGAATTCCTTCGTCGTTTTAGTTTTGTGAGTCCGAAAAAGGGGTAAATCGATATCTTTTTCATGTTTAGAGAGTTTGAGAATGAGGTAAAAAGAAACATCCCGATATCCCTTTTCGTAGATAGTATCTTGAATCCAAAAAGGTAGAAAACAATATTAAAGAGAACATCTTAGTCATGTTTGACTAAGGTATTCCTTTTTTGAAACTAATCTATCTTAGTCCAGAAACAGGTTAAACTTATATTGAGTAGATGTCTTTTCATTTACTTTTACAAGTCGAAAGGACAAGTGCTTGAAAATATTTTCATATTTTGGGAGTCTTAAAAGGGTCGAAAGAGGACTCCTCATGGAGTAATGAGTGGTATAAAGGTATAAATTGGTTCCATTCATGACAAAACTTCTAAAAACACGTAAAGGTTAAGGGGATGGCTAATAATCCACTCATCACAATGATTCCCAAAGAAAGGTTAAACCAACCAAGTGAATGCATATGATCGGCCAAATAGATGGTCACGATGGAATGAAAAAACCAAGGTTCATCTGGAAGAAGTGGCTAATAAAAAGGAAATCACTAGAGACAAGATCAAAATGAGAATGGTTTCACTTTTACACAAGCTTTAAACATGGGAAACTTGCTTGAGAACCCTTGAACATGGTTTCATTTTTACACAATTTGAAACTGAGGCAAACTATGCTTGACATAAGTTTGCATGCCCCCATAATAATGACTCAATTCAAGGTACATGCCCCCCAATATTCGTTTCATTCACCTAAGTATATTTCTGGTTCCTACCAGGTGGATGGAAAGAACGTTCATTTACTAGATCAAGTGAAAGACTCGACTAGGCATTTACGAGATCTAATCAAAGACAGGAATTGAAAGGGAATTTTTTTCATTTTTTAATTTATTTTTTAACAGGGTTGACATAGTAAAAGAAATATCCTCATAGGAACCTGTTTCTTTTTTTAACGAGGTTTACATAGTAAAAGAACTATCCTTAGAAGGAACCTATTTCATTTTTTAACGAGCCTGACACAAAAAAAGGAACATTTCTCAAACACTTTTTTTTCGTTTTTTAATGAGCTTGAAACAACACAAGGAACAATGCTCCAACACTTTGTTTCATTTCTTAACAAGCTTGATACAAGAAAAGGAACTTTGCTCTGAAAATTTGTTTCATTTTTTAACGAGCTTGACACAAGACAAGGAATTTTTCTCTGACACTTTTTTTCATTTTTTAACGAGCTTGACATAAGAAAAGGAACTTTTCTCCATAGGACCTTGATTCATTTTTTAAGGAGCTTGACATAATACAAGAAACTCTGCTCCAACACTTTGTTTCATGGTGCATAAGAGGTCATGGCTTCCAAGAGGTTCTTATCAGATGGGATAACAACACTCTGTAAGGGATATATATCAAGGGATCTAATGGAAATATTAGGATCCAATGCCCCAAGTACGTGATGCACTATATCACTAACTAGATCATCAATGGACGCGGGCATGGGACATGTTGCCACACAATTAACCAGTGTTGGGGAAGATACCACTTTCATATAAGGACCATTTATGGATGTTGGTTAATTTTATGCCAAATTAGGACCAACAAATGAAAGTTGATCAATGGTCACAATTCTTCCTTCATGTGGGAAACATATCACATGAAAGAGAGAAGAGACAAGAGCTCCCATGACATAAACATATCCACTTCGAAGGACTAAATTAAAATCCAAAGGGCCTTGGATTACTATCAGATCAATATAGACGATATTTCCTCCCAAAGTAATAGGAGACTTAGGAAGGATCCCTAACGGCCGATTTTTTCCACTATTACAATCTGATAGATTATGGGTAATGTGCACAAGCTACAGAGAACCTAAATCTTGCTAAGTAGTTGAAGACAAAATACTAATATATGCACCTTCATCTATGATTGTGCTAGGTATGGATATATTATAAGCCTGTAGTGTGATTTGAAAGGGCACGTAAGAAGGAAGACGATATCCTGCCAATCGACTCCAATAAAAGGAAGCGACCATACAACTTTGAGGGGATGTCGTGGGAACGCAAGAAATTCCCCCTTGTTTTATGGTAATGGGAGGATAATCCCCTTGGACCTTGGGAATGATAGGATTCCCCTCTAGATCATTTAAATTTGAGGAAACAAGAAAAACCTGAACAGTAAGAAGTTCACTCTTTATGGGAAAGGTACAGTCAACTAAAGTTGGAATTAGGTCAACCATTTTCTCAACCACTTGATCAAGAAAAAACTCATCAGATTCTCTTTCAGAGAGAGTGGGATTGATTAGAGATGAATTTTGATTAATCACATCATCAACTCATCGAGGATCAAGGGAAAGATTTTGATAACCTGCCGAAAGACGAGGCTGAGAAGCTCTAACATTTTCCAACACTTTTGAGGCTTCATCCATATAAGGACAAAGGTGAATATGATGGTTCCCTTCACATAAACTATAGGTAAATTTGACTTTACCCTTTTTCCTATGGAGCTTACTATAAATAGTTGAGGGTTTATCACTAGCATGATCTCTAGAGGCCGATGACAAAGGTTGATTTGAGCCTGTGGACCACACTTCTAATACCTTGAAAATACCAAGACAGTCTCTAAGAAGGTGGTAACCCTTACATAACTTGAAAGGGAACTACACTTTGCATGGATGATTGGAAGGTTTATCCACATTAGTTGCATCTATAGCAATGGTTTTTTGGTTGGCCCCTTGCTTATTTTTCTTCTTTTTCTTCGACATTTTCTTCTTCTTCTTAAGTTCCTGGTTACTAGAATCAATAATTTTACAAGATGAACAATAAGAATGGGAGGAAGAACCAACAGGTGAAGAAGGCAAAGGGTCAACTTTAGGATCGACATGAGGTTGATGTTGTTCAGGTGGAGGAAAATCGTTTAAGAAGCGGTTCGGACATTCGGAACCATAGGAGTCAATCATAAGGAAACTGTAAAACCAATGGTAAATCTGGGAAGGAGCAAGGTATCAATATAAGGAGCACCAATATTTCCAAAAGGAGGAAAAGGAGTAGGATTCATGTCAAAGGGGTTTCCTTGATTGGTAGACTGAATAAAATTTTCCATTAGTATTAATCTAAGATCTACTAAGGAGGTGTTCCATGAAGAGGATGCTATTATGCGGTCAATTAATTAATTTTAGAAATTAACAACAAAATAAATCAAAGAGGGGAATCTAGGCATAAAAGTTTACCAAGCAACCATGAACTATGATATACACCTTGGCGAACCAAGGATGTAACGTACGACATCCAATCTCCCCAAATGTTGTGTTTGGTGTATCACAGTATACAAGGCAACAAAATCAGTTTCCTATGGATGGATAACAACCTATATGGGACTCCCAAAATATACTCGACGATACATGGGAGTGCAGCCCGTAGTAGTGTTTTCTAATGCATAACCATTCGATGAGAGCATTTTGATCTACTTTTCATGCATGGATCATCGTTCGATATCCCTGAAGGTATGCAGAGACTAATCCTACACACTTACATACGTGGCACGATATTTCACCCCTGGGATGCAATGCTAGAAAACAATGAAAACTCTGATGTTTAATGACATTGAAACACGTATCTAGCCAAGACCTCTAGATGTTTTTCGTTAATGTTCCAAATTCTCCTTAGGTTAATTGAGATAAATTTTAAAGTTGATATTGAATTATGTTTCGATTTTAAGGCTCACAAATCGATGTCACCTGAACACACCTATGATGCATCTAATATGAAGAAAAACTCTTTTCATTTTCAATGAAAGCTATCTAGTGTAGGGAATAAGTGAAAAAATTCATGCAAAAATCAAGTATGGAACCAACAAGATCTTCCTAACTAGATATTTCAATTTCACAATTCCAGTGCAACAACCAAAAATTAAATGAATTTTAATTCACTAATATACCTACATGAATTTGTCTTTTCAAATGAATGAAGATGCAATTATTAGCCTTCAACACCAAGCAATGTAATATATGCTTAGTTAAAATCTCAAAAACAATTTTCTAGTGGAATGTAATCTAATGCAATTTCTAGGAGTAATGATTAATTTTGAGATGAAGGCTTAACAAATGCAAATGAAATTTCTTTTTCTGGTTTGCAAAAGAACTAAAAATTCTTATCAGACAACAAAGAAACAAAATAGTAAATTCGATTACCCAAAGAACTAAATATTCAACTAAAGTTTTTTTTCACTGCTTAAACATGGAACATAATTTTACAAACCACAAAGAAACTAACAACAATAAGTCAAAATTATATGCAAACAGAGCAGGAGAAAAAATTTAGAGATCTAGACATTCCATATCTTCTGAAAAAAATCCTAAGAGATCTCAATTATTTGGACTAGCAGTACTTTAAGAAAACATAATTGTGCTAACAAGTTCTTCAACGTGACTGTACTTAACAAAATTTGTGATGACAACGCTATTTTTTCCAGATAAAAACATGTTGGACGAGAAATTTGACTAGCGCAAGAAGGCAGTGGAGGACATGGTCTTAAGCATGACTGTAATCAGCAAAATCCATGCTGAAAACACTTTTTTTTTCATAAACAACGCACTGTGCAAGAAAATCCTAGGAAAAAATAAAAAGATTTGAATAGAGATCCACATTTGTAACTCTAAACAACACACCACTCAAAATGCGGATCCATAATCAATCAAAATTATAGATCACTAGCAGATTGGGCAAAGTTAGCAAAAGAGACCAAAAACAAAAGGATGCTAGAAGGGTTATGTACTCCCCATTGGAGTCGTCATTTTTTTGTGTAGGAAATATTTTTTGTGGATAGAAAAAATCCATTTAGTCCTATGGGAGGTTATAGAAACTACATAACACAACTACATGTAATATTTCCTAATTCATATTAGAAAATGAAAAGGAGGATAGATCTCCTACCTCTCTCTGATGCTAATACTCTTGATGTCGACCTTGCCTCTTTGGCTTCCAAGCTCATGAACTCCTATTCACTGGTGTAGATGAGTGCTTGCAAGAAAGATAAAGTGGAGACAATAGAAATACATAAATCATAACATTTTCTAATGCAAACTATGTAACATATCAAGGAGCATTAAAATAAATGGACAATAATTGACAAGTTTATGGAAAGATAACATATATTGTATTATTAATAGAATGAAAAAGGGAGAATTACTGTTAGTATGAATCTTTATTCGAAGTGTACGAAAAAATACCACTTCAGCTACGCATAACTTATAGCCCTAACAGAAGAAATGACTGCTAATATATTCAGATCTGCAATTAGATGATTAAGACAAATGCTATAAAAATCCAAATCTATGCATTAGAAAACATTAAACAGTAGAAAAATAAGATTTGCTCCATAGATCCAATAGAAAAGACAAGAATATATCAAATGAATAATTTTATTAATGGCACCTGGGAGGAAAAAAAAAGAGGGTGTTCCTTGTTCTCCTCAATGGGATGGGTTCTTGTGAGTCCTTAGCACTTCATATTTAGAACTTCTCTCTCTTGATGGTGTAGAAAACCCAGACAAAAACGGAAAATTATGGCTATTATTATGGATCAATAGCTAGACCAAGTGTTGAGATCCAGAGTGATCTTTAGGCAACAAAAAGTGACAAATGAATGGGAAAGCCCTTCTATTTATAACAAAATATTGAGCTAGTCTAGAGAGTGGTGCATAATTAAAATATTATTAACCAAATCTACATCCAACTTTTATGGAATATTTTATTATATTTGTTGGAGGGAAAAGGAATTTGTCTTGAGTCAAATCCCCTTATTTGTAAATAATAAATAAATAAGTGATTTATTTATCATTTTAAGGATGTGGTTGGGTAATAATAAATAAACAAATGATTTATTTATCATTTTAAGGATGTGATTAGGTAATAATAAATAAATAAATGATTTATTTATCATTTTAAGGATATGGTTGAGTAATAATCAAATAAATAATGATTTATTTAATTATTTATGGGTGTTTTAGTTATATTTAACAATGACTATTATTTAATAAGGTTTAAATAACTAATCTTTATGAAATAATAAGATAAATAATGATTTATCTAATTAATTTCCTTGTTTTGGGTTAAATATAACTAGGAATATTAATCAAACTGCTGTTTAATTAATTATTCTATGAGGAAAAACAAACAAATATAGATTTATTTAATATTTTTTCATGGGGTTTCCTGTTTAGACCATAAACAACTTAATAAAGGTGATTTAATAAGTTATATTTCATAGTGAATGCGATTTTACTTGGGGAAAAATTGGTCTTACTTGATGTACTTGGGTCCATCTAATACCAATGGATTAGATGACCAAAAAATGGTGTAACAGTTGCCCCCAGCATGCGAGCGTTAGGAGCTAATCGTATGACCGAAGTACGTTGTAAGAACTCAATCACTAGACAACAAAGGGGAAGTCAAAGAGAGAGGAGTGTAAGATAGACCGAAGTGCTGAAAGAACTAGACCCTGAGGAGGCGATTTGCAGGTGTGACAAGTCTATTTGATGAGTAAGTACTTGCTATAGGCAGCAGGGGAGGCATACCTATGCCCGCTGAGGAAATAGTACAAACAATAAGACCGTTGGAAAACCACAGGATGGTATAACATATAATATGCTGGCATAAACATGTGCCAGAGAAATAACATGATATGGATCCCACATACATATTGTGCCTGGGATAACGGCTAGGACTTGTACAATAATATCTGAGTACATGAGATATAAATGCAACCCAGATGCCCCTAAACATAGGAAAGGGCTCTAAAAATATGACTGATACATGCAAACAAAAAGGCGATGCAAGCGGCTAGAGATAACATCATCAAATGTATGGAGCTGCATCGAATGCTATGATGAAGAGGTCATCCGAGTGTGTGGGGGGTTACCTGTAGGGTCACCCCCTCATGAGGGTTGAGACATCTCACACACACCCAGGAATCACCGATGTCAACTGCTGTATCACTGAACCATCAAGTATACGAATCTCGATCATGCTGAAAGGAGCTAGAGCTGAGAAACAATTGAGTCAAAGGGAAATAAGGAGTCCCTTTGCCTAATCCGAGGCATCAAACATGAGTGGAAGCTGGAAGCAAGGTACACCGCCCCCTAGACCTGTCTTCTGGGATGAATGAGCTGATGTTGACAGAAGAAGGCCCGCCATAGGTGAGGCAATAAGTGATCCTCAACTAAGGCACGAGAGAAAATAGTAGAGTGACTGACAGACTGACACCAATAATGATGATGAAATGGGGGGAAATAAGTGGCGAACAGACGACTTCCCTTGTTAGAGCATAAACAACATGGATGACTTGGTAGCAACTGACACAATATCATGGGGGATAGGGGATAGTGGGATTGAAGGCCATAATGAGCGACACGAGAGAGAAACCAAGCAATGGAGGATGGAGGACTACAGTGGGGTGCGAAGGGACTCGAGATAAAATCCATGAAAGCAATGATGACTCAACTCGGATGCTCTAAACAAGGGTGACTCGATGATGCTGCCAAACAGAAAAGGGGTCCAATGGGGGCCATAAAGGCATGATTACAAGATGGTAACTCATGACGAAAGTCAACACGAGCGTGGAAAAGTATGGGGGCAACATGGTGCCCCCGGTACGAGTGTTGCAAGTGAAGAAATTTGATTTTGAGAAGGGGTGAAGTGACGCTTCATGGGAAAAATGTGTCGCGATGAAGTATCAAATCACTAAAAAATAACAGATACCCATTTGAGGGCTCAGTGAGAGCTTTCCAACGGTGCAGACGGTTTGGTAAACGGAGCTACGATTGGATTGCAGCAGGCGAAAGAAGAAATGGGGGTTTCTCTTTTAATAAGGCATTTTCCCTCCAAAATAATTCATTTTCATGTGGAGCTGTGGTGAATGTGGAGAGGAGAGAAGGCCCTAAATCTTGCGGCGATCGTAGCGGATAAGCCGACCGTTGGAATCGAGATTCGTCAGTTGCAGGTAAGATGCCTAACCCTACTCTTTCTTTTCAGTGGATTAAAAGTTCAAATTAGGTCCCTAAGGCTTAGTAATAGCTCTCTACTCCTCTTCACAGCCGGGTCGCACTTTTTGGGGCAAAAAGTGAGACCTGGGTAGCAGGTTTTAGCCAGAAAAGTGCGACTTGTCCCAGGTTTAGGCCTGAAAAGTGCGACCTGTCCGAGAGGGGTGTTTTTGTGCTATTTTTTGGCTGAGAACTAGGGTTTTGTGATGAGCAACAATCTTTTCTATCTATATACTAATAAATATGATGTTTTTTTGCAGGGATGGCAGAATTACAGATCAACTGGAGAGAGAGATACCTGGGCGCATTACGATCGGAGATCCGTGAGGATCAGGGTGCCCGCAATGCTTTGGCCATGTTTGGGGTTCTAAAGTTTGTGGAGAAGCCTTTGATGAGAGATGGGGAGCCCTTATTGGGTCGAATTTTCAGCTATTGGGATCTGGACCATGGGGTATTTATAGTGCAGGGGCACCAGATCGAGTTGACGGTCCAGGACATATATTTCCTGACTGGTCTTCCACCACTTGGGATGATAGGAAAAACTCACGCAGTACTACCGCTTGGGCAGAACATCATAGAGTTTGTGGAGTGCCATTTTCGACCAAGTCTCCAAGTGAAGGGGACTCAGATTCCCATAGGAGATTTGGAGAGGGTAGAGACCCGTGTTGTGGCCGTAGTGGTGCTGTGAATCCTGGGCAACCAGGTACTCCATCACATCACCAAGGGTCAGATGATGCTTGTGGAGAGTGTTTTGAGTGGGACCTACTATGGGTGGGCCCAGATGATGCTGTCATCATTGAAACGACAGTTGTCGCTATGTAAGTGACAAGTGAACCATGACTGTGCATATGGTACAATATTGTGCTCTTTCTTCTTTGAGAAGATCTCGACGCTTCGACCTCACATACAGCTCCCAGATGGAGGTCCAAGAGAACCTAGGATGCACTGGTGGGGGCGACTACTTGGTAGAGGAGGAGGTGGAGCAGTTGGATGGGTGTTCCGTCCTGATTTATTTGTTCATTGGGATCAGATGCCGCTGTATATATACGACTATCCCTATAGTGGGATGAGCTATTGTGGGGACCCAGATCTGCCACTGCCACTTGGTCATATATGGGGACCCGATGGTGAGTGAAAAATTGCTAATATTTTATGTGCATGTAAAGTTTCTAAAATATTATATGTGGTACTGATTCTTTTGCTTTTAGTATGCAGATAAAGCATCGGTAAAACCGGCTGGGTATATGGGACGACCTGCAGCATCGGGGGCTGCAAGATCTAATGGAGCAAGGGTGTAACACAATGAGGATGTAGTAGCCCTTCTGGAGGATATCCATCATAGATGTGAGTGGATTTTGACCGGTGTTTCAGAACATGGTTGGTAAGACTTAGATGACCAGTAGATAGAGCCATGTCTTGGTTTACCCTTGGAATGGCGAGGGGTCATGCGGCGCATGGCGATGGCCGGATAGGGCATGCATAATCTACAAGCTTCGGGGGCGGAGCCATTGGCTCGGGACCCTCCAGATAGTGATTAGTGTGTAGGGGCAGGTGATGCCCCTAGTTTTGGGTTTTTGTAACATGCTATGGGCATGTCATTTGTATGAGAGTTGATGAACTCTAAAACATTTTATACGACACATACTATGGATATGCATCGTTTTGGTATTTTTATGTTATTGTCTTGTGTTAAATGTGTGTGTTAAATGCCAATCCAGAATATGATTTGCAATGCTATCTACATAATGATTTTGTGCTCTAGGTACATGACTGAAAGTAATGATTTCAAATTCACGCATCAAAAACTTCACTCGTAAATATCTTCTAAACAGGATAGGATTATGCACACGATATACACCATTCAATTGCATGACAAGAAGTAGGGAATCATATTCAGCCTGATTATTGGTAGCAGTACCAATGCATACACCGTTTGAAAGAACAAGCACCTGCAAAGGGGTAAAAATGGCCCAACTTGCTGAGGCTAAATTCTGGGAGTAGCGACTTGCACCATCGGAAAAACCGATATAAGGTGTTGACGGGGGGTCCCTCTAAAAGGTGCCATAAGACAATAAATGGGAGGATAAAGAAAAATGTTGGCAACCTGAGCGCATAATAGACATCGAATGCACTCTACAGAAGGGAGTGATCTGGGTGGGGTGTCTACTTCCCACATGCCACCGGTGAGGGGAAGTGTGGGAGCTACTGGAGGCGTAGTTTGAGCTCAGGCTGCATAAGTCACCAAAGGTATGGATGATGGCATCCTAATTATGGGTGGGAAAGATGAAGTTAAGGGTGGACGTAGCTTCCATGATGTCGTCGTCACACCAGGAGGTGGAAGGATAGGAGGAAGGGAGACCACATGACGTGGCGAGGATACCTAACTCATCATCATGAGAAGAAAGACTCACATGTGCATCGTCGTGGGGGATGACGTAAGAACAAGCAGATAAAGGATCTACTGATGTTGAGCCCAGGGTGTTTGCTGAAAGGAGGTCAAGCGAAACAACAAGAGAAGATTTGGACGAAGCTTCTGTCGAGGGTCTCAAGGATGATGAAAGGTAGAGGATGGTGGCCACATGCTCTATCATATCGACATTAGGGGGGGGGGAATGTCAATAGGAGTGGATAAATCCTCAGTCTGGCCTACAACTTACTATGCAAGCATGGGAGAAGCGAATTGATTCTATTCAATCTCATACTCCCGAACTACCTCCAAAGAGGCACAGTAATGTGTAAGGTGGGGACAATGATGAGAGTAATGGCCACGAATACCACATAAAGCACAAGGGTACTTGGTGTGAATAGTCTTGGTGTTCTTGGTTGCGGTCGATGAAGAAGCAAAGGTTTCAGGGACCGTAGAATCAGGGAAAATGACATTAACCATGGGCTTGATGCAGGGAAACTCGGGACAAGTATGGGTGGCATGACTGACGATATCACACAAAGCGCAGGGCTTTGGAGGCGGAGGAGGTGCAGGTTCAGTCGGGGTAGCTTTGTCCTTTGAGGCCTTTTTGTGAGCTCTGCCCTTCTTACTTGAAGCGGTCGCAACATGGGGTGGATCCTGTTGAGGTGGCTGAGGCACTGTGACAATGGGAGAATTCAGGGGGACCAGTTGAACCGGGGTCAGAGCAAGATAAGGTTTAGGTTGACCTGGTGGGGTGGCGGTTAGAGGATCAAGGTACCAAACTGGGAACCCAATGGTCAATTAGGAAGAGAGAGGGTCGCCATGGCCCAGAATTACCATAGATGCCTAGTGGAGGGAATAGGAATGGTATACGACGGAGGATGTCTCGCGGTGGAACTGACTCTAAATGGTTAAGGCCTGGAGGAACCAACCCGGGAGGATAAATAGGCTCATGGGTACCGGGTGAAGAGGAGGAGCGGGAAGGGGAGGAGGTCGAAGAGGTCGCATTGAAGGGGCCGGGAGATAGGCTATGAGAGGGTGATGAGTGCTGCGACTAGCTGAGGCGAGCCTCTTGAGAGAATCCTGAGACAATTGCATCATGCAAACATTCGATGAGCTGGGATCATAGATAGGAGGAGGAAGACCAGGGAACGTACCAAGCAAGGAGGAGTCCTTGTAGACGCCAGGTGAGACACTAGTCAAAGGGTCGACGGTTTGCTTATTGGCCACCGAAGAGATAGTGGACTCAGGGTAGGTCTGAGACTTCGGTTCGTAATACGTCAACTGGTCAATGGTGACTATATTTCCGTTGTAGAAGGACATATTGTGGTGAACCCAAAAGAATGTTGTAATCTAAGGGGGCGTCTATGACTTCTACGTCAACGCAAACCGTCTTGTCCGTAAGAGTGATAGGAAAATTGTAGAATAAGCCAATGGGCTTGGAGGCATGGCCATCCCACACTCAAAGAGTGATCGTGGAAGGGGCAAACTCAGGAGATCCAATTTTTTTCCAAACCAAAGTGAACATCGCATAGTTGGATTCCCCCTCATCAATAATGCATCGAGAAACGTTGGCATTCCAAATCTTGACTGGGGTTTGGAAAGCAACGGAAGCAGGGAGAGGAGGATGTTCTAACCGGTCAACATAAAAGACAATCAATTGATCATCAGAAGGGTCTACAATTTCCACTGTAGATAGAATAGCTTTTCGTTGTGAAGGGCACGACTAGAGGAGTTCCATCGTTGAAATGGCAGCAGGGGATTGTGCCAAATTATCGACTATGCAATATGAATGGGCGGCTTTGCTAAAAGCATCATTTTGGCATAGTGGACCCTTAGGGATCTTGGTATGAACCTCAGCCCTAGGCTGAGGGATCTTCAAGGGGCCATTAGGTGTTGAAAGAGGCTCTGTAGAGACCGAAGGAGGCAGTTCGGCAACAGACGTAGCGGGAGGCTTGTTGTACTGACGGGATAGAGTCTAAAGATTGATGTCTACAGTTGAAGGTTGATCAGATTTCATCATGAGAATCTAGTCATCGGGGGTACCAGACAGAAGAGGCTAGGTAACAGTGTGGTATACAGGAGGTTGGGCAAAGAGAGGAGGCATGTTGCACCCTGAATACGTGCTACCAAGAGGGGAAGATGTGCAAGAGGTGTTGGGCCCCCCCTGAGGAAAATCAGAGCCCATGGAAGGTTGAGCAATGATGACACACACACAACACCAAGGAAAAAGAGACCAACAAGGGCAGGGAGGTGCAAGATCAACCGATTACAATGTCGAAACAAGGGCAGAGAGGTGCAGGATCAATTGATTTCAATGTTTTAGAGTATTTTCTTGGCAATGTAAACCAAGCCCTTTTTCGCTTAGGGTGTGTGTGTAAAAGTGTGTAAATTTAATTTTTAAACCTAGACATTTGTAGAGAAAATAAAAAATGTCTTGTAGAGCTGTGAATAAACCTGTAAATGACAGTATATAGGCCTGCAAAACAGAAAAGAAATAGCTAACAATGAAATAATCTAAGCCCAAGGAGCCGGGTCTCTCAACAATTAGTCTATAGGTGAGAAAAAAATAATCTAAACACACTGAAACAAAGGCTAATAGATATTGGTTCAAGAGGGATAGAGATCTAAAAGAAAAAATCTGCTGGAAAGTGGTGCAAAAAACAACAACAAATTAGAGGAAAATTGTTGTAAAAAGAGGTGGCGAAAGGCTATCTCCAGGAGGGAAGCAGAGTGCCCCCTAATGGAAAACCCAAAAAAATCTAAATAGGAAGATTTGGATGGATAACAAGCCGATCTGAAAGTGGATCTGAAGATGGGGTATCAGATCTGAAAAAATGACTGAAGACTCTAAAATTTCAGACAACCTACAACAGCAAACACTCTTCCACAAAAAGTGGAGGGTACTGAAGCCCTAGGTGGCTAGGTTCCCACTTATTTGAGCGAAACAGAACAAGTACGGGTCCAAAACGAGCAGAGATGGAGGTCAAACAACCCTGAACAAAGGCTCAGCAAAACCCAGAAAACTTTCAGAAAAATCCCTGCAGAAAGTCCAGGTCGCATTTTTTGGCCTATTTTCAGCAGAGGTCGCACCTTTTTAGGCTGTAAAGTGCACCCTGGAGGTCCAGGTCACAGGTTTTGGGTAGAAAAGTGCGGCTGCCGCCCGACCTCTTGGTGGCGGGTTTGAAGGAAAAAATTGTCATCTCGAGTATGGGCGATGTGGTCACCTACTTAGCAGAGAGAACACATGGAAGTTAGATTTTTTATCATTTTAAGGTTTTATGGATTAAAAAAAACATCAAGAATAAGCAAAACAAGGGGTTGAAGAGAAATCCTTGGGTCTGAAACAACTGGATATGCAGGGATCAGAAAAACGACAGCGGTCGTAACGGTAAACCCTTGTGGAGTCGCCATTTGTTAGTATGAATCTTTATTCGAAGTGTACAAAAAAAGACCACTTCAGCCACACATAACTTATAGCCCTAACAGCAGAAATGACTGCTAATATCTTCAGATCTGCAATTAGATGATTAATACAAATGCTGCAAAAATATAGATCTATGCATTAGAAGACATTAAACAGTAGAAAATTAAGATTTACTCCATAGATCCAATAGACAAGACAAGAATATATCCAATGAATAATTTTATTAATGGCACCTGGAGGAAAGCACAAGAGGGTGTTCCATGTTCTCCTCAATGGGATGGGTTCTTGTGAGTCCTTAGCACTTCAGATTTAGAACTTCTCTCTCTTGATGGTGTAGAAAACCCAGACAAAAACGAAAAAGTATGGCTATGATTATGGATCAATATCCAGACCAAGTGTTGAGATCCAGAGTGATATTTATGCAACAAAAGGTGACAAATGAATGGGAAAACCCTTCTATTTGTAACAAAACATTAAGTTAGTCTAGATATTGGTGCATAATTAAAATATTATTAACCAAATCTAGATCCAACTTTTATAGAATATTTTATTATATTTGTTGGAGGGAAAAGGAATTTGTCTTGAGTCAAATCCACTTATTTGTATATAATAAATAAATAAGTGATTTATTTATCATTTTAAGGATGTGGTTGGGTAATAATAAATAAATAAATAATATATTTATCATTTTAAGGATGTGATTAGGTAATAATAAATAAATAAATGATTTATTTATCATTTTAAGGATATGGTTGAGTAATAATCAAATAAATAATGATTTATTTAATTATTTGTGGGTGTTCTAGTTATATTTAACAAAGACTATTATTTAATAAGGTTTAAATAACTAATATTTAGGAAATAATAAGATAAATAATGATTTATCTAATTAATTTCCTTGTTTTGGGTTAAATATAACGAAGAATATTAATCAAACTGCTATTTAATTAATTATTCTATGAGGAAAAACAAACAAATATAGATTTATTTAATATTTCCTCATGGGGTTTCCTGTTTCGACCATAAACAACTTAATAAATGTGATTTACTAAGTTATTTTCATAGTGAATGTGATTTTACTTGGGGTAAAATTGGTCTTACTTCATGTACTTGGTTCTGTCTAATACCAATGGATTAGATGACCAAAAAATGGTGTAACAATTACAATCAATGAAGCCTTGACGTTGCAAGCCTGCTTCAAGTGAGATTCCAATTCCAAACCTTAACCTTCAAACACCTTTTCTCCTTTGCAAATGGGAAGCATTTGAGCACAATTCAGCACTAGGATGGCAACCACAAACTAAGCTATAGGTCAACCTCACTAACTAGCTATGATTAACTTCACTAACTTTTAGTGGATAGTGGGCAATTGATTTTATGGCAAGGAGAGGGGGTTGAGGATCCATGAAAAGATGAATGAGTTCTACATGTCAAGGGATAGATCTTTGGAAGAAATATCTAGGGCCAGGAATGGGAGGAATTTTTCTAATCATTAACTACCTAAAGCCATGTCATCGTTCTAGAGTCTTCTAGTAAGAGAAGCTTCTCCTCCATTTTGGGAAAAACTGTGTGACCCGCGTGGATTTTCTTGATAAAATTCGCAGTGGTAGCGCTAGACATGTGTAATGCCAGAGGTTACTAGCATGAGACATTAGTTATGGGAAACACGTTGGGCTTGAAAAATAAGGTTTTTGACAAGCTCTTCAGAACCTTTTCAAGGCAATTTTTATTCTTTTCTTCATGGATTTTCTAAACATGTTTCATGGTGAACACATTGTTTGCAACAAATTTCATCACTTTGTAACACTTGCGACATTGATGACACAAATTTTGACACTTTAGGATACGAGACTTGGAGTGTGAAAAATTATTGTATAACAGTGAGACATTTGAATTAATATTTGGAGAAGTATGATTTTCCGACCTGTCATGTAGTATAGTAGACTGGTCTAGTATATCCGCTCATCTCCCAGAGGCAGAGAAGAGGTTTGAATGTTGAGCATCCTTGAAATTCTTGTTCATATAGTCATTCATCAGATGTCTCATTCCATAACGTCTCATTCCATGACAAGAGAGACATTGAAATAGAATTTCCCAATAGTAAAAAATAAATTTGTTTGCGCGACAATGGACCGGAATATAAATTAATTTTTGCTGGAAGTCCCTGATATTTCAACCAAGACCCTTGTACTTTTTTACCATACCTCCAAGGTTTTGCTCATCGAGGTAGTAGAATTATTCAATTGAGTTTGCAATGTCTGTTATTTATTTCGGGGTCCATAATTCAAGAGGAATGCTCGGTATTTTTACCCAAAGAATTTTCCTTCGTGGCATGTCAATGGATGTATCAAAACTAAAGGACCATTGCTGGAGGGATAAGTCTCCATGTCCTTTGACCCATGGCCTAGATGCAATGAGATCTATGTCCCTTTGAAAAGGGAAAATGGAAGGCATACAACCCATTTTTAAGAGCACAGATACGCAAGAGACATTTAAGAAGAGGAGGCCACTAGGTTTCCACCCACCTTTTCATTTGGACACCATTCAATCAGCAGAAAGCCCATCATCAAACCAATGCTTGATTTTTGAGTTTTTTTAGATTCATCCCAATATCTCGCCGCCTCTATGACCAGACCTTGTATGAGTGGAAACTTTAATTTCTTTTTTTTTACGCGAATTAGGAGGCTTTCATGGATGCAGATAGAAAAAATTTGGAGGATAGGGTGGTTGAATCCTTGGGCGCTCTTCATACAATGATTTGGATCTAGTGTAGTGTTCTTCAACATGAACAACGATTTCTATCAATTTTCCTCGTCGGTAGAGGATGGAATGGTCAATGAGTCCATCGTTCAATGTACAAACGCATTCATCCAATCCATATACATGCAACCTAAGATGTTCCTTATGGCACTTTAACCTTTCCACATGAACCACAGACAAAGTTAGAAAAATAGGTGACCCCTATATGATAGGTTACTGCCATGAATGAAATTAATATTCTTAGATGATAATTCAACATTTTAATTCATCCACAATGTATTTTATAAAATTCATGGTGTTAGGGCATAATTAATATTGGGGTTCGCCTCCAATAGACTTTAAGTTGAGATTAGTTATGGGAATTTGAAACCTCATATCTACTAAATTTACAGGGTTTAACACATAATAGGGAAATTGGGTGGATGTAGAGCTCGAGGGAACATATCTAGGAAGGCATGATTTAGGATCCCATCATTATTTTGGTGGTAATTACACTTTTACTTGATATTGTATCTAGGGAAGTTCTGGTTTAAATTCTGGGATTTTTAACACTAATCTCCCACCTTTACGATTTTTTTTTTTGGTTGGCGGTAAATATAATGGAATTCTCATGAAATTATATATAATGATTTCATAATATTTAACGGTAAAATTTGCATCGTATTTAAAAAAAACATGAGAGAAGAGTTATATTATATTCCTTGTAAGTTTTGTCTCCAAATATATTAACATTGCTCCAAATAATTGATCGAGTAAGTAGCCACTAGAATTTTCCAATTCAACCAAGTTGTTAGTCATGGGAACAAGTCACCCGAACCTTGTTCCTTATCTGCTCGTTGAGAACCACCTATATCATCTTCACTTTTCCCTTTCTACAATTCCTGCGCAAAATATCTTCAATGGTTTATGTGTGATGCCAGAGAGAAAAAACACCATCCATAGATTGTGATGCTATGTCAAAAGGTGAATTTATATCCGTACATATAAAAACAGAAATTTCTTCTTGAGTGAGGAAGCCAGAGCTCTAAATAACAACATTATATTCCTAGTGCCTCCTTTGAAATCAAAATAACAAAAATCTCTGCTGTATCTTTCCAGCAAGTAAATCTTTTCATTGAAAATAGAAAAGGATATTCTTGTGGAGGAGGTGCTCACTAAGATATATGTCAGTTCAAATGAATGGGAGACTCTTCTAGTACTAGGTTGATTCTTCATGTATAGAACCGAAGTGGTGACTAACCAATGGGGTAACCAATCATTTTGTTTCAATTGTTATTTATTAATTATTTTATAACATGCCTATCAGGGAAATCACAACCCTCCATACTTCTTTCATATGAAGCATATTCATTATATATTTATTCACTCTTGGAAGCAATGCTTCCATTTGTTTTTATGAGTTTTTATTGAGAGTTTTCAAGTGTCAATATAGAAGTTGTTGTTTCCTAAATATAAATTGTAATCACTAATTTATATGTGTCAAAATGGATGATTATATTGTATATATTTATAACTATTGTGATCAATAAATATATCTAAATGTATTTTGTGTTTTTTGTAATCGCTATATAACCTCTCATTTCTAATATGATATCAGAGCTGGTACTAACTTAACTCCTTCACTGGAAGGATGGGAAGATGTGAGAGAGCGTTGAATTTTATTCTTATATAAATAAATAGGGTAAGAGATTGTGTTGTTTGAGTAATTTTTTTTTAATGTAGATATATTCACTATTTGTTTGAGAGAAATTAGATGTGTTGGTTTTTATAGATCTGTGTGGCCACAACAAATAATACAAGTGTCCTTCCGCCTTTTCAAGTGAGATACGTGAGATGTCATTTACGGAAGAGGTTGGTTTGTTGTATTAAGATTCCAATATTGTTGAGCTAAAATACGATTCCAAAAATTTAGGAGTTGAAAATGTCGAGGAGATGTGGGTGAAATTTTTGTGCTGCATATAGCTATGTGGACACCACCATTTGCCTATCTGCATGCATAGAGAATGCCATTGTGTATCACTTCCCCTGTGTTTTTAATTCTTAAATGTGCAAAAGATCAAAATCTTGATAACGATGTTCAATGAGCAATGATTCTGGCATGGAGATGATCTGGAGTGATCTCACATGCAACTGAAGATTTACTACTATTAACTACATGCATGTCAAATCTAGTGGAGACCTAGTTGAGAGATAGGTGAAAGGGATAGTTTGACTATCAGTTGTGATATTAGTGCGTGCACACTTGCAACCAAACACACATTGGAGATGCCTATGAGTATTGCGTAGTCAAGGAAGGCTATAATTAATCATTCGGAGGTTTTTCACCATCAAGGATTGCACAGTGGAAGCAGGCTATCTCGAGGTAGCAAATTGGCTAAGGAACTTACCAATTTCTGCAAGACAGCGTGAGATAATTGTATATTGTACTGAGAGCTCTTGGATTAGAGTTTTTATGAGATTTTTTCATGATCCATGATATATAAATAATATATGATACTGGGGTTTTTAACTTTATTCTTTCCCTTTAAAACATCTGTGTTATGTGTGATTGATTTTTCTTCATGTATTTGCAATTGGCGATTAAATTACCGCAAAGATTTTAGTAGAAGGATTATGTATTTAACAGTGGCATATAATTGTTAGATCAGGAGAATCCTGGCAAAAAATAATTGTATTAAAATTTATAGATGGTATCGGAGCAAAGAATATTACAATATTGAAGCAGTAGTTGAGTTTGTTGGTGGAAACAATTCGAATTTGCTGCAAGAATTTCTTGGTGCGATGGTTGAGTAAACATCGAAATGGATTTCAATGGTTTGTGGATAGAGTATGAAATCAAGTGAAGCTTTAACTACATTGCATGGAAGGACATGATGGAGGTGGTTCTTGAAGATAATGGCTTGAAGGAATTCATCGACAAAGATGTTCCTAAGCCCACTTCGACGAATGTTGCATTACTTGATGCATGGCAAAAGAAAGTAGCAAGGGCGAGGAGGATTCTGTTGGAAGGTGTACGAGACCACATTGTCTCAAGCCTTCATGGGAAATCCAATCCATATGCTATGTGGAAGGCTTTTATGGATCTTTTCGAAAGCAGCAACAACCATAGGAAATTGGCGCTGAAGGATAAACTTAGAAAGATCAAGATGGAAAAGAACGAAATTATTCTGTTATACTTAAGAAAGATTGTCTAATGCAGGGATGAGCTTGGGAGTATAGGAGTAAGTGCTTCTGATGATGATTTTGTGAGCATGGCTCTCTTGGGAATTCCTTAGAGTTGGCACAGTTATGAAGACTCTGTCAATGGATGGGAAAAACTACCAGATTGGGAACGACTATGGTCGGATCTAGTGCAGGAGGAGTTTTGGCGGAACACCAGAGATGGCTCTTCATCAAAGCATGATGATGAAGAGGATTGTGCTTTGGCTACCAAGGAAAATAAGGGGAAGGGAAAGAAATTCCATTCTAAATATGAGGCTGGTGAATATGGAAAGGAGCACAACATGTCCAAAGTGAAGTTTTTTCATTGTCGCGAGTATGGACATATTGCCACAAATTTTCCACATAAGAAGACGAACAAGATGGATTTTGGAGCTGCAGCTGGTGAGGCTCTTACCTCGCAATTTGAGCTTGACTTCTCATTTATCGCATGCATGGTGTCTAGTGCATTGGGATCGGGGGGTACTTGGATAGTGGTGTTTCCTTTCACATGATGGGAGATAAGAAACTTTTTAGTGACTTGGAGGAGAAATACTTCTAGACGCATATTGAGTTAGCCGATGATGGACGATACAGTGCAACTGGAATTGGTACCATTACCTTTTAGAGGGTGTCCAGTAAACTCTTTCATTTAAAATATATTATGCATGTTCCAGGTTTCAAGAAAAATTTAGTCTCAGTTGCAATGTTAGAGGATAGAGGTTATGATGTTGTCTTTAGTGAGGGAAAAATTTTCTTGTGAAACAAAGCAACAGGGCAAGCCAAGAAGGTTGGGATTCGAGTTAAGAATCTCTATAGAGTTGATGTAGATGGGATTTATACTGAGCTTCCTATTGTTGGGAAGTGTGATAAAGCCATGCAATTGACCCTTAAGAGGGATATGGATTTCATATAGGTAATAGTGAACCTCGAGATGTGAAGCAGCCACAAGATGAGGATCATGGAGTGGGAGAAACCACTCATGTAGAGAAATTTCGTGCCAAATGGGCAAACGAAGTGCATGTATCTATACGACTAGGTGAGAGGTGGGGTGACATGGACAAGTAATCCCAATAAGAAATTTCTGGGCAGGATTCATTGATATGGTGTGGATCTCATGAATTGAACCTGGCTACGAGGAGCCCACAGAGCAGTAGTAGCAGGATCAGTTGGATTGATGTAGTAAAATGTCGTGAGGACATGAAATCAAAGTGGCAGTGTCGGATATTGGAGCACAGATCAGTTTTGACAGCAAGTGCAGAGTTCATGGATGCAGAGGTCAACAGCGCAGTGGATCCAGAAGACATGTGCAGTCGATACCAGTAAAAGTCAGAAGACTTTGATGATAGATGCATTATACTGATTCATTTGTTTGGAGGCTATTCAGTTTCGAAAGTTTTGCATGCAAGTGTTTCATGTGTGAGAAACACTAGAGAATTGTTGCATACAAAAGTTGCAGGGCGCATGAAAAGGTTGCAGGGCCCATGCATGGATTTGCATGGTGCATGAAAAGATATTCCTTTCTTGTTGAGAGGGAGTGTTGAAGGTTGCAACAAGAAACAGTGAAATTGGCATCTGGAAACAACATCCTTGATCCTAGTGAAAATTAAGAACCTACAATAGGTGAGGCCCACACAAACTATTTTTAGGTGTATGTCTATTTTTAGAATGGTGAGCGAATTCTATTTATAGCAATAGTCTATTTATAGATGGTTGAGAAAATTCTATTTATGGATGGGCGTCTATTTTTGGAATGCATGTCCGAAGTATGTTCGTAGATCGCATGTCTAAAAATAGAATGCATCTCTATAATAATAATTGGACAATAAATATTAATCTATTCTCTTGAAGCACTTGATTTCAATTAACTGATGTAGAAAACTAGTTTACTGAAGGAATTTCAAGTTCTAAGGTTGTTTGGTGGGACATGTAAGTGGACTTAGTTGTAACTGAGTGATTTGAAGTTGTAACAGAGTTGGATGTGTAGTTATGTGAGTTGTAAAGTAGTTTAACTCAGCTAAGTGAGTTAAACTCAGTTGTGCTAGTTGTAACTAAAGATAAACTAGTGAGAGATCAGTGAATTAAATATTAAATTAATTCACATGGAGTGATCTCACATGAAGCTGAAGATTTACTACTGTTAAGCACATGCATGTCAAATCCAGTGGAGACCCACTTGAGAGATAGGTGAAAGAGACAGTTTGACTATCAATTGAGACATTAGTGGGTGCACAGTTACAACCACACACACATTGGAGATGCCTATGAGTATTGCACAGTCAATGCAGAATAGTGCATTCAGAGGTTCTTGACCATCAGGGATTGCGCAGTGGAGGCAGGTTGTCTGGAGGCAGCAAATTGGCTAAGGAACTTGCCAATTTCTACAAGACAGCGTGAGACGATTTTATATTGTACTGAAAGATCTTCGATTAGAGTTTTGTATGAGATTATTTCATGATCCATGATATATACATAGTATATGATAGTGGGGTTTTAAGCTTTATTCTTTCCAGGTAAAACATCTGTGTTATGTGTGATTGATCTTTCTTCATGTGTTTGCAATTGGCGATTAAATTTCTGCAAATATTTTAGTAGAAGGATTCTATATTTAATATTGGCATATAATTGTTAGATCAGGAGATTCCAGGCAATAAATAATTGTATTAAAATTTCTACATTGTGATCAATAAAGACATCTAAATGTGTTTGGTGTTGTGTGTAATCGCTATTTGATCCCTCTCTCTTTTCTAACAATCGTGTCCATTGATTTATTATTTAATTTAAAAATCAACAAACCTCCATCCATCCTAAATTGAAATAAAAATGCATACACGTAATAACACTGAATTCTCAAATTTATATAATTCAAAATAAAATTGTGGATACATTAATTTTGTAGATATTATCGAAGATTATCTTAATGGGATTGTGAGAAGAAAATATAAAACGAGATTGATACAAAATTATGTCAATAAAATTTTAGATACATTAATTTGTAGAATTTGTAAATATTATCCACCATTATCTTATTGTGATTTTGAGAAGAAAGTATAAAATGAAATTGGCACAAAAATGTGTCCACATTTTATTGTACCATGGAACAATAAGATTATGGGATTTTATATTTTGGCTGATACAATTTATTGATGCATTAAGTGCATGGAGACATACTTGTAACAATGTTGTATTTAAAACACACTGTATAAAAACAACATTCATATTTCCATCTAATAACCCTCGTTTAATTCTCTGGGTTGAAAAGATAGTTGAAAAGGTAGGAACACGTATACTTTGAGGTTAGAGGTTATTCTGAGTGTAGGTTATGGCCTCAACCACTGATGGTGATTAGATCAAAGCATACAATAAGGTGATAATTTTTTTTTCAATGGTCATTAAATTTCAACATAGAATAACAGAAATGAGTTTACACCACGTTGATAATTCCAACATTATTTCAATAAAAGATAATAGATAATTGAAGAGTATCCAAATCATGATATTCTTGGAAACATGATAAGATAATATTTAAGGCATGAAATGCTCACCTAGTTAATAAAAATGTTGAAAATAAAGTTAAATTGAAATTATAAAATAAAATTATTTTTGCCATGCATTTTATTATATAATAAAAGACTTATAATATATATTGTATTTAAAAAGCGATATATATATATATATATATATATATATATATATATGAAAAATACTTTATAATAAAAAACACTATTTAATTATTAACATTAATAAGAATAAAAATAATCAAACGAATGCGCCAAAAAACAATAATTAAGAGAATGCTCATGAAATGAAAATAAGTTAAATTTCAACTAATAAAAATTAATTACTAGTGTTTGATTTGCCTTGTCAAGTAGAGGAAATAGAAATAATGATTCAAATTCTTCTTCTTAACTAGAGAAAATACCGATAAAGATTCAAATTCAAAATAAATTGTAAACCAAAAAAGTACTGTGATGAGAAAGTAAACTAATAAATAATTATGAAAAAAAAAATTGTATCACTAAAATTAAGTGCTTAGAAGAAGATCTAGTTATGAGTAAAACTAGGAAATGTGAGTGAGAATTCGGTGATTGAAATTCATTATTTTATAATTTTAAATAGGTAACTACATGTGAGCTTTTGCACACGAGTGACATATGGAAGGGAGCTAATATGGCGTATGGAAGGGAACTGGTAATTTTGGACGATATGAGTCAATAAACATATTAAAAAAAGTTATAGTTTTGAGAAAAATATTTTATTCACCATGATGTTGAATAGACATCATAAGCACAAATAAGTCTATTAAAATTGTTTGAAAATTTGGAATTCTTATTGAACTTAGCAAGTTCATTTTTAAATCACTTAGTAGTGAAGTACTATTTCTATACAACCATATTATAACTCAAAATTATTTGGAAAAAGAGAGTACCCATGTACAAATTTATAGAGAAGTGAACTGATCATTAAATAATCAATGCACAAACACAAGGCTAACAATTGAAATTTACTGGGCAAATAAACTAACGCGGGGTTAACAATTGAATTTCACCATGCAAGTCTTCAACCAGGAATACTACACCAAGATGGCATTTGAAGGTATTTTGAAAATGAATATTACTATTATTAAAATTTCATTTTTATTTGAGATTGTTATGATTGTGTAGGTTCTTGACAATCCATTATGGGAGAGGTGTTGTCTCATAATATTATATTAAAATAAATAAAATAATACTTATATTTAAAAAATTTAAAATGTTAATAAGAAAAAAATACTTAAATATTGAATATAAATATTAATAACAAAAATAATGTTTCATTGTTAGTCATAAATAAATTATTTCAATGTCTTTATTAAATAGCATAATTTTACATCAATTATGTATAGAAACAGAAAAAATAATTATAGAAAATAATTTCTAATTCCATCCATAAATTTTCTCTACCTTTTAATATGATGGAGATGCATAGAGATTGGTTAGAAGACGAAACAAACATGGAGTCTATTGTGTATCTAAGGAAAAGAAATAGGTTTTCTTGCAATGTGTTCTTCTCTTCCACAAAGATCTCTTTTGTTCCCACTTCATTCTACAATTTTTGACTTTTGGATCTTAGTTCTAGATGGGCAATGGTGGAAGGCTTCCTCCATGAGCTGGACCTCTCGCACAAGTTACCATATTTGTCTTCCTTCTATGGATATCCTTCCTTAGTGGGTATTTTCATCCTATGTAAAGGATAGAAGGGTCTCATGAAGCACACATCTCTCCAGTGTGATAGATCCTTCTCACACCTAAGGATCTTCAATTCTCTCCATGTCATATTGTAGTTTTCGACTTTTCTTGGGATATCGATGGTTTTTTTGTAATCAATATAATGGATTGCTCCTATGCAAGTGTGATCCTCTAGTTAACAATGTAACACCCTTATCCCACATCTACCCATGTAATCAGCCAACCAGGGTAAACATCTGACAGAGCGTTACTATGATTTGATTCAATATCCCATGCGACCTTAAGGAAGTAGAATCGACAGAAACATATCACACATACATTCCACATTAACAACATAACTCCAAGGAGCAATCCTAATTAATCAGGTATCTAGCCCTTATGTACCACTGATTTTTTAGCCCATCAAACCCTCAGCCACTCCCATAGTATGGGCATGGATGTGTCTGGGAGGCTCTGGACACTGCCACAATATAGGCATGTGTGCATCCAGGGACTTTATCCCTCAGACCCGTGGGATTATCCTTGATATTTGAGCCACTTTTTTAGGCCCAAAGCCCAGGTCACTGCCCAAAACTAAATAGAAAGTTCAGAAATTAATTTTAACAACGGAACAATGATACATTTATGAAAAATTTGACAAATCCTAAACTGGACCCTTACTAGCCATGACATGCATTTCATCAAACACATGACAAATATGTAATCTAAAAGTTTAAACAACATATATGAGCATAGGGGTCTCATACTTATCTGAGAATTAAAAAGGAGAATTTTTGCCTTACATCAGTAATTGCATTATCATATATTAGGTCATAGATACATTTTTTATTCATCTACAAATAAAAACATCAGGAGAGTCATACATCATCATTGTCAAAGTACATGTTTATAACCAACATAATAAAAATAGAAATATCAAGGATACATCAGCCATATAATCCACATATAAAGCGATACTTTTTACACATAAGATTCCAAGGAATCAGCTTCTTATTAATGAATATAAAAACCAACTAGGGATGGGACTACCACGTTCCACTTGACCATAGATTGGCTAAGCAAAATCTCTCTTCAGTCAATCACCCTTGTGCAATATTCCAAGCATGAATGTGGGACTCATAGCTAACCAAAAAGACCCAAATAAGCATGGATGCTACCAAATTTCTCCACCTAGACTGTGAGGAATTGTTTTTCCTCCTAGTCTCTCAAGATTTACCGTAATCTAGAGTATGATCCAAGGACCACTAGGCCCTACTCTTAGACCCACTCTCCAGGATTTAATGTACATCCCATCTTGGGACTACTAGGCATGATAGAGAGCACCCACCTCTTGGCTTTTTCGTATATCTTGCCATTCACTAGCAAGGATTCCTAGGCCCACTGAGGCACACAATACCTAGCTTTAATGAAACCCACAGCCCAGTTCAAGTGTCACTAGGCTAGAAATTTACCATAATCCACAGTCTAGTTTAGTGATCACTAGGCCATGTATTTTTTCTTTCAGACATCCAGCTCACTTAGCTTCAAATCCATCTGGAATTCTAGCTCAACTAAAAGATTAGAACCCATCACCTCAAGGCTACACAGAAATGGAAAGGCTAGGTTGAAAAAATTATCACACCTAGAGAAACGCATGCCATGAAAAGAAAGAACCACATGAAATACCATGCATGCCAGATATAGCAAAGAAATCACACATGCAAATCAATACCTACAAAGAATCATGTTGTATCTACTTGATCCTGCTTTTCCTTGCTTGCTCCTTCCTTCCTCTTACCTTCTTTGCCTCTCTTGATCTAATGCCAAAGTGCTCCAAGAAAACCCTAAGTTCCCAAGAGTGAGTGAGAGAGAGAGAGAATAATGAGAAAGCTCCAAAATTGAATTGACAAAAGGTAAAAACTGATCCTTAGAAGCCTTTTTATCAATTAGGCCTCTATTTTCTTCATTTTCCCTTATTTTCCTTCATTTTCATCCTCACATGAAGCTTGTGACCTTTCACATTATTTTTCTCCTATTTCCATTATGTTCATAAATAATTGTGCCAAAAATGCCATTTTTCCTTTTCAAAGTCTTTTTCATTATCTTTGCCAATTTCCTTAGTCATCATAACTAAAATGAACACCCACTAGTATGTTTTTTCCCAGCATTCAAATTGGAATAAGTGTCCCATCAACCGTGGTTATTATTTTTTCCTTTATTAACCTTTATTAAATGGAATTTTCATCAGGGCTCTTACATAACCCTCCCCCTCAGGGGACACGGTCCTCGGTGTTCAACCACACATATACCTCAACAAAACCACTTAAAATAAAACATACTCCCCATGGAGCTTTATAATATAGCTCGATGCATTCCTTGGCGTTCAACCACACATATACCTCAACAAAACCACTGAAAATAAAACATACTTCCCATTGAGCTTTATAATATAGCTCGATGCATTATTTACAATGATCACCCCATTGAAAAGAAAACCAGCATGATGACATAACAATATGACAACTATAATGACATGACACCCATCCCCCTTATTAGATATTTATAACATAGCTCATGGTGGTATTTACATATTCCAAAACATCACACCAAAACATATGCCAAAACATATACCAAACATCATACCAAAACTGCTTTGCCTCAACTGCCAAACAATGAAGGATACATGGCCCACATCTGGTCTGACATCTCCCATATAGCTTCATCGGGCCCAAAGTGCTTCCATTGCACTTTAACCAACCCAATTTCTTAGTTCTAGAGCATGGGCACGTTTCTCTTCAATATACACTGAGGCTTTGACTGGAATTATCCATCTTGATCCACCTGCAACATAGAATAGTTTATCACATGATAAAAATATTTAACATACATCTTAAGTAATGATATATGAAAAACATCATGGAATTTCACTGTGTAAGGTAGTGCAAGTTGATACACTACTGGTTCTATCGTCTTAATAATCTTGAAGGGTCCACAAAACTGAGGTGCAAGCTTGGCACATGATCCAATCTGCAAGGATATCTTCTTGGGCTTGATGCGTAAGTACACCTATTTCCCAGCTTGAAACTCCTTAAACAACGTATTCAAATCTGTATAGATCTTCTACCTATCCTGTGTTGAATCCAAATTCTTCTTGATTACCTACATTTCCTGATCCATTTTTTCTAACATGTCTGGTCCAATCAATACCCTGTTCACCAGATCACTTCAATTGATGGGAGTATTGCAACTTCACCCATACAATGCCTCAAATGTACTCATCCTCAAGGATTTTGGATACCCTTTTTTGTAGGAAAAATATATCAGTGGAAGATACTCTTACCACTTCTGTTGTTGATGCATTATTTACATCCTCAACATGTCCTCCAATATCTTGCTAACCCTATCTATCTATGCATCTCTATGTGGATGATAAGTTTTGTTGAAGGCCAATTTTTATCCCAAACATGCAAACAACTCTTTCCAAAACTTGGAAGTGAAATTTGCATCCATTTCTAACACAATATTCTTTGGAACACCATGCAATCTGACCACATATTTGATGAACACCTGTGCCACATCACTAGCTAAACATGTAGTGTTCAATGGAATAAAGTGCGCAACCTTTTTTGACCTATCCAAAATTACCATGACCGAATCATGTAGTCTAGATGCCTTGGGAAATCCATGGAAATGACCTCCCATTTCCACTCTAGAATCACAATCTATTGTTGCAGTCAACCTAGATGCCTACACTCTACCTTTATTACTGACACTCCAAACATCTAGCCACAAACTCTGCCACATCCTTATTTAGATTCAACCAATAATAGAACCTCTTCACTGTAGCAAGTGTCTTCTCAGATCTTGGGTGACCTAAATATGGTTTCACATGAAACAACCTCAAGATCACATTCTTGAGCTCACTATTGTCTGACACATATATCCTATCTCTAAACCTGACCGATCCATCTACCATTAGACGATAGTTCACATATTTTACACCAGGATCTGTACCTGTACATGTAACATCACCTATACATGTACCTATACCACTACCTATAATTGTACCTTTACCTGTACTGTACTCTGATGCAACTTGTGAACAATATCCATATACCTATCATCATTTCGACCTTCCTACATGATCTTATCATGTAAATATGTATCATGAGAACTTGTTGATTCTATGTGATTTACCTGTATCCACCTGCTAAGAGCATCTGCAACCTTGTTCTCCTTCCCTTTGATGTACATAACCTTGAAGTCAAACTCATTGATCGTGGCCAACCATATAGCTTGCCTAGTGTTCATATTTGGCTCATCAAACAAGTATCACAATCCATGGTGGTCACTCATGAGTACAAACCTCCTGCCAATAATATAGTGCCTTCACATATTCAATGAATGTATGGTCATTGCTAGCTCAAGATCATGTGTTATATAGTTCTACTCATTCTCATTAATTTTATGTGACTCATAACATACCACATGTCCATCCTACATAAGGAATCCACAAAGTCCCCTCTTGCAAGCATCTATAGATACTACAAACTCCATATCAAGATATGTAATATTTAACACTAGAGCATGTGTCAACAACTACTGAAGATCCTCAAAATTGGCCTCACGCACTTTTTTCCATTCAAAATTCTTACCTTTACTTGGCAATGATGTAATATGATAAGAAATATATGATAATTTCCTAATGAAGCTCCTGTAATAACCTGCGAATCCCATGAAGGATCTCACCTCATCTACATTTCTAGGAGTTTCCCACTCCAAGATAGATCTTACATTTTCTAGATCCACTGCTATGCCCTCCTTGGAGATAAAATGTCCCAAGTAATGTACCTCAGTCTGAAAGAAACTACACTTGTTGAGCTTAGCATACAATTGATGCTCTCTCAACAATCTCAACACTGTTGCCAAATTCTCGACATGCTCTTCCTCATTTTTATAATATACTAATATGTCATCAATGAACACAATAGCAAACTTGTCCAAATAAGGACGCAACACACTATTAATAAAACACATAGAGGTAGTTGCAGCATTAGTCAAACCAAATGGAACTACAACAAACTCATATTTCCCATACTTGGTATGGAAAATTGTCTTGTAGTTATCTTCTTCCTTAATGCATATATGATGGTATTGAGATCTCAAATCAATTTTTGAGAACATTTCGGCTCCCTTCAATTGATCAAACAAGTCATAAATCCTCGACAATGGATACTTGTTATTGATGGTTACTTTTTTCAACTTCCTATAGTTAATGCAAAATCTGATAGTACCATCCTTATTCTTTGTAAACAATAATGGTACACCCTATGGAGATAAAATTGGCCTAATGTATCCATTGTCAAGCATATCTTTCAACTACAACCTTAACACTACAAACTTAGATGTGCTCATCTTGTAAGGTGCTTTTGTTAGAAAATTAAATATTACAGAGCAATGAAACACATAAAATATGCGGAAAATACAAGCACAGAAAACACATAAAACTAGAGAGACACAGATATACGTGGTTCACCCAGTTTGGGCTACGTCCACCCCGAACAGCCAGTCCTTCCTTTATATTATCCAACAAAATGAAGAGACGAAACCTACAGCAGATCCGCTGTAATATCCTCTGTTCTCTCTCACAGTCTCCCTCTCTGTTTCTCACTCTGAGAATGCACTCATAACACACAGCTGCAATACAATGCCCTCATATATACAAGGGGGTTGCCTTCTAGGGCAAAAAACCCTAATGTAAACATAACTTCTACCGTCAGATCATTTGCCTAATGAACGGCCCAGATTGACTAGAAATTACTATACTTTTACAAGGCAATTTTACATCTGTTTTGACAGATGCGCCCCAGGCTCCCCGCCAGTAACCTTGATCGTTAAAATCTGAGGTCAATCTTTGTGATACAAAGTAAACAAGATAATCAAGCTCCACACCCAACAATCTCCCACTTGGAGACTGATTGTAGCAACTCCACCGCTGCTTCATTTGCTGGAAAATGACTCCTCTTTGGACATGGCTGTTTCTCATCTTCATCGTCATCCTTGAGGACCAATTGAAACTGAGCACGTTCTCAGTTTCTCCCTAGTTACAACTTTTGTTAGCATATCTGCAGGATTCTCGCTAGTGTGTATCTTTTTCAGCTTCAACTCTCCAACTTCCAATACGTGTATGAAATAGTACTTGAGATGTATGTGTTTAGTCCTGGAATGAAATGTTGAGTTCTTTGCAAGATGAATTTCACTTTGGCTATCACTGTATAACGTGCCCATATCATGCTTCTTACCCAATTCACCCATAAACATTTGTAACCAAATCATTTCTTTACTAGCCTCTGTAGCAGCAACATACTCTACTTTTGTTGTAGAAAGTGCAACAACACTTTGGATTTTTGAAACCCAACTGACAGTTGTTCCACCTACGGTAAATACATATCCTATAGTGCTCCTCCTGTTATCTCTGTCACCTGCCATATCTGCATCAACATATCCCTATAGAGCAATGTTTAAACCACCAAAGCATATTGCTTGATTTGTGGTACCTCTCAAATATATGAGAATCCATTTTACTGCCATCCAATTTTCTTTTCCTAGATTATTCACGTACCTTCTTAAAACTCCCACTGCATGTGCAATATCAGGCCTTGTGCAGACCATTGCATACATTAAACTTCCAACTGCTGATGCATATGGAACTTTAGACATATAATCCATGTCTTCTTGGGTATTTGGGCACATCTCCTTACTAAGTTTGAAATGGCTAGCAAAAGGTGTACTAACTGGTTTTGCATTCTGCATATTAAATATTTTCAACACCTTTTCTATGTACTCATTCTGAGACAGTGTTAATTTGCGATTTTTCCCGTCTCTAGTTATCCTCATACCAAGGATTTGTTTTGCAGCTCCCAAATCCTTCATTGCAAATGAATTTGCCAATTTTCTTTTGAGCACATTTATTTCCTACATGTTAGACCCCGCAACAAGCATGTCATCTACATACAATAACAATATAATATAGCTTCCATCATTTTTCCTTTTTAGATAAACACAATGATCAGAGTGACATCTAGTATAACCTTGTTCAGACATAAACTTGTCAAATTTTAGATACCACTGCCTTGGAGCCTGCTTTAAGCCATACAAGCTCTTCTTTAACCTGCACACCAATTTTTCTTTCCCTTTTACCTCATATCCTTCTGGTTGCTGCATGTATATCTCTTCCTCCAAATCGCCATGGAGAAATGTTGTCTTTACATCTAACTGTTCAATATGTAAATCTTCTGCTGCTACAAGACTTAAAATAGTTCTGATTAAATTCATTTTAACAACAGGAGAAAATATTTCATCAAAATAAATACCTTTCTTCTATGCAAATCCCTTCACCACAAGTCTAACTTTGTACCTCTATTTTCCTCCATATTCTTCCTTCAGCCTGTAAACCCATTTATTCTGCAATGTAGTTTTACCTGCAAGCAACCAGACTAAGTCCCAAGTCTGGTTATGCATTAAGGAGTCCATCTCTTCTTCCATGGCTAGCTCCCACTTCTTCCTACTTTCAACCTGCATTGCTTCTTCATAACATTCAGGTTCACCAGAATCAGTCAACAATAAATAATATAATGAAGGAGAGTATCGTTCAGGGGGTCTACTTATCCCGGTAGATCTTCTAACACCACTTTCAGGTGTTTGAGGTGCCTGTTGCTGTTGTGGTGGTTGCTGCTGCTGTGGTTGTTGATTATTATCATTTTCAGGCACCTTTACTTTTTCAGTTATCTCATCAAGAACCGCGTATTCCTTGCTTTCTTTTTCCTGTTTCTTTTCCTGCAACTGATTCTTATAGAAGACCCTTTCATTGAATATTACATCTCTGCTCCTAATGATTTTGTGATTTTCATAATCATATAAGCGATAACCAAAATCATTAGCACCATATCCAATAAAGGTACATTTCCTTGATTTTGCCTCAAGCTTTGTTCTATTTTCTTTATTAATATGGACAAAGGCCTCACAACCAAAAGGCTTTAAAAAAGAGTAGTTTACCTTTTTACTTGTCCATGCTTCCTCTGGAATACCACCATCCAAGGAAATTGAAGGCCCTCTGTTTATTAGATAAACAACAGTATCTACAGCATCTGCCCAAAATTGTAAAGGCAATCTTGCATGCAATCTCATGCACCTTGCACGCTCCATGATTGTTTTGTTCATCCTTTCTGACACACCATTTTCTTGTGGTGTTCTTGGAACTATCTTCTCTCTACGAATTCCATGCTCTGAACAGTACCTATCAAACTCTTTGCTACAATATTGACCTCCATTGTCTGATCTGAGACACTTCAACTTCTTTCCCGTCTCAATCTCAACCAAAGCTTTCCATTTCTTGAAAGTATCAAATACATCAGATTTATTTTGAATACAATAAATCCAAGTTTTTCTAGTTGCATCATCAATAAACGTAACATAATAGCGAGAGCCACCGAGATATGATACCTGAGCAGGTCCCCATACATCTGTATGCACAAGCTCCAATTTTTCGCTCTTCTTTTCTTTCCCAACTCTGAGAAATCTGACTCTCTTCTGTTTTCCATAAATGCAATTCTCACAGAAATCCAAATCAACATTCTTCAAACTTGGCAACAAATTTCTTGAGTGGAGAATCTTCATTCCCTTCTCACTCATGTGTCCGAGCCTATGATGCCATAATGCTGCATCTGCTCCTTTGGAAGTTAAAGCATTAACAGAGTTAGAAATACCATTGCATAAATACAATGTACCAACCTTTTCGCCTTTCGCTATTACCAGGGCTCCTTTGGTGACCTTCCAAGTTTTATCTGTGAAAGTTGTCACACAACCTTCACTGCCTAACTGCCCTGTTGAAATCAGATTTTTCTTCAGATCTGGAACATGCCTTACCTCCTTAGTAGCCATTGGTTTCCATTCTGTTGTTTTACAAGAACTTTACCCATTCCAACAATTTTACAGGGTTTATCATCACCCAAACGAACTTGTCCAAAATCTCCTTGAACATAGTCATGAAAATATTTCTTATCAGGTGTGGCATGGAATGAAGCCCCTGAATCTACAACCCAAGAATCAGTAACATTTTCGAAAGAAAGAATCAAAGCATCTTGTAACACATCACCTGTCACATTTGCTTCATGATTGTTTTCTTGCTGTGTGTCTCCTTCTTTTCCCTTCCAAGATCTACAGTCTTTCTTTAGGTGTCCTTTCTTTCTGCAATTCCAGCACACTATCCCTGATCTGGACTTGGATCTTCCTTTCCTTGATTTACTGCGATATCCCGAGCTCTTTCCTCTTTCCATTCTTCTTACCCTAGACTCTGCACTCAAAGCATTACCTGATGTCTCACCGGAGCTTTTCTGTCGCATTTCCTCGCTAAGGATAGCACCAACAATATCATCAAACTTTAAAGTACTAGATCCAGAGACATAGTTACTAATGGCCATTACTAAACCATTCCAACTCTGTGGCAATGAGGACAAGAATAACAGAGCTCTAACTTCATCATCAAAGTTTACCCCTACAGAACTTAGTTGACTGGTAACTGTATTAAATTCATTTAAATGGTCTGCACAAGATCCACCTTCTGACATCTTCATATTAAATAGTCATTTCATAAGAAATACCTTGTTTGAGGCTGAGGGCTTTTCATACAGTTTCGCCAACGTCTACATCAAACCCTCTGTTGTTGTTTCCTTCGAAATATTGAAGGCGACTGACGCCGCAAGACACAACCGTACTGTTCCGAGTGCCTTTCTATCGAGAATTTTCCATTCCGCGTTTTTCATGGTCGCCGGCTTCTTTGTTTTTCCACTCAATGGTAGGTACAGATCTTTCTGATACAGATAATCTTCCATTTGCATATTCCACAGTGCAAATTTTTGGCCATTAAATTTCTCGACCCTAAACTTACCATCATCCGCCATTGCTCCCACTCGAACCAGGAACCCTTTTTTCCTGCGAGTTTATCAGCCAAATATACCTTCGGCTCTGATACCAGTTGTTAGAAAATTAAATATTACAGAGCAATGAAACACATAAAATATGCGGAAAATACAAGCACACAAAAAACATAAAACCAGAGAGACACAGATATACGTGGTTCACCCAGTTTGGGCTACGTCCACCCCGAACAGCCAGTCCTTCCTTTATATTATCCAACAAAAATGAAGAGACAAAATCTACAGCAGATCCGCTGTAATATCCTCTGTTCTCTCTCACAGTCTCCCTCTCTGTTCCTCGCTCCGAGAATACACTCATAATCCACAGTCGCAATACAATGCCCTCATATATACAAGGGGTTGCCTTCTAGGGAAAAAAACCCTAATCTAAACATAACTTCTACCGTCAGATCATTTGCCTAATGAACGGCCTAGATTGACTAGAAATTACTATACTTTTACAAGGCAATTTTACATCTGTTTTTAGCTTCGAGGGTGCTGCCCCCGAACCCTCGCCAGGGGGGGGCTTCGAAAAGCGCTGCCACCCCCCCTGGACCCCCCACAGCAGCGATTAAATTTAAGGTACAGGGGTCCAATGCTGTGATACAAAGTAAACAAGATAATCAGGCTCCACACCCAACAG